>OZ018329.1:94821940-95549440 GCA_963969495.1 Ceratothoa steindachneri
TATATGAAATGAAAAACTCACAAAGTATCACGCGAGGGTGGCAAATGAATGCAATATCCCGCAGGAAAAAATGAAAAGGTGTTTCCTAGTTATCCTTGATAAGGAACTTAATAAAGTTCGAAAGTACTTGGAAACACCTTTTCATTTTTCCTGCGGGATATTGCATTCATATATATATATATATATATATATATATATATATATATATATATATATATATATATATATATATATATATATATATATATATATATACATTAAACTCTGTTTTTTTACTTCCTATCTTCGTCAGTCGGCTTCTTTTAATAATCGAAACATAGCATTGTGCTCATACTGCGTTTCAGACTTGCAGTGGTTGGTTCTCGATGATTCACACTGGACTGATCATTTCCCTATTATTTTGGCAGCTGTCAACCTAATGGCACAACTCTTGCCCCCTCCGAAGAGGAATTTGCTACGAGATGATTGGAATAGCTTCAAGCAAAACCCCTACCATCTACACTGATGCCTCGCTGGGGGCCTTTGATTGTGTTGGCTCAGGGGTGTCCTTTGATCTTCACATCCGTAAAACTGCCAAACGATCGTAACTAGACGGTCTCGAGGCTAAAGGTGGTAGTCTGTACTCTGAATAGAGACTGCGCGGCAACGAGACAAGCCTATAAGTTGGCCCATGCTCCGTTTCGAGGAAATCCTACACCATATACTCGAAACGAGAGAGCTAAAGTTCGAGAATTCCGTCAAAGCACATTTCGACAGGTCCGTTGTACTTCATGGCATAACTATGTAATCTCGACATCCTCTCTGCCCCAGATGGACAGATTTTTGAAGATGATAACAAGACCCGAGGTAAAATATACCGACCTCGAGTGTAAATGGAACGGTTGTATCTGACCGTGTGATAGGGGCGAACACCTTGACCGATCGTTTTCACCTTGTAAGCCAAACTGGGAGGCATCCAAAGGGATTTTTTAACGTTAAAAGCTTCTCAGGAGTCTCGGACTGTGAATTTCAACCCCCAGCCTTCCTTATGATAATCAATTAACGATGTCCTAAATGCGTGATACCATTTCTCGAAATGCATCGACGTCTTCTGGCCTTCAATAAATCCATTAGGATTTTTACGTCCCCATCCTCGCACAAAATAATGTCTATTGGATATTTACGCTTTTATTTGGTCAAAGAGCTTCTATCCAACCTCTCGGCGGATAAGAATGCTTTGGAGCTTCCTTAAGACCAGCAAAGTTTGAATGCAGGCAGTAATCGGCCTATCTTCCTCATAAGCTGCCTAAGCAGACCATTAAAGAAAATGGTTACTGTCCGGCTGGACTGGTTTTACGAAGTTAAAACTTCCTTTCTGCCTTTCAATCTTGCTTTCTTAAACATCTCTTCTGCTCTTTGATACATCAGTTCGAGAAGCCTTTGCAAAGAGACACTCATATTTTGACATGAGGAGAGAGGAAGGTTTTCAGGAGTGTTTCGAGCATCACCTGTTTTGCTCTAGCCAGGCGCGGATCTAAGAGGGTGGGGGGCTGCAGGCCCCCAATTTTCAGACCCTTTTTTGTTTATATTTTTTAAGCCATACTTCTATTCTGCTATTGAGACTTAGTTATGTAATAATATATCATGTATATAAAACAGTTATTTAAACCGTTGTGATCAAATGTACCTTATATGATACATGTCTAAAATCCAGGAAAATATCTAAAATAATTATTAAATTCAGTATTATACCTTAGATGACGTCCAAACACTAGAATGCATCATTTTCTGATGTGTGAAAAAAAATTGGATCTGAGAGAGTTAGTGTTCTCTCCTGTGTGAGCTACGGTTATTTATTATCAAAGCTGAGCAATATCATATTGAAGACCTTATAAGAAGATATGCCCCCATACTTACCCTTATGGCCTCTTTATCGAAGCTAACCTGGAGGGCTGACCGCCGCACCCTCCTCGAGATCCACAGATCACTTCTCCTGTCAAAGCTTGATTACGGCTGCCACCTGTTTGGCTCAGCTTCCAAAAACATGCTGAATATACTGAACTCGCTTCGTCACAGAGGCCTCCGCCTTGCTACAGGAGCATTTAAGTCTTCCCCTGTGATCTGGATCATTGGGATCATTGCATTCATTTTAAACTGTGGAATGTTAAGACATCAGTTCGTTACTGGTCCTTCTGCTCCCAGAAGTCAGGCTCATTTGAATTTGTTCAGTGACACCGACGAATTGACCATACCCGACTGCCCCATCGTCACTTTACCTCTACCGATGGCCCCCTTGTCATTCAAATATGCCTTCAGTGCACTGGTAGTTGCATGGTCGCCCACTAACTAGTTGAATGTCCCACCCTTGAAAGACTTTATCCATCTAGTTTTCCATCTCTATTTAATGCGCCTCCGAAGACCTTTCACAAGATGTCTCTGCTTCGTCTCTTTTGGTTTTATTGTCTCAGTCTAGAATGTTTCCTATATTATAATTTTGGCCGAATGTTTTTTCCCATTTGAACTCTTTAATTTATGATTTTGATGCGGTATTTTGATTTTTATGTTTGGACGGTTGCCACCAAAAGGGGATTGGAACTGGATGTCTGAATCAAAGATTTATTTCTAAAATTATTCCCTTTTTTTCAATCTTTGCCAGAGATCTTCAGCATTCGTCAGTTTCCGAGTCATAACCTCAACGAGTATCTTCCGTAGGTTTTCTGTCGGGTTTAAATCGGGGCTCTGCGTAGGCCGGTTCGTGACATTGATATTTTCAGCACCCAAGAACTGCTTCACCGGTGAATCTTTGCTGTATGGCAGGAAGCCTTGCCCAGCATGAAAACATGCTTACGTAACTCCATGCTCGGAAAGTGGAGATCACATGTTCCTGAAGCAGATCATTGCATGTCCCACGCCATACGCTGCCATCTTCAAAGTTAACCGTTTTTTTTGGTGTATGTTTGATGTAATCTTTCACCTTTACGAAACTTGCATTCTGCTTCCCATCTGATCAGAACAAATTATATTTGCTTTCGTCGTTGATAAACCCCTTCCACACCTTTCCAGCACTCCACAGGCTATGCTCAACAGCGAAGGCCAACCTTCGCTTTTTAACAGGGGCCAGTGCTATAGAGCCCACCTCTCTCAAGCGACCTGAGCAAGTCTAGCGAGACGCAGTCAGGTTCATGTACTCTGAAAATTGATATGAAATACCAACTGATGTGTCATATCGGTCCTTCATCGGTATCCATTGCATCGTGCGATCTTCCATGGTAGTGTTTTTCTGAGAGTGAGCCATTTTCTTCGTCACTCGTAGGATTCGGTATCCTCATGTAGCTCGAAATTTCAAACAGTGTCGTTCTTTCACCCTTACACTTGACAACCCGCTCTTTGAAGGATTTGTTTAGCTTAACTCGCCTCGCCAACCTAATAAAGGAACAATATTATCATACAATATTTTTCGCGTAAATTGAAAGTTGTGTTATCGTTCTCTAGTTTTAGATGCAACCTCATTTCAAATAAATATTACTCTCATAACTTTTTTTTCTCCGCTGTTCTATGAAATGAAACTTGTGTTGTACACTATCAGAAGCCAACTTCAAAGAATATTTTGTGCAATTTTCATTGAAATTAAATGAGTATTTTCAAGAAAATGGAGATGTGGGGTAATTTTGTCCTCTAGTTTTGGACGGTACTGTATCTTCTACACATTTCCACTTCCTCTATTTTCATCACTTTAGAGATCTCTTCTTAGAAATTTTATGAGGTTCGCCCTAAATTAAAAGCAAAAACCCTCTTGCGAAACTTTTTGGGTGCTACTTTAGCCTGCGGTCTACTGCAGTCTCCGAAGTCTACGCTGTGAAATGACATTTAGCCTGCGGTCTACCTTTCATGTGTTTACCTCATCTTTACCCTTTTAACCTGAGTGGTCCTGACCGGGGCTAGGTTAGGTTAGGTATCAGTTATGTAACATCAATGAATTCCTCCATAATGATAACCATTAATGTACTATTTTGCCTTTTTTGATCATTTTGATTCTGAATGATTATGATTTTTATGATTAAGTCATTAATAATATATCATTATTCAATTTTTTTTCTTTTCTTTTAGTATAAAGTTTCTTATAGTGGAGGTAGGCTGCACAAATAGGCCTGCTAGACCGCTGGCTAAAGTGTCCAATGAGCTGGCAGATCGCACAGGCTAAAGTGTTCAATGACCTGGCAGACCGCAGGCTAAAGTGTTCAATGACCTGGCAGACCGCAGGCTAAAGTGTTCAATGACCTGGCAGACCGCAGGCTAAAGTGTTCAATGACCTTGCAGACCGCAGGCTAAATGTTCAATGACCTGGCAGACCACAGGCTAAAGTGTTCAATGACCTTGCAGACCGCAGGCTAAAGTGTTCAATGACCTGGCAGACCGCAAGCTAAATGTTCAATGACCTGGCAGACCGCAGGCTAAAGTGTTCAATGACCTGGCAGACCGCAGGCTAAAGTGTTCAATGACCTGGCAGACCGCAGGCTAAAGTGTTCAATGACCTGGCAGACCGCGCAGTAAAGTAGCACCATTTTTAGTCGCGTGGACGCGACACTCTAGGTTACTATGTCGGTCCGGAGGTCGGTCGGATGGTAACCATTTTACTTTTCAATGAGGTATTTGACAATAACATCGTAACTATTCGGCAGATTCTAGCGAAATTTGAAACTCTCATGTTGTTTTACATTCTCCTTCGAATGATAATAATTTCCAAGGTCTCCCAAGGTTAGTCCGGGAATTATTGAAAGTTTTGCAGATCGTAAGGTCTTAAGTCAGAATAATTGAGAGCACGCGACTTAGGTATGTTGATCTTGTTTTATTACTAGGCTTCGTTGGTTTTCACTTCAAACAAATCTTCCTATAATTCACATCTTTGCGTATTTCTTTCTTTTATCTACGAATGTTCCGCCCTCGATCATCGAATTTCTCGTTTGGGGAAATTTCATATTTGCCATCAATATAAAATTTCAAGCTTAGTTTGAGCGACCACACACGAAATATTTGAGATATTGAGTTCGTGACGGAAATGAAAAAGGAGCTGAGGAATTTACTGATAAAAATCAGTAGACAGCAATGGTTCCTTAACGAGTGCTTCGCCGGTCCGAGCACAAACATGTTTCCTCGCAAACAGTCCCCCATTCGAACTCCCTTTTCAACATATTAAATAGATTTTAGCAAAGCGATGGTGAATTTCGAAATTCCCTAGTAATTCAATATTAAAATAGATTCATTTACCTGGTAATTATGTATAGCGTCTCGAAATTGACGCTAATTATTACGTCATTTTCCTTATCCGTCTGAACCGCTATTAACACACATACAATCCCATCTTTTGAGTCACCTCAGTTGACTCGCGGGAGATTAGAACACTGAGTCACATGAGTCGAGTTGGAGTCCCCTGGAAGAAAGTGCTAAGAAAGAGGTTGCAGTGATGGGGCTGGAAGAATAGTGGTAGGGCTTTTTCGACAGCATTACGCGAGCGTGGAAATACAGGTACGAAATCAACGTCGCATGATAATCTAAGGCTTTGTATTGTTATGCCAGGCTACATAAAATACAGTTCGCATTATTAATACTCAAATCTCGGAGCAAGACGGGTAGTAGTTCTAAATTTATTGAGTTTCTCTACTTCATTGCAGTTATTTCAGTTGAAATCTACACCCCTTTCCCTCTAGGACTTTCCCACTCAAGCCCTATAATCTCCTGGTTCGTGGAAACTTAAATACAGTGGTAAAACTCGTTAAGGGAAAAAGTTAACGCGACAACCAGATTATTTTTTCTTTTTAAATTAAAGTTCCACAATCAACGAGTTTTTTTTTCTCTCTAGATAAATTAAGAGGAAAAATTCGGATAGCTGTAGCAAATATCGTCAATCTTTGAATTTAGGGGTTGGTAGAGAGTTATTATAATTTCCCAGACGCATGTTCGTATAAATCATACAAAGCATTCAAACATATTATTTTCTTGGCCGTAGTTGGGCAAGAGAGGCACATAAACCTCAGACTAATACACTCTCCGCTTCCTTTGTAGGCTACTCCCTAAGTGTCGCACATAATGCAATTGTATTAGCCTATTTAAAAAGAAATAATGGGTGGCTTTATCCTTAATAGGCCATTAAGAGTTTGGCCTAATGGTTTGCGTTTTTTTTTTTGTCAATATTTGATACAGTTGCTAACCGCTTTCCGTTATTTCAAACAGGCACCAACAACAAATTAAACCTCCCTAACCCATTAATGTTTTTTTTTTTTTATTTTGTGCTAAGAGCCGCGCGCCCGATACCACGGTGAGAACGGTCGAAGAGGGAGAAGAATATTCGTTAATTTCCGCTGTATGGTTGGAAAGAACGACTGTTTTTAAGTTTATTTGGTCGATAGAGATTATCGACAACTCGGAGAAAATAATAGAAACGGTTGGGAACAAGCTGGACAAAAAGGGCGAGGCTGCAGCAACTGATAAGAACGGTTGACCGCAAGATTGGGTCATTCACCCCAATAGGTTTTTACTTAATGGAACAATTTAGACATATTTTTGTATCACTATGACCAAATAACAGTTTTAAGAGTTTCTACTCATCTTAAAGGGAATCACCCTTTAAGGGAACGTCATGCTTCGGCTGACATCTGCGGCCTCGTTGCGATTACACTCCAAATTACAGAGGAAAAAACAATCAAGGAAATCACAGAGTTAACATTGACGGACAATTTCAACAAAAGGACTCTTGTTAAACTGCCTCGAAGAAAAAATACCACTGCGGGAGAACAGATAATGAACAACCTTAAAAAAAAAGCCCTAATCTTATTCGAATAATAGATATTTCTTGCAGGTACGAAGTATTTGTCGTCTATTTCTGAATTGGCTAAAGCTAGGAAAGAGGCTGATTCGTTCCTCTCCGGATTTTTAAGGTCCCAGACGCACTTTGTAGAGTTCTTTCTTATCTTTATTTGTCCCTGGAATTGTATAGGAACTAAATATACTATGGGTTGACTTGTCCTTTGATTTCAGGGGCAATTTACTATGCCCCGCAGGAGGGTCCCCTGTGTAGCCTGTTACACTTGGTGCCCCTAGTAGCTGCACATCCCCCTAACAACCACCCCCAGACCTGAGAGCATATTAGGGAAGCCCCGTCACTGGGTTGACTTTAACTGTCTGATGGGGAAAGTTGATGGTCCTCTTTCCTATCTTTGCCTCTCAGCGCCATTTTATTTTTATTATATTAGTAGTATCATTAATATTACGACTACTCCCTCAACCTTTTGTTTACCCGCACTTAGTACCAAGAGGAACTGTTTCCACCTGTACAGAGTTCGGTCCGCTTGGCACCTGGCGCCAGGGTATGATAATAATAGGTGATCGCCGACCCTACTCGATAGTGGACCCGCCTATCTCTACTTCTCTTTATTACATACCCTCCTCATACCCCTTTTCACACTTGCTCTCCTATCCACAGAGGTTCTGGCTGCCCGGTGCACTTTCGCACTGTTATGAGCCTTGGTCGAGTGGCAGTGTATACCCTGAGGTCCCTACCTGCCGCCGGGGCAAGTATTAGGTACGGGTTGTGCTGGACCGTCAACTGTGCTCACCTTACTCCAGTAAACATATATGGTGGCTACCACGGTACCATCCTGTATGGTTAAAGCTCCAGAACAATGTCGCCTGAATGGCGGGCCGGGTATTCAAGGCCCATCTTAACTCGTACCAGTGAGCTGAGTTATGTTTAAACGATCACACACTGGAATTTGATGACCCTATGAAGACTTTTTTCTTCCTCCCAAGGAATTGGGAGGTCATAGTATCTACTTTCTTTGCATTTTGTTCTCTTTGATCGACTCTCGCGATGGATACAGCAAAGAAATAGTGGGCGACCCTTGATGAATGAAGAGCAGCCTCGCCCTCCCAAGGTGTCGGGGAGGATGAGGTAACAAGAGACACACCTTTGGCCGGTGAAGAGGTTTCCCTTCGCCTTCTTTGGAACCGCCCTCTGACAGCTCCACCTCAGACAAGGAGGGGCCCCTCCCACCCTCTTCGACCGGAGAGGTTTACTTCTCTCCCAAATCTACTGTTGCGGTGCCTCCACCCCCCCTTCTTTGGAGTCGCCCAAGAGCGATTCCATCTCGGCACAAAAGGCGCCCCCTCCCATTTGCTATCACAGGGGACTGCCAAGGAAACACGCGTGCTGCCCAAAATCAATCGCGGGTAGCGGGGTCGGCCGGGCCGTGCTCCCTACTATCCTTCGGGCATGCCTGGGGGCCGGCGGAGGTCGTTTCCCGGCCCAAATTAACAAAGACGATATGACTGAAGAGCCCTTGATAGGAATCCTTGATCCTTTGGGGAGGGGGGGGGGCACTTGGAGGCCCCCCCAAAAGATGGACATGGTTCCGAAGGTGACCCCGCCCGAAATGGTTCGATCTTCCATGGGGTCGAACCCGGGCTCCGTGACAAACACCGAACCTGAGTGCGTTCCTGTGCAACCTTCTCAGGTGGCTCGGGCCCCCGAAGACTCAAGGAGAGGAGGGATCTCCTGCCGCAGCTGGTGCCCCTGTGACAGCCAAGACCTCCATTTCGGAGAAGGGTCTTGCTGAAGCCGCTCCCTTCGGCCTAGGGGAGCTCCTTCCTCAGAAGGAGAGAAGTGGGTTCATCCCCCCCCCTCCTACTCCTCTTCTAAGAAGAAAAAAAGCGGGGCTTCCAGGAAGGAGGTTAAGGGGGAAAACCTGAATCCTACAGCCTGTGCTGTAGGGAGACCGTCTTTAATCCTACTGTCTTTGCTGACTGCAGAAAACCTTTGATCCCACAGACTGCGCTGTAAGCCCCCGCCAACGTTTCTACAATTACAGGAGACCGCGTCAGTGTCCTCAGGGACCAGGTTAGAGTGGAGGGAGGTTGTTGCATGCTGTGGGAATTTTATAGCACCCCTGCCATGTGATAGGGGGGCCATGCAATGGGTCCATAGAGTAAATCAAACCCCTGAATCGGATCCGTGGTTGAGTCTCTTTAGAGATCCGATTACGACGAAGCGCAAACCCGCAATTTATGACCACCCCGTCCCTTGTTAAGACCGAGACCGGGTTGATCCCCAGAAGTCACCCTGAACCTTTGTTCAGGAGGGGTAAACAGAACTTCTGGTACCCCAAGTCTCTCCTGAAGGATTGATACCCAGAAGTTACCCTGAACCTTTGTTCAGGAGGGGTAAACAGAACTTCTGGTACCCCAAGTCTCTCCTGAAGGATTGATACCCAGAAGTTACCCTGAACCTTTGTTCATAAGGGGTAAACAGAACTTCTGATACCCCCAAAGGCATCCATTTGTCTTGTAAGGTACCCCAGACACATGCGAATGGTGTAGTTAATTAATATGAAGCAATAAATGTGCTATTGTCCAAACTTTAGCCAATGACTTCGTACTGTTACGACAGTTCTAAAGTTCGTAGTTCTGGATCCCTGAGGACAGATGACAAATATCCCAGGACGCCCTTGATATACGACCCTCTATGAGTAATAAGGGTTAATATAATGGCAGGGGTGAGACACGTGACTACTATGTATGTGTGGTACGAATAATATCCATTTGGTCTTCTGGCGAGTCTTATATAAGGCAACTAAACCCTGATATGGGTCGCTGACCTGGGAAACCTCGTAGCAGAATCTCCCTCCTGCCAGACGTACATGAATTTGTTGCGCGCCAACCACACTTCTGTATGATAGCGGTTACTCATGATGATTATCTTTATTACTACTTTATGTTTATTTGCATTTAATTCCTGCCTCTTTCTTTTATTCCGCTTAGATGGATCTGATTAGCACGAAAGAAGGCTTTAAGTCGCTTACACAAATCTTGGGGTATATATATATGTGCATACACATCCACACGCGCTATGCATACATGGCATATACTTAGTCTTTCTTACTCTCCCACACAAGGGACACAAAGTCGTATTTCCACTATTTGGGGTTGAAATACGCTTGTTGTTTTGCCGTCAGACATTTTCCACTTCTTTTTCTATTTACCCGCCCTTTTCCTTCACCCCCCCCCCCCCCTCATCCCTCGCCTCCTTTTCACTTGAATGAAAATACCATCCTTCGTTAGAACAGTTTCCTTCCTTCGGTTAGTGAAAAAATAACCGCCATGCTCCTAAAGAGCGCTAACGGGCTCAGAGCGGGCGGGCCTACATACGCGCATGCGCGCACGCACACAAAGCTTGACCCAGTTTTGCCCAGATTCCAGGGTACTTTTCAACCCAAGAAAAAATAAATCAAATGTTCCAAAACGGGAATTGTATCTGCTTGCGCGAAAAGGCCACACCTATGTGTATGTAGACACAGGTAGGTGTGTATATTTTTTTGCGTTACCGTTATGTGAGTATATCAAAGATATTCGTAGCCTCTAAGCTGTGTAGAACTGAAGCCCTCTCTGCTTTCTCTCATTTCTTAACTTTATCTGTAGTGACCCGATTTCTTGTCCAGCAGGATCTAGGTTACAGAGAAAGTCCTTAATTTTTGTTATTGTTACGCTTTATGGAATTATAGAATCAAGAGCAGTAAAAACCATAGATCCGCTCTATAGCTAATCGTAGGGAAAGTCCGGAAGCTAAGGTTTTTAGATGATCTTTATGGTAAAAACAAAACAAAACACTATGGTTTTATTCAGAGTGTTATAATAATTAAATAGTTACGTAACTACAGTTCTTCTTTTTCTCCTTCATATTATTACAGACGTTATTGCCAAGTATTTGGATTGGGAGAGCAACGGCCTACTTAATAGTCGTAACCATCGGCTTCGTACTGAAACAGACAAAAAGAATGTGATTAATTCAATGGAAAGTTTTTAAAATAACAATCAAGAAAGTTTCCTCTTCCAGAGGAGTGAATTGCCAGAATGGATATCCGATTTGGAGTGAATACGGGTGGGATGTAACGTTGTAGCGCAGTTTCCCAACCGATTTCGGTTTAAGGCCTCTTTAGGAACCTTATTTTTTTATGTGGCCCCCATAACCATTATTTTCAGTTGTTACTATTCCGATTAACTCACTCAAAATATTTGATTATAGATAAATTAAAATTCTATTATAAAATATGTAAAAAAAAAAAAATGTATTAATAATATTTAAAATGTAATTCAACTACATAAATTAAAGTTATCTATTGGCCTATAATTTAGGTTTCAATGGGTTGGGTCGTGTGGCCCCCTTTCATGGAGTCTGTGGCCTCTCGAAACGGATGTAGAGACGTCTTAGAACATAGGAGCCAAAATACCACAAGGGGGGGAGATTTAGCGCTAGTTTTCTCTTTAATCTTATTATTTTTTTCATTTGCTCTGTCAATTTTTAATCGGGTCTTTTTTCATGCTTTTTTGTTTTTAAATCATTTTACATAAGATTTATATTATGTGCAAAATTTCGCCTTTCTTTAATGGTGCCCAGGCAAAGTGTCAAGTCTAGGGTGGAAACCATTGCTGAAGTTGATATTTTGATCATTAGCGTGCCCTGCCGATCCGGCCTAGTTGTGTTTCTGTTATTGATTAATTATAATTTACAAGCTGTATGGGGTACCCAGCGTTGCCCGGATAAAAAAAAACCATCATAAGCAGGATACAGGTTGAAATTCTTTTATTTATCCCAAATTATTATTTAACCAATGCTACATCACAGCACTTCGTGGTCGACAATATTCTTCCTCTTTCCTTGTGGTGTACTGTCCCCCGAAAGGAGGACAGCAACAAAGGAGCTTTGGATCCTTCGCCTACGCCTAGTGGTGGGCTGAGTGGCTCGGAGACTGTGGATCCTCGAAAAGAGGGTCCCCCGCCTCCGAAGCCGCAACGCCCACCTAAGGTTTCCAGACGGAGGGAGGAAAAGACTCGCATGGTGAGCCCCCCCCTTCCCCCCCTCCCCCCCAATAAGTCTTCGAAGGCGAGAGCGCATTGTCCGGCCAACAGCGCCCGGGTTCTGCCTCCAGGAACCGTACGGCCATTCCCATGAGGGTCTTCTGTTCGAAGAGGGCCCCCGCGTGTCCTCCGAGCTACGCCTGGAGGGCATATTCCGTCAATGGAATTACCGTGGACTCCTAGCCAAGTGGGAGGAGCTGCGGAGGCTAGTCTCTTCCCGTTCCCCGTGAGCTATTTTTCTGCAGCAGACCATGCTAGGCGCGTGTCCCCTGCTCGCTCTCCCGCGGTATAAGGTTTTTGGGACGCCACAACCATGAGATGGGGATCGGGCTGGGAGATGCGCGGTTTACACCCGGCATGATGTCTGTTCTTCTTTTCGCTTTAGATACATCCTTTCAGGCAGTGGCTGTGCAGCTTCACCTGGATAGGAGGTATACTATTATTTCTGCGTACATTTCACCGTCAGCTGACTTCAACGCGGGGGACTTCCGCCGCGTTGTAGCACGGTTGCCGATGCCCTTTCTCTTGCTTGGAGATCTGAACGGCAGGCATCCTCTCTGGGAATATTACTCAATAAATCCCAGGGGACAAGTCCTTGCCGATCTGATCGAGGAGCTTGAGATAGGTGTCCTAAATATGGATGAGTTTACGCATCACTGCCCGAGAACCGCTTCATTTTTTTGCTTTGTGCTTTTCGGATGCACAGCCTAATTTTGATTGGGGGGTGGTCGATGACCTCTATGGTAGTGATCACTTGCCCATTCAAATATCATTTTCAGGGCAACTGCCGCCTGAGAGACCACCTCGGTGGTGCTTGGCTCGGGCGCGGTGGCCTGCATTTCAGGAAATGACTGAATTCTCTATCTCAGTCGAGGAGTTTAGGTCGGTAGATGAGGCCGTTGAGTTCTCCGGCAACCTCATCGCCGCGGGCCTGACAACTATTCCCAGAACGTCTGACCTTTTTGCACGCCGACATTCTCGTGGTGGTCGGCCGAGTGTGAGACGGCCCTCAAACAGAAGCGTTATCCCCAAATGCGCCATAAGCGCCACCCGAACGATTTCACTGTCGGTGAATTTCGTCGGGCTAGGGCTAGGTTCCGTTATATTTCGAAACACGCCTGCTGCTCTTCTTGGCGGGCATACGTGTCTCCACTTAGTGGGAAGACCCCTCTGGCAGAGGTGTGGAAGCGAGTCAAAAGGATTCGGGGCAAGTTCTCGCAGGACCCTCCTCCCGTCCTCCAGGTAAATGGGACCGCAATATCGGACCCCGCGTCCGTGGCGGAATCCTTCGTGACCCCTTTCTCTAGCAGCCGGGATGCTGCTCCGACAGCATTCAAGGCACGTCGCGATGTCGCGGAAGGCCGCCGGCTGGACTTAACCTACAGAGGCGGAGAACACTTCAACGACAGGTTTACTCTGAGTAAGTTGCGTTCCGCTCTTGCTTCGTGCGCGGACACCGCCCATGGTCCGGACGATGTCCCGTACGCCATGCTTCGACACCTGGGTGAGCGAGGCATGGTCTTTCTCTTATATTTGTTCAATAGGATCAGGTTGGAAGGTCTCCTCCCAGATTCCTGGCGAATCGCTACTGTGCTCGCCTTTCTCAAACCGGGGATCGATCACTCTACTCCGGCCGGTTTCCGCCCAATCTCTCTAACCTCTTGCGTGTGCAAGTTGATGGAGAAATTGGTAAATGTTAGATTAGCCTTTTTTCTGGACAGTGGAGACCATCTGTCTTCTGCACAGTGCGGCTTCCGCAAGTTCCACTCCTCTTATGATGCTCTGCTCCGATGGTGCCTATGCCGCCGAGAGACGCCAGTCATACCCTAAGCCCTTTGGGTTTAGGGCCAGGAAACTCCTTCGAGAGGTAGATATAGCTCTCGGGCTGGTGGCGCCCCTGGTTCTGCCCAGGACGCCACCCTGGAGGGTACCACATTTGGCTATTTGTCGCCACGCCTCTGCTCCCAAAGCTTGTACTGCGCCGGGAGTATTGCGTTCGACCTTTTTGGAGCACACATCGTGTCACGCTGGTACCGTGCCAGTGTATACGGATGGCTCCAAGTCCCAAGAGGGGGTTGGCTTCCACGCCGTATCCCCTCTGTTTGAAGTCAGCGGGGCTCTACCAGGCGCTGCGTCTGTCTTCACGGCCGAGTTGGTGGCAATACACCACTCGGTACGGGAGATTACGCGACGTGCCCGGTTCGGAGACCGGATTGTGATCTATAGCGACTCACAAAGCGCCCTGAGTGCTCTCGGGGCATTGGAATCTCCGCATCCCCTGGTTCGCGATATCCGTGACGCCACGGTTTTGGCGAGCCGGGCAGATGTCGAGATTATCTTCTGCTGGGTTCCTGGACATGTGGGAATTGCGGGGAATGAGCGCGCCGATGAGGGCGCCAAAGAGTCCGCGAGGACTCTGCGACCGGACCAGCGTTTCGCTCTTCCTCACACCGACTACATGGCAGGAATACGGGCAGCTCTTCGGACTGCTTGGCAAAGAAGATGGGAGACGGTCGAAGGGAACTTAAAGTTGCGTGCCATTGCGCCGCGACTGTTCCCATGGACCTATCCCCCAATGCTGCGGCGGCTTCAGGTTGCTTTCTGTCGTCTTCGAATCGGACACACTCGTGTGACGCATCGCTACTTGATGGAGCGCTCGCCTGCGCCCTATTGCAACGACTGCGTCGTCCCCCAGACTGTTCGGCACATTCTTGTCGAATGTCCCAGTCTGGGTGATCTTCGCGCACGTTACCTGTCCTTGTACCGCAATGGGCAGGGTTGCTACCGCCTGTCCTTTGTAATCGGGACGCGTGCGTGCACATTGACTGGTGGAGTTGTTGACTTTTGGGTGGAGGCCGGCCTTTTCTCTTTCATTTAACTAGGTTTAGTTGTTGTTTTTGTTATTGTTTTGTTATTGTTATTGTTATTTCTTGTTATTGTTGTTTCCTGTTCAATTTTTTTAAAGGAACCTAGAACTAAGCTGTTTGTGTTTACGGCGACTTATGCCTAAGTGGGCAGTCGCCAGATAGCCCCTTAAAAATAAAATAAAAAACCCGAGGCGGCCAAGATAAGTGCTCTTCGGACACTTCATGGCACCCGATGAGTGTGACGCTACACTTTACCATGAACTTTTTGAAAGGAGTAGTTTATGCGAAGGAACTCGTTGACTACTCCATAGCGGACATCACCTTAGAGCTGGCCGACCATGGGGCGCTCAAGGTCGAACGCGTGATGAGAAAACAGGAAGGGGCCTCGAAACATACCCCTACGCTCATCTTCACGATCGACTGTGACAAGCTCCCTGAGTCGATGCGTGCCGGCTGGTACTGCTACCGTGTGAAGGCATTCGTGCCACTGCCGCGACGGTGCTATTATTGTCACCGCTTCGGCCATATGAATCGTTCTTGTAGACGTACAAAGTCGGGGTTACCCGAAGTCTGTGTAAATTGCTCCAAGGCCGTACACGATAAGTCTAAATCGTGTGTGGCCAAGTGTGTCAATTGCGGAGAGCCGCACTACGCTTCTTCGAAGCAATGTGGTGCATATCTCCTTGAGAAAGAAATGCTGGCTGTTCAGGCCCAGGATCGACTCTCATTCCGTGAGGCTAAGGACTTGGTCCTGGCGCGCCCGGCTCTGCCTGCGATGTTTTATGCCTCAGTGGTTAGAAAGACACTCTCTGTTCCTGGCTCATCTAGGCCAACGAGCACGGTTGTTTCCGCGCCCCTTCGGAGCCCTTCTGCGGGCTCTACTCAACCCGGGTGCTTCCCTGGTAAAGCTGGCGGCAAAAGGTTTAAACCCAGCCTTGGCTTAAACCAGGGCTCCCCCGCTTCCCCCAGCGTGACCGTTTCCCGAAAGGCGAAACGGCCACGCGTCTCCCCCGGGTCGTTAGACTCACAAGAGGCAACACTTTTGAAGTTGGTCGCCAGCCAATCTTTCGGGGTTCTTAGTGGTAGGCTGAGTGGCTCGGAGACGGTGTATCTTCGAAAAGAAGGCTCTCCGCCTCCGAAGCCGCAACGCCCGCCTAACGTTTCGAGGCAGAGGAAGGAAAAGACTCGCATGGTGAGCCCAACCTCCCCCAATAAGTCCTCGAAGGCGACAGCGCCTTCAGCGCATTGTCCGAATAACAGCGGCCGAGGTATGCCTCCGGGAAGCGTACGGCCATTCCCGTGATGGTCTTCTGTTCAAATAGGGCATCCGCGTCTCCTCCTAGCTAGGCCTAGAGGGCATATTCCGTCAATGGAATTGCCGTTGACTACCGGCCAACTGGGAGGAGCTGCGGAGGCTCGTCTCGTCCCGTTCCCCGCTAGCTATTTTTCTGCAGCAGAGCATGCTAGGCGCGTGCCCCCTGCCCGCCCTCCCGAGGTATAAGAGTTTTGCGACCCCACCACACGAGGTTGAGGGCGGGCTGGGGGATGCGCGGTTTACACCCGGCATGATGTCTCTGTTCTTCTTTTCACTTTAGATACCTCCTTTCAGGCAGTGGCTGTGCAGCTTCACCTGGATAGGAGGTATACTATCATTTCTGCGTACATTCAACCGAAAGCTGACTTCGACGCGGGGGACTTACGCCGCGTTGTGTCACTATTGCCGAGGCCCTTTCCCTTGCTTGGAGATCTGAACGGCAGGCATTCTCTCTGGAGAGATTACTCAATAAATTCTAGGGGACAAGTTCTTGCCGATCTGATCGAAGAGCTTGAGATACGTGTCCTAAATGTGGATGAGTTTACGCATCTCTGCCGAGAACCGCTGTATTTTCTTGCCTCGATCCATCTTTGTGCTCTTCGGATGCACAGCCTAATTTTGATTGGGGGGTGGTCGATGACCTCCATGGTAGTGATCACTTTCACAGTCAAATATCATTTTCAGGGCAACTACCGCCTCAGAGCCCAGCTTGGTGGTTCTTGGCGCAGGCGGGGTGGCCTGCATTTCAGGAAATGACTGGATTTTCTATCTCAGTCGAGGCGTTTAGGTTCGTAAATGAGGCCGTTGAGTTCTTCTCCGGCAACCTCATCGCCGCAGGCCTGACTACTATTCCCAGAATGTCTGGCCGTTTTGCACGCCGACCACTCCCGTCGTGGTCGGTTGAGTGTGAGACGGCCCTCAAACAGAAGCGTTATGCCTACATGCGCTATAAGCGCCTCCCGTACGATTTCACTTTCGCTGAATTTCGTCGGGCTAGGACTCGGTTCCGGTATATTTCGAAGCACGCCCACCGCTCTTCTTGGCGAGCATACATGTCTTCACTCAACGGGAAGACCCCTCTGGCAGAGGTGTGGAGTCGATTCAAAAAGATTCAGGGCTAGTTCTCGCAGGACCCCCCCCCCCCCCCCCCCTTCCGTTCTCCAGGAGAATGGGACCGCAATCTGGGACCCCGCGTCCGTGGCAGAATCCTTCGTGACCGATTTTTCCGCATTCTTTATCCGGGCTGCTGCTCCGTCAGCATTCAATGCACGTCGTGATGTCGCGGAAGGCCGCCGGCTGGACTTTACCCCCAGAGGCAGAGAACCCTTCAACGACAAGTTTACTCTGAGTGAGTTTCGTTCCGCTCTTGCTTCGTGCGCGGATACCGCCCATCCATAGTCCGGACGATTTCCCCTACGCCATGCTTCGACACCTGGGTGAGCGAGGCATGGCCTTTCTGTTAGATTTGTTCAACAGGATCTGGGTTGAGGGTCTCCTCCCAGATTCCTGGCGAATCGCTACTGTGCTCGCCTTTCTCAAACCAGGGATAGATCACTCTACTCCGGCCGGTTCTCGCCCAAGCTCTCTAACTTCTTACGTGTGCAAGTTCATGGATAAATTGGTAAATGTTAGATCAGCCTTTTTCCTGGACAACGGAGGCCATCTGTCTTTTGCACAGTGCGGCTTCCGCAAGTTCCACTCCACCTTGGCTGCTCTGCTCCGACCAGAAAATGCCGTCTCTGAGGCCTTCCTTCGTAGACAGCACTACGCCACGGTGTTTTTCGATCTGGAGAAGGCCTATTATACCGCATGGCGATACGGTATCATGGAGACTCTTCACACGATGGGGGCGAGGAGACGCCTGCCAATGTTTATATCTGAATTTTTGCGAGATTGTCGATTCCGCGTACGTGTAGGGATATCCTTCTCCGGCCTAATGGAACATGAATAGCGTGTCCCGCAGGGAGGTGATCCAGTCTCACACTCTTTACCCTGAGCATTAACGTCATCACCTCGATGCTGCTGGAAGATGTTCTCGTTATGCTCTAGGTGGATGACCTTTCGATCTCTTTTGGCGCCGCACAGATGCCCACTCTGGAGCGTCGACTCCAACAGGCATTGAACCGCGTCTCTCGCTATGCCAAAGCACACAGTGTGGGGTGGTAATTCTACGGGAAATTTCTTTTCCAGCACGGAAGTGACGTCCATGCGTTAAAGAATATTCTAGAATTTAGTTAGGCTTAAATTGGTAAGCCGCCCCCCCCCCTCCCTATCCACAAGCGGTAGCCTTGACCCGCGTTTACCCCGGAACTCCTTTTCGCCGGTTATAATCGCCTGGGCGTGAAGGTTCGAGGCCATTTGAGAGTTTCGCTGGCCAAACATCCCGTGTTTCCCCCACCCCTGCAGGGGGAGCCTTAGATATACAGGGCTCTTCTTCCAGGTGGGAAATACAGAGTTGAGGAGTCCTGCCAGGATCCAAGAAGCATTTCCCCTAGTCCCAAGTCAGGTGCTTAACAACGAAGCAAAGTGACGGCTGAACTTTCGTGTCGTTGGAATTAGCCCAGCCAGTGAGGTATTTCCATTTGACGATCGCCACCGAGCGATTTTTCCGACTCAACTCATTAACTCCTGTAGAAGCCCTTCTAGTTCCCTTTTCGTCTTAGGGTGGCCAAACTACTATCCCCTTGACCGGACGTTACCGCCTCCCCCCCCCATACCTTGGAGAACCGTCATCACGTCAACTTCCTGCTCAGAAGCTCCGAGTGCCCTTGCCCTCACGTTTATTGTCTGCAGAAGACATCAGTGAAACCTTACCCTGACGTCTCACCCATAATCCTCTGTAAGCCACCCCACTCCCCCTTCAGCAACCCATTTGAGTTAATCCTCCCCATTGGAATAGTCTCCTTCTGTGACGCATTAATTTCTAACTTCAGAGTCGTCTGATGCATAACTCTGCAACTCCCCTCCCCCCTCATTTACCCATATAATTTTGCCAATTGATTCTCTTATTTTATGTAAATAAAATTATATTTTTGTACATGCCTCTTTAAATAACCTTGAGCTGTGCCATTGCCCAAATTTTACCTGACCTCGTTTTGCACTCTATTCTCGCTGATCCGCGCGTTGAAACTTGTGGCGTTCCGCCCCTTTTGTCAGTTCGTCTTTAAGTTATAAGTCCCTTCGCCATAGATATAATATGGTATTGATATAATATAATGTCATACCACAACATATATATTTATTAATATACATATTGTATAATTTTGGTGTCAAGTGTGTTTGGGGTTTTTACGAGCCCCTGTTATTTTAATTTCGACATTAGAATCTCCCTCGTTATTCACGTCTCCCTTTTATTTTTATTTTTTGTGTTGTACTGGCAGAAGGCAAGTTCAAGTTAATTGAAGAGCAGTGGAACGTTAATCTATTTAGATTTTGTCTTGAACCCCAGGTAATTAAATTTTTTTATTGTGTTTGAACTTTGGAGACTCTCCTGGTTATTTTTCCAAAAGAGTTAAGGTCTTTGGTGTCCTAATTCCGGTAGGACCATTTTAAATTTTTTTTCCGCTTAGAAACAGCAGATGTAGGTAGCTGTATCATAATTTTTTTGTGAACCAGGCCTTCACGAATATTCCAGTATTCGTTTCACGTGGGTAGTGGCCTAGCTCGTTCGCGTGTCAGCGTTCCCTCAGTTAACTGCGTAACAATGTCATCCTTCGAAAAATTCAAGAGTCAGGGTGAAATGTTAGGTCTTTCGGGCAAAGACCTGCTAAATTACGTACAGGAAGAAGAGAGGAACGAACGGGCAGAGCGAAGGGAAGATGAACTCAGAAAAACGGAGATGGAGAACAAACTAAAGATGGAGATGGAGATGGAGAAGAACAAAATGGAGATGGAAGAACGTGAACAAATTAGGCCGCATGAGCTGGAAATGAGCTGAAATCAAATGGATTCTCAGTCCATCGGTTCCTGGGCTGAAATTCCCCAAACTCCGTTAGTCAAACTTCCCGCTTTTAATGATGGAGAGGACTTTGGTTCATTTTTTACCCATTTTGAGATAATCTTTCAGATCAATCGATGGGATCTCGAAAATGATGGCGTCGCTCGCTTATTTCCCCTCCTAAACGGCCAGTTAAGGGATATCTGCGTATCCCTTCCCCCGGAAGCAACTTTGGACTATTCCACGTTAAAGTCCGAGTTGTTAGCCGCTGTTCATATGAATTGTGAATTCTACCGCTCCCGATTCCGCTAGGAAAGAATCCGCCCTGGTCACCCCGTAAGGGGCGCGGCGATTTGCCATCCTGGCCGCCGTGCTGACGGGATCCAGCGCTCCGTCCGGCCCCAGCTTAGCCTCTCTTCCTTCCTTCAAAACACTTGTTTCCTCTCTTTTCACACAACCTCTCCCACAACTTTCTCTGGTCAGCCTCTAATTTCACAGGGTAGAAGCTGACCTTCTTCTCAGCCAATCGTCCCGGATCGGGGCTGAGGGGGGAGGGGACAATGTCCCCTAACCCCTGAGCTCCGGTCTAGGGTGGTTGGCTTTTAACAACCTGCTTCATCCCCACCCATACCTTCCTCACATCCCTTTTCCTCTCGTCTTCAAAATCTATCCGTTTTACGCCGTGTTCAAGGTAGAGCCGCCATGCCGAAGGACTGCCAGGCCACCAGGCGGGAGGGGTGGTCCCAAATGGCGGCGCCTGGCTCTGCCGGGCCTGTAAGCACCTCTTGCAGTGTGGGCTACTGCAAGAGGTGGTGAGCGATTGCGTCCCGTAAAACAAAGAGGGTCACCATGCCCAATGATGAAACAAAAAAACATCTCCCCTTAATTCCCCCTATAACAACAACGGAGCCGCCCTCGTGCAGCTCCACAGAAAAGATGGAGGTCCCCCCCCCCCTGTGCTTGCGCAGGGGACCCTCCATACCTCTTTAACCGGAGAGGAGGCTTACTCCTCTCCTACGCCTACGGGTGTAGGGGACTCCCCCTCACCCCCTTCTCTGGAGGTGCTTTCGGGCACCTCCCTATCTCCAGCGGCAGTCCCTCCTATGCTTTCTAAGGGGACTGCCAAGAAAGCCAGCAGGCAGCCCATTGCCGACCGCCCCTCGTACAAGCGGCTCGGTAGGGCAAACCCCCTTAGGGGGGAGAGGGAAGCCAGGCCCCTTCGGTCGCTTCCCTCAAAAGACCTGCTGGCAAAAATATTAAACCTTGCCGGGGTCAAGGCCTGTGCCTCCCCACTAAAGACTTATGACGCTGCCAAGGGGACCTGCGATGTCCTGGGAGGGGATGGCCAACTGGAGGCCCCTCCTGTGATAGACATGGTCCTTGAGGAAAACCGGCCTCAGACGGTAGGGCCTTCCATGGGGGGGAATCCGGGCTTGGCGCCAAGCACCGAACCCGAATCCGCCCCTATGCAAGGTCCTCATCAAACGGCTGTGGATTCTCAGGCAAGACAAGGAGGGGAGGGATCTCCTCCGGATGAATCCCCTGCGCCCACCGGGACCTTCTCCATTTCAGAGAAGGACCTGGCTGAGGCCGGTCCATCTGGCCTGGGGGCTTCTACCGGCGGGGGTGAGAAGCGGGTTCATTCCCCGCCCTCCTCTCCTAAAAAGAAGAAAAAGACAAGAAAGACGAAAAAGACTCGGGGCTTCTCTCCATCCGCGGGGGCTGCGGGGACGGATGGGTCTGCTGCCACTTTGGTAGGCGACCAAGCCAAGATCGGCAAATCCGGCCCCTCTGCCCCCTCGTGTGCGGAGCTCCTGACCAAGACTAAGACGAAGAATGCACAGGGCGGAGCCTCGATGACATCGGGGCCCCTCATTCAGAGGTTACCTGGCGTTTTCGAGCCCGCTGGCTTCAAACGCTTCCTCGTTATTCGCTCCACTGATGGCACCATGTTGTCTAAGGGCAACATGATCCATCAGAGGAGAGGATTAGCAGGGGCAATTGGTAGAGAGCCGAAGGTGACCCGTTTCTCGGACGGCAGCCTTCTGGCGAATGCGGCGAATCCCGCCGAGGCGGCCAAGATAAGTGCTCTTCGGACACTTCATGGCACCCCGGTGAGTGTGACGCCGCACTCTACCATGAACTTTGTGAAAGGAGTAGTTTATGCGAAGGAACTCGTTGACTACTCCATTGAGGACATCACCCTAGAGCTGGCCGACCATGGGGCGGTCAAGGTCGAACGTGTGATGAGAAAACAGGGAGGGGCTTCGAGACCCACCCCTACACTCTTCGTCACGTTCGACTGTGACAAGCTCCCTGAGTCGGTGCGTGCCGGTTGGTACCGCTACCGCGTGAAGGCATTCGTGCCACTGCCGCGGCGGTGCTATTACTGTCACCGCTTCGGCCATACGAATCGCTCATGTAGACGTGCAAAGTCGGGGTCACCCGAAGTCTGTGTAAATTGCTCCAAGGTCGCACACGATAAGTCCAAATCGTGTGTGGCCAAGTGTGTCAATTGCGGAGAGCCGCACCCTGCTTCTTCGAAGCAATGTGGTGCATATCTCCTGGAGAAAGAAATCCTGGCCGTTCAGGCCCAGGATAGACTCTCATTCCGCGAGGCTAAGGACTTGGTCCTGGCGCGCCCAGCTCTGCCTGGGACGTCATATGCCTCATTAGTTCGAAAGGCACCCTCTGCTCTTGGCCCATCCAGGCCAACGAGCACGGTTGTTTCCGCGCCCATTCGGAGCCCTTCTGCGGGCTCTACTACACCCGGGCGCTCCCCTAGTAGAGCTGGCGGCAAAAAGGGTTCACACCCAGCCCCGGCTAAAACCAGGGCTCCCCCCTCTTCCCCCAGCGTGACCGTTTCCCGTAAGGCGAAACGGCCACGCGCCTCCACCGAGTCGTTAGACTCACAGGAGGCAACACCCCTGAAGATGGTCGCTAGGCCATCTTCGGGGGTTCCTAAAGCTGTCCCCCGAAAGGAGGACAGCAACAAAGGAGCTTCGGCTCCTTCGCCCACGCCACGAGGTGGAGCGAGTGGCTCGGAGACGGTGGTTCCTCGAAAAGAGGGCCCCCCGCCTCCGAAGCCGCAGCGCCCGCCTAAGGTTTCGAGGCGGAGGGAGGAAAAGACTCGCATGGCGAGCCCAACCTCCCCCAATAAGTCCTCGAAGGCGACAGCGCCTCCAGCGCTTTGTCCGGCCAACAGCGCCCGGGGTTCTGCCCCCGGGAAGCGTACGGCCATTCCCGTGAGGGTCTTCAATTCGAGGAGGGCCCCCGCGTCTCCTCCGAGCTAGGCCTGGAGGGCATATTCCTTCAATGGAATTGCCGTGGACTCCGGGCCAACTGGGAGGAGCTGCGGAGGCTCGCCTCGTCCCGTTTCCCGTTAGCTATTTTTTTGCAGGAGACCATGCTAGGCGCGTGCCCACTGCCTGCCCTCCCGGGGTATAAGGGTCTTGCAACCCCACCACCGCGGGATGGCCGGGCTGGGGGATGCGCGGTTTACACCCGGCATGATGTCTCCGTTCTTCCTTTCTCTTTAGATACCTCCTTACAGGCAGTGGCTGTGCAGCTGCACCTGGATAGGAGGTATACTATCATTTCTGCGTACATTCCACCGTCAGCTGACTTCGACGCGGGGGACTTCCGCCGCGTCGTGGCACGGTTGCCGAGGCCCTATCTCTTGCTTGGAGATCTGAACGGCAGGCATCCTCTCTGGGGAGATTACACCATAAATCCCAGGGGACAAGTCCTTGCCGATCTGATCGAAGAGCTTGAGATGGGTGTCCTAAACGTGGATGAGTATACGCATCACTGTCCGAGAACCGCTTCATTTTCTTGCCTTGACCTATCTTTGTGCTCTTCGGATGCACAGCTTGATTTTGATTGGGGGGGTGGTCGATGACCTCCATGGTAGTGATCACTTTCCCATTCAAATATCATTTTCAGGGCAACTGCCGCCTGAGAGACCACCTCGGTGGTGCTTGGCACGGGCGCGGTGGCCTGCATTTCAGGAAATGACTGAATTCTCTATCTCAGTCGAGGAGTTTAGGTCGGTAGATGAGGCCGTTGAGTTCTTCTCCGGCAACCTTATCGCCGTGGGCCTGACTACTATTCCTAGGACGTCTGGCTGTTTTGCACGCCGACCACTCCCATGGTGGTCGGCCGAGTGTGAGACGGCCCTCAAACAGAAGCGTTATGCCTACATGCGCTATAAGCGCCGCCTGAACGATTTCACTGTCGCTGAATTTCGTCGGGCTAGGGCTAGGTTCCGGTATATTTCGAAGCACGCCCGCCGCTCTTCTTGGCGGGCATACGTGTCTTCACTTAACGGGAAGACCCCTTTAGCTGAGGTGTGGAAGCGAGTCAAAAGGATTCGGGCAAGTTCTCGCAGGACCCCCCTCCCATTCTCCAGGAGAATGGGACCGCAATCTCGGACCCCGCGTCCGTGGCGGAATCCTTAGCGACCGCTTTCTCTGCATTCTCTAGCCGTGATGCTGCTCCGCCAGCATTCAATGCACGTCGTGATGTCGCGGAAGGCCGCCGGCTGGACTTTACCTCCAGAGGCGGAGAACCCTTCAACGACAAGTTTACTGTGAGTGAGTTGCGTTCCGCTCTCGCTTCGTGCGCGGACACCGCCCATGGTCCGGACGATGTCCCGTACGCCACGCTTCGACACCTGGGTGAGCGAGGCATGGCCTTTCTGTTAGATCTGTTCAACAGGATCTGGGTGGAAGGTCTTCTCCCAGACTCCTGGCGAATCGCTACTGTGCTCGCCTTTCGCAAGCCGGGGAGAGATCACTCTACTCCGACCGGTTTCCGCCCAATCTCTCTAACCTCTTGCGTGTGCAAGTTGATGGAGAAATTGGTAAATGTTAGATTAGCCCATTTCCTGGACAGCGGAGGCCATCTGTCTTCTGCACAGTGCGGCTTCCGTAAGTTTCACTCCACGTCGGATGCTCTGCTCCGACTGGAAAATGCCGTCTGCGAGGCTTTCCTTCGTAGACAGCACTACGCCACGGTGTTTTTTGATCTGGAGAAGGCCTATGATACCGCATGGCGACACGGTATCATGGAGACTCTCCACACGATGGGGGCGAGGGGACGCCTCCCAATGTTTATATCTGAATTTTTGCGAGATCGTCGATTCCGCGTACGGGTGGGGGGATCCCTCTCTGCCCCAAAGGAGCAGGAAGAGGGTGTCCCGCAGGGAAGTGTCCTCAGTGTCACACTCTTTGCCCTGAGCATCAACGGCATCACCTCGGTGCTGCCAGAAGATGTTCTCGCTACGCTCTACGTGGACGACCTTTCGATCTCTTTTGGCGCGGCCCAGATGCCAACTCTGGAGCGTCGACTCCAACAGGCATTGAACCGCGTCTCTCGCTATGCCGAAGCGCACAGGTTTCGGTTTTCTTTGGCCAAGACTAAGGTGGTGCACTTTTGCCGCCATCCACGGCTTCACCCTGACCCAGATTTGTTTCTTAATGGGGAACGCCTGGATGTGGTTGAGTCGCACCGTTTCCTTGGTCTTGTATTCGACCGACGCCTCACCTGGGAGGCTCATATTCGCAGCCTTAGGGTCTCTTGTACCCGCGCCATGGACATTCTCCGTTCCGTGACGTTCAGCGCTTGGGGCGCTGATAGGGCTACCGCCTTACTTTTTTATCGATCCTTTGTTCGCTCGAAGCTCGACTACGGATGCGAGTTTTATGCATCCGCAGCCGAGCGTTTATTGCGGAAGGTGGATTCAATCCACCACACCGGCTTTCGCCTTGCGACCGGTGCCTTCCGCACTTCCCCCATTGAGAGCCTGTTGGTCGATGCTGGGGAGATGCCACTCGCTCTGCGCCGCGTGCAGTGCATCACTCGCCTGTATGCGCGAGCCCGGCGCCTCCCTCAGTCGCCAACAGCTCTCACTGCATCCGCAGCTGATCTCGATGGTGCCTATGCCGCCGAGAGACGCCAGTCATACCCTAAGCCCTTTGGGTTTAGGGCCAGGAAACTCCTTCGAGAGGTAGATATAGCTCTCGGGCCGGTGGCGCCCCTGGTTCTGCCCAGGACGCCACCCTGGAGGGTACCACATTTGGCTATTTGTCGCCACGCCTCTGCTCCCAAAGCTTGTACTGCGCCGGGAGTATTGCGTTCGACCTTTTTGGAGCACACATCGTGTCACGCTGGTACCGTGCCAGTGTATACGGATGGCTCCAAGTCCCAAGAGGGGGTCGGCTTCCACGCCGTATCCCCTCTGTTTGAAGTCAGCGGGGCTCTACCAGGCGCTGCGTCTGTCTTCACGGCCGAGCTGGTGGCAATACACCACTCGGTACGGGAGATTACGCGACGTGCCTGGTTCGGAGACCGGATTGTGATCTATAGCGACTCACAAAGCGCCCTGAGTGCTCTCGGGGCATTGGAATCTCCGCATCCCCTGGTTCGCGATATCCGTGACGCCACGGTTTTGGCGAGCCGGGCAGATGTCGAGATTATCTTCTGCTGGGTTCCTGGACATGTAGGAATTGCGGGGAATGAGCGCGCCGATGAGGGCGCCAAAGAGTCCGCGAGGACTCTGCGACCGGACCAGCGTTTCGCTCTTCCTCACACCGACTACATGGCAGGAATACGGGCAGCTCTTCGGACTGCTTGGCAAAGAAGATGGGAGACGGTCGAGGGGAACTTAAAGTTGCGTGCCATTGCGCCGCGACTGTTCCCATGGACCTATCCCCCAATGCCGCGGCGGCTTCAGGTTGCTTTCTGTCGTCTCCGAATCGGACACACTCGTGTGACGCATCGCTATCTGATGGAGCGCTCGCCTGCGCCCTATTGCAACGACTGCGTCGTCCCCCAGACTGTTCGGCACATTCTTGTCGAATGTCCCAGTCTGGGTGATCTTCGCGCACGATACCTGTCCCAGTACCGGGATGGGCGGGGTCGCTACCGCCTGTCCCGTGTGCTCGGGACAGATTCGTGCACACTGACTTGTGGACTTGTTGACTTCTTGGGGGAGGCCGGCCTTCTCCCTATTATTTAAGCAAGGTTTGTTTGTTTTGTTTTTTTTTGTTTTTTTTGCATTTTTTGTTTTTTGTTTTTGTTTTTGTTTTTCTTTTCTTCTTTAGTTGCACGCTCCTGCGCCGGGGGGACCTCTCCCCGACGCACCAGCTTGCTTCCTTTCCCCCTTTTGGGGTGTTGTTTTTGTTTTTTTCCTCTCTTTAATTTCATTTTAAAGTAGCCTAGAACTAGGCCAGTTTTAATACGGCGACTAATGCCCAAGTAGGCAGTCGCCAGATGAGCTCTTAAAAAAAAAAAATAAAAAAATAAAAAAAATATCCGCCCTGGTCAAACATTTCGACAACACGGGTACATCCTCCAAAGACACCTTCAGTGTTGGCTGGATGCGTGCAAGATTTCCCATGTCTACGAGTCCCTTCTGGACTTTTTCCTTAGGGATCAGCTTTTAGCTGCCGTGGCTCTCGAAATTCGCGCCTTCATTAAGGATAAACGTTGTGCCACTTTCAATGAGTGCTTGGAAGAGGCCGATGTCTACGCGGGTAGTCACAATTTATACCCTAAGGATGTTAAAAAGGCTCCCTAATCGCCTCCCCCCCCCAAAAAACTAAATTTTATGGTCCTAAGGCCCCTCCTAAATTGGTTCCAAGATTTACCAAAGTTCCTAGTCCCTCGAAGCCAAGAAACTTCCATCCATCTGAACACCGAGACATTAAGCCCCTCGTTTCTTCCCCAGTTGTGCCGTATCAAAAGAACCCGATCATCTGCTACACCTGCGGAGTTCCCGGCCATTACCGCACGAACTGTCCTTAAAACTCCCGATTCGCAAACTCTCAGTCTTACCAAGTGCACCAAATCTGGGCCGCCTTGCTCCTCCTCCGTCACCCCAGGAGACCCCGGATCCTCCCTCGCTCGCCAAAGTTCCGGACCATCAGGTAAACTTCCTTTTTAATGAGAACAACCCAGGTGGATTGAAATTCGAGAACGGAACCGTGAACGGTTGCCGAGTATCCACCCTCGTCCGCGACACCGGGTGCACCTGCATCGTAGTGTCTGAGGAACTACTCCCCCCTGTTGGCCCCGAACACAAGAAGTTTGCGGTGGTCCACGACTACCTTGGACGGGCCAGTCGTTTCCCAGTAACTCATTGTCACATCGAGTGTGAATAATGTCCGGTTCGGCCGAAGTGGTAGCGGCCCAAATCCAGTTCTGCCCCGTTTTGATCGGTCAGAGCCCCGTAATCCACGGCCATCCCGTGGCCCAGCCCGTGATTACCCGTACACAGGCAGCCCTGGAATCCCATGCACTCGTTTTCCTGGAAACCCCTATCGACCCGGAGTTCCAAGCCCTCCGGAGCGACAAGTTTGCCCGCGCCCAGAAGGAGTGCGCTACTCTCTTTCCCCTTTGGGAGAAAACTAAAACCCTCAAGCGTGAGTCTACCTTAGGTAACAAACGAGTGTCGTATCTCGTAAAGAAGGACTTATTGTATCGTGCCTGCTCGCAAGTCACAGACCAAGAAACACATGTCCTGTGTGTTCCCCGTGAATACGTCTCGCAAGTATTGAACCTCTCCCATGACAGTTTATTCGCAGGCCATTTTAGCCATAATAAGACCTCGCAACGAGTTTTCAAGTATTTCTTTTGGCCAGGTGCAGCCAAAGATATCGCCGAATATTGTTGGTCATGTGATATCTGCCAAAAGACGTCCGCAAAACGGCGGGTTAAGCCAGCCCCCCTTCAGAGAGACCCCATCATCACTGAGCCCTCCCGAGTGGCTATCAACCTGATTGGCCCTATTCACCCCCCTTCCAGGGAAGGATATTGCTACGTCCTCACCTTGGTAGACCTCGATACCTGTTTCCCAGAAGCAGTCCCCCTCAGGAAGATTGATAGTATCACGTGCGCCGAAGCACTGATCTCCATATTCTCCCGCGTGGGAATTCCCAAGGATACCGGTACTGTCAGATCGAGGGAGACAGTTTACTTCCGAACTCATGGAATATGTAGGCAAGCTTCTGATGGTAAAACCTTTGTTTACTACCCCTTACCATCCGGCTGGGAACGGTATGTGCGAGAAATTAAACGGGACCCTCAAATCAGTCCTCAAAAGGCTCTGCATTGACCAGCCCCGAGAATGGCACCGATACTTGCCGGTTGCCCTTTTTGCGTGCAGAGAGATCCCTCATAGAACCCTTGGATTCGCCCCTTTCGAGCTCTTGTACGGACGGAACGTGCGCGGCCCCCTCAGCATCCTGAACGAACTCTTTACTAATCCCTAACTCGACGAGGAAATACATACCTCCTACTCTTATCTCCTGGATTTGAGAAAAAGGTTAGAAGAGTGTGCTGATCTAGCCTATAAGAACGCGGACGTAAATTTAGAGAGGTATAAGACCTACTTTGACCTTAAGTCACGAGAACGAAAATTTAAGCCTGGCGCGGAGGTGCTGTTGCTACTTCCCACGGAAAGCAACAAACTCCTTAGTCAGTGGAAGGGACCCTACCCCGTCCTCGAGGGTAGAGGACCCGTGGATTAGCTCATCCGTACTCGGGCGGGAGTGAAGGTTTTCCACGTGAATATGTTAAAAGGGTACCACCGGCGCGCAGGTACCCACAACTTTGTAGCCCCAGACGAAGAATCTTCGTTGGAAGCAGCATACCCCGCTGGCTCCCTCAACGTCGTCCAAGTAGTTTGTATTGAGTCAGATAATGAATATCCCCTTCCGTCACTACCCGAATTTCCAAATCCATCGGAGGCGACCGCACTCAACGTCTACCCACGGCTAGCTCCCTACTGCAAGAGTCAGCTGCAGCAGTTGCTGAGCGGATTCGACGATGTCATTTCTAACACCCCCGGCTGCTCTAAACACGGCATTGTCCTTATTACCCAAGAAGCCGTCCGCTCCAAGCCATATCCCCTCCCCTTCCACCTTAGGAAAGCTTTCAACGAAGAGGTCCCCGTAAGGGGCGCGGCGATTTGCCATCCTGGCCGCCGTGCTGACGGGATCCAGCGCTCCGTCCGGCCCCAGCTTAGCCTCTCTTCCTTCCTTCAGATAGCCCGATTTCTCCCCTACCTCGTCGCTTTTCATACAACCTCTCCCACAACTTTCTCTGGTCAGCCTCTAATTTCACAGGGTAGAATGCTGACCTTCTTCTCAAGCCAACCACCCCGGATGGGGGCAGAGGGGGGAGGGGACATTGTTCCCTAACCTCTCAGCTCCGGTTCGGGATGGGGTTTTTTTAACAACCTGCTTCATCCCCACCCATACCTTCCTCACATCCCTTTTCCTCTCCTCTTCACATTCTATCTGTTTTACGCCGTGTCTAAGGTGGAGCCGCCATGCCGAAGGACTGCCAGGCCACCAGGCGGGAGGGGTGGTCCTAAATGGCGGCGATAGGCTCTGCCGGGCCTGTAAGCACCTCTTGCAGTGCGGGCTACTGCAAGAGGTGGTGAGCGATTGCGTCCCGTAAAACAAAGAGGGTCACCATGCCCAATGATGAAAAAAAAAACATCTCCCCTTAATTCCCCCTAAAACAACGGAGACGCCGTCGTGCAGCTCCACAGAAAAGATGGAGGTCCCCCCCCCCCTGTGCTTGCGCAGGGGACCCTCCATACCTCTTTAACCGGAGAGGAGGCTTACTCCTCTCCTACGCCTACGGGTGTAGGGGACTCCCCCTCACCCCCTTCTCTGGAGGTGCTTTCGGGCACCTCCCTATCTCCAGCGGCAGTCACTCCTTTGCTTTCTAAGGGGACTGCCAAGAAAGCCAGCAGGCAGCCCATTGCCGACCGCCCCTCGTACAAGCGGCTCGGTAGGGCAAACCCCCTTAGGGGGGAGAGGGAAGCCAGGCCCCTTCGGTCGCTTCCCTCAAAAGACCTGCTGGCAAAAATATTAAACCTTGCCGGGGTCAAGGCCTGTGCCTCCCCACTAAAGACTTATGACGCTGCCAAGGAGACCTGCGATGTCCTGGGAGGGGATGGCCAACTGGAGGCCCCTCCTGTGATAGACATGGTCCTTGAGGAAAACCAGCCTCAGAAGGTAGGGCCTTCCATAAGGGGGGATCCGGGCTCGGCGCCAAGCACCGAACCCGAATCCGCCCCTATGCAAGGTCCTCATCAAACGGCTGTGGATTCTCAGGCAGTATATGGAAGGGAGGGATCTCCTCCGGATGATGCCCCTGCGACCACCAGGACCTTCTCCATTTCGGAGAAGGACCTGGCTGAGGCCGGTCCATCTGGCTTGGGGGCTTCTACCGGCGGGGGTGAGAAGCGGGTTCATTCCCCGCCCTCCTCTCCAAAAAAGAAAAGGACCAAAAAGACTAAAAGACGAAGAAGACTCGGGGCTCCTCTCAATCCACGGGGGCTACGGGGACGGATGGGTCTGCTGCCACTTTGGCAAGCGACCAAGCCAAGATCGGTACATCCGGGCCCTCTGCTTCCCCGGGTACGGAGCTCCTGACGATGACAAAGACCAAAAGTGCACAGGGTGGAGCCTCGAAGACATTGGGGCCCCTGATTCAGAGGTTACCTGGCGTTTTCGAGCCCGCTGGCTTCAAACGCTTCCTCGTTATTCGCTCCACTGATGGCAGCATGTTGTCCAAGGGCAACATGATCCATCAGAGGAGAGGATTAGCTAGTGCAATTGGTACCCCGTAAGGGGCGCGACGATTTGCCATTCTGGCCGCCGTGCTGACGGGACTCAGCACCCCGTCCGGCCCCAGCCTAGCCTCTCTTCCTTCCTTCAAAACACTTGTTTCCTCTCTTTTCACACAACCTCTCCCACAACTTTCTCTGGTCAGCCTCTAATTTCACAGGGTAGAGGCTGACCTTCCTTTCAGCCAACCGTCCCGCATCGGGGCTGAGGGGGTGGGGGACAATGTTCCCTAACCCCTGAGCTCCGGTCTGGGGTGGCTGGTTTTTAACTACCTGCTTCATCCCCACCCATACCTTCCTCACATCCCTTTTCCTCTCGTCTTCAAAATCTATCATTTATACGCCGTGTCCAAGGTGGAGCCGCCATGCCGATGGACTGCCAGGCCACCAGGCGGGAGGGGTGGTCCCAAATGGCGGCGCCTGGCTCTGCTGGGCCTGTAAGCACCTCTCGCAGTGCGGGCTACTACGAGAGGTGTGCGCTATTTCATCCCGTATTAAAAGAAGGGTCACCATGCCCAATGATGAAAATCACACCAAAAAAACCCAACCCCCAACTTCCCCAAGAACAACGGAGCCGCCCTCGGGCATTTCCAGCAAAAAAATGGAGGTCCCCCCCCTGTGCTTGCACAGGGGACCCTCCATATTTCTCTAACCGGAGAGGAGGCTTACTCCTCTCCTTCGCCTACGGGTGTAGGGGACTCCCCCTCACCCCCTTCTCTGGAGGTGCTTTCGGGCACCTCCCTTTTCCCAGCGGCAGTCCCCTCTTTTCTTTCCAAGGGGACTGCCAAGAAAGCCAGCAGGCAGCCCTTAGCCAGCCGCTCCCCATCAAAGCGGCTCGGTAGGGCAAACCCCCTTAGAGGGGAGAGGCAAGCCAGGCCCCTTCGGTCGCTTCCCTCAAAAGACCTGCTGGCAAAAATATTAAACCTTGCCGGGGTCAAGGCCTGTGCCTCCCCAAACAAGACTGGCGACACTGCCAAGGGGACCTGCAATGTCCTGGGAGGGGATGGCCAACTGGAGGCCCCTCCCGTGATAGACATGGTCCTTGAGGAGACCCAGCCTCAGACGGTAGGGCCTTCCATGGGGGGGAATTCGGGCTCGGCGCCAAGCACCGAACCCGAGTCCGCCCCTATGCAAGGTCCTCCTCAAATGGCTGAGGGCTCCGAGGCAGTAGAAGGAGGGGAGGGATCTCCTCCGACAGGTGCCCCTACGACAACCAGGACTTTCTCCATTTCGGAGAGGGACCTGGCTGAGGCCGGTCCATCTGGCCTAGGGGCTTCTGCCGGCGGAGGTGAAAAGCGGATTCATTCCCCGCCCTCCTCTCCAAAAAACAAAAAGACTAAAAGGACGAAAAAGACTCGGGGCTCCTCTCCATCCGCGGGGGCTGCGGGGACGGATGGGTCTGCTGCCACTTTGGTAGGCGACCAAGCCAAGATCGGCACATCCGGCCCCTCTACCCCCTCGTGTGCGGAGCCCCTGACTAAGACCAAGAGTGCACAGGGCGGAGCCTCGATGACATCGGGGCCCCTGATTCAGAGGTTACCTGGCGTTTTCTAGCCCGCTGGCTTCAAACGCTTCCTCGTTATTCGCTCCACTGATGGCACCATGTTGTCCAAGGGCAACATGATCCATCAGAGGAGAGGATTAGCTAGTGCAATTGGTAGAGAGCCAAAGGTAACCCGTTTCTCGGACGAGAGCCTTCTGGCGAATGCGGCGAATCCCGCCGAGGCGGCCAAGATAAGTGCTCCTCGGACACTTCATGGCACCCCGGTGAGTGTGACGCCGCACTCTACCATGAACTTTGTAAAAGGAGTAGTTTATGCGAGGGAACTCGTTGACTATTCCATAGAAGACATCACCCTAGAGCTGGCCGACCATGGGGCGGTCAAGGTCGAACGTGTGATGAGAAAACAGGGAGGGGCCTCGAGACCCACCCCTACACTCTTCGTCACGTTCGACTGTGACAAGCTCCCTGAGTCGGTGCGTGTCGGTTGGTACCGCTACCGCGTGAAGGCATTCGTGCCACTGCCGCGGCGGTGCTATTACTGTCACCGCTTCGGCCACACGAATCGATCATGTAGACGTGCAAAATCGGGGTCACCCGAAGTCTGTGTAAATTGCTCCAAGGTCGCACACGATAAGTCCAAATCGTGTGTGGCCAAGTGTGTCATGTGCGGAGAGCCGCACCCTGCTTCTTCGAAGCAATGTGGTGCATATCTCCTGGAGAAAGAAATCCTGGCCGTTCAGGCCCAGGATAGACTCTCATTCCGCGAGGCTAAGGACTTGGTCCTGGCGCGCCCAGCTCTGCCTGGGACGTCATATGCCTCAGTAGTTCGAAAGGCACCCTCTGCTCCTGGCCCATCCAGGCCAACGAGCATGGTTGTTTCCGCGCCCATTCGGAGCCCTTCTGCGGGCTCTACCCAACCCGGGCGCTCCCCTGGTAAAGCTGGCGGCAAAAAGGGTTCAATCCCAGCCTCGGCTAAAACCAGGGTTCCCCCCTCTTCCCCCAGCGTGACCGTTTCCCGCAAGGCGAAACGGCCACGCGCCTCCACCGAGTCGTTAGACTCACAGGAGGCAACACCCCTGAAGATGGTCGCTAGGCCATCTTCCGGGGTTCCTAAAGCTGTCCCCCGAAAGGAGGACAGCAACAAAGGAGCTTCGGCTCCTTCGCCCACGCCCCGAGGTGGAGCGAGTGGCTCGGAGACGGTGGTTCCTCGAAAAGAGGGCCCCCCGCCTCCCGAGCCGCAGCGCCCGCCTAAGGTTTCGAGGCGGAGGGAGGAAAAGACTCGCATGGCGAGCCCAACCTCCCCCAATAAGTCCTCGAAGGCGACAGCGCCTTCAGCGCTTTGTCCGGCCAACAGCGCCCGGGGTTCTGCCCCCGGGAAGCGTACGGCCATTCCCGTGAGGGTCTTCAATTCGAGGAGGGCCCCCGCGTCTCCTCCGAGCTAGGCCTGGAGGGCATATTCCTTCAATGGAATTGCCGTGGACTCCGGGCCAACTGGGAGGAGCTGCGGAGGCTCGTCTCGTCCCGTTCCCCGTTAGCTATTTTTTTGCAGGAGACCATGCTAGGCGCGTGCCCGCTGCCTGCCCTCCCGGGGTATAAGGGTCTTGCAACCCCACCACCGCGGGATGGCCGGGCTGGGGGATGCGCGGTTTACACCCGGCATGATGTCTCCGTTCTTCCTTTCTCTTTAGATACCTCCTTTCAGGAAGTGGCTGTGCAGCTGCACCTGGATAGGAGGTATACTATCATTTCTGCGTACATTCCACCGTCAGCTGACTTCGACGCGGGGGACTTCCGCCGCGTCGTGGCACGGTTGCCGAGGCCCTTTCTCTTGCTTGGAGATCTGAACGGCAGGCATCCTCTCTGGGGAGATTACTCCAGAAATCCCAGGGGACAAGTCCTTGCCGATCTGATCGAAGAGCTTGAGATGGGCGTCCTAAACGTGGATGAGTTTACGCATCACTGTCCGAGAACCGCTTCATTTTCTTGCCTTGACCTATCTTTGTGCTCTTCGGATGCACAGCCTGATTTTGATTGGGAAGTGGTCGATGACCTCCATGGTAGTGATCACTTGCCCATTCAAATATCATTTTCAGGGCAACTGCCGCCTGAGAGACCACCTCGGTGGTGCTTGGCGCGGGCGCGGTGGCCTGCATTTCAGGAAATGACTGAATTCTCTATCTCAGTCGAGGAGTTTAGGTCGGTAGATGAGGCCGTTGAGTTCTTCTCCGGCAACCTCATCGCCGTGGGCCTGACTACTATTCCTAGGACGTCTGGCTGTTTTGCACGCCGACCACTCCCATGGTGGTCGGCCGAGTGTGAGACGGCCCTTAAACAGAAGCGTTATGCCTACATGCGCTATAAGCGCCGCCCGAACGATTTCACTGTCGCTGAATTTCGTCGGGCTAGGGCTAGGTTCCGGTATATTTCGAAGCACGCCCGCCGCTCTTCTTGGCGGGCATACGTGTCTTCACTTAACGGGAAGACCCCTTTAGCTGAGGTGTGGAAGCGAGTCAAAAGGATTCGGGGCAAGTTTTCGCAGGACCCCCCTCCCGTTCTCCAGGAGAATGGGACCGCAATCTCGGACCCCGCGTCCGTGGCGGAATCCTTAGCGACCGCTTTCTCCGCATTCTCTTCCTGTGATGCTGCTCCGCCAGCATTCAATGCACGTCGTGATGTCGCGGAAGGCCGCCGGCTGGACTTTACCTCGAGAGGCGGAGAACCCTTCTACGACAAGTTTACTGTGAGTGAGTTGCGTTCCGCTCTCGCTTCGTGCGCGGACACCGCCCATGGTCCGGACGATGTCCCGTACGCCATGCTTCGACACCTGGGTGAGCGAGGCATGGCCTTTCTGTTAGATCTGTTCAACAGGATCTGGGTGGAAGGTCTTCTCCCAGACTCCTGGCGAATCGCTACTGTGCTCGCCTTTCGCCAGCCGGGGAGAGATTACTCTACTCCGACCGGTTTCCGCCCAATCTCTCTAACCTCTTGCGTGTGCAAGTTGATGGAGAAATTGGTAAATGTTAGATTAGCCTATTTCCTGGACAGCGGAGGCCATCTGTCTTCTGCACAGTGCGGCTTCCGTAAGTTTCACTCCACGTCGGATGCTCTGCTCCGACTGGAAAATTCCGTATGCGAGGCTTTCCTTCGTAGACAGCACTACGCCACGGTGTTTTTTGATCTGGAGAAGGCCTATGATACCGCATAGCGATACGGTATCATGGAGACTCTCCACACGATGGGGGCGAGGGGACGCCTCCCAATGTTTATATCTGAATTTTTGCGAGATCGTCGATTCCGCGTACGGGTGGGGGGAGCCCTCTCTGCCCCAAAGGAAGAGGGTGTCCCGCAGGGAAGTGTCCTCAGTGTCACACTCTTTGCCCTGAGCATCAACGGCATCACCTCGGTGCAGCCAGAAGATGTTCTCGCTACGCTCTACGTGGACGACCTTTCGATCTCCTTTGGCGCGGCCCAGATGCCAACTCTGGAGCGTCGACTCCAACAGGCATTGAACCGCGTCTCTCGCTATGCCGAAGCACACAGGTTTCGGTTTTCTTTGGCCAAGACTAAGGTGGGATGATCCTTTCCTACGCAACTGCTCTGTAAAGCATTATCTTTCGGATGGGAGATGTGCGGGGGAATTCCACGTGGAATTTCTTTTCCAGCACGGAAGTGACGTCCATGCGTTAAAGAAAATTCTAGAATTTGGTTAGGCTTAAATTGGTAAGCCTCCCCCTCCCCTCCCAAGCGGTAGCCTCGAACTGCGTCCCCCCCGGACCACCTTTTCGTGGGTTAGAATCGCCTGGGCGTGAAGGTTCGAGAGTAGCGCTGGCCAAACACCCCATGTTTCCCCCACCCCTGCGGGGGGAGCCTCGGATATACAGGGCTCGTCTTCCAGGTGGGAGATACAGAGTTGAGGAGTCCTACCAGGATCCAAGAAGCATTTCCCCTAGCCCCAAGTCAGGTGCTTAACAACGAAGCAAAGTGAAGGCTGAACTTTCGTGTCGTTGGAATTAGCCCAGTCAGTGAGGTATTTTCATTTGACGATCGCCACCGAGCGATTTTTCCTACTCCAGTCATCAACTCCTGTAGAAGCCCTCTTCGTTTCCTCCTCGTCATCGGGTGGCTGAAATACTCTCCCCTGGACCGGACATTACCGCCTCGCCCCCGTTGGAGAACCGTCATCACGTCAACTTCTCGCTCAGAAGCTCCGAGTGCCCTCGCCCTTACGTTTATTGCTTGCAGAAGACATCCGTGAAACCTTAACCTACCGTCCCACCCGGAATCCTCCGTAAGCCAACCCCTCCGCACCTTCAGCAACCCATTTGAATTCATCCTCCCCATTGGAATAGTCTCCTTCTGTGACGCATTAATTTCTAACTTCAGAGTCTGATGCATGACTCTGTAATTCTCCCCCCTTATTTACCAATATAATTTTGCCTATTGATTCTCTTATTTTATGTAAATAAAATTATATTTTTGTACATGCCTCTTTAAATAACCTTGAGCTGTGCCATTACCCAAGTTATACCTGACCTCGTTTTGCACTCTATTTTCGCTGCCCTGCGCGTCGAAACTCGTGGCGTTCCGCCCCTTTTGTCGGTTCGCCTTTAAGTTATTAGTCCCTTCCCCATAGATATAATATGGTATTGATATAATATAATGTCACACCACGACACAGATTTCGGTTTTCTTTGGCCAAGACTATGGTGGTGCACTTCTGCCGACATCCACGGCTCCACCCCGACCCAGATTTGTTTCTTAATGGGGTGCGCCTGGAAGTTGTTGAATCGCACCATTTTCTTGGTCTTTTATTTGACCGACGCCTCACCTGGGAGGCTCATATTCGCAGCCTTAGGGTCTCTTGTACCCGCGCCATGGACATTCTCCGTTCCGTGACGTTCAGCGCTTGGGGCGCTGATAGGGCTACTGCCCTACTTTTTTATCAATCCTTTGTTCGTTCGAAGCTCGACTACGGATGCGAGTTTTATGCATCGGCAGCCGAGCGTTTATTGCGGAAGGTGGACTGGATCCACCACACCGGCCTTCGCCTTGCGACTGGTGCCTTCCGCACTTTTCCCTTTGAGAGCCTACTAATCGATGCTGGGAGATGGCACTCGCTCTACGCCGCGTACAGTGCATCACTCACCTGTACGCGCGAGCCCGGCGCCTCCCTCAGTCGCAACACATCTCACTACATCCGCAGCTGATTTTGACGGTGCCTATGCCGCCGAGAGACGCCAGTCATACCCTAAGCCCAAAAGGGCTTAGGGCCAAGAAACTCCTTCGAGAGCTAGGTATAGCTCTTGGGCCGGTGGTGCCCCTGGTTCTGCCCAGGACGCCACCCTGGAAGATACCACATTTGGCTATTTGTCGTCACGCCTCTGCTCCCAAAGCTTGTACAGCGCCGACCTTTTTGGAGCACACCTCGTGTCACGCTGGAACCGTGCCAGTTTATACAAATGGCTCCAAGTCCGAACAGTGGGTCGGCTTCCACGCTGTATCTCCTCTGTTTGAAGTCAGCGGGGCTCGGCCAGGCGCTGCGTCTGTCTTCACGTAAGAGCTGGTTGCAATACATCACTCGGTACGGGAGATTACGCAACGTGCCCGGTTCGGAGACTGTATTGTGATCTATAGCGACTCACAAAGCGCCCTGAGTGCTCTTGGGGCATTAGAATCTCCGCATCCCCTGGTTCGCGATATCCGTGACGCCACGGTATTGGCGAGCCGGGCGGATGTCGAGATTATCGTCTGCTGGGTTCTTGGACATGTAGGAATTGCCGGGAATGAGGGCGCCAAAGAGTCCGCGAGGACTCAGCGACCAGACCAGCGTTTCGCTCTTCCTCACACCGACTACATGACATGAATACGGGCGGCTTGGCAAAGAAGATGGGAGATGGTCGAAGGCAACTTAAAGTTGCGTGCCATTGCGCCGCGACTGTTCCCATGGACCTACCCATCCCCCCCCCAATGCCGCGAAGTCTTCGTGTTGCTTTCTGTCGTCTCCGAATTGGACACACTCGTGGCACGCACCACCATTTGATGGAACGCTTGCCAGCGCCCTACTGTGAAGACTGCGTTGTCCCTGAGACTGTTCGGCACATTCTTGTTGAATGTCCCACTCTGGGTGATCTTCGCGCACGATACCTGTCCCGGTACCGGATGGGCGGGGTCGCTACCGCCTGTCCCTTGTACTCGGGACGAGTGCTTGCACATTGACTGGTGGACTAGTAGACTTTGGGGGGGAGGCCGTCTTTCTTCCTTTTATTTAACCTTTTTTTTCTTATAGGTCGCACGTTCCTGCGCCGACGGGACCTCCCCCCCCCCCTTCCCCCCGACGCATGAGCTTGCTTCCTGCTCGTTGCCTTTTCCCTTTTTACCCCCTTTTTAACTTTTGGTGTTGGGTTTGTTTTTTGTGTTTTTGAATCTTATTTTAAAGTAGCCTAGTACTAGGCAGGTTTTTAATACGGCGACTAATGCCCAAGTAGGCAGTCGCCAGCCAGATGAGCTCTTTAAAAAAAAAATCTCGATAAAATAGTCCAAGTGGAACCGAAGGAACTGCATTTTCATTGACATGCGCGCACCAAGTTTGCGGAAATTCTCCATTGACTCATCAACCGCCTTCTCATACTGAGGACTTCTGTGGTTGCCAAGGAAGTTTGCAATGACTGACCCATAGGACAACCAGACAGAGAGTTCAGCAGGATTCAGGGCTTCATAAAAATGGTGTCTTTGGTGAGCTCCCTTATTCGAGGACCATCAAATATACCTGCCTTCAGTTTTTCCATGCGGACTCATGGAGACCTCTGACAGAGGAAAGCAAATCCTCTACTTTCTTATGTCCATTGCCTGACAGTTTTTCATCAAACAGCGTTTGATGTGCAGGGGTGGAAGCAATATATTGCTCTATTCAACCACAGGGTGGGACAGAACGTTGCGTGAACCAGGTTCTAATCCTTGTCTGACGGCTAGGCTTGTCTGACATAATGCTGGTCGTCAGCCCGACTCTCCCACAAACACTAAAGCATGGATACTTTGTGCACCCACTTTGACAGGCCTAGGATGAGTCCAAAAACTTCAAGATCTCCACAGATCAGCCATTAGTGTTCCTCGTAGTTGAGAGTAGACAACAGACGGTCCATGCTTTTGCAGTTTCCTTTCCTTGCAGCTGAGTGTCCAACAGGGATCGGTGAAAACATAGCCGTTGTTAAGAAGAACTTTCTTGAGGCTTCTGCTAGATGAGTCAATGAAAATTCTCCATTCCATAGCATCATACGTTAGGCCCGTTAAGTTGAAGAGATCAGCAATGTTGTTACAGTAGACCATCAAACGTAAAAAAATCCTAATTTTTTTTCTCGCGGTCCCGATAGCAATAGAATGTTGTCCCTGGTGCCAGCATACATTTCTCTAAGACGAACCCAATAACTGAGCAGATTTTTTTGAAAGGTTCGTCTCTTGTCAGGTCGTTGAGTTCGGCTTGTGTAAATGGCACCAGTTGGTAGCCCTCTTCTGGCTTGTATGCATCAAACTCAGCTGTATAGGTAGTAGGGGTCGCAACTGATAAAAAAATACCGGTAATTTATCGATAAATTAAATTTAGTTACAGCGTATTTACCAATACTTTTTTATCGGTAATTTAATGTAACTTTATGATTATTTAAGTTTACCCCCAATAAACAATTTTCTTTAGTATTTACGAAAGAAATTAATTGTGAATTGTGGTAGAAAACGTTTTAGTTTAAAAGACGAATTTAGGACCATGTTTAGTTTCGATCCAGTGTCTCTCCTGCCATTATTAATGCCTTTTGTTTCTTGAAATGTTTTTTTACTAAATAAGCAAAAATAAGCATGGCTGCCATATTCATAATTTCCAAAGATGACATTTAAATTTTTATCTTAAGTTTTTGAAATTTTGTTTTTTAGATAAGGATAAAATTAACAACTTATGTTTATGAAAAGTTATGCTTCCTATATAATTTTTAATAAGAATGAAAAACAAAAGTAAATAATGTCTTGTTTTTGAAAAAAAAAAAATATATATATATATATATATATATTTTAAATGAGGAGAATATTACTGTCTTATGCTATACTAGAGATAAAACACTTTTATTGGTTATAAAAACTCATAATGGCAAAGGATCTCGTTAAAAAATTCTATATACATATGAATTTAACTAAAATTTGTCGGGAATTTACCGGCAATCAAAATTTTTCTCGAGAATTTATCGATTAAAATATTGTCAGTAATTTGCGACCCCTAATAGGTAGTGACACTAGCCTCGGAATCAGAGCTAGAACCCATGGTAAGATCGAGGCCATGTGGGACTGGTTTTATAGCAGATGAACGTTGAGGTATTGAACATCGTGGGTGTTCTCGCGATTGATGCCTTTCAAATTTATCAGGCAGAAGTAGCAGACGGTGACGTGATCTTTGCCTTCCCTCCACACATTGGGACACCACGTGCATACTCTTCCTTTACTTATTACTCCAATCCCGTAAATTTCCCCATGTGTTTTACAGCAAAATCCGTGATTTTTGCTTGACGGTCTGGATAAGTGACATGTCGGCAGATATAACCAAACCTATTCGGATGATTCTTACACGTAGGATACATTGTAATGCAAATCTAGTCCTGAAAAGATGAATGAAATAGATGCGACAAAACAAGTAATAAACAGTTGGATGACAGCGCCATTTTGGAATATACGTTCTAATATAAATCGAACATATCTTAGAAACCAGACCTGACCAAAGAAAACTGATTATATTCTTTAATTCAGCCTGTAAATATGATTCTAAATCAGTTGATAAACTATGATCTTTGAAAATAAAAGTTTTGAGACGCCAGCCAGTGTTATTCAAGCTCCAGGAAATACCTTAATCTTGGACGAGGAGCGGAGGCACCTTAATGGAGCTAAGGAAACCCACTCCTCCCCTGTTCTTAGCACTCGGATTATATGTCTGCCACACAATTTCACTCCTAATTTAATCCACTTTTATCATTTGTTTTTGCAAAATAAATAAATATGAATATGCTAAACAAGTTGTTAAATCTCCGGTTTCCATTTTCTTTTTTAAGAAAGCTGAAGAATATTTTTAAATTGTGTTTAATTCAAGTAAAATATTGGTAAGTTACATTTTTTATGATCCTAACGCCCTTTAATTTTTGTTACAGTTAGCTATGGTTGTTTTGCGTCTGCTCGTAATCACTTTTCTCCTGATTGGCATTTTCAGCCAGCAGGCAAAACCTAAAGCACTAACAGAATCGAGACGGGCAGCTTTTTCTCCAAAAGATCTTCAGAAAATAATTAAAAAATTATCCCCACTCTTTTCATTGCCCCAAACACGGAGCGAATCTAGAAAAAATACACTTGCAGAAGACACTGCAGTTGAGGGTATCCTAGATACTCTAACCACATCAGCCAATTCCGAAGAAGGGTGGTTTACGTTCGGCAAAAGATTAGCTTCTCTCTTCTTGACTGGATCTAAAAAATTTGAGGATGAAAAATTGATGAATAAAAAGCTGGCGAGGAAACTGTATGATTATAGCCCTCAATTTATCAAGGATTCTATTCAAGTTCAGTTAGATGGGAGTATTTTACCAACTTTAGAGAAGAAGGTTCAAGATATTATAAAGAATGTAAAGGAAAGAAAAGAAGCTAACAAGAACGCTCAAGATAAGCAGTTGACGCCAGTTGATCCATTTGTATTTGGCGTTAATTCTATGATTAATCTCATGTATTTTTCGGTTATTAGTAAGTATTAAACAAATCAATTTCCTATTTCTTATTTAAAAGTCCATAATAATTGCCTAAACAAATATTAGGGTAGTTTAAACTTGGTTTTCTTTTCCATAACCGTATTGATGGTCCTCAAATATGTTTCTCCAACCCCCTTTTTTGAATAGAGAGCTAGAATTTCTTCTTTAATTCTCAGACAGCCCTGCTGACGGGACTCAGCACCCCGTCTGACCCCACCTTAGCCTCTTCTTCTTTCAGACAGCCTGTATCTCTCTCCTACTTCGTCGCTTTTCATACAGCCTCCCACAACTTTCACTAGTCAGCCTTGAATTTCACAGGGTAGACCCCGTAAGGGGCGCGGCGATTTGCCATCCTGGCGGCCGTGCTAACGGGATCCAGCGCTCCGTCCGGCCCCAGCTTAGCCTCTCTTCCTTCCTTCAGATAGCCCGATTTCTCCCCTACCTCGTCGCTTTTCATACAACCTCTCCCACAACTTTCTCTGGTCAGCCTCTAATTTCACAGGGTAGAATGCTGACCTTCTTCTCAAGCCAACCACCCCGGATGGGGGCTGAGGGGGGAGGGGACATTGTTCCCTAACCCATCAGCTCCGGTTCGGGATGGGGGTTTTTAACAACCTGCTTCATCCCCACCCATACCTTCCTCACATCCCTTTTCCTCTCCTCTTCACATTCTATCTGTTTTACGCCGTGTCTAAGGTGGAGCCGCCATGCCGAAGGACTGCCAGGCCACCAGGCGGGAGGGGTGGTCCCAAATGGCGGCGCCTGGCTCTGCCGGGCCTGTAAGCACCTCTTGCAGTGCGGGCTACTGCAAGAGGTGGTGAGCGATTGCGTCCCGTAAAACAAAGAGGGTCACCATGCCCAATGATGAAAAAAAAAACCATCTCCCCTTAATTCCCCCTAAAACAACGGAGCCGCCCTCGTGCAGCTCCACAGAAAAGATGGAGGTCCCCCCCCCTGTGCTTGCGCAGGGGACCCTCCATACCTCTTTAACCGGAGAGGAGGCTTACTCCTCTCCTACGCCTACGGGTGTAGGGGACTCCCCCTCACCCCCTTCTCTGGAGGTGCTTTCGGGCACCTCCCTATCTCCAGCGGCAGTCCCTCCTTTGCTTTCTAAGGGGACTGCCAAGAAAGCCAGCAGGCAGCCCATTGCCGACCGCCCCTCGTACAAGCGGCTCGGTAGGGCAAACCCCCTTAGGGGGGAGAGGGAAGCCAGGCCCCTTCGGTCGCTTCCCTCAAAAGACCTGCTGGCAAAAATATTAAACCTTGCCGGGGTCAAGGCCTGTGCCTTCCCACTAAAGACTTATGACGCTGCCAAGGGGACCTGCGATGTCCTGGGAGGGGATGGCCAACTGGAGGCCCCTCCTGTGATAGACATGGTCCTTGAGGAAAACCAGCCTCAGAAGGTAGGGCCTTCCATGGGGGGGAATCCGGGCTCGGCGCCAAGCACCGAACCCGAATCCGCCCCTATGCAAGGTCCTCATCAAACGGCTGTAGATTCTCAGGCAGTACAAGGAGGGGAGGGATCGCCTCTGGATGATGCCCCTGCGACCACCAGGACCTTCTCCATTTCGGAGAAGGACCTGGCTGAGGCCGGTCCATCTGGCCTGGGGGCTTCTACCGGCGGGGGTGAGAAGCGGGTTCATTCCCCGCCCTCCTCTCCAAAAAAGAAAAGTACCAAAAAGACCAAAAGACGAAGAAGACTCGGGGCTCCTCTCAATCCGCGGGGGCTACGGGGACGGATGGGTCTGCTGCCACTTTGGCAAGCGACCAAGCCAAGATCGGCACATCCGGGCCCTCTGCTTCCCCGGGTACGGAGCTCCTGACGATGACAAAGACCAAAAGTGCACAGGGCGGAGCCTCGATGACATCGGGGCCCCTGATTCAGAGGTTACCTGACGTTTTCGAGCCCGCTGGCTTCAAACGCTTCCTCGTTATTCGCTCCACTGATGGCACCATGTTGTCCAAGGAAAACACGATCCATCAGAGGAGAGGATTAGCTAGTGCAATTGGTAGAGAGCCGAAGGTAACCCGTTTCTCGGACGGGAGCCTTCTGGCGAATGCGGCGAATCCCGCCGAGGCGGCCAAGATAAGTGCTCTTCGGACACTTCATGGCACCCCGGTGAGTGTGACGCCGCACTCTACCATGAACTTTGTAAAAGGAGTAGTTTATGCGAGGGAACTCGTTGACTACTCCATAGAAGACATCACCCTAGAGCTGGCCGACCATGGGGCGGTCAAGGTCGAACGTGTGATGAGAAAACAGGGAGGGGCCTCGAGACCCACCCCTACACTCTTCGTCACGTTCGACTGTGACAAGCTCCCTGAGTCGGTGCGTGCCGGTTGGTACCGCTACCGCGTGAAAGCATTCGTGCCACTGCCGCGGCTGGCTATTACTGTCACCGCTTCGGCCATACGAATCGTTCTTGAAGACGTGCAAAGTCGGGGTCACCCGAGGTTTGTGTAAATTGCTCTAAGGCCGCACACGATAAGTCCAAATCGTGTGTGGCCAAGTGTGTCAATTGCGGAGAGCCGCACCCCGCTTCTTCGAAGCAATGTGCTGCATATCTCCTTGAGAAAGAAATCCTGGCCGTTCATTTCCAGGATCGACTCTCATTCCGCAGTTTGTGTAAATTGCTCTAAGGCCGCACACGATAAGTCCAAATCGTGTGTGGCCAAGTGTGTCAATTGCGGAGAGCCGCACCCCACTTCTTCGAAGCAATGTGGTGCATATCTCCTTGAGAAAGAAATCCTGGCCGTTCATTTCCAGGATCGACTCTCATTCCGCGATGCTAAGGACTTGGTCCTGGCGCGCCCGGCTCTGCCTGGGACGCCATATGCCTCAATAGTTAGAAAGGCACCCTCTGCTCCTGGCCCATCCAGGCCAACGAACACGGTTGTTTCCGCGCCCATTTGGAGCTCTTTTGCGGGCTCTACTCAACCGGGGTTCTTCCCTGGTAAATCTGGTGGCAAAAAGGGTTCACACCCAGCCCCGGCTAAAACCAGGGCTCCCCCCTCTTCCCCCAGCGTGACCGTTTACCGTAAGGCGAAACGGCTTACGCGCCTCCACCGAGTGGTTAGACTCACAGGAGGCAACACCCCTGAAGATGGTCGCTAGGCCATCTTCCAGGGTTCCTAAAGCTGTTCCCCGAAAAGAGGACAGCAACAAAGGAGCTTCGGCTCCTCCGCCCACGCCTTGTGGTGGAGCGAGAGGCTCGGAGACGGTGGTTCCTCGAACGCCCGCCTAAAGTTTCGAGGCAGAGGGAGAAAAAGACTCGCATGGCGAGCCCAACCCCCCCCAATAAGTCTTTGAAGGTGACAGCGCCCGGGGTTTTGCCCCCGGGAAGCGTACGGCCATTCCCGTGAGGGTCTTCTGTTCGAGGAGGGCCCCCACGTCTCCTTCGAGCTAGGCCTGGAGGAAATATTCCTTCAATGGAATTGCCGTGGACTTCGGGCCAACTGGGAGGAGCTGCGGAGCTCGTCGCGTCTCGCTCCCCAATAGCTATCGTTTTGCAGGAGACCATGGTAGGCGCGTGCCCCATCCCGCCCTCCCGGGGTATAAGGATCTCGCGACTCCACCACAGCGGGATGGCCGGGCTGGGGGATGCGCGGTTTACACCTGGCATGATGTCTCCGTTCTTCCTTTCTCTTTAGATACCTCCTTTCAGGCAGTGGCTGTGAAGCTGCATCTGGATAGGAGATATACTATCATTTTTGCGTACATTCCACCGTCAGTTGACTTCGACGCGGGGAACATCTGCCGCGTCGTGGCACGGTTGCCGAGGCCCTATCTCTTGCTGGAGATTTGAACCGCAGGCATCCTCTCTGGGAAGAATACTTCATAAATCCCAGGGGACAAGTCCTTGTCAATCTGATCGAAGAGCTTGAGATGGGTGTCCTAAACGTGAATGAGTTTACGCATCACTGTCCGAGAACCGCTTCATTTTCTTGCCTTGACCTATCTTTGTGCTCTTCGGATGCACAGCCTGATTTTGATTGGGGGGGGGGGGCGATGACCTCCATGGTAGTGATCACTTTCCCATTCAAATATCATTTTCAGGGCAACTGCCGCCTGAGAGCCCACCTGGGTGGTGCTTGGCGCGGGCGTGGTGGCCTGCATTTCAGGAAATGACTGAATTCTCTATCTCAGTCGAGGAGTTTAGGTCGGTAGATGAGGCTGTTGAGTTCTTCTCCGGCAACCTCATCGACGCGTGCCTGACTACTATTCCTAGGACGTCTGGCCGTTTTGCACGCCGACCACTCCCATGGTGGTCGGCCGAATGTGAGACGGCCCTTAAACAGAAGCGTTATGCCTACATGCGCTATAAGCGCCGCCCGAACGATTTCACTATCGCTGAACTTCGTCGGGCTAGGGCTAGGTTCCGGTATATTTCGAAGGACGCCCGACGCTCTTCTTGGCGGGCATACGTGTCTTCACTTAACGGGAAGACCCCTTTAGCTGAGGTGTGGAAGCGAGTCAAAAGGATTCGGGGCAAGTTCTCGCAGGACCCCCCCTCCCGTTCTCGAGGAAAATGGGACCGCAATCTCGGACCCCGCGTCCGTGGCAGAATCCTTAGCGACCGCTTTTTTCGCATTCTCTAGCAGGGATGCTGCTTCGCCAGCATTCAATGCATGTCGTGATGTCGCGGAAGGCCGCCGGCCGGACTTTACCTCTAGAGGCGGAGAACCCTTCAACGAAAGGTTTACTGGGAGCGACTTGCGCTCCGCTCTCGCCTTGTGCGCAGACACCGCCCATGGTCCGGACGATGTCCCGTACGCCATGCTTTGATACCTGGGTGAGCAAGGCATGGCCTTTCTGTTAGAGGTGTTCAGCAGGATCTGGGTGGAGGGTCTTCTCCCAGCTTCCTGGCGAATCGCTACTCTGCTCGCCTTTCGCAAGCCGGGGAGAGTTCACTCTACTCCGACCGGTTTCCGCTCAATCTCTCTAACCTCTTGCGTGTGCAAGTTGATGGAGAAATTGGTAAATGTTAGATTAGCCTTTTTCCTGGACAGCGGAGGCCATCTGTCTTGTGCACAGTGCGGCTTCCGCAAGTTCGACTCCACGTCGGATGCTCTGCTCCGACTGGAAAATGCCGTCTGCGAGGCTTTCCTCCATAGACAGCACTACGCCACGGTCTTTTTTGATATGGAGAAGGCCTATGATACCGCATGGCGATATGGTATCATGGAGACTCTCCACACGATGTGGGCGATGGGACGCCTCCCAGTCTTTATATCTGAATTTTTGCGAGATCGTCGATTCCGCCTACGGGTGGGAGGAGCTCTCTCCGGCCCAAAGGAGCAGGAAGAGGGTGTCCCGCAGCGAAGTGTCCTCAGTGTCACACTCTTTGCCCTGAGCATCAACGGCATTACCTCGGTGATGTCGGAAGATGTTCTCGCTACGCTCTACGTGGACGACCTTTCGATATCTTTCGGTGCGGCCCAGATGCCAACTCTGAAGCGTCGACTCCAACAGAGATTGAACCATGTCTCTCGCTATGCCGAAGCGCACAGGGTTCAGTTTTCCTTGGCCAAGACTAAGGTGGTGCATTTCTGCCGCTATCGACGGCTCCACCCTGACCCAGATTAGTTTCTTAATGTGGTGTGGTGGAATCGCACCGTTTCCTCGTTCTTGTATTCGACCGACGCCTCACCTGGGAGGCTCATATTCGCAGCCTTAGGGTCTCTTGTACCCGCGCCATGGACATTCTCAGTTCCGTGTCGTTCAGCGCTTGGGGCGCTGATAGGGCTACTGCCCTACTTTTTTATTGATCCTTTGTTCGTTCGAAGCTCGACTACGGATGCGAGTTTTATGCCTCCGCAGCCGAGCGTTTATTGCGGAAGGTGGATTCGATCCATCATACCGGCCTTCGCCTTGCGACCGGTGCCTTCCGCACTTCCCGCATTGAGAGCCTGTTGGTTGATGCTGGGGAGATGCCACTCGCTCTGCGCCGCGTGCAGTGCATCACATGCCTGTACACGCGAGCCCGGCGCCTCCCTCAGTCGCCAACAGCTCTCACTGCATCCGCAGCTGATCTCGATGGTGCCTATGCCGCCGAGAGACGCCAGTCATACCCTAAGCTCCTTGGGTTTAGGGCCAGGAAACTCCTTCGAGAGGTAGATATAGCTCTCGGGCCGGTTGCGTCCCTGGTTCTGCCCAGGACGCCACCCTGGAGGGTACCACATTTGGCTATTTGTCACCACGCCTCTGCTCCCAAAGCTTGTATTGCGCCGGGAGTATTGCGTTCGACCTTTTTGGAGCACACATCGTGTCACGCTGGAACCGTGCCAGTGTATACGGATGGCTCAAAGTCCCAAGAGGGGGTCAGCTTCCACGCTGTATCCCCTCTGTTTTAAGTCAGCGCGGCTCTACCAGGCGCTGCGTCTGTCTTCACGGCCGAGCTGGTGGCAATACACCACTCGGTACGGGAGATTACGCGACGTGCCCGGTTCGGGGACCGGATTGTGATCTATAGCGACTCACAAAGCGCCCTTAGTGCTCTCGGGGCATTGGAATCTCCTCATCCCCTGGTTCGCGATATCCGTGACGCCACAGTTTTTGCGAAGTGGGCAGATGTCGAGATTATCTTCTGCTGGGTTCCTGGACATGTAGGAATTGCGGGGAATGAGCGCGCCAAAGAGTCCGCGAGGACTCAGTGACCGGACCAGCGTTTTGCTCTTCCTCACACCGACTACATGGCAGGAATACGGGCAGCTCTTCGGGCTGCTTGGCAAAGAAGATGGGAGACGGTCGAAGGGAACTTAAAGTTGCGTGCCATTGTGCCGCGACAGTTCTCATGGACCTATCCCCCAATTTACGGCGGCTTCAGGTTGCTTTCTGTCGTCTCCGAATCGGACACACTCCTGTGACGCATCGCTTTTTGATGGAGCGCTCGCCTGCGCCCTATTGCAATGACTGCGTCGTCCCCTAGACTGTTCGGCACATTCTTGTCGAATGTCCCAGTCTGGGTGATCTTCGCGCACGATACCTGTCCCGGTACCGGGATGGGTGGGGTCGCTACCGCCTGTCCCTTGTACTCGGAACAGATTCGTGCACATTGACTTGTGGACTTGTTGACTTTTGGGGGGGAGGACGGGCTTCTTCCCTTTATTTAAGGTTCTTTTTTTGTTATTGTTTTGTTTGTAGGTTGCACTCTCCTGCACCGGGGTGAGGGGGGCCTCCCCCCGCTGCCAGAGATTGCTTCCTGATTGTCAAGTTTTTCCAATTTATATCGATTGTTAAGTTTTCATATTTTTATTTTAAAGTAGCCTAGTTCTAGGCTGTCGTGTTTTTCGGCGCCTTATGCCCAAGTGGGTAGTTGCCAGATGGGCTCTATAAAATTAAAAGAAAAAAAAAATACCCACCAATGCCGCGAAGGATTCAGGTTGCTTTCTGTCGTCTCCGAATTGGGCATACTCGCGGGACGCACCGCCATTTGATGGGGCGCTCGCCAGCACCCTACTGTGACGACTGCGTTGTCCCCCAGACTGTTCGGCACATTCTTGTTGAATGTCCTAGTCTGGGCGATCTTCGCGCACGTTACCTGTCCCGGTACAGGGAAGGGCGGGGTCGGTACCGGGATGGGCGGGGTCGCTACCGCCTGTCCCTTGTGCTCGAGACGAGTGCGTGCTCTTTGACTGGTAGACTTTGGGGGGGGGGTACGGCCATTTCCCTTTTATTTAACTATGTTTTGTTGTTGTTTTTTGTTATTTTGTTTTCTTTGTAGGTCGCACACTCTTGCGCTGGATGGGGGGACCTCCCTCCGACGCCGGAGATTGCTTCCTAATTGTTACGATCTTCCCTTTTTATCGTTGTTGTGTTTTCGTGTTCTCATTTTAAAGTAGCCTTGTGCTAGGCTGTCGTAATTCCGGCGACTTGTGCCCAAGTGGGCATTCGCCAGATAGGCTCTTAAAAAAAATATATATCTAATACCATTATTTACCAATTAATTAGTTTTTTTACTTCCTAGATACCGGTATGTTATCCAATATGGGTCTAGAAAACCTATTTAATCCCGATTTTGACTTTGACTACGATTCTCTAAATGAAGATGAAGAAATAGAAGTGGAAGTAGCAGAGGAAGGGGAAAATGAAGGAAGTAAAGGATCAAGGGAAATGAAAGGAGAGATGCTGACTAAAGTGAAAGGAAAAACGGAAGGAGAAACCATGTATGTGATGAATCAAATGAGAGAGAGTAGCTACTCCCATTATCCAGGGCAAAAGATGGAATATCGACCTGTCAAATATCAACACTTCAAGTTGTACAAACCCAATAAACATTTCTAATTATTTCCTTTTCGTTATACATAGATTTTAATCATGCCTAAGTATTTCCTCGTTTTAGATTTTAATAATGACATCACGATTGATTATATGTATGTAATCAGCCGGAAGAAAATCCTGAAATTATTTTCTTATAAAATAACGAAACTTGGAATAACCTGCCTTGAACCGGCTTTGAAAACACTTGAGTAAATACGAGGGGCGGTCAATAAGTTTTGCGAATCGGTAAGGCAAAACAGAGGAAGCGGGATGGCTGTTTGTGTGGGTGTTAGGACAAGTTATGATAAGTCAGGACCTGCAGCCGCACGCTCCTGCCTCGTCTATTTAAGAAGCAGTAGCTGATCGCAGATCGTCAGTCACAAATTTTTCAACAATGGAGAAGGTTGAGCACCGCGCAGTGATCAAATTTTTTGACCAAGGAAGGCAAGAATGCAAAAGAGATCCATGAACGCATCGTTGCAGTGTACAGCGACACCACCTCTTCCTATGCCACCATTGCTCGCTGGAATAGGGAGTTCCGCCATGGTCGTGAGTCCCTTGAAGATGACCCCCCTCCAGAACGCCCGTTAGACGTGACCAACGAGGACAATGTGGCCCATGTGGAGAGGATGATCGTCGAAAATCGAGCGAGAACTTGGAATATCACATGGAAGTGTTATCAACATCATCCACGACAATTTGGCCATGACCAAGGTCTCTGCCCGTTGGGTCCCTAGAAACCCCACGCCCCATGATCGACTTCAACGTCGTTAAAGTCCACAAGGCCAGAGTTGCACAAGCTGCCGTGCGCGAGTGCGGATTCGAGGAGCTCAACCAACCCCCGTACAGTCCAGATCTGGCCCCTAGCGACTACTTTTTATTCCGTCCCCAAATCGGTGGACGCCGATTTGGGGACGATGAAGATGTCCAGGAGTGGATTGAACAGCAGTCGGGAGATTTCTGGTTGTCGGGAATTCGAAGCCTCAGGGACAAGTGGCGCAAGTGCATTGAAGTCGAGGGTAGTTATATTGAAAAATAATAAAACACTTTTCCTCATCTCGTTTCCTTATATCCGAATTGTAAACTTATTGACCGCCCCTCGTATGTTTAAGAACAGAATGGATAAATGTTAGTTTAAAATATAACGCTAGAACAGGCGTTAAACTGATTATTATTGATCTTTTTACCTGTACTTCACCTGACTTTTATTTCTTGAACTGTTAGCCTTGATTTGATCTTGGGTTCTTTGTTGGTTCGAAATTCTGGGACATGCAGACGCACTGTACTTTCTAGGTCGACATTCAATCCTTCTAACAAACTTGAATACTGAGGATCGAAATACTATGTACTAACATAATTACGAACCAGCAAAACCCCCTAAGATCCACTCTAAAGTTAATTTAATAAAAAAGGAAAATGTGGATATTGTGGGTAAAGAATTAAAAGGAAGAGAAGATATGGATAAAGAGTTAATTTCGTATCTTTTTTTTCAGTAGGGTTATATTTTTAGAAATATTTAAAGATTCGATACTTGGATTCATTACATTACTCCCCAAAATAAAATCCCTCATCCCACTTTTCACATATATCTGCACTTAATTAGTTTAATCTAAGAACCGAATGGCCCTTTAGTCAGACTGGATCGTGCCCTATTAGGAGAGGAGAGACTGTCCGTAGGGTAAGATGGTATGCCAGTCTAATGACCCAAGTGACACATTACCGGACCCAGAAGACGAGGGCCATGGCGTGGTCAATATGGTGATTCGTATCTGAGACAGTTTCCAAACAGGTATGCTCCTGTAAGAGGAAGGTTCCATAGAAAACGGTATAGTTGGGTACAAAATCTAGCGATTTCTATCATCCCTGAAACACTGAATGATAGCAGGACATAAGAAAAGAAGTGGCTCTTCAGAATGAACACACCAATAAAAGCCCGGGCGAGTGGCTCCAGAAAACTACGATCGTCTAGCGCTCTAAATTGAATGCCGAAAAGGCTTTGGCCCTCAGGAAAGGACGAGATAAAGGCTAATAAACAATCCGCAAGGGAACGTTTGCTCAGTCAACGGACACAAAAAGGGAACAAGAAAAATCCATTTGTACAAAGGCAACTTGATTAGAAGGTAATCTTGAGATAGTAGAGTGAACCTGAACCAGTTCCCCAGAAAAAGTTATGGACGCTCAAGGATGGTTCGAGAGTAGAAGGTTTAGGGGAGTCAGAAGAAGAAAAGAAATGATCAAGTAGACGAAGGTGTGTATTATATACCAGCTCTGGAGAAAATTTCAACAGAACTGTAAGGGAGGAAATAAATTGAAGCAAGATCTTCGGTAGCTCCTCTTTACGTATTAGACATGTACGTGGATAGGAAAGACGCTTTGTCTTGGCGGTAGAATCTTTCTATGGAGTCGTTGCTCTGAACGTGATGACTAATGGTGCGCAAATGAAAATATATATTCAATCATAAAGTAGCGATAGATAAGTAAATTCTGTGTGTGGAAGGAAATAAATATCGATGAGAAGGGCGTCAACCCACAAAAGCAAAGGAAAAGGGACCGTAAGGGACGCAGGAAAGAAATGCCGGTGGAAATGCATTTTGTAACATCCGCGTTCATAGCTGGCCAGCCAAAAGGAATTGCTATGAGTTTTCGAGAAACTCGACCACCAGGATCAGAAAGGCTATGAATTTAGGCTACAACTTGCCAACGCTAAGCAAAAGGAATAGACAAATGAAGCCAGGCAAAGAAACGTCAAGCAGGAAACGCCTGCCAATCCTTTCGCGCAGTACGTTTTTCGAATGTCTAGTTAAGAAGAATGACGAAATGCTTTTGTTTGTTTTATTTTTTTAATTTTAGGGTGTGCATCTTGTGACCGCCGAAGAAGACGCCTGCAGAAAAATTAACAACTAAAAAAGACAACTGCTAGTTTAAAAGGTAAAAAGAAAATAACAAAATTCAGAGGAAAAATATCAAGGCATGCTTCGGTGCTTATGAACGGCACGCATCCGTCAGAAAACGAATGTATAATCAACATTTTTACAAAAATCAAATAGTAAGGAAGGGTTCGATCTCCGAATCTCTATATAACTTCACCACCTAGCTCGATGTAGCCAATCCCAAGCAATAGGGAGAAGCGAAAGTGATTCCGATCGTCAATATACCGGGATAGGACATTCAAACATAAAGTGATGTACACTCTGGGTTACTAAACATTCCTCGCAGAAGGTCTGGCAGTAGCTCTCAATCAGATGGTGCTGTCCAACGAGTATGCCCAATTCGAAGACGGCCGAAAATCACTGTATGCCTTGAGTGTAGTACCACGAGAATAGTCGTGGAGTGATGGCAGACAACTTTAAATTCCTGAGCGCCGTCTCCCGTTTACTTTGGCATTCCGCTTGAAGGGCAGACCTGATACTTATCATGTAATTCGGATGGAGAAAAACGAAATGCTGGTCTGGTTGCTCAGTCTATGCGAACTGCCTGGCCCTCATCATCAGCGCACTCGTTTCCTGCTATCCCTACATGTCAATGAGCCCAGCAGAAGACAAACTCGCCATACCCCTAAATCACAATATCCAGGTCATCACGGATACTACGAACAAGGGGATGTGGTGATTCCAATACTCCAAAGGCACTAAGTATGAGGTGTGTCAATATGGCCTACAAAATGATCATCGAACAGGTCGTAGTAACCAACTCTCGCGTTGGACTTGGAAATATTTGCGTACACCGAGACGGCTCTAGTGTAATGCGATGAATTCTCCAAGAAATACGAATCTGATATTCTAGGTGCTGTAAAAGGTTCGGAGCAGAGTCGTGGCGGCAAACGCTTAAAGGTGATATTCTTCAGGATGGGGCTTAGGTGGAATCATCTGCGCCTCCGGCCCGAAAGTTACACAAGCTCTCGCAAGAGGTTCCTAACCCTGAAACTGGAAGGTTTGACATCATTAGGTTCTCTTGTCAGCAAAGGCACCATCGAGATTGACTTCGGACTAAATGAGAGGCGTTAGCGAGTGAGTGATATTCTGGACCCGTATGTAAAACCCCATAATGCACTGCACACGCCTTAAATCAACTGAGATCTCCCCTGCGTTGAGGAGAAGACTCTATATGAAGTACGTGCGGAGGACGGTAGTCGTTAAATGGATACCAGAGAGATGGATCGAATCCACGATTTGCAATAGACGTTCGGGTAGGGAGGAGGAAATATCACAACAAAAGTCAAGTTTAGATCAAACAAAGGAGCTATAAAAAAGAATGTATAGGGTTGCTGTATCATCCCTTCATGTGCTGAACACAACAGAGCCGTAAATGCCAATGACGCGAGTAAAAGAAACCCTAAGGCTGTTAATTTGAGGATCCAAGGTTTGGCATCTGTCGAACACAAGACCAAGGAATCGGAGAAGTTCACCACGTCAAGGCGAGTCCCATTTAAGCAAAGGTGATACCCCAAAAGGCAGCAAAATTACACCACCTGGCTCTTGGTTAAAGAATCTCGACCCTGTGCACGCCCACCGATCGACATAATAAGAAAAGCCGTTCCTAGACTGTTTGATGCAGCACTCCAATGGAGATATTCAACCGCCCCCATTCACTGATGTGACAGTTTACTGAAAGATTGTATTTCAGACCGCTCTGCGACGATCACTTCTGTTTTGTTTGATGTATTTAACAGCTTGAAATTTGATATCGTTCTATGTGTTTAGCGAACAAATTAAAGTGTTTTATGTAAAAAAATGGATTCAGCGTGATTTCCAGTGGTCAAAGGTGAAAGTGTGTCGCGTGTCACCGCAGACATGGGCGTTAAATGATAGAAACGAAAACAAAGACGGAACATGAAAGGGAAACTGGAGGGTGAGAAGACTGCGGGCATGTTACTTCCCCCCCCCCCCTTCCTCCCGTAAACAGGATTCAAGGGGGAGAAAGGGAATGACATCGATCACAAATGAGTAAAAAGAATCTAGTCGACGAACAGACTGCCAAATTAACAACCGATAAAGAAAATAGGTGAGAAGGCGTTCTTAGACAGAGTAGCGAAAAGAGTGAGAGGTAGTTTTTTATGGTATGGAAGTTAACTGCCGAATGACGCGTATGCGTTAGATTATTGTAGAGATGCAGGAGACTTTAGCCTTGGTTAAACGCAATCGATCTGTGTCGAAATATGATGAAAGAAAAGGAAAGCAGCTATGGAAGGTGGAATGCAGGAGGCATTCAACGAAAACATATGATACTGTGAGTGGCATGGAACGGGTTAGAGTTGAGACGAAGATCGTGAGGTATAAAGTATCCGTGAGTTAGCCTGGTGTGATCCAGGTGAGGGATGATCACCACCTCTCTATGGGAGCCGTCAAAAGATGAGGACGAGTAGTTGAGGAGGGGTTTATTACGGTAAAGTTTTTGAGATGTGGAGTTTCTAAGCAGCGAGACATTGTGCATTAAAGATCTCCATCACGTCTGACAGGAGATTAGTTAATAAAATTGGATATGGGATTTCCTAAGTGAGTCTGACCAAGTAGCTTGGTGAACTATTTCGTTTCAGGCACCGAACCGTGGATGGGCACTAGGTAGTAGGTACAAGTTTATTGGATGACACAGAAAGCTTTATAAGAGGTCTAGAATCTCGTGAATCAAACGGTTGGGATCCGGAAATTAGGATAGATAGTGCAGAAATCACGATTGAAGAATCTGTAAACAACACAAATTCCGTTTAAAGGATCAAGTAGTCAGGATAACGCATAGCTATTCTGTTACGATTCATACCCGAGGGAAGCAGGTGGAAGGAAGAGTGTCGAGGCACCTTCTCTGCCACGACAACAATAGACGATATGGGGAAAGCAACGTGATCCCTAGGTTAAGAAATCCATGCTTTGAGAGTTGGTGGACATATAACTGAGGAACTCTAACAGGAGAACTCTAGCCGGCTTCAAAGACTTGCCTCCTGGCAAGAGGTGTTTACATATTCTTGCCCGGAGGCAATATACATCCATGATATTTAGTGGATGGGTCAGTGTTCACCAGCGGGAACACTTGGGTTGTTAGCATCCTGCGGAATCAAAGGAATGTCTTCCTAAAGAGGAAGGCACATGTATCTGAAAGGGAAGGTGCGTTACATTTTGCGCGTGGCTGGCTACTGTAGAAGAGCAAAAAAAAATCCTGCAGTTAAAAGAAGGCCCCATCTAAAAACTGATTCTAGGCGGGGCGGTTTGTGGGCGATGAGGAGTCTTACACTGCACAAACAAAGTTAAATTTAGCTACAGTGCCTGTAGAGGAGCTCTATAGGCGCAGCAGCGTACGTCCTTCAGCGTCCTATGTAGTAAGGGAAAAATAGATTAAGATGTTGATAGTAGAGCACTGGAGACAATTAGGTGGGAGACTTAAAGTTTTCTCGAAAGCTTTCCATTGACAATGAAAACTAAAAATTCCATTGATTCTTTTCTGGTATGGGATTCCAGGATATAAATAAAGTGGTAAGTCGACATGCCACTAGCGGAGGGGGAGGAAACGGACGCAGGATGACTTGTTGAAGAAAATAGAATACATGAGAAGTATTTCGCATAACAGCCTATATTAGCAAGGTTGAGCTGTTCAGCGACATTAGGAAGATATCTACCCCAATAGTAGAACACTAGGTCGTCTGCGTAGTGTGTGCTTCTGACGGAACTGGGAAGAGAGGCGATGAGTGTACTCGTCACAATAAAAAAAGTAAGACCCTTAGGCCTGAGCCCTGTGGGAAGCACTCCTTCTGTGGAGTAAAGGATGGAGTAGGAAGAACCTAAACGAAAGTGGAAGAATGGTCGCGCAAGAATGTGGGCAGGAATTCACTAAGTCTAGGTAAATGCACTGAAATGTTAGATAAGGGGAGAGTAGTGTTGTAGGCTTTTCGGATGTCAAAAATATAGCCAAGTTGAACTTGCGGCGTGAGAATGACTCCTGAACGTCGTGGTTGAAACGAAGCTTGGCCTAGAACACCGCAAGGGGCAAAAGCCAGCCCGGCAGTCATGAAACAGGGAACGGATTTCAGCTTAGAAGGAAAAGCGCGAGGCTAGCATCCTTTCTATGATCTTGCATTTCCACGGCTATGGAAATGTAGGATGAGTCATTCGAGGGTTCGGAGTACATCTTGAGGACAATCACTACGACTGCGTACACCCAAATCATGTTAAACAGATCCAGTAAAACGTAAAGCACCGGGACGTGAAGGTGATAGATTCGGTAGTAGGGGATTCCGTCATGTTTAGGAGCGGTGGACAGACAGGAATAAAAGGCAAGTCGTAGTTCTTATATAGAGAAAAGGCGGTTGTATTTCTCAAATCTATTGGGGAAAGGGATGCGAAAATGGGATATCTGATGAGATATTTTGTGAATAGGAATGATTTACCTCCCTGATTATATTCGGACGCTAGAAAACGGGCATCTTCAGATTTCACTGGGTGAAGAGGTAGACACACTCATACCAGGAGGAGCGGCGAGCTTCTTTAAGACACCGACGAACCGCTGCTCTGATCTGGTTCATCTAGACTTTATGTAGGGGAAGAGCAGTACAGTAGTTTAGGCAAGTTGCGTGCTTCTTAGCACGAACTGTCTCACTACATCCAGGGCAACAATAAAAGACTACCGAGTAGTCATATGTGAATATTATAGAGTTGAAGGAAGCCTGGGCCTCAAAAACTGCGGAAAATCATGAACCTAATGGAAACAGGTCGTGCCGGTTAAGTAACCTGACAGGTTTTCATTGTGGATGTGTCTCCTCTGTGTCACAACAGTTCAGCTGGAATGGCGGAGCGAGAGAGGAACTGCGAAGTGTCTGGTACTAAAGTCCTCCTTGGAAACAACTCGCGAGAAGTGGACAGCAATTCATCTGAGACGAGAGAAAAATCAAGACAGGATAGCATTTCAGTGGAAGGAAAGCTCACCCATGCTGGATCAGAGAGTTGGCACGAGAGTCGAGCAAAAGTCACTCTATCTGGGGTCTAAGCTGATGAAATCTAAAGGATGGTTTCGGGGGACCTCGAGTAATTAATTACGGATAGAATCAAAGAAACGACGGTCGTAAGGAGGAATATAGACCAGACATACTGTGCACTCTCGTTCTAGGGAAAAGCAGATAGCTATCGCATGAAACTCAGCGCAAACAGAGAGAGAGAGAGGATAACATATGGGCTGATACTCGAAGGATATGCCGAGAGTGGAGGAAAGAAAATGAAGGCGACGGAGATGATAATGATTTGAATGCCTCTCATGATCAATTCTAGCTTGCAAAGACACTAAGTTAAAAGAGCCCCAATGGTGTTTGAGATATCCAGTAACTAAAGTCCAGCTGACCACTGCGGGAGAGGCGAAAGAGAAAGCAGGAGAATTGAAGATTGAGATTAGAGTATCGAACCAAGAGCAAAGATAGGCCGCCCGGAAGGAGGATTGGGTGATGCAGGGACAATAGAGGCCTGGGTAGATTGGAAGACGGGATGTTTTTACTGTAAGGAGGTACTTAGGAAAGGGAACGACAGTTTTGATAGGGCACGGGAGGAGAGAATAGGTTAGAGGCAAGGGGAATCGAGAAATAAGGTCAAAGTGGAAGGGCGAGGGACATCAGTGAGAGATGATCGTTGAAAGGAGGGTTATGTTGGGGGGGGAGGGGGAGTGGAGAATCTTGGTGTGAACGCAAATAGGGAAAATGATTTCTGGGTAGGCCTAGGGGAATATTGGGATTGACCGAGGGATGAGAGGCTTTGGCGTGTTTTTTTAGGGGGGTATTTGGGACGGGCATTGGGGGTACTTTTCGGAAGCATATTTAGAGTATAAACTTGGCTTTGGACTTGGGGTGAATGGAGAAGGAAGCACCGATAGAGGTTCATCATTGTTTATTCCACAAACAGGAATGGAGCGATTGGGGGTTGTGGACCGAATAATACACGCACCTCCACTACGGGTACACTGTCAATCGGCATCGGGGAGCACTGTATATGCAATTTAGGAGAGATAATTGGTGTATGACGCTTAACAATTGGGGTAAGCTGGGATGTAGGCATAACGATTGACGGTAAATCCCCTCAAAAGATTTTGGAGAGGTGCATCAGGAGTGAGAGAGGGCAGACGATACCGAAGTGAGGAAAAAGAGAGTTGTAAACTGCGTGAAGTTTAGGGGAGCAAGTCGGGACATTGGCACATGAACCCAAGAGTCCGCCGCTGGTGCACACTTGCGTGTTACTGCACCTCTCAGTCACTTAGGAAGGCATATGAATGTGAGAGGTTGCATCTCTCTAACTCGAAATTGAAATTCGGGCAGTCGTATCGCTCGAATATACTGAGTGGTCCTCAGAGAACTTCGAGTAGTGGATTTTCACTCGAAGGGAGGAGGGTTAAATTTAGAGCCACCGTTCGGTCAAAGCGCCATTGTCTGTCCGTAAGCAGAGCTAATATGCACGAACATATTGCATTTAAAGCAGATGGTCGAGACTTGGATGTAAAAGCAGATTTCGAACTTGAAGGTCCAGGTCCTCGACACCCCCATTACATATTGGGAAAGTTGAAACAGCTACCCAAATGCCAGTAGTAGCTTTGGGGTAGGCTATTTTTCATTTTTAAACTTCTGCTGAAACCTATGAACTTTCGTGATGCCCTGGGGAGAAAGATCCTCTAGAAGGTCCTCCACCGGAATGCCTCGGATCTTCTTGGAGAAAATGGTCCATTGGATAGTTGAGATGGATGTGCTGGATCACATTGAACGCACAATCCAAATGATTTCGTAGGGCGATTGGAGAAGCAAGTACCAGCATCATTGAAGTCGCACATGATGGCGGGAGAATGAGATCGAGGCTGAACTCAAAAAGAGATAGGTAATGTCGAACGGGCGTTTAGAGGCGTGTGTTCGTTTAGACATAGTTTTGGAGGTTTGGGAAAGAGGTGTGAATACTTAGTATGGTTTGTGAAGGATAAGGATGGTTGGTGGGTTTTGAGAAGGGCAAGGGTATAGCAATGCCCTCTAGCATTCCTATAAAATATTACATGTATCAATATTCCATTGCATCAATTTAAATATTACCATTACCTAATATCATTTTAACATAATGTACCTTGTGCATAAATATTAGCATACCTTCATTTTTAAATTCAATGTAAAATTATCCATTTATTTTCCCATTTAATTTCTACAATTTCCATTAAATCTTATGCAAAGTCTCAACTTGGTTATGTATAAATAATCAATCCAAAATCTCAAATATTTTGTATATGTATATAGCAATGCCCTCTGGGCATTCCTATAATAAAATCCTCCTGGGAAACGTAAATATATATATCATCATTTATTATGTATAAAATTCAAATCATTCAATTCTTTTACTTAACTTTTGTCAATAAATCATTCCTGAAAATTATGTACAACTTAATAATTAATTCAGTCATTTAATACAATCACTCAGTTAATTTATCCATAACTTTTTGCAATTCATTTAATTTATGTAACCTTTAATAATTCAAATATCCTGTAACAAAAAACTGAATTCATTTAATGTACTATTGGTTCAAACAACATCTCTTAGCATTTCACACACACACAAACAAACACACGCTTTCAGGTCAACGAAATTGAACACGAGTATTCTCCATTTGTCTCTCGCCATTCTCAGCATAAAGACCCCCCTTCAGTCTATCATAGTCATTTTTATTTCACTTTTATTTCACTCTTACTTCAATTTCACTTCACATCTTAATTTACATCTTGTTACTTCAAATCATATTTTACCATATCTTACATTGTATTCCGAATCCAATTTATCTCATTGTGCATTCGTTAATCCTGTGAATATATTTGTTAATTGTTTTTCTTAAAAACCTAGTTCAGAAGTTCAAAAGTTATTTCACTTTAGTCGTAGGCCTAAACATTACAAGACGACGATTCCATCTAAACTCAAAATTTATAGTAATGTTTTTCTAATAGCTATTTAGGCTTATTTATTAACCAAAAATAAATCCCATTAATAACCAAATACCATATGTATTTTCAATATATCTTTTTTAATATATAGTTGCCATCCGAAAATCATATCTAGGATACATTCTTTCCGGCAACACTTACTTTAGTTAAACATACAAACTAATACGCTTTCAGCTCAACCACATAGAACACGAATATTCCTCACTCGTCTCTCGCCATTCTCAGCATAAAGGTCGGTAATCATTCCTTCTTCATTTAGTCATTTAACTCCAAACAAATTATACTTAGTTTAATTACTCGTCCTCTCACACTTATTCTCTGCAAACTGCCATACGAGAGTAGGTCCTAATTCTGATTACTTCACCTTACATTTCACTCTACTTTTCATTACTTTCATACATTGAATTACGTTGTATTCCTTAACAATTCTCAATTTAATTATATCATTTATTCGTATAATTGTAATAACCGCTCGCTAGTTATTTCTTAATTCAATTCTCTCATTGTGCATTCGTTGATTTTGTAAATATACTTATTTTTTTGTTGTCCGTTTCTTATAAACCTAGCGCCCGAAGTTTTCTAAATTCAGTTCACTTCAGTCGTTAGGCCTAAATATTAGCAGACGACTAATCCATCCAATTCAACAAATTTATGGTAATGTTTTTCAAATAGCTATCTAGGCAGATTTATTAACTAAAATCAATCCCACTAATAACCAAATACCATAAGGGGTAATACCGGAACTTTGAGAGAGAGAAAGGTGCCAGTTTGTGAGGCGGCCCAATCCGGAGTGGGTGAATGGAGTACCGGGTGAGTAGGTTGGCGCCCCTTTGAGCTACCTCTCCATCCCGAAGACAAAATGTTCCACGGCACAGAGCGCCACCGAAACATAGGTGTAATAGTATATAAATAGGAAGAGAGAGAAATGGGACAGTAGGGAGAAAGGGCGGGAAGAATGTAGGCTTCTTAATGACTAACAACCATTACCAGCGATTAGTGGATGGTGGAACATGGTCGAATATCCTGTAAAATTATCCGCCGGCCAAGAAACTAGGTGAAAAGGGGTTGTAAAAGAGGGGGTGAAAGACGACGGAAATGTATGGAACGAATGAGGCTCAGGTAGTTTATAGACTACCAGGGACCTGCAGTAGTGAGGGCATGTCACTAATCCTAGTTTCAGTTGCAACACCACCCCGTGGTGGTTAAAAAAGGAGTTGTGTAGGAGCAGAGGTGGGCAGTATTTAAATACTTTGTATTTAAATACATTTATGTATTTAAAATTGTATTTGTAAATACATTTGAAATCATATATTTAAATATTTTTGAAAGTATTTAAATACTTTTTGCAAATACTTTACTGATAATAGGTTTATATAACTGTTAAGCAGAGTTGGGCAGTCCGCTACATTAGTCCGCTACTTGCGGACTCTCTAAATGGTAGCGGAGTAGCGGGAGAGGTTTCTATAAGCAAGAGGTAGCGGAGTAGTGGGTAGTGGACTAACAGAATTTAAAACTGCTACACCTACTTATTTTACGTTTCTGTATGATTGTTCGTGTTATTGCGTTCTAGAAACTAAAATATTCATCATGTGACGTACCAACTGTTTTTTCCACCCGAAGTGGCCGTAAAATTTATGTTCCCCGCCTCACCGGTAGTTGATAATCCGTTAACCTTCAAAATTCCAGAAAGCCCTCAAATATTTATTTTCATGGAACTATAAAAATCAGAGATCTAATTTTAGACTGCTGCTTTTTAGCGCTTTTTCTAGTGAATCTAGCGCTAACTGAAATTTTGAGTTGGCAGCAGTCAATAGACTAGAACAATTTTTTTCTAGTACATGTGGCAGTCCACTGAGGTGCAGGTCCACACTGACCTGGATGACAATGTCAAGGAAGAGGTGGCGAGGTGGTCCAAGATCAAGGTGGCCGCCAAGGACAAGCTGTCCCCCCACCTCTTCCTCCAGGACTTCAGGGAGGCCTGGGTAGACCTGTTCCTCAAGTACAACACGCCGTTACCCTCTTCTGTGTCAGGAGTGGAAGGAGGAGATTGGATGAATGTTTTTGTTTGTATGATTTTTGTCTTACACTAAAACTGCTAATTTAAGATGTAATATACAGTAGTTTTCCTTGAAATTGATTCAAAACCAGTGAAAAGCTGTTTGGGGGGAGCATCGCTTTAGTAGCCCTTTACAATAAAAGGTAGCGATAGCGGAGTAGCAAGTAGCGGTTTTTCGCGTTTTTGACAAAGTAGCGCTAGTAGCGGTTTCAGTTAGCCAAGGTAGCGGATAGAGGTTTCAAAAATTTGGTAGCGGCGCCCACTTCTTCTGTTAAGAACGTGTAATGTATGTTTTAGCTTGTCGCAACTTGTATGACACAAACGGTTGACTGCGTGAACCGGTGAGAGAAGATTGTTTGCATCAGTTCAAATTCAGTTAACAGATGGTCACAGTTGTGATCGGGTGTATAGTGAGAGCACTCAGCGTTATTTCAACTGCTGCATGGAAACTTCAGCTTCTTCGAAAGAGTGTGAAATGGAGAGATTAGACAATAATAAAGACGAGGAAGATAAAGAATCATGTAATTATAGTCATCCTTTACTAGATGCTAAATTTTTAGAGTAAAATCTTCTGACGGAAATCTCTGCGGCGAGCAAGGCTACTTCCAATCTCCGCATTAATTTGAAGGTAAGAATTTATTAAAGCTAATTTTATGATACTTAATTGAATTGACAAGTTTCACTATTTCTTATTTTAAAAAAATGGCAAAATTGCTAGTAGCTAGCGATAATGTTAAGTAGCGTAGGTTTACCATGCACGAACCTATCTGCTTCCTTTTGCAACACCTACATTTATAGTAAATGCTGATTGAATTTAACATGAATTATGGCAACGTGAAACAAATGTCCTTCCATTATCTGACAATGCACATTTATCAATAGAGAAAGCACCCTGCTTTGGTGCAAAAGGCGGATAACTAGGTGACAGCTCAAAGAAAAGATTCAAAAAGAAAATGTTCAGTATTAGACGATGGTCCTTCATGCAGCGGTAAAGACATTAGCAGAGTGTTTTGCCGTGAATACTAAGAAGGTCAAACTATCTGTTGTTGATAAGCTGATTGCATATTTTATCATACAAGGTGTGCATCCCCTATCAACCATGGATCAACCAACTTTTGTGAGATTAATTAAAGCTGAGTTCTGAGTTACAAATATTGTTTACAATTATAGTATTAGTAGTACAGGTTAAGCTCCTATAACGACCGAATACTAAAGCGTTCGGATCATTGGTCACTACGTAGGCTATATAACGAAGTTAAATAAAAGAAGACATATACAAACAACAGAGGTTATATATAGCAATAATTTCATGAGAATCCACATACATATATTCTTAAAGCGCGTTATCATTTACTTGAAGATATTATTGAATAAAGAATTTTCATGAATAATTAGTACAATTATTGATCGATTATATGCAGTTATTAGATGAATTCCTATAACGATCTATTTCGTTATAGTAGCAATTCCTGTATATCATTATGTAAAAACTAGCATGCCCGCACGTCAAAAATGTAGGAAATAAAGCTTGATAATGTATATATTCCTAACAATACTGAAAGTGAATATTTCACTATGTAATTCTGAATATGAAGGACTAATAATATATTTATGAATTAATGTACCAGTCCTATATAGTTATAAGATATTCATATAGCTACATTTTATATATAAAATTATATATGCATACCATATATTCTCATTTTACTGTGAAAATCAATTTCACTCACAATAATCACACATTCCACTCCCGCAGGTGTAAATTTTTCACTTAATGTCATTTCAAGGCGGACACTAGGCCGAAATCTTTAGAAGAAGAGAAAGTGCCAAGAGCTCTACTGAAGAATAACCTAGACAGCACCTCTTACTTATGTCTTATTGCAGATATTTGGTCAACTCGTCACCGTAGTTTTTTGGGCGTTATAGTTCATTGGGTATGTTAAGATTTTGCTCTTTATTACATATGAAATTGAAAATGTCTTTACAGTTAGGGAGTTATCAGCTCTTGGCTGAAAGCAGAACTATTTGTTGGTGGAATTTTATCTCGATTATATTAATATGTAAAATTTATGGAAACATTTATGAGACAAACATTGAACTGTTATTTCTTTTCTTTTTTTTCAGCTTGAGGAAGCTGCACTTGTCAGTCACATTGGAGTATTGGCATGCTGTCGCTTCAAAGGAGAACATAACTACATCAAGATTGCTGAATATATGGAGAATATCATCAATGAATATGATATCCCATTGCAGAAAATCACGAGCACCGTTACTGATAACGGCTCTAATTTTGTTAAAGCGTTTAAGGAATTTGCAGTCACTGCTGCAAATGTGTCCACAGATTCAGAAGATGGAATCAAGGTAGGTGAAGAAGATCTGGGTGAGCACGAGCTAGAGGATAATTTCTTAATTAGAAGTGCCTTAGATCAGGAAGAAGACCTTTCGTCTGTCCCATGCAGCTTCAGCCTACCTCAGCATGTGCGCAGTGCCCCCCACACACTCAGTCTCGTCGCCACAACTGATGCAAAACAAGCACTGAAAATATCTTCTTTTGCAAATATCAACCATGCTGCGATGGGAAAATGCTCAGCATTATGGAACAAAAGCGGGCGTCCAAAATCAGCAGAGATTATCTAAATTGTTATCAACTGCTCATTAAAGGTGCCTTGCATTACAAGGTGGAACTCTCTATTTGATGCATTGTCATTACTTTTAAAACACAAGGACAAATTACATCAACTCATGACGTCCCTTGAACTTCCAGTGTTCAGAAGTCACGAAATTGAATTTCATGGAGAGTATAGCAATTGATCGCCTACAGGGAGAACGAAACTGTTTAGATGGATAATTGCTCCCTACCTTGCTCACTGTGGAGAAAAGGCCGAAGAGCCTTCAGTCACGTTCTCTGAAATTTTGCTAATCTATTCTAAATGCAGTCACTAAGGGCTTTGGAAAGCGTTGCGAGTACCAATCTCATTTGATCTTGGCAAATGAAGCCAGCGTTACAGATGCCATTATTTCATCAACAAGCCATCTATTCTTCAAACTCCGCTGGTTCGATATCAGTGTTTCATGGGACAGTTCAAACCACCAAGTCTCTGTTAAAAATATTATGATTCAAGTGATTGAGAATTTAGCAGAGGGACCCGAAACTGAATCATCCAGTGGTATATTGGACAGTGACGACTATTTTGGATTTACAAAATCCACTCAAACACGATCAACCGCAGATTTAAAATTGTTCAGTTACCTTCAGGATTCAAATAAAACACTTCGAAGTTTAGATAGATATCCAAACATAAAAAGTTATTTATTAAATACAACACCATCCTTCCGTGGTCAGCTCCTGTGGAACTGCTCTTCTCTTTAGGAAGATTTACCTTATCTCCAAAACGGAGTTCTTTATCTGACGAAACATTTCAGCAACTAATATTACTTAAATGTAATGCTGATATAAATGGCCACCTGGAATTTCATTCTAGGAAACATTCTCTTTTTTTGTAGTACCTAAGTCTAATTATCATCAAATTCTACATTAGTAATTATAATATACAATTTCAATTTAATGGATTTTTTTGTTGTGATACCAATGGTCCTTATCGATTGTCTTTATATTTAATGTATTTGATATATATTTTAAAATGTATCTAAATACATTTAATATATTTAGTATTTAAATATTAAATACATGAGAAAAATGTATTTAGTATCTAAATACATTTTTCTCATGTATTTAATATTTAGTATTTAAATATTAGGTTGAGGAATAAGTTATGCGGTTTTTTTAATGTTGTGTTGATTTAAGTTTTGTTGATGTGATTTGTACACATATTAAGAAACAATAATAAATAATGAGAGAAAGATTTGCAAAGGTTAGGCTACGTCTCTTAACAGCGTAGACTATTAGGCTTTTGCTTAGGCTACGTCTTGAAGTTGAGTAATAAGTAATTGCGGTTTATTTAAAAGTTGTGTTAATTTAATTTTTGTTCTGTACCCTGAAAATGGAATGTCAAGTTGAAAGAAAGGCGCATTTTCGAAACTTGTTGTTATTCATTTTCAATCGAGACGGGAACAATGCAAACGCAGCCAAAGCTCGTCGCGATATTTGTGCTGTGTACGGAGAAAATGCTTTATCAGAAAGGACAACTCAATGGCGGTTTTCACGTTTCAAAAGCTGTCATTTCAATCTTAATGACGAAGAACGTTCTGGTCGCCACATTAAGTTGGATGAAGATCGATTGAACGACCTTCTTCATGAAAATCATCGTCAATCGACTAGAGAATTGGCTGTACAATTTGTGTGTGATCAGAAAACTGTAGTAAATCACCTTCATTCGATGGGGGAAGTGCAACAACTCGGTGCATGGGTTCCGGACGCTTTGAGCGAAAGCAAAAAACTTCAACGCTCCACGATTGCCGCAGGTTTGCTTGCTCGTCACAAGGCTACTCGTGGATACAAGGACAGATTTCTTCACCGCATCATCACTGGCGACGAAAAGTGGTGTGTTTATGTCAACATGAACCATCGAAAACAATGGCTTAGCCCCAATAAAAAACACTTCCGCGATTAAAGCAAGGACTTCATCCATGAAAGACGATGCTGTGTGTGTGGTGGGATTGTGAAGGCATCATTCTTTATGAGTGCCTTGCGAACAACGAGATTGTCAATGCAGAACTCTACGTTCAACAAATGTATCGACTCGCCGAAGCTATTCGTGAAAAGCGACCTCATCGACGTTATGGAGTCCTTCTGCAACACGACAATGCTCGTCCTCACATTGCCAATATGACAAAAGACGCCATCCAAACGGTTAATTGGGAAATCCTGCCGCATCCTCCATATTCGCCAGACTTGGCTCCATTGGATTTCCATCTGCTCCGATCGCTCTCCAACAATTTGCGCGGCGTTTCGTTCAATACTGATGTGGAATTAATAACCTGGTTAGACGAATTAGTCGTAAATAACAACGGATAATACATTATTGATTAAATTGCATATTGTTATCAATTAAAAATGAAGTTTTTCAAAAATTGTTAATGGTAATGAATAAATTTGATAAAACCGCAAAAACTTATTCCTCAACCCATTACTTTAAATTATTTAGTGCCCACTTCTGTGTAGGAGGAATAAAGCTCATGTATATGGTGTAGACCTCCAAGGGGCACTGGCTCCAATAGGGAATTTGATGATGCTCCTTCAGGTTTCAGTTGCAGCATGGCCATAGGTGGGGATGAGTATCTCTGCCGTATGGCCTAGAATATTATATCTCTAGTGAATTTTGTAAGCCCTAGTAGTCAATTTCGAATGAGTATAGGTGTTTTTGCGGTTTGTGAGAGCGATTAGGTGTTGTTACTAACTTTTGTGTACTGGCGTATGAGGGTGTTTGCTTATCTTGCAAAGTTAACTTTAAGTTCGAGTAGATGGCTCTATGTCTTGTTCCCCGTTGTTAAAATTGGCAATTATAATAATTTTCCAGAATTTCTGCTGTTTGTTTTGAGGTTTAGTGTCCATGAATGTTTGTCAGGGCTGCTTCTGTTGTTGCTGGGTCAGTGATTGAATGTCAGAAATTTATAATGTTTTCTTAGTTTGAGATTGTTTACATAGGTCTTAATTTATTTTTTGTGAGTTGTCTGATTTACGGGGAGAATTTGGGTTATAGTGTGTTAAATTTCCCTCTGGATCTGCTATTGCTTGTTGTTGTATGCTAACGTTATACCATGGAATTAGGTGATTGAGTAGACTTCGAATCTTCGTTTAACATAGATAAATATCCACTTGGGTTTGTTGTAGTAAGTGTAAATGAAATTGAATGAAATTCATTATTTAGGAAGAGGAAACTGTCATATCACAAGTTAGTCAATTTCACGAGCCGTCCCTTAAAATGAACGCAGCATCTGGAGCTACGATTCGGTGACTTTGTCCGAGAACTGATCGAGTGTTATCAAGAGTCCAATATCTTATCTGTCCCGTCATTAAAAGGTACGGTTTTGTAAACAAGTAGTGAATTGCGCTACCGCCTTGCCATAGTTATAGGGAACTCTCCTTCCCGCCCTAAGTGGTAAGCTTCAGGTTGGCGAGTCGCATTTGGGGCCCCAGGTGAGGGTATGGTTTCTGGGACTACCGGTGCTGCGGACTGAGCGTCGTATGCTGGTATGCTGCTCTTGACCTTGTATCTGCGTGCTGCCGCCACTAAGGATTTCGCCGTAGCATAGGGACCCTCTTGGTCTGCGGACACAGTCTGGCGGAAGGGGATTCTGAGATGTTGTCGGCCGGATCTCTGCCTTGGATCGTCTCTAACCGATACAGTGTACTAGATTTAAATTGAGGGTCCTCACCCTCCGTTGAAAATTTCAATAATGTAGAGGAACGTTCGTCTTTCTCTCTCGCTTGGTGCTGGCGTCGTCTAAGAGGAATGATTACCCAACCAGTTGACCTTTGCGGGTTACTGTGTGGGGGTCGAACCAAGTAAACATTCGTTTGAAAAATTTAAATGGTTCACACATTGAACCTTATAAATGGGAAGATAAACTTTCCGCTTTGTATTAATCTCTTTCGTAAATGGGAAGATATACTTCCCGCTTTGTATTAATCTCTTTCGTAAATAGGAAGATGGACTTCCGCGCTTTGTATTAATCTCTTTCGTAAATGGGAAGATAGACTTCCCTCTTTGTATTAACTCTTTCGTAAATATGAAGATGGACTTCCATCTTTGTATTAATCTCTTTCGTAAATATGAAGATGGACTTCCATCTTTGTATTAATCTTTTTCGTAAATATGAAGATGGACTTCCATCTTTGTATTAATCTCTTTCGTAAATATGAAGATCAACTTCCCGCTTTGTATTAATCTCTTTCGTTTAGGTGCCCGGTGTTCGGGCCATCTCCATTGGTTTTGATTCTTAAGTTTTTCCGTGAACTTTTTTTTTACATACATATATAAAAATTATATATATATATATATATATATATATATATATATATATATATATATATATAGTTCATTCACTTAAATCTTGGGGTTAGCTCGGCTCTTTTGGCATCCTCTGGATCGAGGATGCCAAGTGTATCGTTGGGGAGAATGCTTTTCAGTTTCTTCCAAATGTCTCTTCCTCTTTTGTAGAGATACAGGTTCAAAGGCTCAATTACTGTTTGCTCATGCAGGCTTCTCGAGGTCCGGAAGTTGAACCACTTGGTGGTGCCAGTGATGAAACGAAGTCCTTGGTTCTGCACTCTTTGAAGCTTCAACATGTTTTTGTTAGATGCTGCTTTAAGTGGTATACTGGGGGTACAGCAGTTTGGATCTAACCAAACTGATGTATAGCTTTTTCTTGTTCGCTATTGTGAGGTTTCTAAATTGGTGGAGTTTGTCAAGTTCAGCTTTTGCGTATCCGATTCTGGTGCTCACTTGTTTGCTCATTCCGGTACTGGAGAGCCTGTATCCGAGAATAGACGCGTGAGGATAGTATTCAATGTCGGTGTCTCCTATATTAGGAGGGGCAGTATGATGTCTCCCTATTGCAGTTGCAAAGAACTTAGACACATTTGTTTGAATTTTCCAGCGTCTTTCAAAGTTGGAGATTTTTTCGGCTTCTGCTGCCGTGGCTCTGGCCATCAGCCTTGCCGACTTTGTCCTCCGCACTACAACTTGGGTGACATCATCCGCGTATTGTATGTTTAGTGTTTTTCCGTTGATTGGTTTAGGGATGTCTCTCGTGTAGATGGTGAAGAGAGTGGAGCTAAGGCATCCTCCTTGCGGAACACCGGAGGCGAGGTCGAAGGCTTCCCCTGTATGCCTTCGTAGGCTATCACCGCTCACCTATTAGTTAAATAGCTACAGAGGATCTTTTGGAAGTGGGGTGTGAGTTTCAGTCTCGAGTTTTTTATTTCAGGCCTTCGATCCAAACTTTATCGAAGGCCTTCTTTACGTCCCTGCAAACGACGTCAACCCAGCAACTTCTAGCTCGCCATGCTGCCGCGTGTTGCAGCATATGGGCTATTGCTGTCTCCGTGCCTCGGTGCTCTCTAAATGTGTGTTGTTCTTCGTTCAGTAGTTTCATTTCTGCTAGATGTTTTGCCAGTCTGCTGTTGAGGATTTTTTCAAAAACCTTCCCAACGGTCTCCAGCAGTGAGATGGGTCTATAACTCATGACCTGGGTTTGATGGTTTTTCCGGTTTGGGTATGAATATCATTTTGGAGGTCTTCAGGCCATCCGGAAAGTAGCCCATTGCTATAGACACGTTAAATAGGTTCAGCAGCCTGGTCCTAAGTTTCTCCGGAGTTTCTTTTGATAGCCTGATGGTAATTTGGCTGAGCCCCAGGGCTTTAGACTTGAATGAAGAAATTGCATTTGATAGTTCCTCCATTGTTATTCTTCCTTCCTGAGAGTTACCTTGAAACCGACGGAAGCATGTGGTGCTATAAGGGTCAAACCTGCCTTCTCTCCTTTCCATATACTCGAGAACCTGGTCCCCAAAGCCTAGGTCAAAGTCTTCTTCTTCGTCGTCTGATATTTTGAAGACATTTTCACAGACTCTGCGGAACGGCTTCTCTTTCTCTCTGGGAGTGACCACCATAGTTCCTTCATGCTTGATTTCAGATTGGCCTAGAGTGCAAGCGTTCCCTTTTAATTTGTTGATGGTCGTTCAAACGGCCTTCGGGTTCCTCTCAGTGTCTAATTTTTCTATAAGACTATTCCATTTGTCTCTAATTTCTAATCCTAGCGTGGAGTTCAGCTGACTTCTGAGAAACTGAATGAAGCGAGAGTCCATGGGTCTGGTGGAGAAACGTTGCTGTAGCACCACTCTCTCTTGAGTGGGTTTTGTGGGCATGGTAATTTTATGATGTTATAGGGATAGCTATAGTGTCGGTGTTAGAGATGCAGGCGCCAATAGCAGTTAGCTCTTCATCCAGATCTTCTTGAGATGCGTCATTCAGATCAGGGATACCCTCTCGGAATGCCCTCCTGTATTCTTCCCAATCGGCATTCCAGAAGTCTTTTCTTGGGATAACTGAAACTGGGATAGGGGCAGTTGCTATAGTGATCAGCATGGGCAAATGATCACTTGGTGTTAGTGGCCCTGGAGTGATGAGTTGGTGAAAAGGGAAGTTAGGTTCGTGAGCACGACATCTGGTTTGATGGCTGACCCTGGGTAGAAATACGTAAGAAAGTCCGGTCTAATGCACTCTGCAACACCCCTTCTTGTTAAGAGACCTAGTAGTCTACCTCTTGTGTTTGTAGACGAGTATCCCGCTGCTCTGTTCCTGGCGTTAAGGTCCCCAGCGAATAGTACTGGGTGTTTTTTTGTGAAAAGGGTGTATAGGTCTTGATAGGGCAGATATGACCGGCGTGGGGACTGGTAACACGTGCTTAGTTCTATGTTACCCATAGAGCACCTTATGATGATCAACAGTGTCGATTCATACATAGGGTTTTCTTGTCTGAATTGTAATTCCTTTTTTACTGCTATTAGCGCACCGTCAAATCTCTCTCCTGTGCAATTCTTTTGTAGAACGTTATTTTCAAAGTTCTTCTGTTTGTCTTTGTCCTTGATGTTAGTTTCTGACAGCAGAAGAACATCTTGATCCAGTTCTCTGTAGACTTCGAATAATTTGTTTTTATTCTGTTCCCATCCTTGCACGTCGCTGAATGGACAATTATTACTTAGTAGCTAATAGCTTGGCGAATATTCGACTGCGTAGCATTGCCTTACTACTTTCTGAAGAGCGATTTTAAATACTCGTGCTTAATTTACGGACTTTTGAGCCTCGTCAACTAAGAACGCAACTGTCCTGGAAGTCATCAGGATCCCAGTTGATTCTGCAAAGATTTAAGATATCTTTTCGCTGCGAGTGAAGAAATAAAATGAGGGCTTAAGCACCTCATTGCTCTCGCCCACCGCCCTGCGTGGGAATCTGCTCGGATGACTGCGATTCCCTAATTTCGTTTTAACTATGCCGGACACTTGGACTGGCATAATTAAGGACTTGCGTGAAAACTGGTTTGAGGAGTAGCCCACAACCGAAGCACAAGTCAGAAAGTTTCTCGAATCTGTGGCAAAACTGCGAGTCCCGAAGTAAGTATACCCGTCTCTATGTAGTTGGATGCAGTTTTGGCGTATGTAGCGGTGAGAGGGTGGCAAAAACTTAGCGGCAGTTGATTCGGCCGATATGCATCAAGTCCACCAAATTCAACCCTCTGATATCCCCACTCGAGATTCACCCTATCCATCACCCATCATCTCGGCACCACCCGAGCGGGGAATCAACAGGAAATTGGACGGGATCGTTTTTCTCATTGACCCTCCAAACATATTATCGGCTCTTCCTCCTTTATCACTTCTGACATCATTTGTCTCACCCAAAACACAATAATTACACATTTATTACCGAGCGGAACATAAAATACAAAAAAGGAGAGAAAAGACGACCACGACGATGGAGGCCCTCCCTAAGAGGGTCCCCCTAAGGACCATACCAGGAAAAAAGGCACCGGAAAAGAAGACCTTGTGCCCAACCTTATTCGCAAACCTGAGGAGCGCGTTGATAAAACTAATCGAGATTCCAAATGGATTCATCGCGATATGCGGGGAGAATAAAGACGTAGACCGGATCATATCCAAAGACGGAGCCGAAGTCCCAAAAACTCCACCAGCAATCACAGCCAACCGCAGCATCATCTGCCGAAAGGTAGAAAGCTGAGTAGGGGAAAACTCCCCTGCCGAGATAAAAACCGAGATTTAGAATAACCACACAAGGGCTAAGGTCAGGAAGGTGACAAAATACTGCGACCATACCCATGCCTTCAAGGTGACATTCCAAACCACGGAAATGGCCCACAAGGCGGCAATGGAGGGACTCCTCAATTTTAATGTGAGGATCCCAGGATGCAATATAGAGCACGAAAAGTATCATAGCATCCAGATGTGTTTCGTATGCTACAAGCTCGAAACTCACACCACCCCCGCCAACTGCCCACTAAAAGGACAGATATGGTGCAGTGAATGCACGACTGAGGGTCACAGGTATGACTCATGCAACAGCACAGAAAAAAGTGTTTAAATTGCAAGGGGCCCCATCGAACGATGGCCCTTAACTGTCCCTAAAGAAAGGAGATCTTAAAGAAAATGGAAGAAGAAGAAAGAAAAAAGAAAACAAACACCTACGCGAGTAAAGTGAATAACAGTGAAGGGATGACCTCAGCAATGGCAAACCCTTCACAAATGGTCTTCACAAATGACCTATGTGCGAAAATACTATTTTGCAGTACACATGCAAACCTGGCAAATGCGGTAAAACCTGGATGCTACAACCAGGTTCCAAACGCACTTTTAAAAGCGAATAACCTACCTTCGATCATCGTGCCCGCTAACCCCGAATGCTCCAAGGCATTCAAGGATAGCGTTAAAAAAAACGAGAACCAAGAGAAAGCCACCGGTCTAAAGGAAGTTATCGAAACTCCCTCATCGGTGGAAGACGAAGAGGAAGACGATGAAGAAGAAGACGAAGAAAAAGACCAAGAAGAGAAGGAAAACACATCTTCGGATAGTGACGAGGGCCCATACACTCGCACTAGAGCGACGAAGAGCAAATCCAAAACGTGACGAGGGCCCATACACTCGCACTAGAGCGACGAAGAGAAAATCCAAAACTCCTAGTCCTCCCCCGAAGAGTGAAAAGCCTGGGCACTCCAAACAAGCCCCACAGGCCAAGAAGAAGAACAACAACAAGAAGAAACATAGATAAATACATCTCACAATGGAACGGAACGCACTAAGAATTCTGGAAGTCAATACCAATGGCTAGACAGCGAAGCGAACTCTTTATGGAAATTTGTTCAGAGAAATTGATGCAGATGTCATCCTTATTTCTGAACATGGGATTGACACTCGTAGCTCCGAAATGAAGATCTGGAACTACGACGTTCTAATCACAAATTACTCTCAAGAGCGGTACGACGGTGCCGCCATTGCCATCAAAAGAGGGATCAAGTACAAGCCAATAGGAAACCTGGAAGAATCCTATCTTGCAATAGAGGTCGAACTCGATATAGGTAAGCTGGTCATCGCCACCCGGTACCAGCCGCCGAGACAAGGATATTTACCAATTCATTCTCTCTCTTGGCCTCTTTGGCAGAAGAGCCCCCACCATGTTATTGGAGGACCTTAATGCCAGATGTCGGGATTCCGGGTGCAGGACCTTCCGTGGAAATGGAAGGTGCCTGGAAACTACGCTGGACCGAAATATGGTCCAGAGGATAGGCCCGGACTTCCCTACCTATATTCGAGGAAGAAGTGCCACCAAACCAGACATTTGTCTGAGTAATCGTCAGCTACCATTCAATTACTACATGGAACCAGTCCAGGTCCCATGTAGTGATCATATAGGGATCCTACTTACCATCAACAGGAACCCTATAAAAGTCCCAGTATCAGTCAGAAAAGACTACAGGAGAGCAGACTGGGCACGGTACGCGGATCTTCTCGAGGCTTACCATTCACCAAATCTGGACGAGGCAGTTCTCGAGGAGATAGACGAGGCATTCGACAACCTTAACGACCACCTTATAAACGCAGATAGGGCCTGCATCCCAAAAACCCAGTATAAAACCATCTCAACATACAGATGGACTGGGTATATAAAAGAATTATATAGAGAATTGAGAGTACTTTACGAAATAAATATCAGAAGTGAATCAGCTGACTCGTTACAACCAAGTAAAGAGATCAAAGAAGAGATCAACTTGTTGATCCTCGAACAACAACAAAGACGATGGGACGATGCGATCGAGAGCATCGATCGAGATACATCCCCCAAAGACTTTTGGAAGAAAGTCAGAAGTCTCAGAAGATCATCTGGAAAAAAGAAGAAAATGGAAATCCTAATAGAAGGTGGATCCATTGAAACAGAAGATAGAAACATCGAAGTAATATTCCGGCGTTATTGGGAAAAAATCTTTAGTATACCCGAAGAAGAGAATGAAGATTTTGACATAGAGTTCGAAAATAACATCGTAGACGAGCTTAACACGGAAATACACAGAACGCATCCTCATCACCACGTGGACAGACTGCGTGACGGAGACGCCGAGATCACCGAAGAAGAGATTCTTGGCGCACTCCGCTTATTCCGCCAAAAAGCCCCAGGCCAATCGGGGCTCACGAAGTTAAACTTCGGAAAGGTACCAACAAACATAATCGAAGGAATGAGACTAATATTCAACGCATGTCTGAATACAGGGTACTTTCCAGATGCTTACAAGACAACAAAGATGTTCTTTTTGCCCAATCATGGAAAGGACCCAACGTTGAGAGAGAGCTACCGCCCGATTTCACTTCTGAAATTTGGCGGGAAACTCATTGAGAAGATCCTCAATGTGAGACTGGTGTCTCACCTGGAAGAGAACTCCCTCTACAACCCATGTCAATTCGGGCCTAGAAAGAAGCGAAGTACGGAAATGGCAATCAATGTCATAACGGAAAAGCTTGCCCAAGCCAAACGGCTAATTGAAACAAGCAGAGGATACACAGTCATCTTGCGTGCGGCAGATGACTGTGTATCCTCTGCTTGTTTCAATTAGCTGTTTCAAACCAATTCCAAGCTTGTTGAAGATGGCTACAAAAACATCCGCCTTGTCAGGTTTTTCATTACCAATGAGTAGGACTCGAAAGTCCCCCGACTCCCCTCTCCCATTCATGGCGAGGGTGTCTTCTCATTAACTTGTAGGCCTTCACTGATCTAGTCGAGACAGAAACAGGAGACATCTCCAATCAGTCCGCCCCGACCGAGGAGTGCCAGAAACAGGAGAAATCTCCAATCAGTCCAACTCTCCTTATTAGATCTGTGAGGCAGGGTATTACAGGCTCAGGGGTCCCGAGACTGCCACCACTACAGCCCCAGGGGAAACAAAAGGTATCTACAATCAGTCCATAAGGGTCTTATCCCACTGCCGAGAGCAGCAGAAACAGGAGGCATCTCCAATCAGTCCACCGCTACTCAGCTGGGGTATAGTGTGACAGGCAACAAGGGGTCCTTCAGGGTAGACCCTTGGGGCTGTGTTCTGCCAGTTCGAGGTCAAGTTCCACAACCTCTCTCACGTCTTCAAAGTCATCTTCACGAGCGGGAAAGATTCTTCAAACTTTCTAACCTGCTTCAATTGCTACAAGGTCGAAGATCATTCAACCAGCTCCTGCCTCGATTCTGGGAAAGCAAAGATCTGCTCTGAGTGCGCGCAGACAGGACACGATTGGATGCACTGCGTTAGTGACACAAAAATGTGCATTAACTGTGCGTGGAATCATCGTACCCTGAGCATGCAGTACCCGGTCAGAAAAGAAGAGCTAAAAAGGAAGAGAGGTAGCAGACAGACCAAAACAGACATATGCCGCCGGCACTGAAATCTAAACCCAGCAGAACGTTACGCCAACTCAGCCTCAGATTGTATTATAACTGAGTGACGTTACCCCTACTAAAATGTTGGCATGCATTCTGCATGCACATGTGATGAACCTAGCATGCCCTGGATTATTCAACATTGAAATGAACAAGATGCTGGCGGCAAACAACCTGGGAACGATCAAATTCCCGGACAATCCCCAATCGGAAAAAGTCCTTTCGGCAACATACACCAAGACTGAACCAGCACAAACAGCAGAAAGCCCAGATACAGAAAAAGCCTAGGAAATAACCTTAACAACGACTCAACAACAACAAGCCGGCACCAAAGCACCTCTACCTGGCTCGTTCAGGCTGTAGAAAACCAAAAAAACAACAAAGAAAAACCAAAAATTCAGAAAGCTGATTCAGAACAAAAAGAGGGAGAGCTTGAGTTAGACGGCAAAGAAATCCGACTCGCCTTAGCTCTAAACTCACAAACCATCATAAAAAAGAGATCTCCACATAGGAAGTGGTGGTAAAAGTCAGGAAAGGACAAATCAAGTGGTGCTATGACTCTCCAGGCACCGAGGAGACAATCAGAACATCTCTACTTGCCTGTAAAACCAAGCTCTACAACGATAACTTCAGGCTCTATGACCCAGCATTATACAAGAAACTAAAATCTGGCCGTCAAACGGCCAAAGAATAAGACAGACCAACGGAATAGCATCTAGAAACCGGCAAACCCTCTTGGCACACAACGTGCAAGGTTGGGAACAGAATAAAAACAAATTGTTCAATGTCTATAGAAAACTGGATTCAGATGTTCTTCTGCTGTCAGAAACTAGAATCAAGGACGATGACAAACAGAAGATCTTTGGATATAACGTTCTACAAAAGAATTGCACAGGAGAGAGATTTGACGGTGCGCTAATATCAGTAAAAAAGGAATTACAATTCAGACAAGAAAACCCTATGTATGAATCGACACTGTTGATCATCATAAGGTGCTCTATGGGTAACATAGAACTAAGCACGTGTTACCAGCCCCCACGCCGGTCATATCTGCCCTATCATGACCTATACACCCTTTTCAAAAAGAGCACCCAGTAATATTCGCTGGGGACCTTAGCGCCAGGAACAGAGCAGCGGGATACTCTTAAAAAGGAGGGGCGTTGCAGAGCGCATTGGACCGGACTTTCCCACGTATTTCTACCCAGGGTCAGACATCAAACCAGATGTCATGCTTACGAACCCTAACTTCCCTTTTCACCAACTCATCACTCCAGGGCCACTAACACCAAGTGATCATTTGCCCATGCTGATCACTATAGCAACTGCCCCTATCCCAGTTCCAGTTATCCCAAGAAAAGACTTCTGGAATGCCGATTGGGAAGAATACAGGAGGGCATTCCGAGAGGGTATCCCTGATCTGAATGACGCATCTCAAGAAGATCTGGATGAAGAGCTAACTGCTATTGGCACCTGCATCTCTAACGCCGACACTATAGCTATCCCTATAACAACACATAACATTACTATTCCTATAAAACCCAAACAAGAGAGTGGTGCTACAGCAACGTTTCTCCCGAGTCTACGAGACAATCCTCAATTTGGGCTATACCAGACCCATGGACTTTCGCTTCGTTCAGTTTCTCAGAAGTCAGCTGAACTCCACGCTAGGAATATAAATCAGAGACAAATGGAATATAGTCTTATAGAAAAATTAGACACTGAGAGGAACCCGAAGGCCGTTTGAACGACCATAAACAAATTAAAAGGAAACGCTCGCACTCTAGGCCAATCTGAAACCAAGCATGAAGGAACTACGGCGGTCACTCCAAGCAAGAAAAATAAGCTGTTCCGCAGAGTCTGGGGAAATGTCTTCAAAATATCAGACGACAAAGAAGACTTTGACCTAGGCTTTGGGGACCAGATTCTCGAGCCCCGGAGATCAGCTAAATTACCATCAGGCATTTAAAAGAAACTCCGGAGAAACTTAGGACCATGCTGCTGAACCTGTTTAACGTGTCTCTAGCAATGGGCTACTTCCCGGATGGCCTGAAGACCTCCAAAATGATATTCATACCCAAACCGGAAAAACCATCAAACCCAGGTCATGAGTTATAGACCCATCTCACTGCTGGAGACCGTTGGGAAGGTTTTTGAAAAAATCCTCAACAGCAGACTGGCAAAACATCTAGCAGAAATGAACCTAATGAACGAAGAACAACACACATTTAGAGAGCACCGAGGCACGGAGACAGCAATAGCCCATATGCTGCAACACGCGGCAGCATGGCGAGCTAGAAGTTGCTGGGTTGACGTCGTCTGCAGTGACGTAAAGAAAGCCTTCGATAAAGTTTGGATCGAAGGCCTGAAATACAAAACTCGAGAATGAAACTCACACCCCACTTCCAAAAGATCCTCTGTAGCTATTTAACTATAGGTGAGCGGTGATAGCCTTCGAATGGCCTACAGGGAAAGCATTTGGCCTCGCCTCCGGTGTTCCACAAGGAGGATGCCTTAGCTCCACTCTCTTCACCATCTACACGAGAGACATCCCTAAACCAATCGACGGAAAAACACTAAACATACAATACGCCGACGATGTCAACCAAGTTGTAGTGCGGAGGGCAAAGTCAGCGAGGCTGATGACCAGAGCCACGGCAGCTAGCCCCCTACTTCTCCTTGGGCCTCTCCGCTTCATATTATACTAAAATCCACCCTCGGTGAGTACAAAGCTGTAGATGATTACAGGTGGCTCAATGCTTGTACTATCGCCGGTAGATATCCTCTGCCCTATCTGTCCGAATTCAATTTCCCCTTTTCGGTTGTTCGATCTTTTCTCGAATTTATCTGGTACGTGTTTTTAACCTTATCCCTATTCATCCAGATGATATCCCAAAGACGGCTATCACCACGCCTTTCGTCTTCTGCTACATATACGACCTCCTGATAGCATTTCGTATTTAGAGGAACATCTGTCTCACCTTCGTCAGGTTTTCGCTCGACTTGAAGACTACGGTATTGTACTCAATACTTCCAAATGTCTTTTTGGTGTCCCCAAACTTCCCTTCTTGGGTCACCATGTCTCGAGTGCATGGATTAGCCCACCCGAAGATAAAGTTACCGTGATGCCCAACTTTTCTCGGCCCACATCACGCAAGCAACTTAGGCGTTTCTGTGGCATGGTTAATTTCTATCACAGATTCATACCTAATTGTGCCAAGGTCATGCAACCTATCAACTCTCTGCTCAGCAAGTCTACAAAGAACTCTCCCCTTGAATGGTCTGCTGAAGTATGCGATTCGTTCTCTCGCACCAAAAAGGCTATTGCCCGAGCTGGGGAATTAGCTTATCCTTCTCCAGGAGCCCTAATCAGCGTTGCCTCCGACGCATCCTCAACCCACGTATGTGCAACATTGCAGCAGAAAGTTGGTGACCAATGGCAACCACTTGCTTTCTTTTCTCGCTCTATTTAAGACCCTCAAAAGAAGTATAGTACGTTCTCTCGAGAGCTCCTTGGAATATACCTCGCAATCCGTCACTTCCGACAATACTTGGAAGGACGTCACTTTACCATTTTTACGGACCATAAGCCTTTGGTCGGTGCTTGTTCTTCTCGTAGTACTTCGTCAGTACACACTGAAGTTGACACTCGTTATCTTGACTTCATCCTGCAGTTGACGAACGATATTCGCTATCTTCCTGGTTCTTCAAACATCGTAGCAGACGCGCTTTCTCGCATTTCAGCGATTTCGGGCACGCAACTCTCCTGCATTGCGCCCATCGACCATGCTGCAATAGTACTTGCCCAGGAACAAGATGAAGCATGCAAACGCTGAGTCACTCTTCTCAACTCATCGTTCGTGAGATCGATTTGCCGGACAGTCCTTCCAGGCGTATCCTGGTTGACTACTCATTACCAGACTGTCCTCGTCCTCTCGCGTACCGTCGGCACATTTTCGACCGAATTCACGGTCTCTCTCACCCTGGTGTCAATGACACACGCAAGCTCGTTGCCCAACGCCTCGTTTGGCCAGGTATGAATGCAGACGTGGCAAAATGAACTCGCTCATGCCTGCCATGCCAGCGTGCCAAAGTCCATCGCCATACAAAAGCTCCTCTGGTCTCTTTTCTCTTCCTTCGTAGCGTTTTGACGCCTTTCACATCGACCTAGTGGGTCCTCTTCCTTACTCTCGTGGTTGCAATTATCTTCTCACCATGATCGATCGTTTTACTCGTTGGCCAGGGGCAGTTCCTATCTCGGACATCAGAGCTTCAACAGTCACTCGAGACTTCGTCTCAACATGGGTTGCTCATTTTGGTGTTCCCTCAACGATCATGACTGATCGTGGCAGCCAATTTGATTCCCACCTCAAACCAACCCAATATCCTCTACCTCGCACATATCTCGATCTCCTTTCCGATTGCTGCCGCCTCCTCTTTTGTTACAGGAAACCTCGTCATCAGAGCTGTTCAGTTAGGAAACCATCCCTCCACCCCTGGTCACTCCGCAACCAGCAAGCTACGAACAGAGCGTCATGCTGTCTCCAGACGTTAGCTCGGAGAGGTCATCCAAACGGATCATCATCAATCCGTCCATTCTTGCTAGTCACAGTGCCTCGCCCGCATTTTGTGCCATTCCCATCAATCCTAGCAAGCCCACCGGCGTAATCACACGGTTTGGTCGCATTGTTTGAAGGCCTCGGAGAGCGTAATATTTTTGTAACGAGTTTCATAACTCTTTTGGGGGAGTATTGTAGCAGCTGGCATCTTTGCAAGCTCCTAGAAAGTTCGTAAAGAGGCAGCTGGCAATTTCCCGTCTGTGTAAATTATTCATCTCACCCAAAGATCCATTTTGTACGACCTTTGATGCCAATACGCTTACCTCAAAATCAAAGTACGACTCCTCCCAACCCCCAACCAATCAAAACCTGTGTAAAACCCAATTCGAAATTAACCAATCAGAATAGACTTTTCCGTTTCCCCGAGTCCCCAGCGCATTTTAACGAACACTTTTATTTCATCAGCGCTCCATCAAGTTCCCCTGATTTTAAAACTTCAAAAACGTTGTGGCAGTACTATAGTATATTTTATATAATTTCCCCATATTTTATATATTATTCACTATAATATCCACCTTATATAGCTTATTCCTCTTAACATTATAATCATCAGTCATTTCCCTATATTCATTATATATATACCTTATTTCATTAAAATACACATTATATTCATTAACCGTATTATCAAATTCAATAATTAGTCATATTCCATTATTTGTTGTTCAATAAATCTTGTTAAATTTATGCGTCAGTGATTTTGAAACCTTCCCGGCTGAATTAGTTATCGTCCATCACGTTTTCTCTTTCAACTCATTTTTATCTTTAAATTCATATATCAAGGTTTAATGGCCCCTATCTAGGAAAGTTTGTCATTAAACCAATCATCAATAGCTATAGCGTTAAGGAGCATTGTGGTACCGAGGCCACTGCCCTCAGCTGACTTAACAATCAGAGAGCTTTCCAACGGGCCACCAGTAAATAACATAATACACGAGTGTTGAAAGGACGGCATTAAAAGATTCTTTCAAAAACCATGCAGGTGTTTTTATGTATATCAACCCAAAGTTTCTTGACTTAATTGATGAAATGACAAGAGGAGAGGTTTCGTTACTCCTTCTTACAGGAGGAGTTGTGTTTTGCAGGCAGACCTTCGGTGTTTATGGCCTGCGGGCTATCTGGCTTTAGCAACGGGGTTTTGGTATAAAAAATTAAAAGATTTACAGTACATATCTCCTAATAATTTACTCTTGGTCTAGGTTTTTTTCAGATTTATGCTTAGTTTCTAGGCCTAAAGGCACCAAATAACTGGTGCCGCTTTAGTGTGTCCTACCACTTTCTCTGCCCTACCTTTGCATATATTTGTACTAGTGTAAACATGAAAAATGATAAATCTTTTTGGCTAAAAAAAAGTGTAGACTTTTCAAAATATGCTATAAAAATGGTCTTTCATCCGAAATGCTGTTGCTTCACTTTCTCACCTTTCTCACGATCCGCCAGGTAGATAGCAACTATCTGTCAGTCGGCGAGCTCTTAAGGAACCGTTTCCATTCCATGCGATCATCATTTTTTTTTTTCCTCCTCCACATCTTGCAGGGATGTTCCTCTCCCTGTCAGTGCCTGTTGTACTGCTTTGATCCATCTTTTTCTTGTGTTTTTTTCATAGGGGATCCATATCAGTGCTCTTTTGAGCTGCCTTTCTTCGTTCATTCTCATTACGTGTCCATACCACTGCAATCTTCTTTTCTTAATGGAGTTAAATAATGGTTCTACCTTAAGCTCTCCTCTTATTGCTGTATTTCTTATTCTATCTCTTCTCGTGACCCCTATAGCAATGTCTCTAGGCATTCCTATAATAAAAACCTCCTGGGAAACTTAAATATATATATATATATATATATATATATATATATATATATATATATATATATATATATATATATCAATTATTATGTAAAATTCATATCATGCAATTCTTTTACTTTTGTAAATTAAGTCATATTTTATGTACAACTTAATAATTAATTAACTCATTTATCTTACTTGTCAATTCATTTAACACACTACTGTTTCAAACAACATCTCTTAAAATTTCAAATACAAACAAACAAACACACGCTTTCCTCGACCTTCTGGAACAATATTCTTTCCCATTCGACTCTCACCATTCTCCGTATAAAGGTCAGTAATCATCCCTTTTACAATTAGTTATTTACCTCCAAACAAATCATACTTAGTTTAATTCCACATCCTCTCGCAATTCTCTACAAACGATCATACGAGAGTAGGTCCTAATTCTATTTACTTCTCGTATTTGCTGCCCCCAATGCAGTCCATCGTAGTCACCATATTATTTCATCATATTATTTCATTTATTTCACGTACTTCATTTCTCTTCACATCTCGTTACTGTAAATCATATTTTACCATATCTTACATTGTATACCTAATCCAACTTATCTCATTGTACATTCGTTGATTCTAGGAATATATTTATATTTGTTTAATTGTTTTCCTTAAAACCCAGTTCATTATTTCAAAATTTATTTCGCTTTCGTCTTAGGCCTAAAAACTAGCAGGCGACAACTTCGACCAAACAAATTTATGGTTATGGTTTTCGAAACGCTATTTAGGCTGATTTATTAACAGAAAATAAATCCCATGAATAACCATATACTATACCCCCTTGATCGTCCTTAGAACACGCATTTCAGCAGCCTGTATTTTTTTACTCCGTTCTAGTGGTAAGGGTCCAGCATTCACTTACATACATAATTATTGGCTTCAAGATAGCATTATAAATTATTAGTTTGCTTTCCCTGTTGATATTCCTGTCTTGAAACAGAGGGTACATCATGCTTACATTGTTCTTGTATTTTGCAATACGATTATCGATTTATGTTTCTTGTGTGTTCTTTGCATCCACTTTTACTCCGAGGTATGTGTATTCGGCGACTTGATTTAGTTTATCCGTTCCCATATATATATCGTACTCTTCATCGGTTCGACTAACAGCGATAAACTCAGTTTTTCCTTCATTGGTGTTAATTTCCATTCCCTTTTGCGACATACCTATGCGCCAGTCATTTATGAGTTCTTGTAAATCAGTGATAGAATTTCTCCCTACTGCCACGTCGTCCGAATATGCTAGAGTTTCTTCCTGATGTTCTCCTACTCCTATGTTCCTCATACATCTATCCATAATATTATAAAAAGCAACGGCGAGATATCATCGCCCTGTTACAATGTAAACCCATTCGCTCTCTCTTCCTGGTCCTCGTCTTTTGCTGGTACTGCGTGGATAAATGTTCTTAATAACTCTCACTAATTTTGGTGATATGGAATAGTACTCATCTGATATTATAAAATATTAAATAATAAAATATTAAAATTTTCAATTGAATTGGGTTTAAACGTTTACTCATTTTGACATTAAATTTTGAAGTGTTTGGTCGTACTCCTAAATATTATATTAAAAAAAATGTTAGGTTAGGTTAGCTTCTGGGTGAGTGCCTAGAACAAAATTGAACCTAACCAAAACCAAGCCTAACTGGTCACTAGGACACACGCTAAAGCGACAGCAAAAAACCTTTATCGGAATTCTTTTGATATACGGAAATACAATCCTCCGAGCAACTTTTTTTCATCTAAATTTGCTTTTATATACGAAATAATACCAAAAAAAAAAAACAGCCATGCTTTAATTTTGATACATTTTCTGAACTTTACGATTTGTAATTAGTTTCGTTTTAAAAATTCAAAAACCTTCGATAATCATATTTATTTTTTTCTGAACTCTCAAAAAGAACTTGGATAAAAACTTCAAATATGTGTAGGTGCCTCACAAACTAAAATTCTAACTGTTCAAAAAATTGTATTCCTGAAATATAGTGTTATGGATAATTTAGAGATTAAGGACGATTCAAGGGAGTTTCAAACTCCTGGCAGGGTCACACAAGGAGGTAAGGTCGTGGATGAGGTTCCAGACTAAACACAACCAACAGCAAGACTCCAACGGCGGATCAAACAGACATGGACCATATAAGATTCCTATATCTGGCTCTGGCGGAGGAGGGTAGCGCCCAGAGGGCCTTGATAGAACAAGAACACGTTAGCCCGATGCAACCAGCCTCGCCAAAAACCGCATGTCTAAATGTTTTGAGCCGCAGTGAACGCGTTACTCGCCAAGTCCGCGCGCGTGGCCGTCGCGCACTCACGATCGCCCAAAACAAATTCCTCAGCGGCTGGGATTCGTCTCTATTTTATAGACTGGGTCTCTGTTTTACAGACTGGGGCTCCTAAGTCATATCGGCACAAACATCAACCGAGGATAACTGACGACGAAACCGATGTTTGGACGTGAGCTGGAGCCCACGATGGCGGCTCCAAATCTCTGTAGTATCTCGGTATCCTAACATCATAGCATGATTGCTCTAACACTCAATTTTAATCCTAACATCATAACATGATTGATCTAACACTCAATCTTAATCCTAACATCATAACATGATTGATCTAACACTCAATCTTAATCCTAACATCATAGCATGATTGATCTAACACTCAATCTTAATCCTAACATCATAGCATGATTGCTCTAACACTCAATCTTAATCCTAACATCACAGCATGATTGCTCTAACACTTAATATGTACAACCAATTTTATTACTTGTGTATAAAATTTTGATTGTGTTTGGCATGTCTGCGGAATTTCACTCAGGATCACTAAGGTCCGTTACCTCTAGATGCAGTCATCCTATGTGGTTTTCGATAAGGGTACGGGGGCAGTTACAGGTTGCGGGGTTTGATCCAAACACTCCAAACATTTGCTAACCTAATTTAGCCAATATTCAATCCTAATTAGCATTTTTACTTTATCTTTTATCTTAATCTTATTATCAATTATTTTTACTTATTTTAAGAATCAATCCTAATTAATGACCCCCCCTCCCCAAAAAAGCTCAATCCTAGATAATGACCCTTAACATAGGCTGTGGGTCGTTGTCTAGGATTGATCTGGATTTATTAACCCTCTAATCTCCACAGAATTTTGGTTTCTATTTGGTCCATCTATACTACTATCATTTACAATGCACCCCAGATACTTAGAACTTCGTAGGGACCCAGAAACACCCCCCGCCCCCTGCTCACCCACAAATACCCCTATCTTACTCTTTTCTACGATTACTTTTACTCCCTCATCGCACACACCCTGCCCAAAGATTCAATCGACACTTCAAAATCCCTCTCACTTATAGTTTATGGTTATCTATAGGATTTATCTTGTTAATAAATCAGCCGAAATAGCGAAAACCATAACCATAAATTTGTTTGATGGAAGCTTTCTGCAGTTAGTTTTAGGCCTAAGGCGACAGAGAAATAAATTTTGGAATAATGACTTGGGCTTTAAGGAAGACAATTACACAAATATAAATATATTCATAAAATCAACGAATTTTTTTTTTATTTTTTTTAATTAAGGGGCTATCTGGCGACTGCCGACTAAGGCATAAGTTGCCGTAAACAAACAGCCTAGTTTTAGGCTACTTTAAAAAATTAAACAGAAAACAATAAAAAGAAATGACAATAACAATAACAAAGCAATAACAAAACAATTACAAAGACAACAACAACAATTAAATCGGGTTAAATAAAAGGGAGAAGGCCGGCCTCCCCCAAAAAGTCAATAAGTCCACCAGTCAAAGTACACGCACTCATCCCGAGAACAAGGGACAGGCGGTAGCGACCCCGCCCATCCCGGTACCGGGACAGGTGTCGTGCGCGAAGATCACCCAGACTGAGACATTCGACAAGAATGTGCCGAACAGTCTGGGGGACGACGCAGTCGTTGCAATAGGGCGCAGGCGAGCGCTCCATCAGATAGCGATGCGTCACACGAGTGTGTCCGATTCGGAGACGACAGAAAGCAACCTGAAGCCGCCGCGGCATTGGAGGATAGGTCCATGGGAACAGTCGCGGCGCAATGGCACGCAACTTTAAGTTCCCTTCGACCGTCTCCCATCTTCTTTGCCAAGCAGTCCGAAGAGCTGCCCGTATTCCTGCCATGTAGTCGGTGTGAGAAAGAGCGAAACGCTGGTCCGGTCGCAGAGTCCTCGCGGACTCTTTGGCGCCCTCATCGGCGCGCTCATTCCCCGCAATTCCTACATGTCCAGGAACCCAGCAGAAGATAATCTCGACATCTGCCCGGCTCGCCAAAACCGTGGCGTCACGGATTTCGCGAACCAGGGGAGCGGAGATTCCAATGCCCCGAGAGCACTCAGGGCGCTTTGTGAGTCGCTATAGATCACAATCCGGTCTCCGAACCGGGCACGTCGCGTAATCTCCCGTACCGAGTGGTGTATTGCCACCAGCTCGGCCGTGAAGACAGACGCAGCGCCTGGTAGAGCCCCGCTGACTTCAAACAGAGGGGATACGGCGTGGAAGCCGACCCCCTCTTGGGACTTGGAGCCATCCGTATACACTGGCACGGTTCCAGCGTGACACGATGTGTGCTCCAAAAAGGTCGAACGCAATACTCCCGGCGCAGTACAAGCTTTGGGAGCAGAGGCGTGGCGACAAATAGCCAAATGTGGTACCCTCCAGGGTGGCGTCCTGGGCAGAACCAGGGGCACCACCGGCCCGAGAGCTATATCTACCTCTCGAAGGAGTTTCCTGGCCCTAAACCCAAAGGGCTTAGGGTATGACTGGCGTCTCTCGGCGGCATAGGTACCATCGAGATCAGCTGCGGATGCAGTAAGAGCTGTTGGCGACTGAGGGAGGCGCCGGGCTCGCGCGTACAGGCGAGTGATGCACTGCACGCGGCGCATAGCGAGTGGCATCTCCCCAGCATCGACCAACAGGCTCTCAATGGGGAAAGTGCGGAAGGCACCGGTCGCAAGGCGAAGGCCGGTGTGGTGGATTGAATCCACCTTCCGCAATAAACGCTCGGCTGCGGATGCATAAAACTCGCATCCGTAGTCGAGCTTCGAGCGAACAAAGGATCGATAAAAAAGTAAGGCGGTAGCCCTATCAGCGCCCCAAGCGCTGAACGTCACGGAACGGAGAATGTTCATGGCGCGGGTACAAGAGACCCTAAGGCTGCGAATATGAGCCTCCCAGGTGAGGCGTCGGTCGAATACAAGACCAAGGAAACGGTGCGACTCAACCACATCCAGGCGCACCCCATTAAGAAACAAATCTGGGTCGGGGTGAAGCCGTGGATGGCGGCAGAAGTGCACCACCTTAGTCTTGGCCCAAGAAAACCGAAACCTGTGCGCTTCGGCATAGCGAGAGACGCGGTTCAATGCCTGTTGGAGTCGACGCTCCAGAGTTGGCATCTGGGCCGCGCCAAAAGAGATCGAAAGGTCGTCCACGTAGAGCGTAGCGAGAACCTCTTCTGGCAGCACCGAGGTGATGCCGTTGATGCTCAGGGCAAAGAGTGTGACACTGAGGACACTTCCCTGCGGGATAACCTCTTCCTGCTCCTTTGGGGCAGAGAGGGCTCCCCCCACCCGTACGCGGAATCGACGATCTCGCAAAAATTCAGATATAAACATTGGGAGGCGTCCCCTCGCCCCCATCGTGTGGAGAGTCTCCATGATACCGTATCGCCATGCGGTATCATAGGCCTTCTCCAGATCAAAAAACACCGTGGCGTAGTGCTGTCTACGAAGGAAAGCCTCGCAGACGGCATTTTCCAGTCGGAGCAGAGCATCCGACGTGGAGTGAAACTTACGGAAGGCGCACTGTGCAGAAGACAGATGGCCTCCGCTGTCCAGGAAATAGGCTAATCTAACATTTACCAATTTCTCCATCAACTTGCACACGCAAGAGGTTAGAGAGATTGGGCGGAAACCGGTCGGAGTAGAGTGATCTCTCCCCGGCTTGCGAAAGGCGAGCACAGTAGCGATTCGCCAGGAGTCTGGGAGAAGACCTTCCACCCAGATCCTGTTGAACAGATCTAACAGAAAGGCCATGCTTTGCTCACCCAGGTGTCGAAGCATGGCGTACGGGACATCGTCAAAACCATGGGCGATGTCGGCGCACGAAGCGAGAGCGGAACGCAACTCACTCACAGTAAACTTGTCGTTGAAGGGTTCTCCGCCTCTGGAGGTAAAGTCCAGCCGGTGGCCTTCCGCGACATCACGACGTGCATTGAATGCTGGCGGAGCAGCATCACGGCTAGAGAATGTCGAGAAAGCGGTCGCTAAGGATTCCGCCACGGACGCGGGGTCCGAGATTGCGGTCCCATTCTCCTGGAGAACGGGAGGGGGGTCCTGCGAGAACTTGCCCCGAATCCTTTTGACTCGCTTCCACACCTCAGCTAAAGGGGTCTTCCCGTTAAGTGAAGACACGTATGCCCGCCAAGAAGAGCGGCGGGTGTGCTTCGAAATATACCGGAACGTAGCCCTAGCCCGACGAAATTCAGCGACAGTGAAATCGTTCGGGCGGCGCTTATAGCGCATGTAGGCATAACGCTTCTGTTTGAGGGCCGTCTCACACTCAGCCGACCACCATGGGAGTGGTCGGCGTGCAAAACAGCCAGACGTCCTAGGAATAGTAGTCAGGCCCACGGCGATAAGGTTGCCGGAGAAGAACTCAACGGCCTCATCTACCGACCTAAACTCCTCGACTGAGATAGAGAATTCAGTCATTTCCTGAAATGCAGGCCACCGCGCCCGCGCCAAGCACCACCGAGGTGGTCTCTCAGGCGGCAGTTGCCCTGAAAATGATATTTGAATGGGAAAGTGATCACTACCATGGAGGTCATCGACCACCCCCCCAATCAAAATTAAGCTGTGCATCCGAAGAGCACAAAGATAGGTCAAGGCAAGAAAATGAAGCGGTTCTCGGACAGTGATGCGTAAACTCATCCACGTTTAGGACACCCATCTCAAGCTCTTTGATCAGATCGGCAAGGACTTGTCCCCTGGGATTGATGGTGTAATCTCCCCAGAGAGGATGCCTGCCGTTCAGATCTCCAAGCAAGAGATAGGGCCTCGGAAACCGTGCCACGACGCGGCGGAAGTCTCCCGCGTCGAAGTCAGCTGACGGTGGAATGTACGCAGAAATGATAGTATACCTCCTATCCAGGTGCAGCTGCACAGCCACTGCCTGAAAGGAATTATCTAAAGAGAAAAAAAGAACGGAGACATAATGCCGGGTGTAAACCGCGCATCCCCCAGCCCGGCCGTCCGCCGGTGGTGGGGTCGCAAGACCCTTATACCCCGGGAGGGCAGGCAGTGGGCACGCGCCTAGCATGGTCTCCTGCAAAAAAATAGCTAACGGGGAACGGGACGAGGCGAGCCTCCACAGCTCCTCCCAGTTGGCCCGGAGTCCACGGCAATTCCATTGAAGGAATATACCCTCCAGGCCTAGCTCGGAGGAGACGCGGGGGCCCTCCTCGAATTGAAGACCCTCACGGGAATGCCTGTACGCTTCCCGGGGGCAGAACCCCGGGCGCTGTTGGCCGGACAAAGCGCTGGAGGCGCTGTCGCCTTCGAGGACTTATTGGGGGAGGTTGACCTCGCCATGCGAGTCTTTTCCTCCCTCCGCCTCGAAACCTTAGGCGGGCGCTGCGGCTTCGGAGGCGGGGGACCTCTTTTCGAGGAACCACCTTCTCCGAGCCTCTCGCTCCACCTCGGGGCGTGGGCGAAGGAGCCGAAGCTCCTTTGTTGCTGTCCTCCTTTCGGGGGACAGCTTTAGGAACCCCCGAGGATGGCCTAGCGACCATCTTCAGGGGTGTTGCCTCCTGTGAGTCTAACGACTCTGTGGAGGCGCGTGGCCGTTTCTCCTTACGGTAAACGTTCACGCTGGGGAAAGATGGGGGAGCCCTGGTTTTAGCCGGGGCTGGGTGTGAACCCTTTTTGCCGCCAGCTCTACCAGGGGAGCGCCCGGGTTGGGTAGAGCCCGCAGAAGGGCTCCGAATGGGCGCGGAAACAACCGTGCTCGTTGGCCTGGATGGGCCAGGAGCAGAGGGTGCCTTTCGAACTACTGAGGCATATGACGTCCCAGGCAGAGCTGGGCGCGCCAGGACCAAGTCCTTAGCCTCGCGGAATGAGAGTCTATCCTGGGCCTGAACGGCCAGGATTTCTTTCTCCAGGAGATATGCACCACATTGCTTCGAAGAAGCAGGGTGCGGCTCTCCGCAATTGACACACTTGGCCACACACGATTTGGACTTATCGTGTGCGACCTTGGAGCAATTTACACAGACTTCGGGTGACCCCGACTTTGCATGTCTACATGAGCGATTCATATGGCCGAAGCTGTGACAGTAATAGCACCGCCGCGGCAGTGGCACGAATGCCTTCACGCGGTAGCGGTACCAACCGGCACGCACCGACTCAGGGAGCTTGTCACTGTCGAACGTGACGAAGAGTGTAGGGGTGGGTCTCGAAGCCCCTCCCTGTTTTCTCATCACACGTTCGACCTTGACCGCCCCATGGTCGGCCAGCTCTAGGGTGATGTCCTCAATGGAGTAGTCAACGAGTTCCCTCGCATAAACTACTCCTTTCACAAAGTTCATGGTAGAGTGCGGCGTCACACTCACCGGGGTGCCATGAAGTGTCCGAAGAGCACTTATCTTGGCCGCCTCGGCGGGATTCGCCGCATTCGCCAGAAGGCTGCCGTCTGAGAAACGGGTCACCTTCAGCTCTCTACCAATTGCACTAGCTAATCCTCTCCTCTGATGGATCATGTTGCCCTTGGACAACATGGTGCCATCAGTGGAGCGAATAACGAGGAAGCGTTTGAAGCCAGCGGGCTTGAAAACCCCAGGTAACCTCTGAATCAGGGGCCCCGATGTCATCGAGGCTCCGCCCTGTGCACTTTTGGTGTTAGTCTTGGTCAGGGGCTCCGCACACGAGGGGGTAGAGGGGCCGGATGTGCCGATCTTGGCTTGGTCGCCTACCAAAGTGGCAGCAGACCCATCCGTCCCCGCAGCCCCCGCGGATGGAGAGGAGCCCCGAGTCTTTTTCGTCTTTTTAGTCTTCTTTGTCTTTTTCTTTTTTGGAGAGGAGGGCGGGGAATGAACCCGCTTTTCACCTCCGCCGGCAGAAGCCCCCAGGCCAGATGGACCGGCCTCAGACAGGTCCCTCTCCGAAATGGAGAAGGTCCTGGTTGTCGTAGGGGCACCTGTCGGAGGAGATCCCTCCCCTCCTTTTACTGCCTCGGAGCCCTCAGCCATTTGAGGAGGACCTTGCATAGGGGCGGATTCGGGTTGGGTGCTTGGCGCCGAGCCCGAATTTCCCCCCATGGAAGGCCCTACCGTCTGAGGCTGGGTCTCCTCAAAGACCATGTTTATCACAGGAGGGGCCTCCAGTTGGCCATCCCCTCCCAGGACATCACAGGTCCCCTTGGCAGTGCGCTAGTCTTGTGTGGGGAGGCACAGGCCTTGACCCCAGCAAGGTTTAAAATTCTTGCCAGCAGGTCTTTTGAGGGAAGCGACCGAAGGGGCCTGGCTTCCCTCTCCCCCCTAAGGGGGTTTGCCCTACCGAGCCGGTTTGATGGGGAGCGGCTGGCTAAGGGCTGCCTGCTGGCTTTCTTGGCAGTCCCCTTGGAAAGAAAAGAGGGGACTGCCGCTGGGAAAAGGGAGGTGCCCGAAAGCACCTCTAGAGAAGGGGGTGAGGGGGAGTCCCCTGCACCCGTAGGCGAAGGAGAGGAGTAAGCCTCCTCTCCGGTTAGAGAAATATGGAGGGTCCCCTGTGCAAGCACAGGGGGGGGGACCTCCATTTTTTTGCTGGAGCTGCCCGAGGGCGGCTCCGTCGATGGAACAGGGGAAGTTGAGTGTTGGGTTTGTTTTGTTTTTTTCTCATCATTGGGCATGGTGACCCTTTTTTAAACACGGGATGCAATCGCGCACACCTCTCGCAGTAGCCCGCACTGCGAGAGGTGCTTACAAGCCCGGCAGAGCCAGGCGCCGCCATTTGGGACCACCCCTCCCGCCTGGTGGCCTGGCAGTCCATCGGCATGGCGGCTCCACCTTAGACACGGCGTAAAAATTAATAGATTGTGAAGAGGAGAGGAAAAGGGATGTGAGGAAGGTATGGGTGGGGATGAAGCAGGTAGTTAAAAACCAGCCACCCCAGACTGGAGCTCAGGGGTTAGGGAACATTGTCCCCCACCCCCTCAGCCCCGATGCGGGACGGTTGGCTGAAAGGAAGGTCAGCATCTACCCTGTGAAATTAGAGGCTGACCAGAGAAAGTTGTGGGAGAGGTTGTGTGAAAAGAGAGGAAACAAGTATTTTGAGGGGAGGAAGAGAGGCTAAGCTGGGGCCGGACGGAGCGCTGGATCCCGTCAGCACGGCGGCCAGGATGGCAAATCGCCGCGCCCCTTACGGGGTCATAAAATCAACGAATGTACAATGAGATAAGTAGGTTAGCTATAAATGTAAGATATTTTAACATATGATTTACAATAACAAGATGCGAAGAGAATTGAAGTGTGTGAAATTAATATGGTGGAATAATATGGTGAAACAATAAGGTGAATAATATATAATATAGTGTAGTAATGTAGTGAATAATATAGTAAATAATATAATAATTAATAGTGTGAATAATAGAGTAAATAATAATATAGTAAATAATATAGAGTATTTATGATGGACTGAATTGGGGCTGCAATGAGAAGCAAATATAATTAGGATCTACTCTCGTATGGTCGTTTGCAAAGAATTGTGAGGAAACATGGAATTAACTAAGTATGATTTGTTTGGAGGTAAATGAATAATTGTAGAAGGAATGATTACCGACCTTTATACGAAGAAAGCTGCGAGTCGAGTGGGTGGAATAGCGTGCTATTTTGATCGAGCTGGGAACGTGTGTTTGTTTGTTTGTGTGTGAAATTTAAAAGATATTGTTTGGAACAGTAAATGTTAATTGAATTGACAAGTAAAATAAATGAATGAATTAATTATTAAGTTTAACATAAAATGATTTAATTAATTATTAAGTTTAACATAAAATTATTTAATTTACAAAAGTTGAAGTAAATTAATTGAAAGATTAAATTGACAAAGTTAAAGTAAAATAATTGAATGATTAAATTAACAAAGTTAAAGTAAAATAATTTTGTGATTAAAATAACAAAATTAAAGTAAAATAATTGAATGAATTTTATACATAATAAATGATAATATATATATATATTTAAGTTTCCTAGGAGGTTTATATTATAGGAATGCGCAGAGGCATTGCTATACACTCTCAACCAACATCATGTCATCAGTATATGCCGATTTAGATCTATTTTTGATCAATCTCACACTCCTTTCGCAACTCGGTTTCAATGGTGCCCAAAATTTAACCCATTGCGTGAAGGTATCGAACAGGCAGTACGTGTTTCGTAGAGCTCTCAGAATATTTCGATTATTTGCTATACTTTGCTGTTTGATAGATGTTTTTACGCAAAATAGTATTACGTATAGTCTAGTGACATAGAAAACATAAATATTAAGTTATATATTGTATATTTGGATAATATAACATAGTTGTTTAGTATTGTTAATTTTTCGGCCAGGTTTTTTTGTTTACATTATTTTGCGCGGGAAAGTGTGTAGTAGATAAATTAAATTAGTGTTTTGAAACCTCGTTTCTAGGGTAACGGTTTAATTAGCAACTGATTTGGACTTGTGTTGTGCCTTAAATCTCGTTTCGGTCTGTTGATTTATTTTTCGGATTATTCTATAGTTCTTTACCACAGAATCAGCGAAATCTAAGTTGCTCTTTTTTTTCTTATTACTACTTAAGTTCTTTCTTTGTTTGAATAAGTGATGGAGTTCGGGGATGAAAGTGAGCATGAGTGTCGGAATGTATGCGTTGGTTGTGGTGTAGTTAGTGAAGGGTTTGCATGTGTTGTATGTGGGCTGCGTGAATGCATTGTAGAGTTAGAGGGGATGAGAATGCAGGATTTAGATAGGATATGTAGGTTGGAGGGGTTAGTTTCTGAGCTCAGGAGGGAACTTAGTGTTAGGCCTAGGGCTGGGAATAGGTTAGGTAGTGAGGTAGGCCAGATAGATGTTTCAGGTGAAGGTGGAGAGCCGGTGGAGGAGGTAGGAAATGATAGTTCTAGGGATAGTGAAGTTAGCCCCCTTAAATTAGTTAGAAATTAGTTAAATTATTAGCTTGACTAATAGATTCAGTGCCCTAAGAGAGGAAGTAACTGGAAGTGATATGTCTGATGGGGGTGGGGGTGGAGGTAGAGTGACTGGTAGTTTGAATGAGAATAGGAGTGGGGATGGAGTTAGGTCTGTGGGGGTTAGGAATAGGAGTCTGATTGAAGTGCTTGTGATTCGCTAGTTACATATTTAGATAGGAAGTTGAATGCATGTAGATTGAATGGTTTGAGGGTGTGTTTGCCGGGTGCTGGAGTGAGAGATCTGTCTGATAGGTATGAGGAGCTGGTGTCTGGCTGTGCAAGGGATGCGGTTGTGATTGCACATGTAGTAGTGAATGATGTGAAGAAAGTGGGTGCATGTGAGTTACGTGAGAGGTACAAGAGGTTGATTGAAAAGGTTAAAGAAAGTAGGATGAAAGGTGTTGTGACAGATGTGCTTCCAAGAATGGATGTTGGGGTAGAATGGATGTCTCGTGCGATTAGCTGAATGATTATGTGAGGATGATGTGTGAGATGGAAGGTGTCATGTTTGTGGATGTGTGGGATAGGTTTGTTGGAATGAAAGAAATGTATGCGATGGATGGACTGCATTTGAGTAGGAGGGGGGTAGATGTGTTGTGGGGGGGGAATATGATCGTGTTATTAGGTCTTTGCGGGCGGGAAACTAGATACTAATAGTGGTCAGGGAATTATGAGAGGACATTATAGTACTGAAAGTAGAATGGACTTGGCAGATAACAGAAATAGGTTCCAAGGCGATATAGGTGAGGTCATTCAAGTTTCAAGAGGTGCTTCAGGGATAGGGCAGTTAAATTGTTTCTATACAAATGCTCGTAGTCTTGGAAACAAGAAGGATGAGCTATTTAGTTATATTAGCGATGAGGATATAAATATATTATGTGTTACTGAATCATGGATTAATGAAATAGAATTTAGTGACACTATAAGTGAATTTGATTTACAGGGTTATAATATGCACACTAGTCAAAGGACAGGTAGGATTGGTGGAGGAATAATTATCTATATAAAAAAACAACATTGTTTCAAGTTTAAATACTTCAATAAAGCAGGATGGAGTTGAGTCACTTTGGATAGATATTAGGTTCAGTAAAAATTGAATGGTGCATTTGGGAGCTTTTTACAGACCATCTGGGCAGACTGATGATATAGATGAACTAATGATAAGGGAAATAAGTAAGGGATGTGAAAAAGATGCAGTTATTATTGGGAACTTCAACTTAAACTCTGTAGACTGGGAAAATATGATAGGTAGGGATAGAACAAGTGGCAGGTTCACAGAATGCTTTGAGGATAATTTTTTGAATCAATTTGTTAATGAGCCAACAAGGGGGGAGAATATTTTGGATTTAGTACTTTCTAACAGTGATCATTTAGTTCAAGAATTGACTGTTGGGGAAGCATCAGATAGTTCGTTTTAACTTGGGAATTGAGAAGGGTAAAATAACCGTGAATGCTGTACAAGTTCCAAATTTTCATAAGGGAGATTATGTAAAACTTCGAAGCTTGCTAAATTTTGTAGACTGGGATGTAGAATTCAGAGATAAAAATGCTTATAGGATGTGGGATACTTTCAAGCATATAATAAATGTAGTCCAAGAACAATGTATCCCAATGAAGGCCATTAGGAACAAAAGTAGGAAACCATTATGGTGGAATCAGGAGATAGCTAGAAAAATTCCAGAGAAGAAAAGGCCATATAAAAAATTATAGGTAGAAAATAATATTCAATATTTAACGATTATAGAATGGCTAGGAATGATTTAAATAAGATTATAAAGAACAACAAAAGGGTGTCAGAAATTAAATTAGCTCAGGATAGCAACAAAGATCCTAGAAAGTTACTATAAAATCAATAACAAGTCTGGCAGAATTAAAATAGGACCTATTAAATAGGAAGGAGTTGTGAGAGAAACTGATGAGGAAATAGTTGAGGTACTAAATGGTCATTTTGCATCAGTATTTACAAAGGAGAAACTAAATAGTCTTATGTATAGTACTCATGGGTCAGGGAAAGAAATGTTTACTACCATTAGTGTGGATTGGAGGACGATAAAAGGACTAATAGGTGAGTTAGATACTACCAAGGCCTCCGGCCCTGATAATATTCATTCTAGGATACTTAAAGAAGGGGTAGAAAGTATCTCAATAGCTCTGGAGTTGTATACTAGGTCACTGGAATATGGAGAAATACCCGATGATTGGAAGAGAGCGAATGTAGTCCCCATTTTCAAGAAGGGTAGTAAAGAGGATCCAAATAACTTTGGGCCGGTTAGCCTAACTCCTGTAGTCTGTAAAATTCTTGAGAAAATAGTTAAAAAATGGATTTGCCAACATCTAGAGAGGGAGGGGTTAATCAGCGATGCTCGGCATGGGTTTAGATGAGGTAGATCATGTTTGACTAATTTACTAGACTTTCTGGAGTTCGTAACAAATCAAGTAGATAAGGGAGAGAATGTAGATGTAATTTACTTGGATTTTAGTATAGCAATTGATAAGGTACCACATAGGAGACTAGTTCATAAATTATAAATGATTGGGATATGTGGGGGTGTTTCGAATTGGATAGCTGAGTTGCTGAAAGATAGGAAGCAAAGGGTAGTGCTAAATGGTGTAAAGTCAGAGTGGAGGGATGTTATCAGTGGGGTTCCTCAGGGATCAGTTCTCGGTCCATTATTATTTGTCATCTATATAAATAATAAAGTGTCAATTTTTGCGGATGATACCAAATTAGCAGCTGTAGTTAAAGATATTGATGATAATTTTAAAGTGCAGGAGGATTTAAATAAATTGTTATCCTGGTCACATAAGTGGCAAATGACTTTCAACCTTGATAAGTGCAAAGTTATTAACATGGGAATAGATAATAGAGAATTTAACTATGAAATGGATGGGCAGCCAATAAGCTCAGTAGAGGATGAGAAAGATCTAGGAGTAGTAATAGATAAGTCATTAAGGTTTTCTAAGCAGTGTATCGAAGCAAACAATCGGGCAAATAGAGTGCTGGGTTTCATTAAGAGAAATGTCAGTTACAAAAGTAAGGAGGTTATTCTTAAACTCTATAACTCTTATGTTAGGCCACATCTAGAGTACTGTATACAGGCATGGTGCCCACATTTTAGACACGATATTAACCTTCTCGAATCAGTGCAACGGAGGGCAACAAAGATTATTCCTTCCCTGAGGCACCTTGAATATATAGATAGACTGAGGGTATTAAATATGTTCTCGTTCGAAAGGAGGTGTGTGAGAGGGGATATGCTTGAGCTGTTTAAAGATTTTTCTGGGATAGATAAATTGGATGTTAGCAAGTTTTTTGAGTTAGATGATGGAAATCGGACTAGAGGTCACCACTTGAAAATTAAAAAGCAAGGGTGTAGGTTGGATTTAAGAAAGTATTTTTTCACCAATAGAGTGGTAGACTTCTGGAACAAATTGCCGCAGAGGGTAGTAGGTAGTCCAAATCTAAATGTATTTAAGAGTAGGTTGGATGAGTTTATGGGAAGGGAAGGTTGTGATGGTTCCTAAGTTTTGTATATATTAATATTGTTTGTATATATCTATAGCTGCATGATTTAGTTCTTGACAAGCCTTGATTGGTGATACCCTTGTTTCTGGACGCAATCCTCTGGATGTAGTTTACCTGGGAGTTTGGGTGCCTTAAAAAAGAGGCCGTTTGACTCGGATGACCTATGATGGGCTCTTGTGGCCTTTGTCATCTGTTATATTATATTGTTGGGGACTTTGATTTTGTCTTCCCCCAGCGATGGTGCTTTTTGTGGGTGGATTTTGACGGATGCGGATGATCTTTGATAGGCCCTTGTGGCTTTTGTCATCCGTGAAATAATGTTATGTTATGTTATGTTATGTTAAACCCCTCACTCTCTTCTTCAGGAGCCACCCAATTGCCAAGAGATAGTTCTAATAATAATGATTAATTGAATTACTATATCATTGTTTTCTAATATTATAATCAATTGTATCAATTACATTCTTAATTTTAATTCATAATTATATTCCGGTCACGAATATCCATTCGACCTATAATTATTATTCATTCAGAATTAAATCCGTTCGGATCTTCGTCGATCGTAGCACACGCAAGAAGCCTTGGGGCTTTTCTCACCACTTGACCGAATATAAGGTTGCCACCGAACACCAATTGAAAGTTTGGAAAGTTAATTGGCCATTTAATTACTGCTAAGATTTGTAGTAAAGTGAAAATAGTCTTATTCTAAATAATGTTTATATACAATATAACCGTAGGTACATTTAGTGCCGAGATTCGGAACCATTCAGTCTCTTAGCAAAGCTCGTGGTGGAAATTGAGCATTGGCCTCTGTTTTGGTGAAGGAAGCGGCTACTTGATCAAATTATACAAAGTATGGATGATCACGATGCCATTAAGAAAGAAATCATGGAGACTTACAAAGTGAAATAGAGATTATAGGTAAACCATTGTAAATAGAGGGGAGTAGGAAAGGAGCAAAGAAAAAATAATAGCGTAGGCGAGTTGCGAACAGCTTCCCGCGTCGCTGAACCACTGTTAGCCAGCGGCGAATCCACTCGGCCATCCTGAGTCTCAAAAAAGACTCATTCAAACGAAGCTTTTAAGCCGCTCGCCTGCACTTGTCGTACGCTATACCATAACTAAGGCAGAAGTATGGCTCCAATCTATGCATTCATGTGGATAAGATAAGTTATCTCGGAATCTACCCAAAGAGGTAAACTTGCCCCAAATCAATATACCTGTTTTATAGAAATTTCATCGTTGGAGAGGGTTCAACAATTTATATTGTTATACTATTCATATTCTTTATCTTAAATTCCCCCAGACTTGCATACTTTGCTGGCAAACTAAAAAGGACATACAGGAGTAAAATAATAATTGGTATTTTGCATAATACTTGTATTATTAAGAAAACTTCCGTCTAATCTAAGAAACGAGGATAATAAATATTTGGACTTAAAAGAGTTCTGTAATACCTTAGAAGGAAAGATACAATTACCAAATCGCAGGGGTGATGATGGTCTTCTTTTTTTTTTTAGCTCGCCCCCTTAGTAGGAAATCGAGAAATGTGAGCCAATTAAAGGTAAGAAAACTCGCGCTTTTGCTTTGCCAATAAAGTAAGATTCTCCTTGAGGTAACCAGCAAGTTTAAAACTGAAAGCGTTTCGAAGGTGAAGTCTCTAGTCAACTCTAATCTCACAGCCCCCTAATGGGCGATATGCAATAAACCGCATAAATTTTACCACTCAAAAATATTCTAAGCCCGAACAAAAGGTTAAAACGAGAAAAACTTCTTAGGTTATGCACGAAATGCTTACGTTCGGGCCATTAAAATCGAAATGGCCTTTCAAGAAATAATTAACCTGTAATACAAGACATCATTCTAGCCTATGTTTCTCAATTGGTAATGCTGAAGGTGGCAGGTCTTAATTTCAAATAATAATTTTGGTGTCGCGTTATCTGTCGCACACCCCGCAGGGAATACCTGTGCAGCTTGTTACACTTGGTAGCTGGAGGAGCTACACGCTCTTCAGGTCTAAGTGCAAAATATGGAGGCCACGCCATTGGGTTGAAGCGAACTCTGACGGGTCTGTGGAAGTTGTTGGTGCGTTTCCTTCTCGCTTCTTCTCAGCCTCCTTTGTTTCTAAGAGTATACCCCTCCACCTAGGGTTAAAGACCTGTCCAGTTACATCATGCCATGTCAGAAGAGAGACTTTGGGATCTCTATTAAAAAAAACCGGCTGTTTAACGCCCGTAGGTTGCAAGAGGGCAGGATTTGATGGATCCTTGGTGTTGCGGCGCGATTAATGGCAAGATCGGTTTTGCCCCAATGGCCACTTTCCTGGCTTCTCGTTGCTGGAGTGGGGGCTGTGGCCTTCAGGGAGTCACCGGTCCACTAGGCAACTTCTGGTAAGAGAAAATCGCCTGACAGGTGCGAACACCAGTCTTTAAGATACCCAGGGCGGAGACTTGAAAAGTCCGAAACCATGAGATCGGATAGGCGCAAGCGTCTGGACGCAGGATAAAACCCATTTCATTTTTCAGTGGTCATAACTTTCTGAAATATCGAATGTTAGTAAGCTTCTAAACTACCAAAATAATAAAATTTAGGGTTACTGCTTGAAAGAAAATCCTCTCAGGACGTTGTTCCATGACAACACTAATCTGACCGGTGGAGAGGCAAGATCATCGATTCTGCGTACGGGTGTGGGGAGCTCTCTCCGGCCCAATGGACCAGGAAGAGGGCGTCCCGCACGGAGGTGCCCTCAATGTCAAACTCTTTGCCCTTAAGCATCAAGGGTATCACCTTAGTGCTGCCGGAAGATGTTCTCGCTACGCTCTACGTGGACGACCTTTCGATCTCTTTTGGCGCGGCCCAGATGCCAACTCTGGAGCGTCGACTCCAACAGGCATTAAACTGCTTCTCTCGTTATGCCGAAGCGCACAGGTTTCGGTTTTTCTAGGGCAAGACTAAGGTTGTGCACTTTTGCCGCCATCCACGCCTCCGCTCTGACCCAGACTTGTTTCTAAATGGGGTTCACCTAGAAGTGGTGAACTCACACTGTTTCCTTCGTCTTGTATTTAGCCGACGCGTCACCAGAGAGGCTCATATTCGCAACCTTAGGGTTTCTTGTACCCGTGCCACTTGTTCGAAGCTTAATTGCGGATGCGAGTTTTATGCACCCGCAGCTGAGCGAGTATCGCGGAAGGTGGACTCGATCCACCACACCAGTCACTTCTGCAACTCCTCCATTGAGAGCCTACTTGTCGATGCCGGAGAGATGTCACTCATTCTGCGCTGTGCACAGTGCATTATGCGTTTGTATGTTCTGGCCAGATGTCTTCCTCTGTAGCCAACGCTTTTTACTATATCTGCTGCCATCATCGGCGGTGCCTATTTTGCAGAAAGACGCCAATCATACCTTTAGCCCTTTGGATTCGAGGCTAGGAAACTCCTTTGACAGCTCGGTGTAACGCACGGGTCGGTGACGCCCTTAGGTCTTCCCAGGACGCCATCTGTAATTGTGCTCACAAAGCTCCCACAACACCAAGCGTATTGCATTCGATATTTGAGCAGCACACTCCGTGTCAAGCTAGATCTGTGAAAGTGTACACGGATTGCTTCAAGCCCCAGGAGAGGGTCAATTTTCATGCTCAAATCGAATCTGTTTGAAGTCTGTGTGAATCTATCAGGCTCTGCGTCTGTCTTCATTGCCGAGTTGGTTGCAATACACCGTTCGGTACGAGAGATAAGTCGACGTGCCCGGTTCGGAGACCGGATTGTGATCTTTAACAACTACCCCTCTCTCTCTCTGAGACCTTTTCTTTCTTCAGAGAAAGGTCCCAGAGAGGCTCTGGCCTTCTTGTGACAAGGAAGGTCAGTCCTGGTGCTGCGAACATGACTTTTAATATACCCTTCTTCCCCGTCCCCTATTATTTTCTTTCACTACCTTATATTTCCCGCTATTATTTCTCCTATCAAGTGTTGTTTTCGGACTGATTCTGAATTGTTCTTTTATGAATGTCAGAGGAGGTTTGGCATCTTCACCGAATTCGTCCGCCGATGCCCAAGGAGAAACCCATCATTAGCCCCTTTTCTCCGCCCATAGGAGAACTCTGGCAGCGTCTTCGGTCTATAAAGATGGTGTGGTGGATCCGAATCCATTCTCCAAGAGGACGTACCGGACGTAACCGAATCGAGAGTTGCAGTAGCGCCGGACCTTTGTAGGCCTCGGTAGTGTGGAGTCCCGAGGGAGAATGTGAAATTATTTCTATTTGTAAGGGCTACTCATAAACCTAAAACTTCCCCATCTCGTAAGGGTTATCGTGCCAAACGATCTTCACCCCCCTTCCCCGTTTCAGTCTTCCCTCGCTCGTTGGATCTCTATACCAACGATGTAGACCCAGATTTAGATTATCCACGCTTTCTGGTCATGAGTTCATCACCTGACGCCCCACTTGCAAAATTGGATGTGTTTGACGTTAATGAATTATTTGATTCCCGCTGTGGTGAGCTCCGCCGGATGTGGTCAAGATGTAGTGATGGTATCGTAGTCGAGGTGTAATCTGACTCTCAACATAATCTTGTGCGAAATCTGTCTTCGATAGCTCAAGTTCCGGTTAACGTTTCGCCCCACCCACGTGTGAATATTGTCAAATGTGTTGTCCGTTCAAACGATTTAAGGGACTACGACATCGCCCCTCTTCAGAGCACGCTTAGTACCCAACGCGTCACACATGTACACATGGTGACTAAAACTGTAGTCTCTAAAAGAGTCCCAACTCTTACATTGATTTTAACGTTCGAACGTCAGGAACTGCCGCAGTTTATTAAAGCTATCCCGGTAAGCCCCCTAAGGAGAACTACTCAGACGTTGCTTCAATTGTAATCAATTTGGACATGTTCCTGTGTGAATTGTAGTCCTGATTATCATGGCCCCCGAATGCACCAAAACACCGTAATATGTCAACTGCGGTGGTGCCCACAATGCTGCGTCAAAAATCTTCCAAATACTCTTATATGAAAAGGAGGTCCTCACTTTGCAAGACTCTCTGCGTCCGGACGTGAGAGAGGCTCGCCAACGTGCTCGAGCACAAACCTCGCCTATTGACCGTCTCTTCTCAGCCGTTTTGCGTGACGTTCGACGAAACCGACCATCACGTTCGAGTTCCGACACGCCTGAAGCATTTCATCTCCCATCTACCGTTAGTGTCAGAAGCATTCACTATATTCCGTCGAAGCATCGATCTCACACCGAGATAACTAATGTTACCTACCTCTCTCTGGCAGCTCTAGCCAGGACTGACACTCAGGGTGAGACACTCGAAGACATCAGATGCTATCTGAAAGAGTCCTCTATATCGACCAGTGAAGGTTCTTCCACATGGTCTCGGGGCCCAATGCCTCGTGGTAAGAGGAAGGAATCCTCACCTAGGTAATCGGCCACCAATAAGCGGCAGCCTCTGGAGCTGACTCGGCTGAGCCTCGAGAATCTTCAATGGACTCTTGTCCTGTTGCTGAATATTTTCTGCCCTCAAGCCCACCCCGCCCTTCACGGGACTAGGCCCCTTCCTGTTGAAACGGTAGCAGAAATCCTCCCAGTTCCTTGTACTTTGCTCAGATCACCAGTTCCACCAACTCACCCTCCTACTCATGATCCGATGGAAGCAGATGATATTCCAACATCACTAGCCGCGGTTGTTGGATCAACCCCTCAGCTATCTAAATATGCCCTCGGCCCATGATTCCGGATCTACTGTCCGAAAATCTCTTCTCGACCTTCCGTTTCCGCCTGACTGTGCGCCCTAGTTACAAGCAGGTTCATCGGCCAGTTCCTCGAAACCATCGGACATATCCACTGTCACTGCTCATTCCAGGATCACTTTCCCTGCTATAGCAGCCTCTTTGCAATCTGCTCTTCGTCTCCCAAGTTCTTTGGGACGCACTTCAAACTTAACCTCAGCCACAAATGAGAAAAAGATATCTACTGCGGTATCTGACCGTCCCACATGATATCCTCCATTTTACAATTGAATTGTCAAGGCGTTCTTTCCAAGTGGAAAAAACTTAAAGTTCTTTTGATGACTCTCCACCCCGCTGTTATTTTTCTCCAGGAGAACAAACTGGGTACACGGCCATTTTTGGCGGTACCAGGTTTTCGGATTTTCAACTCTATTGCTTCTGTCAGGGGCTGGTCTCATGGTGGGGTGTCAGTTATGGTTTCGTAATCTCAGCATGTATTTCCCGTCACCCTTCACACTACCTTCCAAGTTGTTGCCGTGAGGGTTTTTCTTACAAGGCTTTTTACTGTTTGCTCTATTTACCTCCCTCCTTCTTTACCATTGTCAAGACCCGACCTTTTAGAACTGGTAGATTAGTTGCCCTCCCTGTTTTCATTACTCGGAGATTTTAATGCCCCTTTCCCATATTGGGGCGACATCACTCGGAATGCTAAAGGCAGTGTTTTAGAATTTCTGAGTTTCTTCACATTTTAAACACCGGTGATTTTACCTCTTATCATGTCCAGACGGATTCTTATATTTAGTTGTGTTGACCTCCATGAGAGTGACCACTTCCTCATTGTCTTGTCAGCTGTTCATCCTAGCCCTCATAAAACCATGCCTCTCAAGTGTGACTTAGGCCATGCCGATTGGGAAGGCTTCCGAGAGGCATCTTTCACAAGTACCTCCTCGGGGACCTTCAGTGGACGTAGCCGCGGCGCACTTCACATCGATTATATACAACGCGGCCACACAGACCATTCCACGGAGGTGACCATAACAGGTCGTTCAACCGTGCCCTGGTGGACCTCGAAGTGTGCGACAGCCGTAAACAAAAATACAAGTTAGCTTATGCCAGATTCCGGCGGAATCCAACCTTGTGCAATAAGGTTGGCCGAAACCTAGCTCGGGCGCTTCGCCAAAGAACCACTTGTCAGGCTCGCCGAACTTCATGGCACTGCTACGTTTCATAATTTTTCTCTATGACCCCTACCGCAAAAGATCTGGAAGAGGATTAACAAGATCAGGGGTTGTTATGCTGGCCATAATACCCCCACACTCAATTTACAGGGATCCTTAGTGAATGAGAGTTTGGTGATCAGCAATGACTTGGCTGACCACGTCCGTGCAGTCAACAGTGTCTAATGCCTTATTCTCCATCCACGAGTTACGTGCTGCATTGTCCCTTTGTAGATACACTTCTCCTGGCATTGACGGGATCCATTTTAATATGCATCGGCACCTCCATCCACACTCTGTCATTTTCTTACTTGACTTGTACAAGGTTATATGGGTGACGGGTCTTTACCCATCATCATGGAGCGTTGAGATTGTTCTTACCTTTGTCAAACCGGGCAGGGACGGGTTGGATGCAGACCACTACCGCCCTATACAGAGCTGTTACCAGCTGTCTGACTAAGTTGCTAGAGAAGATCGTGTTGGTGCGCCTGAAATGGTTCCTAGAAACCAACAACTTACTGTCTCCATTTCAGTGCGATTTTCGCAAAGGTCATAGTACCTTTGACCTCTAAGTACGTTTCGAGGGATCTGTCCGGAAAGCTTTCTCGTTAAAGCACCGAGTCTTGGCCATATTTTCCGACATTGAGAAAGCCTAAGATGCAGCAAGGAGATACGGCGTCTTAAAGCAGCTATACGTTGGGGTCATGAGAGGTCTTTTACCGTCTTTTATTCAAAGTTTATTAGCATCTCGATCCTTTATGGTACGTGCTGGAGACACCTACTCTGACCTGCAACCCCTAGAGGAGGGAGTTCCCCAGGGCAGCGTTTTAAGTGTTTTATGTTTTTTAATTGCGATCAATGAGATCATTTCCTCTCTCCCAGAGGGTAAATCGGCAACCTTGTTCGTCGATGACTTGGTACTATACTGTTCTCCGCTTCGCCTTCCATCAACAGTGCGTCGGCTGCAACTGACAATCGATACGGTTTCGAAAAGTGCATAACTTAGGGGATTCCGCTTTTCCACGAGCAAAACTAAAGCAATGTATTTCCACCTGCGTAAACAGGCTCTTGTTCCGCTACTTATCTCCCTACAAGGTGTAGAGATAGAGTACGTCTCAGAGTTTTGGTTTCGAGGCGTAACTCTTGATCCAAAGTTATCTTGGTTACCACACCTACGCCGTCTTCGAACGGGCTGTCTGTGGGCTCTTTAAATTTTGAAAGTCTTCTCCACACGTCGTGGAGCAGTGATCGCAAAACACTAGGGTTACTATACACTGCCCTCGTCCGATCCAAATTGGAATATGTGTGCCAAATTTACTCCTCAGCCCTTAAAATGCTGAACCCCATTCGCAACCTCGGAGTTCATCTTTCCAGTGGAGCTTTCCGCACTTCTCACGTCAACTCTAAATCTGTATGCGATACCTCTGTCGTGTGCAGCAAGCCCCTGTTTCAGAGTTTTACAGTAGCCCGTATGCTGCCGAGTCAACGGCGGCATTCGATAGGTTGCCGTGTTTACCCCGTTCCTTGAACCTCGGGATAAATCATCTTTCCAACCTGGGTGTTCTAAGAGTCCTTTCCCTTCCGTCGTCGCTGATCCCTAGTTGGCGTCCTCCATCTCCCACAGTTTGTACCAGCATTGGAGTCTAAACAAGTTGTCCGTGGACCCTTGCTCCCTTAAGAGCCTGATCCTTGAGCATGCGACAGCATATATACAAAACTGCCCGATATACACGGATGGTTCCAAGTCAGACAGTGGCGTGGATGTCGCAGCCATCTACTTAGGAGAGTTTTTAACTTTGTTTTTGCCGCTAGCAGCTTCAGTTTTGACCGTTGAAGTTTCACACATTCTTCTAGCTTTTCGACTAATCCAAATTTTACCTTTTAACAATTTCGTCATTTTCTCCGACTCTAGGAGTGTTTTACAAGCAATTCGCTCTTTTACTGCTTCCCATCCCTTAGTCACAGAAATTTGCAACTGGCTAGTCCAGAATGCGTCCCCATATCGAGTTCTATTTTGTTGGGTCCCCAGGCATGTAGGGGTCCTGGGCAAACGAGAGGGCTGATCAGCTGGCCCGTTCAGGCTATTTTGTGTCCCTGTTCGCTCTTGGCCCTCGAGACTTCGGTCCTTAGAGGTGGCTCTTTGCCGCGTTCGCATCGGCCACACAAGACTTACCCACAGCCATCTCGTTTCGGTTCATGCTCGAATTTTTGTCATAATTTTAAAGTAGCCTAGTACTAGGCTGAAATTTGAATCACGGTGACATTCCTTTGACGGCAGTCGCCAGATGGGCGCTATAAAAAAAAACACGGGAGAGCGGCTTCCCTTCTGACAATTTGCCTGTGGCAAAGGGGTTTGTTTCGCTTTTGCCATCTTCTGAGTCGCCCTTGGGCAGCTCCACCTCTGTGAAGGAGGTGACCTCTCCCCACCACACCCTGCGTTTCCTTTCCCCGCTTTGGAACGTTGCCTGCAGGGAGATGAATCTCCACTTGCCGCCAAAGATCACGGCAAGGGACTTGCTCCTGTCGCCCCAAGCCCGACCGTACTGCAGGCACCCTCCTGGTCTACAAGCACGGTCGCTTCCGCGCCCATTCGGAACCCTTCTGCGGGTTCTACTAGCCCGGAAGCTTCCCATTACAGCTGACAGCTCTAAGGGCTCGCACCCCACTTCAGTTAACCCCTGCCCCCATTCCATACGCTTGACTGTTTCTTGTAAGACGAAACGGCCGTGCCCCTCCACCGAGTCGTTAGAACCACAGGAAGCAACACCCCCGAATATGGTAGTCAGACAGTCTTCGGGTATTCTTAAGTCTGTCCCCCCAAATGAGGAAAACACCAAAGCATCTTCTGCACCACCCAAGCCTGGGCCGGGTGACTCGGAGAAGCGAGACCTTCCAAAAGAGGGACCCATGCCTCTGAAGCCGCCTTGCCTTCATACGATTTTGAGGCGGGGTGAGGAAAAGCCTCGCCATGGCGAGCCTAGCCTTCCTCAGTAGGTCCTTCAACTCCTTGTACGGGCAAGAGCTTCCCGAGTTCTATATCCGGAAAGCGTAAGGCCATTCCATTGACGGTCTTCTTCTCGAACTAGGCTTCTGTATCCCCTCAGAGCATATTCCTTCAATGGAATTGCCGTTGACTCCCTGCCAACTGGGAGGAGCTGCGGATCTTCGCCTCTGGTTCCCTATTTTTTTGCAGACCATACTGGGTGCGTGGCCCCTGCCCCTCACGGGGTATAAGGGATTTGTGACCTCACCACTATGGTATGGGGGTGGGGCATTAAGATGCACGATTTACAACCCGGGATGATGACTTCGTTCTTCTATTTACTGTAAATACCTTTTATTTCTGCATAAATTCCACCGAGCTGACTTCTACTCGGCGGAACTTCCACATCATTGCCCAAGAACCGCTTAATTTTTTCTGCATCTGACACTGTACTTTGCGGATGCACAGCCTGATTTGGGATGTGAAGTGATCATTGGCGTTAATGGCAGTGACCACTTTCCCATTCAAAGATCATTTTCTGGTCCGTTGCCACCTTAAAACCCGCCTCGATGTTGCTTAAAGCGGGCGCGATGGTCTAAAATTCAGAACATGAAGAATTTTTCTGTCCCAGTCGAAGAGTTTAGGTCGGTTGATGAGGCTGTTATGTTCTTCTCTGGCAATCATATGTCGTGTATTTGAGTCCTCTACCTAGAACTTATGACCCGAAGGCAGAACGATATGCTTACCTGCCCTATAATCGCGGCCAGAATGATTTCATGGTTGAAGAATTTTGTCGAACTAGTACTAGGTTCAGGTACGTTTCAAAGCATGCCTTCTTCTTCGATTTGCTGCCAACTATCTTCCACGCAGGGAAAGGGGGGTGACACTTTTTACCTGGATGAGCTGCACATCCTGCAGGCATGAGTGCAAATTAAAGAAGCCCACTCTCTGGGATGACTTGAAATCTCTGATGGGGCCTGGGATAGTTGGTGCGCAATCCCCTCGCCTCCTCTCAGCTCTATTTTTTTTTTTACTCTGCAACCAACACCTCAACCTTTTTGACTGCCTGCACTTTATAGGAGTAAACTGTTCTCACCCGGACAAATTTGAAATTAAAGACGCCCCGCCACTGGGCTGAATTTAATTCTATGATTGGGCCGGGGCAAGTTGTTGGTTCGCTTCCTCTCAGCATTCCCTTTCATCTAAGAATATCCCTTCAACCCTCTGTCTAGGCCTAAGGACCTGGCCAACTAACTAATGACGTGTCAGAAGATAGGCTTTAGGATATCTTTAAACACCGCCCTTTAACGTCAGTAGACTGTAAGTCCAGGCATTGAACGCACCTGGGCGATGAGGCGCGAATAATGGGAATATCGGTTTTGACCCAATAACCCCTTCCCTGAGTATAATGGGTTGACCACTTTGTGGCTGTTATCGGGAGCATAAGGCTGTACTGCTGATGGCGAGCGAGCTTTTGTGCCTCGTTGCTGCCGTGCCTCAACAGATCTTCAGATCCTGTCGAGGATTATTATGTCCCACTAAGGATATCCGCTCTGTAGCCCTACTTCTCTGACTGTCTGGTTGGTGTTCTAGGTTGCGAACACCAACCATTCTTTAACTCACCCAGGGAGGCCCCTTGAGAAGTTCGAAAACCCGAGACAGGATAGGCAAGAGCGGCTGGATACGCGAGAGACCACGAACCCGCTTCTTTTTTCATTAGTGGCCATCATATCCGACTACGTCCCTCTCTCTCAATCATGGCCCTACCTTGTGTTGGGTCGGACGAGAAACTAAATGACAGCACAACTGACAGGTGGAGGAGCTCCCCTCCTACCTCCTGAATGCGGCAAAGAGGGGTTTCCCATCTTCGGAGCCGCCCCCGAGCAGTTCCAGATCTGGGAGGGAGGTACCATTCCAAGACTTCAAGCGCAGAGGGCGTTTTCCTATCTCCTCTTTTGATGGGTTTAGGAGTTTTCCGGAAACCCCTCTTTTTGCCTCCTGGCTACTCTCCAATTTCAGTGAGTCTCCCTTTTGCTTTTTCAGGGACCCGGGAAGGTTTTGTTTTTTTTATTTAAGGGGCTATCTGGCGACTGCCGACTTAGGCATAAGTCGCCTAAAACAAACAGCCTAGTTCTAGGCTACTTTAAAAAATTGAACAGGAAACAATAAAAAGAAATAGCAATAACAAAAACAACAATTAAACCTGGTTAAATGAAAGGGAGAAGGCCGGCCTTCCCCAAAAAGTCAAGTCCACCAGTCAAAGTGCACGCACTCGTCCCGAGTACAAGGAACAGGCGGTAGCGACCCCGCCCATCCCGGTACCGGGAGAGGTATCGTGCGTGAAGATCACCCAGACTGGGACATTCGACAAGAATGTGCCGAACAGTTTGGGGGACCACGCAGTCGTTGCAATAGGGCGCAGGCGAGCGCTCCATCAAATAACGATGCGTCACACGAGTGTGTCCGATTCGGAGGGACCCGGGAAGAACAGAAGGAGATTGAGGATGCACCAGCTCGATTTACGGACCTCCCGTTGGGGTCAGGTGACCCACAACCACCTCACTAGGGGTATAATAGGCGGCATCCTCCTCTGGGCCTTGCCCACGCACCTCGTCGATCCGTGAAGTGGATGGGAGCCCGCAAATGCGTTCAGTGGCGTAGCTAAGGATGGGGCGTGGGGCACAAAGTTAACCCAAACTTGTGTAAACACTTTTTTGAGTGAAAAAAAAAAAAACACGGTTAATAAAACGATTAAATTCGGAATTAAACTGCTAATCACTACTTTTATTGTTGGTGTGTCACTGATAAAATGTATTAATATAAATTTTGACTGGTGCTGTCAGACTGATGGAATGTAACAATATGAATTTTTATTTTTTTATTATATTTGTTCAATATGTATCACATTTTGTAGTGCCAGAGTGCCCAAAATTTTTGCAGGAATTGTTTTCATACTATTCAAGATCTCAAACATTCGTATGTTGCGGGCACCAAATCACTAGCTACGCCACTGAGTCCTCTCACCCTTTCCTACCAATGCGGGTCAGCAGTGAAAGGATGACCTGGAGATATGTATTCCCAAACGTGGACGAGTTTCCGAATCGCTTCTTTTTCCTGCCTTGATCTATCCGTTCTCTCCAGATGCCCAGCCTAATTTGGGGTGGAAGACGGTCGATGACCTCTAGAGTAGTGATGACTTTCGAATTCAAATATTATTTCCCTCACCACGGTCCCAGATGATCCGCATTTTAAGAAATTACTGATTTCCCTTTACCAGTCGAAGCGTTTAGGTACTATAGTTTTTTCCCCGGCAACCCCATCGCCGTGGGCCTAATTACTATTCCTAGAACATATGGTCATTTTGGACCCTGTCCGCTTCCTTAGTAGTCGGCTCTCAGATAAGCGGTATGCCTACATGCGCGATAAGCGTCGACCAAACAATATGACTGTCGGTGAATTTCGTTGAACCAAACAACACCCGTTGCTCTTCATGGCGGGCATACGCGTCTTCACTTAACGGGAAGACCCCTCTACAGGGTACCCTCACCCCCCCCCCCGTGTATGGGAGGGCAATCTCGGACCACGCGTCTGTGGCGGAATGCTTCGCGAACGCTTTCTCTACATTCTCTAGGCGGGTCGTGGTCGCACAAGGCCTTAAACGTGTTTACATTGAGAGTTGCGTTCTGCTCTCGCTTCGTGTGCGGACACCACCCCTGGTCCGGACGATGCCCCGTATGCCATGCTACGATACCTAGGCGATCGAGGCATGGCTTTTCTGTTAGATTTGTTCAACAGGATCTGGATAGGTCCTGGCCAATCACTACTGTGCCGGTTTCCGCCCAATCTCCTAACCTCCTGGCTGTGAGGGTTGATGGAGAAATTGGTAAATGTTAGACTTCTTTCTGGTCAGCGGAGGCCACTTGTCTTACGCAAGTTCCACTCTACGTCACATGCTCTGGTCCGAATGGAAAAAGCCGTCTGAGAGCGTTTCTTTCGTAGACCGCATTACGCCTCTTTTTTTTTCGATCTGGAAAATCCTACGATACGACATGGCGATGGGAATCATTGACTCTCCACACGATGTCGGAAGATGTTCTCGCTAAGCTCTACGCGGACGACCTTTCGATCTCTTTTGGCACAACCCAGATTCCAACTCTGAACCGTCTCTCGCTATGCCGAAGCGCACAGGACGGGGCATTTCTGCCGTCATCCACGGCTCCACCCTGACCAAGACATTTTTCTCAATGGGGTGCACCTGGAAGTATACTCACACCATTTCCTTGGTCTTTTATTTGACCGACGCCCGACCTGGGAGGCTCATATTCGCACCCTTAGGATCAATTTTATCCGCGCCATAGATATTCTTCGTTCCGTCATGTTCAGCACTTGTGGGGATGAAATGGCTACCGCCTTACTTTTCTATCGATCCTTTGTTCGTTCCAAGCTCGACTATTGAGATTTATGCAGTAGAGCGTGTATTGCAGAACGTAGACTATCCACTATACAGGTCTTCGCCTGGCGAGCGGTGCCTTCTGCACTTCCCTCATCCAGAGCCTACTTGTCGATGCCACTCGCCTGTACGCGCGAGTGGGATATAAGAGTAAACATTAAAATAACACGGGTACTAAATTTGGATAAATCTTATAAAAGTCATTTAGGTTTTTGACGCTGCAGTGGCCGTTTTTCTAGGTATTCAACGTTTCTCTAGATTTTAGGTAGCAACACTGCATCGCTTTTTTTTTGGACTTTCATTTGCGCCATGGATGAATATTGCTCGATAAATTTTAGCCCGAGGCAACCCGAATCGAAATTTAGGCACATCACCTGTCAATAGTCTGCATGTAAAGTGCAGTTCTGCCTCAGAATGGTTAAAATCACCAGTCTAGATCTCAATTTTGCCTTTAGTTGCTTTTAACCCTTCGGTGCAAAAAATTCAACCGCGATTGATTAAGCACACGGTTGGAGGATAAGGTTAACTTTTGTTGGACCCCTCCGAATGAGGCTTCCCCTCCACTAACGTATTATTCCGTGCATCAGGAGCAATTTTAAGTTGCTTAGTAAAAAGGAATCTGTTCGCAATTCTTCAGTCTTCTTGGGGGAACAGACCCGGGCCCACGATAAAGGCCGCGACCTGGACCGGGGTTTCACACAAGGACCTCATGAGCTATATTTTATCATATTGGCGTGTGTGGTTGTGCAGTTTTCCGTTGTGCTAGCCTGGACAAACAACGCGCCTCTAGTTCCGAAGGGCTAAGTGTGTCCACTCCGCAGTGTAGACTAAACAGGTGGGACCGCCTTCACCTGGGAGGGGGTATTCGGAAGGGTGGATTTCCGGGGGGCCCGCTTCCACCTGTGGTTAATGAGTGATTGGATGCAGCGGTGAGTGGCGTGGATGTTTCCGGAGGCTACGGTGTTTCTGTGCCTTACATGACAAGGTGATCCTTGACTGAGGACTTTGGTATCGTGGTGTGCAGCCTGTGATGATTTTTAGGAGTTTTGTATAGTATAGTTTGTCGCAGATGTTAGAGGCCCCAGGCAGGGTTTGTAGTCCATCACTGAGCCATGTATGTTGGCATACCGGTTTCTTTGTTGTGTCTGAATGTTCTACTGTGTGCATGTTTTTAATGTTATTTGAAAGACTGATGCATAGCTAATGATGCCTGTTCTGTGGGGGAGGTCTAGTTGAGATAACTCAGAAATTCTCTACGTTGAGTATTAGTCTGAAACCGTGTTGTGAGGGTGCTAATCTCATGCCATCTAAGTGAAGCTCGCATCGCAGTATAAACATTTCGCTCAATCTACTACCACCCTTCACGCACCAAAAATCCTCCTCTGATGCAGCTTATGGGTTTTCAGGAAAACTAAATTAACTACTATCGCATATATTTAAAAAAAGAAAAATTACCAACACATTTGTATAATTAAAACTTAAATGCATGAATGAATTTCTACAAAATATAAGAACTATATACTTATTCTTAAGTCAATAAACTTAAAGCAAATAGCATGATGTATATTTTCAGTGGGGGGAAACGTTATTAACGGTCGTTTCTATATTGACATCTAAATTTAGCTTCCAAATGGATAGCCTGAATTCTAGTAGTGTTACTAAAAACTTATTGAGGTGACGAATGATTTAGTAGGGGCGTGATCTTGGCCCGCGGTCACTGAAAAGAAAAAGGCAAATTATGGGTAGCGGGAGACTTGCTGAGGGGAAAACTAAGGCAAAGCGAGTGGTGCTGAACCGAAATTCAACTATAGATGTTGGATTTTTACTCACCCTCCTTTCATGGGTCCTCCACCGTCTCTGTCTCGGTCGAAACCGCCTCGGCCACCCCGGAAACCTCCCCTTCCACCGCGATCACCGCCACGCCCGCCCCGGAAACCACCATCCATGCCTCCGCCTCGCCCACCGCGGAATCCGCCGCCTCGATCACTGCCGCCATCAGCTGTAATAAACAAGCGCGGATTAAAACCAGTTGAAAATCCAAGCAATGTCGTCCTGCTCGCCCTTCAAGGGCAAACAGACTTGTGTGAGAAAGAAAAGATAGACGGATTTACTCACAATCACCGGCTCCTTCGGGTCGTGACTCGTTGCATCTATTGCAGCTGCTTCGCCAGGCAAAGTTGTTGTTACCGCAGCTGGGCACAGGGCACTTCCAGTCTCCTGCACGACCTAACGCACAAAAATAAAAACTAGGGTAGAGGAAACCAGTGACGGAAACGAGAAGTTGGGGCGTAGTGTCGTGAATCAGGTAAAGGCTCCGCTCCACTAACAGTAGCGGGCTTTCGAGGAGAGGAAGCAGGAAATTATCTTGCTATGTTGTAGGGTTTGGACGGCCCATAATGAAAAGGGTAATGTTTCATAAAAATAGACCCCTCCCCTCATGTAAAGTATGGATGGATTGCAGCCCTTGGCGGACACTGCGTGGTGATAGCGACGTGTAAAGTATGGAGCATAAGCAGCAATGACCACTTATTGTATTCTAGAGTAGATAAGTCAGGATCTGCAGGAGGGGAACTCTATGTAGCAAGCATTTAAGGGTTTTCATAACTTGAACATTTGTTCCCTGTAAAAGAGTGACACAAAGAATGTGCAACCGGTAATAGGAAAAGATGGGTAACAGAGGGGAACAATATGTTATACACACACCCTTTCAAAAAAAGGGGTCCCCCTTACTGCTTATGGTTATGGCCAGGGGATATCATGAAGCTACCTAGTGAATGTCACGGCGAGCAGGAAGGGTAAAAACGAGAGAGGGGACTCAGATTCATATGTACGTTCGATGCTTTCTTTCCCCCCAAACCTATGCAAACCCAGTTATGAACGTGCACAGATGTAAGGAGGCATATGGCCCGATAATGACCCTAAAGGATGGCCTTGAGCGCTAGTGATTGGGGAAGACCAGAAAATCTGTGCCAACCAAACTAAGGGCGAATTTCTGGTGGCACCCAAAACTCACCTCTGCCGCCGCCTCCTCCTGAAGGACCATCTCTGCCCCCGCGTCCTCCACCACCACGGCGGTCATAGCCACCTCCGCCGCCGCCTACTCTTCCTCCACCACCGCGGTCGTCCCGGCTGCGTCCTCTGTCATCACCACCACGACCTCCACCCATGCCTCCGCCTCCGCCTCCGCCGCCACCACCGCCACCACCACCACCACCACCGGCGAAAGGCCCGCGTCCGCGTTCGTAGTCGCTCTTGGGCCGTTCTGCCATCTGGACCTAGAAGAGAACATGTCTCTGAGTACATCCAGCAAAGGAGGGTCAATCTAGTAGAAGGCCACACACAACGGACGCCGAGTTGTCTGCAACCACTCCTCACCTGAATAGGCAGATAGATGCAAAACATCTGGTTTCACATTCACCCCCCCCCCCCAATAGAAAAAGTCTCACTGAATAAAAGAGCTACCCATTTATGATTAATCTTCCTAACACTTCCACACCAGCTGCAAGGCACACACTCAAACTTCACATCTCTGATAACATCCTTCAACCAGAGGAAACCAATCTCATTCACCCTCTTGTCACCTATTTTTCATGGGCACAGCTTTTGTGTAGAAGAAAACATTTAACTAGTTTTCTGTAAACACAAGCGTATCTCAGTTTTACTCTTGCAATTGTGAACTTCATAGATGCCTCATACAACCAACCACTATCTCTTACCTCACATTTGTTCATACAAATAAAGCACCATCTAGCTCAACATCTGCGGGGTAAACTTGCCTTAACTGGACAACCAAGGAAGTCCTTGCCATCAAACCACTGGATGGCAGACTTTGCAGTATGGGGGTCATCGTATGTGACGGTGCATTCGCCCTTCATGCGACCAGTGGCCTTGTCACGGTACATCCAGATCTTGGGTCGTTGCGTCTTCTTGTCCATCTGGCAAGAGAATATACAGTGGGTCAAATAATTATCATTAATATTCGGGGAAAGGGAGGGGGGGTATCTTATGGAATTCATCACATTTAGGAACATCAGAATAGTGAAACTTGCAATAAATAAATTACAAATATGTAACAGAAAATAACTTAAAATGTACAATATTACAAACGAGGGATAATTAGAACAAATGTAAAGAAAACTATTCATAACGAGACACGAGAAATAAAGGTCTAAAATTTCTGAATTTTCCCTAAATTCAACACACTTTAAATCCACAAGATTGGAAGGATGTCTACCCAACTTAAATTATTCTTTAATGATTTTTTTCAGTATTCCTCCGAGTTCTTACTTCCTTCTGTGGTCTCCTGTATGATCCCTCATGCCTAACCATTGGCACAGGGTTTCTGTTTGTAGGCGGCATTAGAGTCGCCCCTTATTGTAGCTATTGCTTAAGAATTCTATTGATGTTTCATCTGAAAGAATTTTTGCTCCCTAACATATGTGGCATACTTCGTTGTGCTTCTTCCTCAGTAGAGGAACCCTATTTTCCTGGTAATTGCGGAGTCGTCCTCTTCACAATGTGTTGCACACTGTGGCTGGTTGATGCCAGTTCTTCAATTAATTCTTTCCTCGTTGTTCTGGGATCTGCTTTCACCATTCTCACTAGTTTGGAGCATGCACAGGGTCGTACTTTCGTTAGAGCACCCGTTCATTTGCTACTGAAGGTTCCCCTCCTTCCGACACCACTTATGAATGATCTTGCCAGTACTCTTACAATGGCACCTATGGTATGATAAAGTCTGACGAGATGTTTATCCAGTACTTGTTTGTGGCAGACTGGCTGCTGGCATCGCCGACAGTCACATAATCTACATTTATGTATGAATTATCAATCATTACTTTTTTTTATTTAAACTATCAATGTAACAAAATGTATGATACAATTTCAATTTTCCAAGTTACAGATAATTAGGTGAAATTGAAAGCAGCATGAAGAAATTTCAGATTGAAGACAAAAGTTGCGAGGGGGCCGTCAATAAGTTTTGCGAATCGGTAGGGCAAAACAGAGGAAGGGGGATGGCTGTTTGTGGGGGTGTTAGGACAAGTTATGACAAGTCTGAACCTGCAGCCGCACGCTTCTGCCTCGTCTATTTTTAAGAAGCAGTAGCTGATCGCAGATCGTCAGTCACAAATTTTTCAACAATGGACAAGGTTGAGCACCGCACAGTGTTCAAATTTTTGACCAAGGCAGGCAAGAATGCAAGAGATCCATGAACGCATGGTTGCAGTGTACACCGACACCGCCCCTTCCTATGCAACCATTACTCGCTGGAATAGGGAGTTCCGCCATGGTCGTGAGCCCCTTGAAGATGACCCCCGTCAGAAGTGACGAACGAGGACAATGTTGTCCGTGTGGAGAGGATGATCCTCGAAAATCGAGCGAGAACTTGGAATATCACATGGAAGTGTTATCAACATCATCCACGACAATTTGGCCATGACCAAGGTCTCTGCCTGTTCGGTCCCTAGAAACCTCACAGTCCATGATCGCGATACCAACGTCGTCAAAGTTTGGAGGAGCTTCTGCTCCTGTACAACCAAGACCCGGCGGGATTCTAGTCACGCATACTGACAGGTGATGAAACGTGGGTCCATCACTGGGATCCCGAGACCAAGCTCGAAAGCATGGCCTGGAAGCACAGAGGCTCTCTGACCCCATCAAGTTCCGGACCCAACCCTCAGCCGGGAAGATCATGGCCACCATCTTCTGGGATTCTGAGGGAGTGTTGATGGTGGACTATGCGCCTAGTGGAAGGACCATCACAGGCCAATATTACGCCGAGGAACTGGCTGGGTTGAAGAAGTGCATCCATCAGAAGCTGCGCGGCAAGTTGACACGCGGTGTCCCGCTCCTCCACAATGCCAGTTGCACAAGCTGCCCTGGGTGAGTGCGGATTCGACAAGCTCATCCAGATCTGGCCCCTAGCGACTACTTTTTATTCCGCCAGCTCAAGGCTGCACTGCGTGACGCCGGTTTGGGGACGATGAAGATGTCCAGCTCACCGTCCAGGAGTGGCTTGAACAGCAGTCGGGAGATTTTTGGTTGTCGGGAATTTGAAGTCTCAGGGACAAGTGGCGCAAGTGCATTGAAGTCGAGGGTAGTTATATTGAAAAATAATAAAACACATTCGAATTGCAAAACTTATTGACCGCTCCCCGTAGATAGTAAGGACATACCAGCACCCCCAAGTCATTCAGAGTTGGACCAAAAAAAAACCCAGGTGGGGGGGGTTCAAAATTCCACTTTTTCAAGAAATGGATGCTACTTATTTTTATTCAAAATTCATATTTGTTTATAATTTAAACATTTGTATCAAATTAAGGTCATTTCTCTGATACTGACTCATAATTCATCTCCTTCTCCAGGCTATGGCTATCATGGGTACCCACAATTCACGATCAGTGATCTGTTCTTACTATAATATAATTAATTATTATAGTAATTATTAATATATAAAAATAAGAGCTATTCTTTTTCTATGTTATTCTGGTGGTTGTAGCGTGTTTTTTTTTAAATCCGGGTTTTATTAGCTTTTTCAAAATTTAGGGGGGTTTTGCGAACCGTGCAGTCATTGGTAAAAGGACGCTTCTCACCTTGATTACACCGATGGCCCCGAAATGAGCGCTGATCTCCTCTTCCGATACACCCTCCATCATACCAGAGACAAAAATGGTATCTTCCTGAATCACCATCTCTCCTTCTCTCCGATTTGCGGCGCTACCGCCACCACCACCGCCGCCGCCACGATCGTAGCGCGGCCCACTGCTACCACCACCTGCTCCACCAGGTCCAGGCGATGCACCATAGCCGCCTCCTCCACTACTCGTTTCTGTTAAAAGATCAGTTGCACACATCAGCAAGAGCATCAATGATGACCAGCATTGTAGAAGGATTACCCAATCCCGGAATCCCAAGGAAAAAATAAAATCCCAATACTTAGGATTATATACCGACTTTGTAACACCAACTAGTTTGCTCACTGCCAACACACCCAGATTAAATTGTGCAACTGAGCATTTGTGACCAGTGACCTTTAACCCAAAACATGCAATATATGCATTTTGAACACCCTATTTTTTAAAGACAAATTTATACCATTTTACAAATAACCTCCTGAATGTATTTGGATGCTAAAAACTATAACCTTTGGATATTAATACCAAATTAATACACCATAGGGAGCAGAGGTAAACTCCAATAAACCAAGAATCATTCTGTTCTCGCAAGTCGCATTAACTTACTACAACCATCTCCTAGAATATTGAGAATAGGAAGACCAACCTATTCATTGTAATCCTGACCACTTAAAAATAACCTTTACAACTCAAAAGTTTACAGTAACGATAATGAAACACAGTAAGCTTTTCAAACATGTCCACTTTAGTACTCCATATTAAGACTACACTCAAGAGGCTATATTTGTAAGTCGGAACACTTCACCACTTTTTTTTTCTAATATAACGAGTAACAATTACATCTGCTCAAATATTTACCAGAAAGTTTATGAAACAGATCAAATATATTTCACAAAAAGTAACCAGATCATACTTTTACCTTGAGGGAAACTAACCTTTTTTTTCCCCCTCTTTACAACCAAGGTCGATTGGATGCCGCTCGATGATAATTGTTCAAAGTCAAGTCAGTCTGAACATACCTTTTGTCAATCAGTAAGTCTGTTGAATCGTCAGTTGTGATAGCCTTTAGCCAGTGCCTTACTTTGCATTTTAAGCTCTCTACATTCACTCTTGCAACAAAAAATGCGATGAGCAATAGTGAATGAGGAAAAAAGCGAGGGAGTGGAGAGCGTGATGCAAAGTTAGGCAGAGACACTAAGAGGCAACCAAATAAATCAGCACTTCTTAATATAAAGGAACCAAAATCCTTACGCGGCACCTGAAGAAGGATACACCAAAAAACCTTGCGTTTGTAGATGTTCCTGCCATATGGCAACACCATAATGTCTTCCTTTATAAGCTCTTAACACCTTGAACAAAACATAAGACGTGGGAAATATATTCATTTAGTAGTTCCAACCATTACAATTCAACTTAATCTATTTGAATGACAAATAAAATAACTTCTTAATGTCAGACAAGGAGAAAGTTAAGGATAAAAGTGAGCCTTGCCCAAAAGTATAAAGCACCCCTCAGATATATATATATTTAACATTTAATCTAGCCTTTTCTTTATATCATTTTCATAAGTTTTTTGTTGGTTTGATTAATTAGTATTTTACTAGTGTAATTAATAAAATGTTTTCTATAATCATAGTTTAACCAATATTCCTTACATTTCAGCTAAAATTTATATTATTGTGTATACAATCTTTTTAAATAATGACAAGCTAAACTTACAGAAGAACAAATCCAACAAGTAGAAATGGCTAAAGAAAAAAAGTTCATGATATACTGCTGTCCAAAACACTATAAAATGCTAAAGAATTTTCTATCAAGGAATGGCAGAAACAGAAAATATCTTCCAGGACCTTGAGATGATGACATCCATCATTCTGGCTTTCATTACAGAATTGTAAAAAAAAAAAGAAAAAGACAAACTTGCTGGAGAGTTCAAGTTCAAAAATATCACCAATCAAGGGCTAAAAGAATGCAAGAAGCCATAGAGAGAGAATATGGACAATAGACTTAAGTTCTCTGGTCAGATGAAAGTAATGCGTTATGTAAAGACTTACATGTGTAATTCCATTTACAGAGAGCGAGGCATTTGTTTCACCTGCCTATGTGGTACTATCTAAGAAACGTGCAGACAGTTCTATCAAGATAGAGGTTTTATGCGAGGAAAGAACTAACAACTTGTACAACCGTGTCAAATTTTAGAGACCTCTAACGAGAAAATGCACCACACACCACCAAGATTCACCATGACACATCCAACAAGAATTGGTTTAACAAAATGGGGATCGACAATGGAGCGGCCACCACAGAACTGACTCAATAACATAACCCACTTGGACAAGTAATATGAAGTACCACAAATACGAATAAAACCAAGAAAAAACACATGCTGAATGGGGGAAAATAATATCAGAAATGTGAAAATGGCAAAATCCATGTCATTAAGAACTATGGCTTTAATTAAAACAAAATGGGGTCCAATCAAATATTTAAAATATAAACTAAATTCATGTAACACAGGTCTACATTATGACATTTCATAGGCTGTTTTATACTTTTGGCCAAGGGTATATTAGGGTACTAGCAGAAGTAGGAAACATCCAAGAATTATTTCTTTGATACATTTTTCCTTAAGTTTAATACATTTCAAGATTAACAAAGAAAATGGGAGTCAGCTTGTATCAAAGCCAACCCTCACACATGCTCTAGTACAACCATCAATTTATCCATGTAAAATTGGCCTTTCATAAAGAGGGCGATATGTGCCAGCATAGCTCAGTCAAAGCTCATTCCTGGACAGAAGGCTTCAAGCACATCTGTAACCCCTCACCACATCTTATCATCCACTTTCCTTTTGCATAGTTAACTCCCATCCCAACTCAAGAACTTTCCATCCCCTTCTATACCATACACAATCTTTGGCCAAGCATAGTCATGAAGCTTCCAGGCACATTTCAGTCAAAACTTCGGTATTCAACAATGCATCTTGTCCCCAGGTACTTCCCTACCATTTAAAACTTAGCCACAATAAGCATCTCTATCATGAGCAAGCTTGAGGCATCCCAGATACAAAATTCTTATTCAAGGGTACCAGCTAAACTAACACTTTACCAAATCCCCTTTTCCAGTTATAACACTAAAATTTTCCTGCATCTCTTCTAAAGACAGATTATCTTGTCCTTTCCACATTTCTCACATCTTACGCAAGAACTAACCACTTTAACTTTACTAAGCACAATCATGTGATGGGTAGTCTGATAACCATACCTTACAAAATACTTCCTGCAGCATATTTTTACTATCCACAGATAACAAAAAAAATGTTCATTTAAAAATGAACTAGGGAAAATTGAGATATATATAAACGCATATTAAGTACAATAAATGAACATCCAGAAGTTATACAAATGTTCAATCTACTGTCCCAACAGCATAGACTGCCCCGGGTATATGTAACAGAGTTACTAACAAAATTTTAAATATTAAGAAGCAAACTCAATTGGAATGAACTAGTTTGTCAACTTGTGACTTTTAACCTTGGGCAATATATTGAGCCACAAAACTACCTAAAAATTTTTAAGTCAATAGGAACCAGTTACTTAAGAGTAACTTACAGTATGAAATGCCAAACTTTACTCCATTAAAACTTTTCCACTTAAATGTGCCAGAATGTTTATTACACATTAGTCACTTTTCCAATTCAACTCAGAATGAGAATTAAGGACAAATTGTGTCAACAGGATTGGCTGCCGATATCAATAAACTCCAATGGTACCATAAAAGATTTCTAACCTTTAAAAACCTGATAGTTTCAAGCAAATGTTATTACGCTTGCATGACGCGGTGGGGGCCGACCCCTATATACTAGTAAATCAACATAGGATTTAAAGGAAAAATCCACACACTCATCCACCATTAATGGTTTGGCTGGGATGCAAAGGCTTTGGTAGAGAAAACTGAAGAAGCAAAAAAAGAAAGAAAAAAAAAAGAAGAGGAAATAGAATCCACCATACAGCAATGATGGTTTATGCTACACTTAAAACCAACTACACGGAAAACAGGGCAGGGACCTAACTGCAAATGAAACCAAATAAATTAGAAAAAAATGTTACACCAAAACTTACTCAAGCCATACTGGATTTAAAACTCACTTTACTCATGAGAAAAAGATGAAAGATTTTACCAGGTTTAAATGGACACTAGGGCAATAAACCCTTATTGAGAAAGTGGTGGACCTTTTCTTGGCCTAACCAATAACACTTTATACCACTGTTTTTTAAAGCAATTGGGCTTGACTGTCTGATGATTGCAACTGATGAAAATGGCATTTAAAACCACCTATTACAACTTTTATATTAAAAGTGGACCATTTTTTCTTTGATTAAAGGAGTAATGGGCTTTAAAATAGCCAAATGGTTTGTTTAGATATTATCTATTACCTAGTTCCATTTCATAATGGATGAGAGTTGTACATGTTCCCCCATTAGGGAAGGTATACAAATATACTTTTAACCTGACCAAAGAAACCTTTGTTTTAACAGATACACCAACTAAATAAATGTCCAATCTCATCTTCCCTACCACAGTTACCCACCTTTTGGCACTAGAGTACATTATATACAAAGGTAAAAGCAATTCTTACCTTCAAAGGGGACGAAGCTAAGTAACGATGATCTCGCTCAACCCATTAAAGGCAGCAGATGGGAACTGAAGGGGGAAGCAGACCTAGACAACCTTGAAAATTTAGCATGTAACATTAGTAATGGAGGAGGAAGACCCGACCCCTAGATTTACTACCTGGTAAACAAGAATGCAGCTGGCCAAAAATAGCCTTGAACACTCCATAAATGAAGTGTTCTTACAACTTTATTCTCACATACCAGATAATGCACACCCACAGTAAGCTCAGCCATTTCCCCCTCTTCTGGTGCTCAAGAAGTTATTTCAATTTTTAAGGAATCAATTTTTCATCTGTTCTAAGATTCATTTGCCAAAAGGCCAAATACTCTCTCTAGGAGATAGCTCAAATTGACTAAAATTCAAGCACCAAGAGGGAAGAATCTGAGCAATTTTGCTTAAATTAGAAAAAAATATGAGCAACTTAATAAAGGATGAATAGCTCCAAAAATACCCCTGATAGACCCCACCCCATACTGAGATTATAGAACAGGTCATCATATGTCAAGGAATGTCAAGTCAAATAGTGTCAAGTGTGGTTTTCCTGAAATAAAATTGTTTTAATTTTAAAAGAAATTCTCATGGAATTTTTAAGTAGGCAAAATGGCAACTTACTCCCATAACTGTCTCCACCCCCTCCACCCCCATAGGATGACCCATTGGAGGATGGCATTGAAGAGTAGCCTCCAGTGGGGACATGCGTCCCATACGAATTCGAGGGAGGCATGCCATAATTACTCGAAGGTGGGCCTCCATAACTGCCCTGTGGCGGGGGAGCACTGTAGCTCCCAACAGATGGGGGAGCAGATGCTGGAGGCTGACTCCCCTGTGTCCCATATCCCGTTGTAGTATATCCACTGGAGTGGTCATAGCTGCTTGGAGGCTGACTCCCATAGCTTCCATAAGCAGACTGCGTTGATACACTGGACGCTCCTTGGGGTGCCGCAGATCCATAGCCACTGCTGTACGAAGCATCACTACCTAGAATGTAGAAAAGGGTCTCAATCACCCAAATGGTCAATTGTTACCAATATCAAAACATACTAATGCAACATTACTTAAGGTTTAGGGAAGGAAAACGAGCTTCTCCAGCAAGTCTCAGGTATAAATCAACATTTTAGCAACAAATCTTCAATTAAAAGTACAGAAGGGTGTAATGGCGTGAAGCCAATTGTCCAGAGTAATTCAATTTTTTTTAATCTCCTTTTGACAATTTGTGCATAGAGCAAGATGGAAACTACAACAATTAACACTTTATCACCTTGCTGGGGTGGAGGAGCGGAATAAGGTGGGGGGGCAGAATATGGGGACTGACTTTGATTGTAGGATTGTGGAGGAGGTGCCGTGTAGCCTGTATAGCTCTGCTGTCCTTGGGGTGGGTAAGAAGTGCTCAGAGCAGTTCCATAACCACTTGCACTACTCCCTCCATATCCAACATTATAATTGTATTCTGAAAAAGATTTAAATTTCAATCAATCAAGTTACATTAGCTTTATCTATAATCAATGAATAACCTACCTAGCATTTTACTATAAATTAACTATAGCACACAGTTGAACTAATATGAATTTACAAAAACAAAATTATCCTTACTAAAGAAAAAGGGGTACCACCACTACTGTAAGATACATTTATCAATTAAATGTCATTAGACAATTTTGTATAACAAAAGAATATTAAGTGACCTTGGGAGCAAGCAATGGGTATTATAGTCAAAGGAGTTACACAAGGATAAAGGTATGGATTCCATCCCAATGTTGGAAGACAGTGCTGATAATGTGCAAGGGTTAGGGAAGACAGTGCTGATAATGTGCAAGGGTTAGGCCTGAACAAAATTTATAGTAGTCATCTAGAAAAGCAATTTCAGGCCAACAGGAGATGGTTCAGATTAAAATATGCACTAACAATAATTAGCCCATTTTACATTTTAAGATATGTAAATAGGGTGGCATGGAAATGTTCATAAAAAATTTGGTGAATAAACTTATGAAGTACTAAAATGTGCTTTACCATTATTAGCACTGCTATTACACCCCCATAAAGGGGTTTTCTTAAGAGAAAAAAAAACTTGCTAATTGAGGCAGGAGTATTCTGCAAATTCTAAGCCAAATTCATGTCTCTAGCATCAGTGGTTGCAGTTATCGCCATCTGGCAATTTCACTGCCGGAGCAGCTGCTACACCCAAAATAGTGACGACTACCTAGCCCTACCCACCCCAAATGACATTTGCCAGGATCAAGAACAAGCTACTATTTCAAGGGGTTTTTTCCACCACCCTAATTGACATGTACTTTTTAACTTGTCATAAGATACCCTTAACTAAAACTATTCAGCAGAGAAATTCTCGTTTCAATTGCCAGCATTTTTGTTTATTATCCCCAATGATATTAGTTCATAAATTAAGCCCTAGGTTAAGGGTTGTCAAAGGTGAACTTTTGCCTCTAATATTTTTTTTTTGCTCCAGGCTATGATGCAGTAATGGGTTGGGGGTTGTAATATCCTGATGTATCCCTTTTAGGGATATTGCAAAGTAGCATCTTAAGCATAGGGAGGCATTCCCTCACCACCAAGGAGGAAACCACACACACACTCACAATCAAGAAGTAAATTGGTGAAAGTGCTCTCTCTCCCTGGCATTAATGTAAAGAATAGCGTGGCATTGGAGGGGTTCTGTATCTGACTGAGGCAGTTTGCAACTTCAGCAAAATGTTTGGAATAGAATGCTGTTGAAGCAGCATCATGGCAAGAGGATGTGAAGAAAGCACACACAAAGATTCTCCCAGGAATGATGGGGTCTGAGTGGGTGTCAACATAACCATGGAGGGGGTCCTTATAGAATTTTTTTTTTTTTTTTTTAAGAACTCATCTGGCGAGTGCCTACTTGGGCATTAGACACTGTATTTAACATTGCTTAAAATTACGCATATTTAAAAGAGGATGCTAAAAAAAAAAAAAAAAAAAGTAATAAGCAGGAAGGTCCTGATAGGAGACATCCATCCATACCACTACGAGGGAAGTCTCACACAGCTACCCATGAAGAGGTTGACTGCCAAGCATTAGACCCACATCAATGAGGGCACCAAATAAGAAACCTAAATGCCTCAACTAAGGAGTCATTTTGTCAAATGCATGACTCATGGAGCACCTGGAACAGGGCAAAAGATAGTTGAAAGGAGAAGAGTGATCACTGCTGTGAGATTGACAACCACCTTCATCTAAAGTTCTCATGAGTGAAGGGAGATGTCAAGAAAGGGAAGTTCCTTGATAGCTTTCCAGTAAAAAAAGTGACATTTTGTTCAGAAAAAACTAATGATAGTAGTAGGTAGTAGTGGTGGTGGTTCACCAACCTGCCTTGATTCAGGGGAGAGGGACCTTTTCTGCATCAGAAGTATGTGATATAGATACCCAGCACCAGGATTCCTTGCCTAATTATGGCATTATCCAACATCTTTTATTTACAGCTATGGCCAAAGTTTATGACACCTATGAATTTCTTAGGAAATTAGGTAAATATAGGGTCTATCAACAACCTCATTATGATACAGATGCGACTGAACTACCACTGCGGGTGGTTAGGAGAGCAATCCAACTATTGCACTCCCCCCCCCTGCTGTGACACTTGTGGGGGCCAGGCTTAGAAAGCGCTGGAAGAAGAGCGTGTTAACCCCACCATCCTCGTCCTGGTTACTTTGGATTCTTCAAAGCAACAATGGGTTGGATAAGTTGCTATCACACTTGTAAGCTCAAAAGGGTCAGGAATTGAGTGATTTTTTTTTTAACTCAAGAGGCGGTGCCCCTCTAAACAAAATGTTGCAGCCTGAACCTGTTTTAAAAGTTACAGGTTGCAATCCATCACAGATTGGGTCAGGGCTCACAAGGACTTGTCTAATAAATCCCTATATCTAGACACTAGCTCATCCAACTTAGTTTTCCCCCTCATTCACTATGACATGTAAAACAACTGCATCCCTTTTAGCAAACAAACCCTCCCCTCCTCCTCTTACACTCACTAGAAGTGCCATCTAAATACCTAATTTGTGAATAGCACACCACAAGCACTATTTGCTTTGTATGTGCAACAGTGAACCCATTACAGTTTACCTCGGTCTACTATCCAACATCCCTACCTCTATCTTGAACAGTAGAAGACTAACTCACTATATGAATTAATTTGGGTATCAACCAAACAACTAGAGATGGGACAATTAATCTGAATCATAAGAATCTTTAATTTGGGGGGAATCTGAATCACTAAAAATAACCCATTTTCTGATAAAAAAAAAAAAAGATTCCTTCAAAATTTCAGTCAGGCTCAGTTTTTTAAAAAGTTTAACTTTTTTTCCTACTTACCAAATAGGCAAATCAAAATTGTAAATAGTGTTTATTTCCTGTTAGTGTAAATCAAGTTATGTATCTACTCATGTCATATTATTCAGTGAAATTATTAATGTTAATGTTTCCTAATAGATTTACATTAGTAAACAAGAATGCATCACTATTTAATATCAATTAATATTCAAGATCTGACTGCATAAGAAATTTATTGTATGTTTAATTGTTTATGAGTGAAATGAAGGCCTGTTCAGTCATCATTTAGAAGAGCTGATGCAATTCTAAGATGTTAGAGCTTTGTTCAGCTCACATCAAGGACCTGCTGATATCTACACTCCTGCCAACACCAATTGCAAGCTCCCGATTTACTCGTCTCTCACTCTCACTGGTAAGTCAGAATACACTTGTGCTCATAAGACTCTCCCCATTTCCAGGATGACCGCCATCCTGGTATTGCCTCACTACTTCTGTGACAGGTATTTGGAATATTTCTTTTCATCTCACCCTCCATTCCTAGGTTCTCATTATTGAGACCTACAGCTATTTATGAAGGATGCAAGATGAGGGTTATATTCCATTCCTGTACCGATTGTCCAGATTAGCATTGCTTATCACCTTCCTGTGGACCTATTTATTTCTTGTTTTGGGGCCGAGAGAACTTAGTTCCTCATTTTGCCTTTATACTATCAAATATCTAAATTCACTTGGTTGACGACTGACGATACCAAACTTCCAGCATAAGGCACTATATCAGAAGATGTTATTAGCAGATACTATGTAAACTTAGTTCATCTTACATTTGTCTGCTTACTATATTCTATTTAGTTTATGTAACAACTAACTTTATTAATTATTATTGAAGTATCAAGTATATTATTACACGGAAGGAATTATGAATCGATGGTACGTAAAGAAATTAAATGTTTTATTATATTTATTATTTAATGATCTTTATTGACAATTACTAATAGTAAACTGCAATACATAAATAATATGCATCACATTTGTTTTTAACAATATATATCATAATCAATATTCTATTTTGTGAAGGAATCAAATTTGGGGGAATTGTCCCATCTCTACAAACACAAAATTATTAAACAAATTTATTATTTAAAGACACTTCAGTGAGTTACTTCAATGCAACTTCTAGGAGATAAAGTAATTTTCAGATATTCTACCTTTGTTTTTTAGGTTAAAACAATTATTTGATTATCAGGCAACAGTCAATTCTGAACAAAGTAATCATCTATGGAAAGTACTAATTGGCCTATTAACAAATTAAAAAAATATCCTCAAAGTATTGAAAGGCAAAAATAAATTGTAAAAAAGATGCCTACTTCTATCCTTCAATTTCCATGGTTAATTATAACCTTTTTGTTTCCCGCCGCCCTGTAATGTGTAGAATTAACTTGCTTTTCCTCGTCATTTTGCATTTTGGGGGCTGCACTTATTTCCAAATAGGCCTTCGGGTAATATATATGCTTTGTATGGCTTTTTAATTGTTGTCTATGTGACTGACTAATTTGTAATTCTACCTAAGTGAGTTGGTGAATGAAGTGAGAAGGGATGGAGTATACACATGAAAATGTGGCTGGGACCAGGAGGGTGGAAGATAGGCCTGATGTGAGTGAAGATGAATGGTGGGTGAATATGGATAGAATAGATAGGTTAGGACAGGTTAAGTCTATGAATAAGAGAGACATGGAACATGTTAGGTTGCCCAACAGATTTGAGGCCCTGAGAGGAAGAGGTTGAAAGTGATTTGTCTGATGTGGTTGTGGCAAAAAGTGGTAGTTTGAATGAGAACAGGAGGGAGGCTAATGCTAGGCCTAGAGGGACTATGAGGATGAGAGGTGCTTGTGATGGGTGACTCTCAGATTAGATATTTAGATAGGAAGTTGAGTGCAATCAAATAGAAGGAGTGAGAGTTTGTTTGCTGGGTGCTGGTGTAAATGTGTCTCGAGAAGTATGATAGTTTGGTGTCGGTGTGAGAGGGATGTAGTTGTGATTACGCATGTGGGAAGGTGGGTTCATGTGAGTTACAAGAGAGGTACAGAAGGTTAGTTAAAAGGATGAGTGAAAGGCGTTGTTTCGGGTGCGCTTCTGAGATTGGAGGTGGGGATGGAATGGTTGTCTTGTGCGATTGAGGGGAATGAATGTGAAAGGCCTGTGTGTGAAGAGTAGGGATTAGTGTTTGTAGTTGGTAATGAGTTTTATGGGAATAAGGCATTGCATGGACTCCATCTAAGCCCAGCTAGGTAGGGTTGATGTGTTGTGGCAGGAGTTAGATAGTGTCATTGGGTCTTTCAGTCAGGAAACTAGTTACTGATAGTGGTCAGGGAAATATAAGAGTACAGGGTGGGGCAGGGAAAGGAAAGATGCAGAGGAGATAGAGTGGAAGGTATACATTCTAAAAGAGGTGCTTCAGGGATAGGATGGCGAGTTGTCTTTATACCAATGCTCGTAGTCTTAGAAATAAGAAAGATGAGTTATTTAGTTATATTATTGATGAAGATATAAACATAATGTTCTAATAGAATCATGGGCTAATAAAAATATATTTAATGATGCGAGTGAATATGAACTACAGGGTTATTATATGTACATTAGTCAAAGGAGAGATAGGACGGGTGGTGGGTTGATTATTTATATCAGAAATAGCATCTCTTCAAATCTAAATAATTCTATAAAGCAAGGAGATGTTGAGTCACTGTGGATAGATATTCGGGTCAGTAAAATAGGATAATACACTTGAAGAGCCTTTTACAGACCACCAGGACAGACTGATTGTATCGATGAGTTAATGATTAGGGAAATAAGTAAAGGATGCAAAGAAGAGTTATTCTTGGTGACTAATTAACTTCTCTAAGTTTATGGAGTGTTTTGAGGATAACTTTTTGACCCGATTTGTTAATAAGCCAATAAGAGGTGCCAATATATTAGATGTAATTCTTTCAAATGATGATCACTTGGTTCAAGGATTGAGTGTAGGGGAATCATTGGGAAACAGTGCATCAGATGGTTCGGTTTAATTTGCAAATAGTTAAGGGTAGTACAACAAAAATTCTAGAATACCAAATTCTTATAGGGAAGATTACAATAAATTACGCAACATGCTAAATCAGATTAGATGGGATATAGAATTACATGGAAAGAATAGAGATGAGATGTGGGATATTTTTAACACTATATTAAACATGGCTCAGGAACTGTATTCCAATGGAGTCAATTAGGAAGAAATGTAGGAAACCATTATGGTGGAATCAAGAGATGGCATACCAGACATTACAAAGTGATAGTTTAGATAATTTAAACCATTATAGGTCAACCAGAAATTAACTAAATAAGATTATTAAGAAGACCAAAAGGACAGTAGAAATTAATTTAGCTAAAAATAATAACAAAAGATCTAACGGTGATAAAATATGGCCTATTAAATATGAAGGGGTTTTGAAAGAATCTGGTGAGGAAATAGTAGAGGTCCTTAATGATCATTTTGCTTCAGTATTCACAGAAGAGAAACCAGTTAGATTAATTGATGATAATTCTAAGTCAAGGGAAATAGTGATAAATTCTATTAATGTAGACAGAAGAAATTAAAGGGCTTATAATGGAGTTGAATACAAGTAAGGCATCTGGCCCTGACAACATTCATTCTAGGATAATCAAAGAAGGTGTAGAAAGTATTGTGGTAGCTCTTGAGAAGATATTTATTAGATCACTAGTCTGGAGAAATACCAAATGATTGGAAATTGGCAAATGTAGTGCTAATTTTTAAAAAGGGAAGCAAAGAGGGCCCAAATAACTTTAGACCAGTAAGCTTAACTTATATAGTCTGTAAAATTCTTGAGAAGATAGTTAAGAAGGGAATTTCTGATCATCTAGAGTAGCAGGTTAATTAATGATGCTCAGCATGGTTTTAGAAAAGGTAGATTGTGTTTAACTAATTTACTGGATTTTATGGATTATGTAACTAAAGAATTAGATAGGGGTGAGGAAGTAGATGTGATCTAATTAGATTTCAGCAAAGCTTTTGATAAGGTTCCACATAGAATACTAGTTTATAAATTAAAGCTGCATGGGATATGTGGGAAAGTTTTAAATTGGATAACTGAATGTCTGAAAGATAGGAAACACTTGTATTGAATGGAGTGGTCAGAGTGGAGGAATGTTATTAGTGGCGTACTTCAGGGATCAGTTTTAGGACCTTTATTATTTATAATCTATGTAAATGTGATCTTGGGCAAAGTGTAAATAGCAAAGTATCAATTTTGCTGATGACAGTAAATTGGCAGCTGTAGTCAAAGAGGTTGAGGGTAGCTTTAAAGTGCAGGGTGACTTAAATATTTAAGTTGTTAGCTTGGGCTCAGAAGTGGAAGATGACTTTTAAACCTTAATAAATACAAAGTTATTAACATTGGGAGAGATAATAGGGAATTTGGTTATGAGATAGATGGGTATTGGCTTAATTCAGTTGAAGATGAGGACTTAGGAGTAGTGGTGGATATGTCACTGAAGTTTTAACATAACATAATTTCACAGACAAAAGCCACAAGGGCCTATCAAAGGTCATCTGCATGGTCAAAAACCACCATTACAAGGGGAAGAGAAAATCAAAGTCCCCCACAATATAATATAACAGATGACAAAAGCCACAAGGGCTCATCATAGGTCATAGAGTCAAACAGCCTCTTTTTTAAGGCACCCAAACTCCCAGGAAAACTACATCTAGAGGATTGCGTCCAGAAACAAGGGTATCACCAATCAAGGCTTGTCAAGAACCAAATCATGCAGCTATAGATATATACAAACAATATTAATATATATAAAACTTAGGAACCATCACAACTTTCCCTCCCCATAAACTCATCTAACCTACTCTTAAATACATTTAAATTTAGACTACCTACTTGTCTCCACGGCAATTTGTTCCAGAAGTCTACCACTCTATTGGTGAAAAAATATTCTTAAATCCAACCTACACCCTTACTTTTTAATTTTAAGTGGTGACCTCTAGTCTGATTTCCATCATCTAACTCAAAAAACTTGCTAACATCCAATTTATCTATCCCAGAAAAAATTTTAAACAGCTCAATCATATCCCCTCTCACACACCTTTCAAATGAGAACATATTTAATACCCTCAGTCTATCTATATATTCAAGGTGACTAAGGGAAGGAATAATCTTTGTTGCCCTTCCTTGCACTGACTCGAGAAGGTTAATATCGTGTCTAAAATGTGGGGACCATGCCTGTATACAGTACTCTAGATGTGGCCTAACATAAGAGTTATAGCGTTTAAGAATAACCTCCTTACTTTTGTAACTGACATTTCTCTTAATGAAACCCAGCACTCTATTTGCCCCGATTGTTTGCTTCTATACACTGCTTAGAAAACCTTAACTTATCTATTACTACTCCTAGATCTTTCTCATCCTCTACCGAGCTTATTAGCTGCCCATCCATTTCATAGTTTAAATTCTCTATTATCTTTTCCCATGTTAATAACTTTGCACCCCCACTTATCCCAATCATTTTTAACTTATGAACTAGTCTCCTATGTGGTACCTTATCAAATGCTTTACTAAAATCTAAGTAAATTACATCTACATTCTCTCCCTTATCTACTTGATGTTACAAACTCCAGAAAGTCTAGTAAATTAGTCAAATGTGATCTACCTGATCTAAACCCCTGCTGTACATCACTGATTAACCTCTCCCTCTCTAGATGTTGGCAAATCCCTTTTTTAACAATTTTCTCAAGAATTTTACAGACTACAGGAGTTAGGCTAAGCGGTCTAAAGTTATTTGGATCCTCTTTACTACCCTTCTTGAAAATGGGGACTACATTCGCTCTCTTCCAATCATCGGGTATTTCTCCATATTTCAGAGCTATTGAGATACTTTCTACCCCTTCTTTAAGTATCCTAGAATGAATATTATCTTGTTATTAATTTTATAGTAACTAAGAACTTTGTAGGATCTTTGTTGCTATCCTGAGCTAATTTAATTTCTGACACCCTTTTGTTCTTTATAATCTTATTTAACTCATCCCTAGCCATTCTATAATCGTTAAATATTGATTATTTTCTACCTATAATTTTTTATATGGCCTTTTCTTCTCTGAATTTTTTCTAGCTATCTCCTGATTCCACCATAATGGTTTCCTACTTAAGAACATAAGAAGACTGCAAAAGACCATTCATGGCCTGCACTTGGCAGCTCCTGTTCCAGTTAACACATAAAAGATTTGTTACCAGAGAAAAGTAAAACAATGTCACCCTTTACAGACCGAAACGAGATTTAAGGCACAAGACAGTCCAAATCAGCGCTAATTAAACCGTCAACCTAGAAACGAGGTTTCAAAACACTAATTTAATTTAGCTACTAGGTTTACCCTACCTCCACCTGTCACTATTATAATTGAGCCACGCTTCTTTAGACCACGATCTATAGAAAAGTATTAAATTGACCGAGAAATTAACACCAATGGTATTGAAGTCGAACAAAGCAGTGTATGAGGCAAAGAAGGGAGCAAATAGAGTGCTAGGTTACATTAAAATGAATGTTAGCTACAAGAGTAAGGAGGTTATCCTTAAACTATATAGGTCTTATGTCAGGCCACATTTAGAGTACTGTATACAAGCATGGTCACCACATTTTAGACATGATATAAACTTGTTAGAATCAGTACAAAGGAGGGCAACAAAAATAATACCATCCCTGAAGCATCTTGAATATGAAGATAAACTGAAGGTATTAAATATGTTCTAATTTGAAAGGCGTGTGAGGGAGATATGATTGAGCTTTTTAAAATCTTTTCTGGAATGGAAAAATTGGATTTCAGCAAGTTATTTGAGTTAGAAGGTAGTAATAGAACTAGAGGTCACCACTTAAAGATTAAAAAACAGAGGTGCAGACTGGATGTTAGAAAATATTTTTCACTAATAGAATGGTGGACTATTGGAATAGTTTGCCACCTGACTGTATAGACAGCCCAAACTTGAATGTTTTCAAGTGCAGATTGGATGATTATATGGAGATGAAGGGGGGTAACTTCTTACTTTTTGGTATGGGCGTATGTTTCTTGACTCATTCCTGTGGATGCAGTTTCTTTTTATTTTATATTTTGGGGGTAGTTTGATTTTGTTTTTGATAGACTCCTATGGATGCTTTAAATTATATATTGTACATGCATGGTCTGACATAATCCTATGGATTGTTTATATTGTAGATGCATGATGACAAAATCCTATGGATGCATATGTGGTAGCGATTTGATGGATATTGTTGACATTTGATAGGCCCTTGTAGCTTTTGTCATCTGTGAAATTATGTTATGAAGGGCTAGAGCAAGTTTATAGAATGCTTTGAGGGTAATTTTTTGACTCAATTTGCTAATAAGCCAACAAGGGGTGGTGCCAATATCTTATATCTGGTTCTTTCAAATGATGATCACTTGGTTTAGGAATGGACTTATTTTTAAGCTTATTTTAATGGCGGCTCATTGTTGGGGATGGGCCTACAATGATCCTGAGATTTCAATCATCTGGGGGGGGGGGGGTCTGTGGAAAAATAGCCCAAACTAAGCTATGACTCGGATTCAACCATAGTTTTATATCGGTAGGTTATTGATGTTTTATTTTTCAATTCTCTATTAATAGTGTATAAGCTTTTCAATTCATTATTGTTTGATTTAATTTATTATTTAAATTTATTAGCCTTTCCTGCTCTGTTTTGTTTAGTTATTGCATCTTCTAATTCTTTATTTATTACAGTTAGGTTTGGTACCATTATTTTCTTTTCTATTACAAGTGTTAATTTTTTTATTTCTCTTAAGAAATTTACCTTTTCATTTGTCAATTTGTCAACTGTTAAAATTAGATTCTCTAAAAACCTTTTTTGCAAATTAAACAGAACAATAATAAGTCTCCATAGTCATTTTGTAAGTTTGCCACAGTTTTTATGGAACAATCTATTACACATGTCACATTGAATTCCAATGTTTCTTCAATATAAGTTAAATTTTGATGTATTATCCTTTTACTTCCCTATAGTGTGGTTAGTAAATTTATTTCGTATTTCGTTATTTGTAGCTATTGTTTTCATAGGTGTTCTAATCATTTTTCTGAGTGAATTGTTATTGACAATGAATGTGTCAAATAAGCAAATTTTTAATCACAGTAGATTAACTTTCTGCTAATAACAAATGGGAACAAAATACCCCACAACATCACCCTTCAGATATTGACAGCAATCTTTGCTTACACACGAAAAACAATCAAATGCTACTGAATGTCTGAGCAACCAGGTCAACCCTTCGGGATTGTCACACTTTTAAATTAAGAAGAACATAAGAAAAGAAGGAGACTGCAAAAGACCATTCATGGCCTACACTTGGCAGCTCCTGTTCCAGTCAACACACAAAAGATTTCTTACCAGAGAAAAGTCATCAACATTGTCACCCTTTACAGGAGTTTGTCAGATCTAATCTACAATATACATAAAATGCATCCAGAGGATTATGTCCATTCATGCAACCGCAAAATATAATCTCCCCACTCCTTAGAAAAATATATACATATGTACATAAAAAAGTCAGTCCCATCTAGCAGCTTCATCCATATATTTATCTTAAAACTACCCAGAGAGGAGGCTTTTATCACGTCTAGTGAGCCTATTCCATTCATCTACCACACAATTTGTAAACAAATTCCTCCCAATCTCCTTCCTAAACCTATACTTATCAAGCTTAAACCCACTAAGTATAAGAACCTTACCCAGATCCCCTTTATTATATCCTTTTACCCATTTGAAGACTTTAATCAATTCCCCTCTGACTCTTCTCCTTTCCAATGTATGTAGATTTAGTTTTCTGAGCCTTTTCTGGCAGAGTGCCAGAAAAAGTGGATTTTTGCATTTATATTTCGTTCACCCATGCCTGAATATTCATGGGCATTTGAGTCCTAGTTCTGTAAACGTTTTGACTTCTGTTCAAAGCTTTTACTTTTACTTTTCCACCTTCAGTACATAACTACATAACAAGTACATAACAATTATGATTATATACTGAGGAGCTGTGCCCCCTAGACCCTCGCCCCCACAATTTCTTGAAACTCGGGATCATCATAGTCCCCTTTAAATTTATTCCAAAAACATATTGTAACATGGACGAAATAGTTTACATCCCCTCATTCGTAGCACTCTACATATTTAAAAATTAGTCTTAGAAATTAATTTAACCTAAAGATAGGTTACTTATCTTTCTTGATATAGGGCTATGTAAATATGTAGATTAGTGGCCAAACCGGAAAAAAAAAATTGTGTAGAAATATTATCGTTCACTCGTGTTGAAATATTCATGCACGTTTTAGTCCTTTTCAAATTATTCTATAAAAAATAGGATTATATACTGGGGGGCTATGCCCCCCAGACCCCCCCAAATTTAATGAAACTCAGGATCGTCGTAGTGTAGTCCCCCATTGTGTTTACCCTCTCACGAGCCATCAATTAAATGTACTCCAAAAACGTTAAACATTTTGGAACACGGATGAAATAGTACGTCCCATCGGCATATTTACCTAGGGCTATCCAATGAGGATGACCTTTGATATGCCCTTGTGGCTTTTGTCACGCGTGAAATTATGTTATATTAACCTGAAGATCGATAGCATGACTGATGGGACGCAAAATATCTCATCTCAGTTCCAATATGTTTCACCATTTTTAAGTAAATTCAAGGAGACTGCTTGTGGGGGATATATAACTGCTCCCACCCACCCCCCAACCTACGATGATCCTGAGTTTCAATCAATAGAGGGGGGGGATGGGTCTGGGTGGCACAGTCACAGGAATATAATCAATTGTTTATAGAATGTTCTACTTTTTTTTAACATTTATATTTAACCAAACGTGCATGAATATTCATGCATTGGGGAACTAAAAAACCTTTTTCAACATGCTGCTGATCTTCAGGTTTACCCTTTCTTGGGTCAGACTGGTTCATGAAGGGGCTGGAAGCACTGTCACAGGTGACCACCACTCTCCCACTTGCCACATCTCCATAGATCAGCTACCCGCCTTCCTTTTCATCCTCACTTCCCCACCTTACTCTGTCTTTATTTCAGATCTGTGGAGATATGGCAACAGAGGGGAGGACAGCTGTGGCAGTGCTTGCCACACCCCCATCATCCGTTTCACACTACTGCAATGATAATGGCTACAGCTTTAAAACTACTTTGGATACTTACTAGTATTTAATTCCAATATAAGCCCTTTACTTATTTCCCTGTTCACATTAATGGCATTCAACCCTATTTCCCTCGACCTAGAATCATCATGAATTAATCTCTGGATTATCTTCTGCAAATACTGAAGAAATATAAATGCCCCCCAGACCCCCTTCCCCAATTGATTAAAACTCGGGATCATCATAGAGGGGTACAGCATGAGCACTCCTCTTGAATATTTTCAAAAAAGGTAAAACATTGGAAAAGGGAAGAAATATTGGTATATAGATTGGCGGCTTGAACGATGGGACATACTATTTTGTCAGTTTTTTTGGAGTACATTTAAGTTGATGGCTCGTGTGGGGGTAAACACAATGGGGCGACTACACTACGATGATCCTGAGTTTCAATCAATTTGAGGGGTCTGGGGGGCATAGCACCCCAGTATATAATCCTAATTGTTTCTAGAATAATTTTCTAATGTTTACAGAAGTGAATAATTTAACCAAAAGTGGCATAAGTAAATAGCGTTTTACGTTTATTTAGTTTCAGGCATTTCTTTAACAAAAAAAATGGCATCTACTATATTTTAAATAGGACTCAAACGCGCATGAATATTCAGGCACAGGTGAACGAAATATAAACACACATAAAACAACTTTTTTGGCGGAGCCACTAATCTATATATTTACCGAAATATGATCTTCAGGTTTACCTACGATTGTAACCTCAATTGATTGAAATCTCAGGGCAATCCCCCACATAAGCCACGTGGCAAAATTAGTCAAAATAGGCGAAACATATTGGAACATGAACAAAATATGTGGCCAGGGTAATTCTGAAGATCCATACCCGGTGAGCTTTCCCACTCACATTCCCATAATATTTCTTCCACTTCCCAACATGTATCAGTAAATATGTAGATTATCGGCATGAACGATGGGACGTACTATTTCATCTGTGTTCCAAAATGTTTCACATTTTTGGAGTACGGCTCGTGTGGGGGTAAACACAATGAGGGGGGGACTATACTACGATGATGCTGAGTTTCATTAAATTGTTTATAGAATAGTAATTCGAAAAGGACTCAAACGCGCATGAATATTCAGACATGAGTGAACGATAATATTTACACAAATTTTTTTCCGGCCCGGCCGCTAATCTACATATTTACCCATGTATCACCCAACTGTGATTAACTTGTTTTATTAATTGTTCCTGAGGGCGAGCATAGCGAGCAGGGGCATGGGGGGGAGGGCTACGTACAGCTGCCAGGGTATGGATCTTCTGGTTTACCGTCGCCAGGACAAAGGAGCTCGTGGGGTATGGATCTTCAAATTATTTTTGTTTGCATTTCTTGTACTTGCAATTGCCTTGTAAATACATGATCTAACAATGCTGTGGATGCATTTTCGGTGGGCGTTTGACAAAATGTGGATGACCTTTGATAGGGCCTTGTGGTTTTTGTGACCCGTAAAATTATGGTGTTACCATACAAAAGGACCTCCGGCGATTACGTAAAACAGTCAACGGCCTCGAAAGGGCCACGACCAACGGATGGGTTAGTTAAGGGGAATCATGAGAGGACTGCCTCGCTAAGCCAAGCTGTTCAATAAAATAATTCAAGATACCTAGCCACGAGGGGCTATCAGGTCATACGCGTAAAAGAAAATTAAGTGCATCCACAAGATATCGTTCAAAATGCTTAAAAGGGCAATGTACGCCACCAACACTTGCCGTAGAAAGGGATTAAAACTCTTACCAGCGCCGGCCATTTTGATTCATGAACTTCAGTTCTGTTGAGTATCAAAATCCGGAGATATCCGAGACAAAGAGGCTTTTTGAATCTCTTATGGAATGTGTTGTAGGGTTTGACGTAGTATGGGGCAAATAGTAACCAGCTAGTTAGTGAATAGCTAAAGTTAGTTTAATAAAACTACAAAACACTATATGCGTTTGAATACTATATTATATAATCGCGAGAAAGGATTCACATTTAAGTGAAATCCAAGATGACGCCCAAATCGTAAAACCCACGCCATAAAACGGTGATGCCAAGTTTGCTTTCAATAAACTCAAAAACAAGATGACTTTTATGTTGAAATTTAGTCACTAGAATATATTTCTTTTATCGAAAACTTGAAAATTTTCAATTCGCAACAAATTTCAACGAGATCATTTTGAAAATCACATTTAAAAAAGATGTTATGTTATGTAACGCTGGAAATGCATTCATAAGCACATAATAAGTTAGCATCAATGCAGAGAGCAAAAAAGATGATACTATAGCAGGTCATAACATATTAAGCAATCAAATTTGCACAATGCTTTATAAGAAAGGTAGTAGAACGTTTGGAGGGTAATAACCTATTTAGTAAAATGCAACAGGGTTTTAGACGGAAAGAAAGTACTCTAACAAATTTGTTGACATCAAAGACTGCTAATTAAACTTGAATCCTATAGAATAACATAACATAATTCCACGGATGACAAAAGCCACAAGGGCCCGCATTTGTCATCCGCATTTGTCAAAAACAACCCACAAAATGCATCAATAGGATTGTGTCAGATCATGCATCTACAATTTAAACAATAAATAGGATTATGTCCGATCATGCATCTACAATATAATATTCGAACCATACACAAGAATGTATGGATTGAAAATTTCATAACAGGTAGACATCAGTATCAGTTAAGTTCAGTTGATAGTTCGAGGTATTGCCTTAACTTCGGCACCTATTGTGGTATTTTCAAAGAGTGAATAAAAATATTTTTATTTATTAAGCTGTTTTGTGTTAGATTACTAACACTTCGTCATCAACCTAGGTATATATCTATTTATATATATATATATATATATATATATATATATATATATATATATATATATATATATACAGATATTATCAGCTATAGTTATTCCAATACTCCATTGTTAGTCACTATTTAACAAAATTAAGTTTTAATCTTTGTCATTATTACTGTACATAAGGATACTTATTTCATAAAAATCCACCACTAATATTCAAACTGTCTTCCTCGTCAGTAACAATATATATATATATATATATATATATATATATATATATATATATATATATATATATATATATATATATATATTACAGTATGCTGCATGGCTATCATGCTATTGTCAATATTCTTCTTGCCTTCGACCTTTATACTACAATTTATATACACTAGGTTAATATTAATTTGTTCTCTCTTTCTCTCCAGAGGTTATGGAGTTCGTATTTGTTTTCTTGTAATCTATTAAGATTTTTATCAAACAAAAGTTCTCCTATTATTTATATATTTAGTTTTAAGAGCATTTATTTTAGCTCTTTTTTTGTGCAGTGCTGGGCAAATCATCATCATCATGGTACGGGCTTATGAAGTAATCCTGTAGTCGCCCGATCATTGTTATGAAAATTTCTATGATGCTGGCTACGTGTAGCTATACCAGTTAGCTTCCCATTGTTCATCCAACTTGTTCTTAAAGGACTGGAGACTTGTGGCTGTGATCACTTGATCTGGCAGAGAATTCCAGTCATTGACAATCCTCTGGCCAAATACATTTTTCCTCACCATCTTCTGGCAATGGCATTTAAATAGTTTATTGTAATGACCTCGCGTTGCTGAATATTCCGGAAGTATGAATAATAGGCCAGGGACGATTCTCTCCAATCCATTTAGAAGCTTTTAAACTTGAATCATATCACCTCTACGGCGTCTATATTTCCTGCTGACATGGCTTGCAGGTTGTATTCTGGTTTTTAAATCTATTTCTGTCATTTAATGGCAGGGTGTTTGTTCTAGCTTTAAAGAGAATCACTGAGGCTGCTGTATTATCATTAATATTTTCTTCTCCTATTTCCTTTTTGTACTCTCTATAGATATTTAAAGTACTTTTACTATTGAGTTCTAACAGCCATTACTTTGTATCACAATCTCTGAGTTTTGATTTGAGAAGGGCTTTATCCATACCCAAGTATGTTCCGTAGTCTATGTTAATTTTACTTAGGTATTTATGAATTGAACCGACCCATTTATGTCCTCTTTATTTAACTATCCATTATTATTTCTTTTAATAGTTTATTGTTCCTTTGCAATATGCTTTTATAGTAATCTAGCTTTCCATACATAATTCTTTCCTTCATACTTGATGCTCCTATTTCTGATCTTAAAGTAAAAATGGGTGAGTATTTTCGCTGCCCGTAGAATCCTTCGATAAAATGAGTTCTTAATACACTGTAACTTATTTATTTCTGTTTCATTTATGTCAACTAAGTTTATCCCATAGAGTAATGATGGAAGAGCTATTGATTTCCAATAAGTTTTCCCTAACATTACTTTGTTACAGCATTTTGCAATTATTGAATATATCATATTTAAAATTTATGAGCTTTATTTAACATTTCTGTTTTATGAGTTTTTAAGCAATTTCTTGTATTATCCACCGTTACACCCAAGTATTTTATTTTATGAACCACATTTATATTTTATCTGGTTTCTCTTTTTGGTTTAATATTATGATATTACTTTTATCTTTATTTATATCTAATCCAAATCTTCTACTCACTTCAACTATTGTTTTTATATTCTCAATGGTATTATTTAAGCTATGAGCGAGAATTAATCCATCATCAGCAAAGAAATAAATTACAATTTTGAATTTGTCATTTTTGAAGCCTTGGTTTTTTCTATTTCTTTTGTAATTTGGTATGTTATTAGTTTAAATAAAGTTGTTGAACCTTTGCACCCTTGCCTTATACCACTAATTACATTAAATTTGATATTTAAATCACTAACTTTAACAGTTGTATTATCATTTACATATATACCTGCGATACATTGAATAATTTCTGCATCTATTGTATAGTACATTAAAGCTTCAATTAATTTCTCTCTCTTTATAGAGTCAAATGCTTTAGAGTAGTCTACTGATATCACATATAGTGTTTTTTTCATTCTATAAGCCTCTGAGATACAATAATTTAACATAAACAGACTGTCCTCTATACGCCTATTTGAGTTGGTCTTCTATCTTATTTTTTAGGGGTGACATAAAGATCTTATATGATATGTTTGTTAAAAATATTGGTCTAAAATCTTTTGGTTTAGGTTTATTATTTTTATATATAAATTTTGTTATTGGATTTTCCATTCTTCTGGTTTCTCATCATTTGTTATTTCATAATTTAGGGAATCTGTTAGTGTCTTTAGACAAATGTTACTTATTGTCATCACCCTGCTTTTTTACGTCTGATTCATTTAGTGCATCTTTATTCATTTTCTTTATATTATTATTATTATTGATTTTGAAACAATAATCAAAGTGCTCTATTAGGTTTTCTGGAATTTCAATAGTGGGATTACATGTGTATAACCCAGGATCATGTTCTATTTCATTGAAGCAATGTGTACTTACTCTTTTTTTTAGACTTCATCAATACTTTTAGTATAATTTGATTGTACTTTTGTGTCTCAGATTTTTTAGGTTTTATTTTCATGTTTATTATATATTTTATCCCCAAACTATACTATTTTATCACTTACAATTTCTTTGCCCAATTTTTTCTCATTTTTATCATAAATTTCAATTTCTTTTTTTACAATTAAATTTTTACCTTGTAATTTCTTTATATATTTGTATACATTACTTTTATTGGCATTTTGTTTTATATCTATAGCCAATTGTCTTTCATACTCTGTTATTGATCTGCCTGTATATAACACTTTTTACAATCTCCTTTCGTTTATTATCTACGGGGGGGGGGACTCTTGAAGATCGTCCCTAATTATGGGGGAACCTTGAAGGTAATCGTGAAGACAACCCAAGAGCCTTGGAAGGGGGATGCCGGTTGCCAGTAAGGGTGATAGATTACCGAGATATCGCGTAATCTTTTGGCAAGGACTGGTTGATACAGATGCATCGGGTGGTTTGCGTTGCCCTTCCTTATTTCCCACGAAAGTTATTTTGTTGATTGCTATGGGGTGCCCTAAGCCGAGGGGCGGTTTTATTCTAGCGACGGGGTCAAATAGCCCGGAGGAAGGGAATAGACCACACTAGGGTAGAACATCGGTATTTCGAGAGTTATGTAATCGCAAAGAATTGCGATTAACGAGGAAATGCGCAACGGTTGTTTTCCCGATTAATAAGGCCTTAAGCAGGAAGATTGAGGAACGTCAGGATATTGAAGTCACTAGAGCAAAAATAGAATTCTTATTGAACTAGATCTTATTGCACTTTACAAAAGTTCTTCAATTAACTTTTAAGTTCTAAGTTATGACAAATTAAGTTCGAGGTCAAGTGCGGGCAAGGTCTAAAGGAGGCCGGACGAATAGAGCCTTCTGAGTTACATCTTAATGTCTGCGTTATGTACACGACTATATACAAAGATGAATTACGCGAATCCGAGAGATCGGACTGAACGATATATAACGCGATATATTGCTATATCAAACAGCAATCTAATTATTTTTCGTTCTGGCTTCACACAGTTATATATTCAGTTTAGGCCACACCCTACAAGTTCCTCGTCCAACTAAGCCACACCTCCATCTTATGTGCCGGTCTGTTGATTTGTCGGTATTAACATAACTCGACTTTCGATTGGCTACTGCCGAACATATTGATAAGGAAGGCACTCCGACTATTGGGTAAAATTCTCTGTGGACGGCGGCATGTTGCCATGGAAACAGCTTTCTAATCTGGTTTCTATTTGTTTAATAGTGATAGCTATCCGGTTTATTCAGAATTCTTGCCTAAGATTGCCTTCGGCCAACTCTAACAGAGATAACTGTGCTCCGTTTACTACCGTGTGACATTCTCCTAACGGCGCTAACTTTAATTTTCTCTTTCTCTGTACTTTATGTGTGTAGCGATTCTCGCGTGTGTCCTATTTTGGACGTACACGCCGGTCGCTACATATCCATGGTGGTTGAACTTTTCGTTTATACACTGTTTTTATTGTTTCGTCCTCTGTTTCTTTAATTATTTCATTAAAATCTGTCATATTATCTATAGGTCTCTCAGATATTCTATCTTCTAATATTTGGAGATATTTTCCTAATGAAGGTTTATCTGTCTTGTAATACTCCTTCCTTAGTCACTTATTTTCTTTGTAAGATTTATTATTTGAATTTGAAGTAATTAACTTTAATAAGACAATGATTACTTAAATAAAAAATCTGCCACTGTTCATCTATATACATATCAATAAATATATCGTAGAACTTTTTGTTTACTAATACAAAGTCTATCACACTTTTATGGTCATTTCTGATCCATGTATACTGGCCCTCACATTTCACATCATCATTTAGCAGCGTCCATTAATTCTAAGAATATTTTCCCATTTGAATTTAAGTTTTGGTTCCCTAGAAATTCTATATGCCCATTGAAATCTCCTAACAAAGCTAAAGGCACATTATTATCTATATTTTCAAGTTTTTATTCTATTTCTCTTTTTATGTTTTCATTCTTTATTATATCCTGCTGGTTTCTTGGTACTGACATGTAGACTGCTATAATTCTTAGCAATTTTTTATCTAATAATATCTCAATATCCATTATATCATTGTTTGTGCATTTTCTCATATTTGTTTTGATTTTCATATTCATAGCTGGGCGTTATCGCGATAACTAAATCGGGTTATTGGTTATCCGATTTCCCCCCCCCCCGCGCTATCGATTCATCAGTATCGCTGATACTTTTGGTTCCAAATTAGCGATAATCAATCATTTCTGTTTTTGGTTCCAGTTTAGCACAGGGGTGAGCCGCGCGTGCCTTGGAGGCAGAAATAGCTAGGTGCCAGCTGGGAGGAGGATCCTCAAAACCTAGGAGGAGATGAACGAGAGCCTCACCAGGTAAGAACATAAGAAACAGTATTCAATATTCTTACTATTGTATTATAAAATAATGCTATATATAGTAAATAATAAATATTGTATTATAATTTTGGATTTATCGATTTATCGGTTATCACCTTATCGGGCGAGAAATTTATCGCCAGTTATCGATTATCGGTTATCGCCGATAAGGTTATCATTATCGATTTATCGGTTATCGTGATACATGTTTTCGTTATCGCGCCCACCTATGTCAATATTCCTTTTATATACAAGCATCAATCCACCTCCTTTTTTATCCGTTCTGTTATCTCGATTTGCAAGCAAATAGTTGTAATTATTACTCTATATTATTTTCTCCAAATTTAATTGCGTTTCAGTTATGACTATGAATTCCTTTATATCTTTTAAAAGTAATTCTATTTCTATGGCTTTATGCTTTGTTAGGCCGGCAATATTTAATAGCTGAATTGGAAATATGTATGTTGTATTTTTATTAAAAAGCAAATATTTATTTTCATTACTAGAATTCCTAGTTTCTATTTTTTTTTTTGTTTAGTACTAGGTTGCCTCTTTATGCTATGGACCCTATTCTTTCTAGATTTAAAGTGATTTAGTACACTTTGATCATCATTTGCAGCAATATGTTGAAATACGTGGTCAAACACCGGAGAAGTTACAGGTTACCTCAGGAGTCTCCCAAGGCTCAATAATTGAACCAATACTATTTTTAATCTTTATAAATGACATCAGTAAAAATTTGGAATGTCCATCTCTACTGTTTGCTGGTGATTTGAACATTTTTATGAAGATTAACACTGATGAGGATATAGAAGCAATGAAACGGGACTTATTGAAACTGAGGGAATGAAGTGAAAAATGGTTATTGGATTTTAATGTGAACAAGTGTAAGACACTGCATGCAGGTCATAGAAATCCAGAGATTAAATACAGCCTTAAGAATGTTGAATTAGAATCCACAGAAAAGGAGAGAGATCTTGGAATAATTATGACAAAATACCTGAAACAAGCTCAGCATATTGGGACAGTTGTCAGCAAAGCTAATAAGATTGTGGGCTTGATAAAGAGAACTTTTGATTATATGGATATAGATATGTATAAGACATTATATTGTTCCTTGGTAAGGCTGCATCTGGAGTATGCTGTACAATATTGGTCACCATATTATATTAAAGACATTGAAGAAATTGAAAAAGTTCAGAGAAGGATGATGAAACTAGTACCTGATTTAAGACAAATTGAATATGTAGAACAGTGCAATTTAATGGAAATTGATTTGTTAGAGAAGAAGAGAGTACGAGGTGACCTAATTGAGACATTTAAAATACTGAAAGGCTATGAAAATGTTGATTTTAAACTATTTTTTTCAATTGAGTGAGTTGCACACAAGATCCAATAACTGTAAATTAGTGAAGAGAGGACATTGGAGAACTACACTGAGGGAAAATAGTTTCAGTGTAAGGACAGTAAATTGGTGGAATTCACTTCCTGAGGAGGTTGTGATGGCCCAGAGTATTGGCCAGTTTAAAAATAGATTAGACCAAATTGAAAGGTTCACAAGAGATTAATTGAGAAGCCGTATTTCTCTTATATATTCTAAAGCTATTTGAAGAGACAATTTTTGTATGTGCTTTTATGTTTGTACATCTGTGTATGCACATATGTTATATACAGATAAAAAAATTTCAACAATAAAGCATACATCCAACTCAAGTACTTAAGTGAGTGAGAGTACGAAAAGACTTGTTCTTGCCTCCCATAGGATTGAACTAGGTAAGCATGAGATGTGGGATACTTTCTAGGGAATACTAAATATGATTCAGGAGCAGTGTATTCCAGGGAAATTACTTTAAAAAAGAAACAAAAAAAGATGATTTTAGGATAAGAAAATAGCTAGCTTAATCAGAAAAAGAGAAGACTTATAGAAAATAACAAGTAGATACGAGTACCTCGGATAACCTGAATAGCTATATAAATTTAGGAATCATTTGAACAAGAATGTCAAACAAAAAGTAAAAGACTGTGAATTAATATTAGCACATAATAATAAAAGCAATCAAAGAAAGTTTTTGCATATCAGAAAATAAAGAATATGACACATCAAATCGGATAGGGCCTCTCAACGTTGTAGTAACATTAAAGAAGCGGATATAGAAAAAGCTGAGGTCTCATTGAGCATATATAACAGTATTTGCTAAAGAATAATAATGCATCACGAAAAAGAAAAAGTAGTAGTAGCTTGTTGAGTGATAGTCAGCAGGGATTCAGGACAGGTAAATCTTGCCTGGCAAATCTGCTAAGATTTCTAGAATATGTCACAAGACAATTGGATAAAGCAAATGACGTAGCTGGAACATACATAATTCGACCGATGACAAGAGCCACAAGGGGCCTTCAGAGGTCATCCGAGTAAATAGAAAGGCCTCTGCAAGAGGCACCCATCATCAAGAATATTGCCTCTAAAGCATCGTCAATCGGTGATTGTCAAAAACTAAAGCATGTAGCTACAATATATCCATTGATATCAAAATATATACATGTAGCCAAAACAAAAATCAAAACTACCATAATCTTTTCTCCCCATACACAGCTAACTTGCCTTTGAACACATTTATATTTGGATTGCCTACAACCTTGTGAGGTAATTTATTTCAGAAGTCAACTGTAGCGAGAGGAAGATTTCAAAGATTCGCTTGAATGAGTCCTTTTTTTTAGACTCAGGAGAGCGCAGTCAATACGCAGCTCACAGACAAAGCTCCGGCCCCAGGAAGCTGTTCGCATCTCAATCACGCTATTTTCATTCTTTATTTTTTTTATCGCCCCTTCTCCTGCACCTCTCTATCTACGCTACCGCTATAAAAAATATTTTCGAAAATCCAACCAACACATTTTTTTAAATTTCTGACTGATGACACATAGTCATAGTATTATCCTACAATTCAAATAACTAGCCAATAACAAATTTATGCATCCCCTAATATTTTGTAAAACGCTATATCATATTCCCTCTTGCATCTTTCAAGGAGAACATGTTCAGTACCCTCAATCTATCTACATAATTGAGGTGCCTCAGTTAAGGTATTATCTTTGTTGCCCTTATTTACACTAACTTCAGCAATTTTATATAATGCTCAAAATGTGTGGACCACGCCTATATACAGTACTCTGAATTTGGCCGTACGCACGAGTTATAGATTTTAAGGATAACTGTAGCGTGACGAGAAGTGCAAGCGAGTAGATTAAAAGCTTCGCTTGAATGAGTCTTTTTGTGAGGCTCAGGATGGCCGAGTGGTCCAGTGACGCGGGAAGCTGTTCGCAACTCGCCTACGCTACTTTCATTCTTTATTTTTTCCCCTTTCCTACTTACCTATATCTACAATAACCCCATTACTTTTGTAACTCACATTCCATTTAATCAAGCAGAACTCTAGTCGCGTTGTTTTTTGCCTCAATACAGAGCTTAAAATACTAATCCTTCTTTAATGAGTTCAGCCAATGTCCATCCATTTCGTAGCTAAATTCCCTATTAAGTCTTCCCATATTAATAACTTTGCATTTCTGGAAATTAAATGTCATTTGCCACTATCGAGTTAAGTGGTAGAATATAGGGCAGTTCGGTACCTTATTACCTATCGATCAAATAGGAGATGAAGGTAAATGAAAAATGAGCTTTACAAAAGAATAATTTAATTTATGTCTAAAAATTGAGCTGGAGAGAATATAGAGTAATGCGGATAATTCACAGGAGGTTAATTATTGAAATATTATATTGACATGATAAAAATATAATAATTACAATAGGGAAATTAATTTTAAGATAACTTTAGCTATTAATTTAATATATTGACAGATACAAAAATGCCAACATTAGGATATTGGCTAGGAGCCAAAGGGGAATAGATAACTAGAAAACGTTATTTAATGAGTTGATTAGAAAAGTATATGAGTGGATAAATATTATATATGTATTTTGATTTTGATTAATTAATAATTTAAGAGGAAGTGTAATCCATTACACCATGTATATGCCCATGATCCTAATTTATTCAAATTATTTTACATTTAAAAGTTTCCATCAACCTCTTTTACCCCGACTGACCATTTAGTGTCAGATCATTAATATAGACTAATGGTTATTTATCAAGCCTCTTTCACTGCGAACGAGATCAGGCAATGAAAAGAAAAGAAGACGAGTTGTGTTAATACCTGGCGAAGTAATAATGGCGCGCAGGGGTACGCTGCGCGCTGTGCAATTGTTTGTGGCGTGACGTGACGTTATAGCCGTGTGGCCGGCGAGTTCGACGTCACACCTTGTGGTGTAATGGCGGCTGGGTGCCCGCTCCGCTGCAGTGGTTGTTCAGAGGTGAACGTGCGCGCTTGTACTCAACAGGGGAATCTGGACTCATTCCTGTGGATGTAGTTTTTTTATTATTGTATATTATGGGGGGATTGGATTTTGTCAAGCCTTGAAGGAGATGCTTTTTGTTTTTGACGCATTCCTGTGAATGGTTTAAATTGTAGATGCATGATCTGACACAATCCTATGGATGCATTTTGTGGGCAGGTTTGAAGGGATGCAGTTGGCCTTTGATAGGCCCTTGTCGCATTTGTTATCCGTGAAATTATTTTATACTATTCCAAATAATAATGAGCAAAAATTTGATTTTTGAGGCAATCCACCAACAACGTCCCTCTACTGTGCTTCACTCTATTTACTATCCTTCAGCCAATCAGCTGTATAAAAGAATCCCAAATATATCATCCTATTTTTACTGACCCTAACATGTATCCACATTGACTTGATCTCATCCTGATTTATTAAATTATTTACATTAGAAAAATCCTGTTATTTTATATATATATTCATTCGCCCAGCAGTACTACCTATCTTGTGACTAATACAGATTTTATAATCATGTAAATCAAATTCATTTATATCATCCATAAATTTTATTTCATTAACTCAAGATTCTGTTAAATATATTATATCTATAACTTCATAAATAATATAACTAAATAACTCATCCTTCTTGTTTTTAGGTTTACGAGCATTTGTATAGAGACATTTTCATCTACATATCACTCAAGTAATTTTTTTTAATCTGAATGCCCTCACCTCTATCTTCTCTGCAACTATCTTCCTTCCCTACCACACTCGGTCTACCTTCAGTGCAGTGTCTTCTTATATTTCCCTTACCACTAACACTACCTAGTTCCCCGCCAATAAGAATCTAATAATACAATAATTCTTCGACCCCGTCTCTCCCGAAGTAAGTGCAATACACCCATAGAATACACTTCCTTATAACTATCAAATCTATTCTATACATCAACAAACATCACACCTTTCATCTCGCACACAGTCCTCGCATATTCATTCAGCCCAATCGTACGAGACATCCATTCTGACCCAACATACATTCTGGAAAGCAGACAGTACATAACAGCTTTCATTCTACTCTTTTTCATCTTTCCAATCAAACTTTTATATCCCTCGCGTAACTCACCTGTACGCAATTTATTAAAATCATTCACAATCATTTGTGAAATTACAACTGCATCCCTAACACACCCAGTGACAATTCCTCCATGAATGCAAGGCACGCACTGTTTGCCTAGTTTTCACAGAATCAGGTATGTTAACTTGTAAGCCTTTGACACTGCAGATAAACCAAATATTATGTTATAAGATTAACAGGATAATTTTCCCGTAGCCTAGCTTGAAGTCAGCAGAGATTAGCCCAGCTTCTCAAGTTTCTATTTGGGTACAGAAAAATGGTTTGAGTGCTTTTGTCAATAAGACTGTTTGTTGTGTACATCAGCAATCCATCCAAGATCACATAGCTTTCAAAGATTGTGTCTGTGTACAGAAAAAAAGTTTTTTATTGCTTAAGACATAAGATTGTTTGTTGCGTACATTCCTTCGGTTTCAATAACGTCTAACATCAAGTTTTTTGCAGCTAAATACACGAGTTAAAATGTTGAAAAACATGCTAAAACATTAAAAATATATATTTACGTTTCAGCTACAACAATTTTGTACATGTATATAATTTAGTTATCATTTAATTTATTGATGCAATCCAGATAGCATGCATTTTGTAAATGCATTCAGCCACAAGGGATATCTAGCAACCACACAGATGGTAGGTTGAGTGGCTGAGGCATCTTACATTTTTGGAGGGTGAGGCCACTAAGGGCCAGTTATATTTGTACAAGCCTACCAAGTGCTAATTGTTCACCGAGTTTATTGTTTACCTTTTTTTTGCCCATAATGACAGACGACATATTCAATGAATTAAAAGTGGAAAAGTTTAGCTCACAGTCGATTGATGAGAAAAAAACCCTTGTAAATAATGAGAGACGGATGCCAAATTTTCAGTTAACTAAAGAAAATAAAGGATTTATTCGAAAATTTAACACTAATATGTATGGTGAAATTCCATAGTTATGTAGCAATAATTCCAATCAAAAATCGTACTGTTGGTCGTGTTTACTATTTTCAAATGAAAATTCTGCGTGGAATTCTGTTGATCGTAGATATGACGATTTAAATAATTTACACACTGATATTTCTCGTCATGAAAAGTGTCGTTCTCATATTAAGGCATTTGTCGATTTGAAAACATTCGGGAGGCCTAATTTTCGATGACTTTGTTGCATAAATCTGGCTGAATTTGCTGGATGGTGTTCGTTATGTTGACCGTGAGGACATCACCTGTTTGCGGATTATTCGCATAGACCTGCGATTTAAGGTAGCCCTAAAGAAAGTAGTCTAATGGCGTTAAAATCGCATGATCTCGGTGGCCAGTTGACGTCGCCGCCGGGAGAGATGACCCTGCCCTGAAATCCCTGGGGCAAAATATCTATCGTATCGTGGTGTGCGCAGTATGACACGTAGCACCGTTCTGTTAGAACCACATGTCGTCAGTATCCATATAATCCATTTGAGGCCACAATAAGTTTCTTATCATCGATCTGTAGGTCTCGCCGTTGACGGTTATGGCTATCCTATCTTCGTTCTCAAAAAAATACGGACCGATGATTCCGTTATACGAAAATCCGAACCAAACAGTGACTTTGTTGGGATGCAATGGGTGCTGGTATATCTCATGTGGATTGTTTTCGTCTCAAATCCTCAATTTTGCTTGTTCACAAATCCATTTATCCAAAAATGGGCCTCGTCGCTGAAGATGATTTTTCTTTGGAAATTTGGAACAACTTCCAACTGCTCTAGAGTCCAATCAGCGAACACACGGCGTTATCTATGTTTGTTTACCTTAAGTTCCTGGGTAAGCAGGATTTTGTACTGGTGCAGACTCAAGTCCTTACTCATAATTCGCCAAACTGAAATCGCAGAAAGGCCAAGTTCTTGTGAACGACGAGAAATTGACTGCCTCGGATTTTCCCGTACACTCTCATTTACAGCAGCGATGTTTTCAGCAGACCTTGCGTTTCGGCGACGTACGGGTGTTAGCTGATTGTTGATCGACCCTTTTGCCTCGAATTTGGCCACCAAGCGTTGAACAGTGGAATCGGCAGGATGATTGTGTCGAGGATAGAAATCACGTAATGCGCGGAACGTTTGTCGAACAGAGCCTTGATTTTGATAATAACATTTGAGGATTTGCACACGCTGTTCAACGCTATAACCTTCCATCGTGACTTGCCAAGTATTACTAAACAGTTCACAGTTAGGTTGCTAGATGTCGCTTTAACAACATGGCCACTATCGTCTGACAAAGCTCGAGCGTCCTTGTTGAAAGACCCTTTACAATCTACTAGCATAGATGAAGAGAATTAATTCAATCTTTCCTAAAGGAAATGGGCCTGATCCTTCCACAACAAAAATAGTTAAGATTATTTTACCTTAGATGCAGGATTGAACTATATACAGCGCTGTGCTAAGTGTATTAAGTAATAGGATAAGTATTAATACTTGTAAAATATTTTTGAAAAAAAATTCAATTTTCCAGTTGCACTATTGCAGTAAGATGAGGATTTTAAATTACCTAATGAGTTTATTACTATATTTATGCAATGAAAAACAATGATGGCTGTGCATTACTTGCTCAAAAATGTTCTAGAAAATGATTTTTTTTTATACCTATGTACAAATGTTGTAAAATAACAATTCTGACCATTTGTTTTATATTATGTCTTTTTATAACATTTGTTTATTATTTAATAGTAGTCTATCCTTTAACTTCAGTTGTGGCATATCAAAAACTAATTACAAAAAATGGTACCAAGGGCATACGGAGCGTGTTCTACATGGTCACGATCCGTACAAAAACACTTTTGTTAAAAAAATGACACCATAAATCTGAACTGGTAAAGATATTTCAAAGTTATGCATGCGGAAAACAAAATATTTATGTGAACTAGCTAGTAGGCACTTTGTCTTTCTGCTAACTTTAAAACTAGTTTTGATGACCAAAAAACAACTAGCAGTACGATCCATGTCCACCTGACCTACATCTCTAAGAAGCTGCTTCAATAGTGTCGTGGAATAGGCTCCCAACGAAATACTATATATATATATATATATATATATATATATATATATATATATATATATATATATATATATATATATATATATATATATATATATATATATATATATTCTTTATGGGGATTATTCTATATTAGAGTGCGTGGTGAACAGATGGCCGAGAATGGTTCAAAAGGAGGCCTGGAGAGGGCTTATTTATCTTCAATATACTTAAGAAGTGGAACGGGAGCCCAAGGATAAATAATATTGCAAACATTAATAAAATATAATTTTATTAATTAATCTAATAAAACAACACAAGGAAAATATTTACATGACCGGGGATTAAAATGAGAGATACACAGGAAATGAAAAAAGTCATGGGAATATTTGACTAAGCGGAGGATTAAGATTTGGAGGGATTTAAAACGACAAAACAAACAAGAAGAGAAATGGTTGGCTAAAATCTGTTTAAAGCACAGAGTTGCGTTGACACAAAGTTAAATAGTTAAATGTAATGCGTGGCTTACGTAATTATAAGGCTGTCGTGGCAGAAGAAGGCGATGGGAAGGAATCTTCGGTCCAACTGGCGATTTCTTTTCCAGGAGAAGGGGTTCTTCGGGGGGAGGGGGGTTGTCCTTAACGAGGGGGAAGGACTGACTTCGAGGAGTGAGAGCGAAGTAGGGCTCGGAAGTACGAGCGATCCTTGAGACAGGATATCGGAGATGTTCTAGATGAACAAAGGAGGTTATTGATGTACATAAGCGTTCTTTTGAAAAAAGTTAAAAAGGGGGGAATTAAATTACCACTGACGTGATTTTTGGGAAAGAAAACCGTTTCTTGTCGAACGGGCTCGAAGAACAATGACTGTTCTAAAGTTGTTCTCTTTCTGAACAACACGAGGGGGCAGAACCGGTTCTTGTCGGCCTGGCTTGAAGAACAATGGCTGTTCTAAAGTTGTTCTCTTTCTGAACAACAGGGATGGCCCTGTTGACTTGGCGTCCTCTTCTGGACGATAATCGGGATCTGGTTCAAACGCGAAATGCTATCGCATAAATAGCCGGAGCCAGCCCCTCGGCGTAGGGGACAATGGGGGAAGGGGACTTCGATGGAATGTCCCGATGGCGCTTGGGAAAATATCTTATCCTCCCATAAGCCTAATTCAATCTGGTGAGATCGACGCATGGAGGCAAACGGGAGATTGAACTACCTTGATTAAACTTGGGAATGATGGGCGATAAAGCGCCTTCTACTCTCTCTCTCTCTCTCTCGCAGGATGCACGTGAGAAGCATGCGTTTCGACATGTGATATGGGCTGAAGCATACCCGCCTCAGACCGTTCTATCACATCTAGCACTAGCTATTTCTACAGCTCAAATGAAAGTAAAATTCGATTCTGCCAGCAAAATGTGCCGCGTAGACTCATTAGAAAAGCACATCACAAATCTGTCTCAGCATATCTGTTAACTGGTCACCAAACGTGCATGTGTGAGCCAGCGCTAAAATTTCAGCAACAAAATTAGCAATAGTTTCACCAGATTTTTTTATAGCTAGAATAGAACTCAAATCTTTCATAAATCAGAATTACCTTGGGTTTGTAATGTTCCTTCAACACCATCATAATATCAGGATATATACAATTCCTTGGCTCCTTTTGAGATAAAGGACCCTTAGCTAAGGCAAAACCTTAGGTCTCACCAAAGTAGGAAAAATTGGTATCTTATTCTCCTCTGGGATAGGGTTAGCAAGAAAATTGAGTTCAACTCCACTATTATATGCCTCAAAATCTTCAATTACAACATCGAAACTACCAATAGAACCTATAAGAGACATTTAATTGCAAAAAATAACCTACCAAAAAATAAATTTACACACAAAAATAGAAATAGGACGCCAAAAATAACTTACCGAAATTAGACTGCACAAATCCTTAATCCTCGTCGGCAATGTAATATAACTGTAGGGAGCATATCGTAGGATGGAATAAGATACTCAAAGACAAAGTCCTATGAAATCCTATAATGGCTTTATACGTTGAACCAAAGAGAACATTTGAAGTAAGGGAATCCGTGACTTTAATCTTATTGAAAACAATTAAATAATGGCTTTTTGTTTCTGTTAACAGTAAGATATCTGTAATTAAAAATAATGCCATTTATGGACTATAAATTAAATTCCCCCAAACTTTTGTTTTAGTGTGTTAAAACGCTCTAAAATGAGCCCATCTTATCGCAGAAATATATTAAAGGAAACTTATTAACACTTTCAAGTACTCTGTCTATTATATGTACCACCAATCAAACAGTTCGAGTGCTTGTTAGTACAGTATTTATACCACTTAAATAAAAACTTTTATCGCTAAAAGCACAGTAGCTCATAATTTGTACGAGTTAAAATACACAATTTCTATTGGTGAAGGAACAAATGTGGGCGGAGCTAAATCTCTTCAAAGCGTAGGCAGGCCTAGGAGTGAATTTAAATTGCCAGTTTATGGATTGTGGCCTCGAGGCACGGAGTAAGTAATTTTATGTTTTTTTAAACATAATTAACAATTGCATTTCCTATATATTGGTAATATTTGCCTAAAAAATATATATATTATATGATTTTGACGATGATTTATTTTCAATTTTATCATAAAAAAGAAGATACAGTGGCGGCAACAAAAAAAGTGACATTGAATATTGGCAACAGAAATCGATACACAAAATCGCTTTCACTATTTTACTTGCCAACAATTCAATGAAAATGTGCGGAGCTTATGCCGCAAGTGGACGACTCTCCTGGGCTAAGACAACAGAACTGCGCTCTATTGGAACTCAGTGTCTCGTTTGAGCTCGTACAACGAGGTTTTAGTATATGGCACTCCAGCGTGCTGATTATCTGCATTCGTGCCTACATTTGACGTGCTATAACTTCTGTGCAAGTGGATACAATGGGGTGGAAAAAGCTTTCTATGACAGAGAAAAGCCGTGCCTTGACCCTATTAGAGCAGGAAAAGTCTTTTATTGATGTAGCAGCAGATTTAGTAACCTCAAAAATACGATTCATCGCCTAAAACGTGCAGCTGAGTTATTGCCACCAGGTACCATACCAAAGAGGAAGGAGGGCATTGGTGCAGCTAGGAAGACATCTCCAAGGACTGATAATATCCTAAGGCGTAAAGTGATGTCAGACCCTTCTGTAACCTCCGCTTCAATCAAGAAAAAACACCCAGACCTCCTCCAGAACGTTGCCCTCAGGACCATCAGTCATCGCTTACAGAAGGACTTAGGCCTACCGTCTCGCCGCGCTGCCAAGAAGCCACTTCTTACCAAGGCTATGAAGATGGAAAGGCTCAATTTTTGCAAGACCTATAAACATTGGACAGCTGCCCATTGGAAGAAGGTCATGTTCAGTGATGAGAGCACCTTTAGGCTGGTCAGAGGAGAGTCAAAGATCGTGCGTCGTCCCAGCACTGTGTCTCGGGATGACCCGAAATATACCGTGAAAACTGTGAAGCACCCTGATAGTGTGATGGTGTGGGGTGCCTTTAGTGGAAAAAAGGGCAGAGGAGGTCTGTACTTCCTTGCCAAGAATGTAGCCATGAGGGGGACTAACTATCTTGAAGTTTTGAGGCAGCACATGCTGCCATTTTGGGAAATTCATCAGTGTGAATTTTTCATGTATGATGGTGCCCCTGCTCACAGGTCCCAGTTAGTAAAAAGGTTCTTCAATGATAATAATATTAGTGTTTTGGAGTGGCCTGGTAATTTCCTGGACCTAAATCCTATTGAGAATGCTTGGAATCTGATGAAATCCAAAGTTCAAGAGACAGCACCCAGCAGCATCAAGGACCTGATAGAATCACTGAAGCAGATCTGGGTTACGATCGACCCCACCTACTTCGCAAACCTCACTGAATCAATGCCAAATCGACTCAGGATGGTCATCAAGTGCAAGGGCAACATGACCAAGTAATAACTTTCATGAAATATTCATAATAAAATATGTAAGTTACATTTTTCTGTTTTATTTTCCCCGAATTGTCACATGTCACTTTTTTTGTTGCCGCCACTGTATATAAGAAAATATGGTGGAAGTCGATTATTAGTACCACCATGCTCCTAAGATATGTTAGGTTTGGGGGGGTTGTTAAGTTATTTACTTTGTTTATAATCCTTTGAATTTGTGATCATAAGTTATATATATATATATATATATATATATATATATATATATATATATATATATATATATATATATATATATATATATATATATATATATATATATATACATACCACGTAAGGAAAAAGAAAGATTGATTGGAGTTAGTATTTTTTTCGTTATCTCAACATTTTCAAACCTACAATGGCTTACAAAATAGAGAGACACCGTATTTATACAAAGCAATGTTTTCGATATAAGGTCAGATTTTGAATGACCTCTGATAAGTCTGATTTGAGCAAGAAAGATAGGACTGGATCTAAGGAAAACAAACCGTGGCTAATATTTACATTTATCTCCGTTGTGCTGGAGATTAAGAACGAGTCAAAGATATTTCTGCTAATAAAATCATTTATATGCATTATGCATCTGGTGAACCATCTTAAGCCTGTGGACGGCCAAAGCAGTACTAGGATATCCCTTAGATACTGCATTTTGACGTTGCTTAGTTCTTACAGAGATATTTTTAGAAGTTGGACCAACATAGTATAAATTACAATCTAAACAGGTATACTATATATTACATTATTATAATTCCTTGGGCTGTTTTATTCACATATTAATGTATAATTGTATTTAAAAATTACACTAATATTCAAGTTGTTTTAACATTGGTACTGCATACAAAAATTTATCAGGACAAGATAAAAGAAATATGTTGTATAATGATTCTGTTTTCCCTAACTTGCGGTTATAAAATGTTTTTATAGCTTTATTTATACAGTTTTCAAAAAATATTTCGGGTAAGATAGATTAAAGGCAATCTCTTCAATTGTTGTAAATTCTTGATCTATATAGTCAGGACTACTATTCTGAGGTTCCTTAAGATACATGGAAGAAAATACTGATATTATAATAATTTTAGAATGACCTGAATAAAAATGGACATGGATAAATTATTTGTCGGTTTACTGAAAATAGAAAATTTAAACCTGTCTGGTTGTCTGATTATTATAACATATCGAAAAGGAAGGCTATTATTTTCTTATTTCTCTAAAGTAAATTTAACTGACGAAACCAATGAACTAATAAATAAAGAAAACCATCGAGGTAAAAATCTTCCTTTAGAATTCCCATGACATCGTCTACAAATCAATCTTTCTTTTTCCTTACCTGGTATATACAAATATTTATAGTTATCACGTGTTAATATATATATATATATATATATATATATATATATATATATATATATATATATATATATATATATATATATATATATATATATATATATATATAGTTTACGAGTTTATCTGCCCCAATAAAGACTGCAAGCTTTATAATAACTCAAAATATATTGGCATGACAACCACTACCCTTTCGAGACGTTTAATCATGCATCTGCAAAGAGGAGGGCCCAAAAATCATATGGAGAGTGCTCACAACATCAACCTAACGAGAGATATTTTAGTTGACAACACCGCAATTAAAAGAAAAAAAGGGAATTAAAGCTAGCCTGAACATCTTAGAAGCCATCTTAATAAACGAAGAAAAGCCGGCCTTCAAGAGTCAAGCGATGAGCTGGAATCAAACGTTAAAGTTGTTCTACAAATGCCACTCACCGGATTGGATCGTTTCCTTTGACGCTACGCTCAAGCAAGGCGGAATAAATATCCTCTAAAATCCAGGGGAAGTTTTATCCAGCCTGATTCTAACTACACCATATTTCATCGGTAAAGCAGGAAACAATACATAAAGACACTCCGAAGATGATCGAATAAGATCAAAAGCTTAGTAATTTAGTTTGCTTTTTTTGCCAAACCTATTCATTAAAAAGATAGATGAATATAGGACAAGTAAAAGATGGATTAAAAAAGAGTGTTAGAAGAATAAAAAGTTGCCAAAGGAAATTGATCAAGGCGAAATATACCATGGTCTTCCAAAAAAATTTGCATTCAAGAGAGACTGCTACTCATCTACACTAATATATATATATATATATATATATATATATATATATATATATATATATATATATATATATATATATATATAATTAAGTTTTGCCCTTAGACACAGAAAGGCCGAGACAAAATAATTATTGATTTTCCTGACTTTTTATATTATTATTATAAATGATATATATAAGAAAAATATAGAAAACTTCACTAGAGTATACTGCATAGTATAATAAGTCTGACATTATGTTATAGTAATACGCGGTGTTGTTCTTTAAAAAAGAATAAAAAGGATACAAAATAAAACCCTCCTTTTCAGTTGAGTCCTCCATGCCATACTGTCAGTTTGTTGATTCCTCAGATATTTTTTTCCCTCTCTGCAGAGGAAAATGAGGAATAGGAGTAAGATACAATATATATATATATATATATATATATATATATATATATATATATATATATATATATATATATACTGGTGGGGGCCCCGCTGTTCCTTTTGCTACAGAACCCGCAGCTCCTTAAAGCGGCCTTGGCTGAGAGGTAAATATATATTTTTAATTTGTAGCAAGTTTTGCAGCATTTTAACTCATGTATTTTAACTTCAAAAACTTGAAGAAGTTAAACATTATGCCAGCGAAGGAGTGTACGCAACAAACAACCTTATTATCCTTGGCAATATAAACTATTTTTCTGTACCCAGCCACAATCTTTGAAAGCTAAATGATATGGACTAGATTGCTGGTGTACGCAATAAACAGTCTTATTGTCTATGGCATTCAAGACCATTTTTCTGTGCCTAGATTGAAACTTTATAAGCTGAGATAACAATCCCCGCTGACTTGAAGCCAGACTACGAGAAAATTATGAAATAATGTGTTACAAGCCATGCAGTGCATGCCTTTCATTCATGGAGGAATTGACACAGATATATATATATATATATATATATATATATATATATATATATATATATATATATATATATATATATATATATATATATATATATATATATATATATATATATATATATATATATGCAAATTTTGTTGAAGACCATTGTGTACTTTCTCTTCTTTTTATTCCATCTTGTAGATGGTGGATCACTTGTCCAGTATTCATCTCTTTTTTTTTTTAAATGAATGTTTGGTAAAAACCAAACTAAATTGCTAAGCTTTCGATCTTATTCGATCATCTTGGAAGCGTTTTGAAATGTTCTTTCCTCCTTTACCGATGTAATGAGTGGAGTGAGGATCTTACAGAGTGAAAGAAAACGATTTTTAAGGGGTATTTATTCCTCTTAGGTGAAACGTAACGTTAAAAGAAATGGGCCACTCCTGTGAGTGGAATTTTAAAATAATTTTAATGTGCGGTTCCAGCTTGTAGCTCGACTGTTGATGGCGAGCTTATCATCATTTAATAATATGGCTTCTAAGATGTTCAGCCTCGCTTTATTGAACTCTTTTCTTTTAATAACAGTGTTATCAACGAGCATATCTCTCGTTAGGTTAATATTATGGGCACTCTCCATATGATTCTTAGGTCTTCCACTTTGCAGATGCATAGTTAAACGTCTCAAAAGTGTAGTGGTTGTCATGCCAATATATTTTGAGTTATTATAAAGCTTACATCTTTATCGGGGCAGATGAACTCGTAAACTATGTTGGTTGGCTTGAGATTCAAAGAGTTTAGGCACATATTGTTTTTCATCAGGAGATTTTTGGCTTTTGTTGTTTTATAATAGATGATGAGTTGGATTTTATCCGTTTGATTTTTAACCTTGATTTTACGGTTAATAATCTCCTTGATATATTTTTCATCTATTTTATAGGCCCTGGACATCTGGTTTCTGTAATACACCTTGATGTTTTATCCGCATGTTTGCAATGATTATTTAAAAATTATTTGAGTTGTTTGTCAATCATGCTCTTTTACTCGAACTATCTCTTGGTGGAAAAGTTCCCACGTAGAGCAGCATTTATAAGCTCGGCGGATGTATGAGCCGATTATGCTTATTTTATACCTTTCAGGGCATTTACTCTCCGCATTGAGGCATCTTCCCATGTCCGTACTTTTCAATCTATCAGATCCTCACTCCAGTCATTAGATCGGTAAAGGATGCAAGAACATTTCAAAACGCTCCCAAGATGATCGAATAAGATCGAAAGCTCAGCAATTTAGTTTGTTTTTTACCAAACATTCATTTAAAAAAGAGATGAATACTGGACAAGTGATTCACCATCTACAAGATGGAATAACAAAGATAGTTAGAAGAAGAGAAAGTTGCCAAAGGAAATTAATTAAGGCAAAATACACAATGATCTTTCAAAATAATTTGAATTCAGGAAAGACTGCTACCCAACTGCACTAATATATATATATATATATATATATATATATATATATATATATATATATATATATATATATATATATATATATATATATATATATATATATATATTAATAATGAATATATATAAATTTTACTAATAACGAAATTAATTAACCCTCTACAGAATGAATAAGCAGAAAAGACAGAAAGACATTGAACTGCAAGCAGCACTTAGTCACTTGATGAGTGATACAAAATTTAATGACAGTGATGTTGTCCCTGTTTTGAATGTGAAGAAAATGCAGAATCTGATGATCCCTCTTCAGATTCAGAAATGGAACCGGTAGTAAATCCTGCTGTTCCTTCTTCTTCAGTAAGTAAAGATTCTCAACTTCCTAAGTGGGGTAAAGAACGAATTCAATCTATTGCGAAACCATTGACCAAGGACTACGGTCCTTCAGATATTTTCAAGAATTTAGATGAGCCTACACCATTTTATATTTTTTCTCTCTTCTTTTCCGAAAAATAATTAAGGATATTGTTTTCCAAACAAATTTATATTGTCATTAATCAGGAAAACATTTTACTCGGGTAGATGAAAAAGAACTTAAAACATTTCCAGGAATCAATATTCTCATACGAATTAAGAAGTATCCCAGTTATAGAGATCACTGGAGCTCAAAGCCAACTATCAATGATCGATTATAAGCAAGTTAATGTGTAAATAGATTTGGGTGGCTTATATCAAACCTGCATTTGAATGATAATATTTTAATGCCTTCAACAAATCAACCTAATTTTGCTGAGTCTTTACAAAGTTGGTCTTATCCAGAAGAGTTACAGAAAAAAGTGTTTTCTTCCATGCAGTCACCTGGCAGTTGATGAATCGATGATCAAATTTAAAGGTAGACATTCTGCCAAGCAATATTTGGCAGATAAAATCATCAAACGAGGATATAGGGCTTGGGTTCTGGCAGACCATTCTGGTTATCTTTTGAAATTTAATATTTACAAAGGTAAGGAAAGAAATCAGGTAGAAAGAAATCTTAGAGGGTGGGTTATCAAATCTTTAGTAACTGGTCTTGAGGGAGGAGAACATCAAATTTACTTTGAAAATTATTATACAAGCTATGTACTTATGAAAGAATTAAAGGAATCTCATATTCCAACTTGTGGAACTATTAATGTTAACGGGAAATACCTCCCAAAATTTAAAGATGATAAACCTTTTCAAAGAGGGGAGGGAACATGAATGGCTTACAAGCGAGGAAAAGATTTGCGCTTTCAAATGGAAGGGTAAGCGTTGCGTGCACCTTCTTTCAAACTTCCATAACCCTGAAAAGGTTTTTGGAATTATCAGACGGAACAGAGATGGAAGTCAAGTGTATGTAAACAGCCCAGTGGCAATAGACGACTATAAAAAGTTTATGAACAGTGTCGATAAGTTTGATCAGTTGAAAAAAACTTATGGCATTGACAGAAAAAGTCGAAAGTTTTGGCATAGAGTTTTCTTCCACTTATTAGGTGTAGCTATGGTTGATGCCAATATTCTATATAAATTTCTTGACCTCCCTACAATGTCAACAGAGGACTTTAGATTGAGTATGAATCACTAATGGCAGAAAAAACCCCGAAAAGTGCAGGTTTGGGGGTGAAATTAGAAGGAAAGAGAGCAAACACCAACCAATAAGATTTGAAAGTAGAAAGAGATATGCACACTGTAGCACCAAAGAAAAACAAGTTGAAACTGATTGGTTGTGTTCGGTAAGCAAAGTGACACTATGTTTAAGTAAAAATAAAGTTTGCTTTCAGAAATAACATGAATAAAATTTTATTTATAAAAACTATTTGCAAGTGGTACGTATTCTGTACCACCATGCGAAGGGAGATGATTGCATGGTGGTACGAATAATGTACCATTTTTTTTCAATAATTGTGTAATTTTTCTAAAAAAAAAATTAACTTGCCATATTTTTTTAATATTCCACACAAAAAAATCCATAATAAATATTTTGTGCATATAGGGTATTTTTTCCTTCCAAAAAGCAGTCTTGATCTTGATCTTGATCTTGATTCCCAGGCAGGTGACCACCGAGTGGCAATCCCCCTGGCCTTTGTATCGGCACTACCTGTGAAGACGGGGAAACAGTCAGTATTATTCTAATGTTACCTGTCTACAAACACATTCTGACCCTATATCCGCCCTCCAGGAAATATTTTACTGCTACAATCATTCGTCCATTTGTCTGGCCACAGAGTCCCAACAGAACAAGCAGTCATTCTCTTCCACTCTTTTCTATCACCTCATTCATTTCACATCCCATTTCATTCAGGGTGACCTGCATCATTTCCATTTTCTCACTGCCATATTTGTCGCATTCCAACATGACATGCTCTACTGTCTCATCCTCACCCATGTCACACATCTCACACCTTTTGCTGCCAGACTCTGACCATCTGTAGCTTCTCGTATTCACATCCATACATTGTGTCCTAGCACGGAAGAGAAGGTCACCACTGAAGGTTCCACCATACCAACTTTCATACTTTGGCGCCTTTTTCTCCTTATATAGCTCTAGTGTCCTCTTTTTCTCCATCTCATCCATCTACTTTCTTTGAGCCACATCTTTCATCACTTTATCTAATTCATTTTTCCACTTCCTCCCATCCCAGTTACGTCATCCCCCCCATTCGCATTCAACATTGTCCATTTATACAGACTCAATTCTGCTACCAATCCCCACACATTTGCCATCCTCATGCACCTCTCATTCCAACTGCTACTGTTCTCATTCCACAAATAAACCTTTCGTGCCAATTTTGTATCGTCCATTCGCTCCAGTGTAATCTTATACCTCATAGACGCTTCATACACGCCTCTCACACCCTCAATCGGTGCATACTTAATGTAAGAGAGGGCTCAAAGATATACAACTTTGCTAAACTCGACTAGGTTGAGTTAGTGGTTTTGAGTTCCCGGGAGTCCCCCCCCCCCATTAAGTTCTTTCGAAGGGAGGTGCGTAAGAGAATCGTCACTCCCCGGTTCTCTCGCAGTGGAGTCACGAGGCGATTACCGCAAAGAGATCCGGCCCCAGCACCATCGGGTCAAGCGCGTAACCGCAGCGCCGCGCCACTCGTCACTATAAAAGACCAAAAGGTTGCAAAATACAGGATCTTCCCCAGGAGAGTGAGATTCAATTTCACATCAAGTAAAAAATTGGAGACGTGTTTCTCCCAAGCTCGAAGGCTAACGAGGAGCCGATGTAAGACTTGGTGAGAAAAACCGTTTGGCATAAGAACCCTCTTGGGCCCGTCCTCAAGCCTCCCCCCTCTCACCACTCCCCCTTTGGGGTAACGAGGTATAAATAAGAAACACTGAGGAAAATCGAGGTAGAATACGTCAATCTCCAGGTGACGAAGTCCTCAGATTAAGACCCGGGCTACCCAGACTGGATTGGTAGAATACGTCAGTCTCCAGGTGACGAAGTCCTCGGATTAAGACCCCGGGCTACCTAGACTGGATTAGTAGAATACGTCAGTCTCCAGGTGACGAAGCCCTCGGATTAAGACCCTGGGCTACCGAGACTGGATTGGTAGAATACGTCAGTCTCCAGGTGACGAAGTCCCCGGATTAAGACCCCGGGCTACCGAGACTGGACAGGTAGATTACTTGGCTCGCCAGACCAAGAAGAACCCTGCAAGAGAGGCAGGGCTACCTACCTTAAGGGGCTAATAAGCAGCTCATCTTCAACTAGTCGCTGGTTATCAAACCGAACGTTAAGTTAAGTTATTCAAGTTCAACTTATTCTCGCCAGAGAAACCCCCCTCCTCGATCCTCGCCCTTGAAGAAGACCCTCCCCGAGTTCAGTCCTCGCTCATGAGGAATTAAGTAACGAAGGAGAAAAGCTCCCCCTCGACTTGTTACTCAGTGGTCACAGCGCACTCCAAGTTAATTTGGTTTAAGAACCAAGTTCGACTCACTCTCGCCAGAGAGACCACGCCTACCTTGGTGCCGCATAAAGCACCGTAATTGTTCTCGTCCTTTAAGAACACCCCTTCCCCCCTTGAATACCGTGTTGACCCCCCAGCTGCTACCCTCGCCAAAATTACCTCTAGATCCCGACCACCTACATCTGGCCGGTCGGCACGCGTCGTGGAAACAATAACATTCCTGAGGTATTTAAACTCCAGTAGAGTCCATAAGCCTAAATCTTATATATTGAAGTGTGTAGCGAAATTAACCAATTTTAGAGGGTCAAACTAATTGAATTAATTATTGAGTATTATAATATTCGGAGTATTTCTGTGGTTAATGGTTAATTTTTGTGTCTTAAATTGTTAAAGTTAAAATATAAGTTTATTTTGGGAATTATTGTGCGTTTCTCTATATCCTTACGTGTTTCCAACGGCTCTCTTCTTTAAGATAACAATATTAGCACTCTTAGTACTCTTAGAACAAACAGGGGGGCATTCTATGACACATAATAAAAGTGGTGTCATATCTGTAGGTTTTTATTAGAAAGAACCCAGCAGTGTCTAATTAAGGGAGAGCCAACACGTAAAGGAAGATATCAGGAATATAAGAATAATTGAAGAGACGAAAATTGGTAGAGTTAGGGGTGGAAACAATCTGAAGGTAATAGTTAGGCCAAGTGGTAAATTTGTTGTCGGAGTGGTATTTCAATCAGCATAGTAGTGGGATTAAGGGTAAGTTAGGCTGCGCGCTACCTGGTGAGTGGTGGCATAATTACCTGAGAATAGAGCAAGGAAAAATCGACGGACTTACACAAAATGGATCCGGTCGAAAGATTCAACCTACAAGCCCAAATTCTGGGACTTGAAGGCGAGGATATGGATGCCTACATTCTTTCAGAATTGAGAATACAAAGAGAAGAGGAAGAAGAAATAATAGATTTTGATAGAGAAAGGGAAAATATAAAAAGAGAAGGGAAAAGAGAATGCGAAGCAATAAAAATACGGAGACATAAAATTAGAGAAAGACAGAATACAGTGGAAAATAGAAACAGAGGAAAAAAGAATGCTAAGAAGAGGTAAAACAAGCGAAAGAATAATACTATTGAAAATAGATGCAAAAGAATTCAGAATAAGGATAGAAAGGGAAGATGAAGAAAAGAGAATAAAGATAAAACAAGAAGATGATGAAAGAAAATAAAGATAAACCTGGAAGATGAAGAAAGAAGAGCCCGACGGGAAAACGAAATAGCGAAAGCAGAAAAAGAAGCCGAGGAAAGGAGAATGAAGAGGAAAAAAGAGTCGAAAGAGAGGAGAATAAAGATTAAAAAAGAAATAGATGAAAGAAGAATACAGAGGGAAAAATAACTTGCTCAATCTGAAAGAGAAGAGAGAGAAGAAAAGGAAAGATTGCTCGCACTCGAAAGAGCACCTATCAAGAATCAGATAGAGGCCGAGGAAGTCTTAGCTCGGCCTGGACCTAGGAAGGAACCATCGATGAAAACCCAGCCAAATGGGGTTATGATGGAAGAAATAGAAAGTAGGGATGATGTACCAGCAGGAGTACCTAAGGGAGAACCTACGAGGAGAACCCAGCCAAATGGGGTTATCAGGGAAGAAGTAGAAAGTAGGGTAGAGGTACGAGCAGGTGTACCTGAGGAACTACCTACGAAGAGAACCGAGTCAAAGAAGTTGATAAGGAAGGAGGAAAGAGGTTTTATTGCGATACACCCAGATAAACTAGTCAAATGGTAGACGCGGATGAGTATCCCCTACCTCTAGTAGTCTCCTCCCCGAACGGAACGTCCACGGAGTTACCGCTAATAATCCAAGTTGTAGTGAGCTCCCCGCCCATTAACGACCGCACAAGGAAAAGTTTTTTCGATCCCCAAAGATCGAACCCAGACACGATCTTGCCGTGTACCTGGTTAAAGGAGAGCTGTGGGACCCACGCTCCCATCAATTATGCCCCGCTGCAACAGGCCGCTCTAGGCATAAGGGTCAGGTTAAAGTTAGTAAAGTACCATAAGAAGGGTAATTCGAGTAGGTTGAAACACCACTACCATTTAGCGACATACTTGGGTAGACTCCATAACCCTAACGGCCGACTCAGGCGTGGTAGGATAATGGTCACAGAGCACTATTTTAATATTATCTACATCAAAGGAGTCGATAAAGTACAGCCGCTCTATAGGCAGAGACGAAATACCATTGAGCGTTATTTCAGTACCTAATGAGCGTGAAACCGTGTTTTCATTTGTTTTTCGTGTTAATAGTTATCGGTAGGATTTAAGTTCTCAAAAGCTTAGAAATATAAGGAAGTAGCTTTTTTTGTTGCGGGTAATCGACGAATTGGGGTTTTGTTATTTGAAGGTTAAATTGTATTGTGAGTAGGTAAAGATGCTTGTGTAACATACCCCCTCCCCCCAGTAGGCGCGCGAGGTCTAGTTCGACAAAGTTCCTGTGTACGCGCGCGCGCGTGCGCTCATGTTTAAAGAAACTTAATGTAAGAGAGGGCTCAAAGATATACAACTTTGCTAAACTCGACTAGGTTGAGTTAGTGGTTTTGAGTTCCCGGGAGTCCCCCCCATTAAGTTCTTTCGAAGGGAGGTGCGTAAGAGAATCGTCACTCCCCCGTTCTCTCGCAGTGGAGTCACGAGGCGATTACCGCAAAGACATCCGGCCACGGCACCATCGGGTCAAGCGCGTAACCGCAGCGCCGCGCCACTCGACTCTATGAAAGACCGAAAGGTTGTAAAATGCAAGATCTTTCCCAGGAGAGTGAGATTCAATTTCACATCAAGTAAGAAATTGGAGACGTGTTTCTCCTAAGCTCGAAGGCTAACGAGGAGCCGATGTAAGACTTGGTGAGAAAACCCGTTTGGCATAATAACCCTCCTGGGCCCGTCCTCAAGCCTCTCCCCCTCTTACCACTCCCCCAGCGGGGTGACGAGGTATAAATAAGAAACACTGAGGAAAATCGAGGTAGAATACGTCCATCTCCAGGCGACGAAGTCCTCGGATTAAGACCCCGGGCTACCCAGACTGGATTGGTAGAATACGTCAGTCTCCAGGTGACGAAGTCCTCGGATTAAGACACCGGGCTTCCTAGACTGGATTGGTAGAATACGTCAGTCTCCAGGTGACGAAGTCCCCGGATTAAGACCCCGGGCTACCGAGACTGGACAGGTAGATTACTTGGCTTGCCAGACCAAGAAGTACCCTGCAAGAGAGGCAGGGCTACCTAACGTAAGGGGCTAAGAAGCAGCTCATCCTCGAGATAGTCCCTGGTTATCAAACCGAAAGTTAAGTTAACTTATTCAAGTTCAACTTATTCTCGCCAGAGAAACCCCCCTCCTCGATCCTCGCCCTTGAAGAAGACCCTCCCCGAGTTCAGTCCTCGCCCATGAGGAATTAAGTAATGAAGGAGAAAAGCTCCCCCTCGAGCTCGTTACTCGGTGGTCACACCGCACTCCAAGTTAACTTGGTTTAAGAACCAAGTTCGACTCACTCTCGCCAGAGAGACCACTACTACCTTAGGGCCGCATAAAGCACCGTAATTGTTCTCGTCCTTGAAGAACCCCCGCCCTCCTGAATACTGTGTGGACCCCCCAGCTGTTACCCTTGCCAAAAGAACCTCGTGATCCCGCCCACCTACATCTGGCCAGGCGGCACGCGTCGTGAGTCAATAACATTCCTGAGGTATTTAAACTCCAGTAGAGCCCGTAAGCCTAAATCTTATATATTGCTGTGTGTAGCGAAATTAACCAATTTTAGAGGGTCAAACTAAATGAATGAATTATTGTGTATTATAATATTCAGAGTATTTCTGTGGTAAATGATTAATTTTTGTGTATTAAATTGTTAAAGTTAAAATATAAGTTTATTTTCGGAATTATTGTGCGTTTCTCTATATCCTTACGTGTTTCCAACGGCTCTCTTCTTTAAAATAACAATATTAGCACTCTTAGAACAAAAAGGGGGGCATTCTACGACACACCTCCCAAGCTATTACATCCATACCATACACATAATACTTGGCACCGTCACACTCTTCCATACTTCTCTCACCACATCATACTTACTAGCCCTAATCCTAGCTACACCGTCCAATCTACCTAATCACTGGTTAGTCATACTAATCTTTTCATTCTTCATTTTTTCACTACCTTTTGAGCTTATCCACACTCATAAGTACTTGTATTCTTCAGTCTGCTTTAGAACATATTCTCCGATTTTTCATGTGGCATACCCGTCATTCTCCGACCTATTTACTGTCAGCACCTAACTTTTCTCCTTGCTGAAACTAACTCCAAAATCTCTGCCATACTCATTTACAACATCTAGCAACCTTTGCAACTCTTCCGCTGTCTCACTCATTACAATCACATCATCTGCGTACATCAACAGGCATATCTTTTCATTCCCAACGCTTACTCCCACATTCAACCTTCATACCCTAGCAGCTAACTCCTCATTGTACACACTAAACAGTGTGAGGGAGAGGATACACCCTTGCCTAACGCCTCGCTCAGTCTTTCATTCAACACTGCACTGAAAACTTTCCCAACTGTATTTAACAAGACTATTGGTTTATAATTCTTCAGTTCACTCTTACTTTTACGCACACCCTTGTGCAACAGTCACTCTGCATTGATTCCATTCCCTCGGTACGCTTTCTTCATTCCATACCTTGTTAAATAATTCTGTCATTCTGTCAATCACAACCTCGCCTACATTCTTATACATTTCATACAGTATTTCATCCAGCCCAGCTGTCTTTCCATTCTTCTGCTTTTTCAAACATCTCTCAACTTCCTCTCTCCTAATTCTTTCATTTAGCTTACTTGCGTCTTTACTCTTCAGTGTCACACATCCTTCGTTGACCTCTGCCGTCTCTCCTACCCCACCTATAGTTTCCAAAAACTCTTTTATACAATCAATCATTTTCTCCCTATCTGTTACACATTCACCATTCACTCTTAAGCTTTCCACCCTCTCCTTTTCATTCACACTTTCACCTCTCATGAACTTATACCATTCACGCCCCCCCCTCCCCCCTACAGTCCTTTCTCTTTCATTACCTGAATCACATTTCTCTCACACTTCACCTTTGCATTTATAATTTTTCGCTTGAAGTTGTGAAATCTTATTAATTTGCTCATGTATAATAACAAAAAATTTTAAGTTTCAATAATGATGTAAAACACTGTAAAATAAATTAATGTAAATATAGTATAAATTTAATATTTAATATTATTTTCATTCATATCTAATACATAAAAATTAATTCCATTTGTAATTTTTTAAATACCACCGGGTGTGCGGGCCTTTTATATAAAGGGAAATTAGGGTGTGCCAATTATATATATATATATATATATATATATATATAACCACTGTGGTGGAGCTTAGTATTTATTATCTCGAGACCAGTTTCGGCATGGAGCTTGTCATACCAGCCTCAGTCGAACACTAAGAATAGTGTTCGACTGACATCTGGTTAACATCAAGCAGCATTTTGAGGAGAACTCCGTGCTAAAATTCACTTATGAATTGAGCACGGGCAATAAACTCCCTTTCTTGGACGTTGGGGTTCAAAACATCAATGACAGCTACATCACTAAAGTACATAGGAAAAGTAGGGACATGGGAAGTTTCCTTAATGCGGAGAGTGAATGCAAACGCACCAAAATGGCGTCCCACCCAGCCACAAGAGTCCCATTGAGGACAATAGGTGGACACCTTAAACCGGACTGAGGTACGGTGTTCGAGACGGCTTTCGGTAAGCTGAGCGTGGCGATCCCTAGACTAATCGACCCCCCAGTCGGTTACGCCGAAATCTACGAGAAAGAGGCAGATGTGGAAAGACTGACGAAGGAGGAAGGGCAACGGGTGCTAAAGGAGATAAACCTCTAGTCCAGCACCCCCCCTCAGATCCAGGCACATCGCAGGGTAGTGTGCAGACAGCAAGACCCCTTGATCGTTCAACATAATAATGAAGAAATCAAGGAGGAGATTAATAGAAACCAGTGGTGGAAGTAGTGAAGTTCCGTAATAAACGGGACACTGAACACCAACACGTTTTTAAAATCATATTTAGTGATACACAGATGGCCCAGAAGGCCAAAGAAAGGGGGTTACTACTCTTTAACGCTAAGATCTGTGCTGACCAGATAGAGAGAGAAGAGTTCACCCTCATCCAGATATGCTTCCGGTGATACAAGATGGAGCAACATACAACAAAAGATTGTAAGGAGCAAAGTATCACTTGCTCTCGGTGCAGCGGAAAAGGTCACCGATGGCGAGAGTGCACGGCAGCAATGGAGAGATGCCCAAACTGCAGACTGAACCACGGGGCAATAGTAATGTCCTGTCCCCCCAAAAAAGATCTGATAAAGAAAAAGAAAGCTGAGGAAACGAGGAGAAATAATATCTCCTACGCCCAAGCAACAAGAACAGCCCCAAACAGAGTGACGGAAAAGCAACAGCCGAAGACTCATCTCAAACTAGAGAATGAGAACTCGACTAAGATACTTACGTGCATATTATTTGCGCAGGTAAATAACCTTACAAACCCAGGAACGTTCGTGAAAACACTGAATCTCATGCTGAAAAAGAACTACATGTCTAAGATGTGGTTTCCGGATGACCCACCATCGGAAGACGTGCTGCAGCTTCAATTTCTGTCAAAAGGTGCACCAGAGGCATCCACGACGCCATTTACCCTGGAGGAGAGGCCATCAGAGTCTGCAAAAGGAGTAAAAACCACGACTGGAACAATAAACTCAACTAGGCCAGACTCAAGATTGGAGGCACAAAGGCGCCGTGAAAAGAAGCAAAGTAAAGCAGCAAGAAGGATAAAAGAAGCAGAGGGCAAACTCGCGAGCCAATCGTCCTCAAAATCTGATACCGAGGAGGCCGGAAACAGGGCGACCAAGAGTCCTGTAAGCTTAAGAAGTAGGTCGAAGACCTTGAAACGTACTTACAAGTACGATGGAGAGGATATCGACCTCAAAATAATTACAAACGAGCAGACCCCATACCCCGAGAAGCTCTCCCCCAAGGAGATATTTCATGGTATCCAGCAAAAGATATTTAAATGGACCTACTCAGCACCAAAACGAGAATCAGACATTGAGCAAGCGATGCAGGAAGGCACGGCAAAACTACACAAAGACTCCTGCATCACACTAAGTGATGCAGAATACAAGGAGATACGAAACAGCAAAAACCACAACACATAAGATACACCAAAAGAATAAAAACACAGGAACAAAAAAACATGGAGAACATAAAGAACGCTCTAAAAATACTCACACTGAATGTGAATGGATGGAAGGGAAAGTCCATTCCTTACGGTAACATCATCCGCAAGGTGGACCCGGACATCATTCTCATATCAGAACACGGCGTCAACACAAACACGGACACTATAAAATACACAATTACACAGTAATACAAAAGAACCACACACAAGAAAGGTACGATGGCGCAGCCATCGCTATCAGAAAAAACATAAAGTTCAGAACACTACCGGACTTAGACGAATCATTCGTGGCTGTCGAGATCCCGACCCTGGTTGGACGCCTAACTGTGGCGGCAGCCTACCAGCTGCCCAGGCGACAATACTTACCGATTAACAACTTCTTCACCCTCTTCAGGCAAAAAAAGGCTAGCATTGCTAGGCGGGGACCTAAACGTCAGTTGCCGTGCATCTGGCTACAGGCGCGTCGACCAAAGGGGACGAAACCTGGAGCTACTATTTGAAAGAAATAGTCTAGGAGAGTTGGACCAGACTTCCCAACTTATCTAACACGATGCTCGGCAACAGAACCGGACATTTTGTAAGCAAGTCCAGAATTTCCCTTCAACATCGCCAACGCCCCAGGCCCAGTGGTCCCGAGCGATCATATCCCAATTATCACCACCATTTCGCTTGCGCCAATGCTCAGGCCCGTCACACTTAGGAAAAGTTACGCAAAAGCTAACTGGGAGCAGTACAGAGAAATGCTCAGCTCTTACCAGCTAGCTGACCTGGATGACGCAAATCTTGAGGAAATTGATGAGGAGATTGACAAGATCCCTAATCTCCTCATTCAAGCTGACGAAAGATGCGTCCCCAGAATCTCGTACAAAATGCTCCTACCACCTAGGTGGACGGATGAAATGAGGGATATCGCTAGAGAACACAGGGAAATCTACGAGGAAGTCGGTAGGACAGGCCCAACCCAGGAAAGGGCAGCCCGAATGAGACAGCTAAAGCAAGGAACTAAAAAACATAATCCACGAAAAACAGAAGGAAATCTGGGAGGATATCATAGGCAGACTAGACAAGAAGAGAAATCCTGTAAGTTTTTGGAATAACACCCGAAGTGAAGACTTAGAGGATTGCCTCCCAGGCCTGGGATAAAAATAAAGGAAGGCGACATAATCATAGAGGATCCGGATTCTCTCAAAAGGGGATTCATGAGGCATTGGAAAGAGGTCTTTGCAATATCACCTGAGGAGAACGACGATTTCGACCAGGACTTCGAACCCAACTGCTCGAGGACCTCGGAGCGATGATACATAGGACTCACCCACAACGGCAAGTATCTAGAGAAAGAGAGATGGTTAACCACCGGCGCCCTATTACAATTGAAGAGACCATTAACACCATAAGGTCCTTCAAACAAAGGGCCCCCGGTTGGTCTGGGCTCACTAAGAACAACCTGGTGAATGCTCCACGGCAAATTATTCAGGGCATGGTGAACACCATGAAAGCATCCCTGATACAGACTACTTCCCTGACGGGTATAAGGTGGCTAAAATCATCTTTATCCCGAAAGGAAATAAGCCCCCAGACCAAGTGGCTAACTATCGTCCAATTTCTCTCCTAGAAATACCCGGGAAGATCTTCGAGAAGATTATATCTAACAGGCTACAAAATCAAATCGATGAGTTGGGAGCGCATAACCCACAATAACATGGGTTCAGACCAAAAAGGGGCACTGAAACGGCCCTGGCGCTCCTAACATAAAAGATCGTACACTGACGAGCGAATGGTCAATATGTAGACATCGTGATGAGGGACGTGCAGAAGGCATTCGACAAGGTTTGGCTGAGAGGACTACAATACAAGATCCTAGGTCTCCAGCTAAACCCAGTTTTGGAAAGGATTCTCTGTGACTTCATAATGGACAGGGTGCGTGTCATGATCGAAGAGCACAAAGGACCAGAATTCGAGCTCAAAGCGGGCGTTCCCCAGGGGAGCTGCCTGAGTCCTTTGCTTTACCTAGTCCTCACCATCGACCTCCCTACCCTAATACACAGGGAGACGATGTATCTGTAGTACGCAGATAACGTCACTCAGATCGTCCCCAGTAGGGTTAAGAAAGCAAGGGATCAGGCGAACAACACCATTGCAGAGATCTCGAACATCAACCAATATGAGAGAAGATGGAAAATCAGGACAAACAGGGAGAAATTTAAGATCCTCCCGCTGTGCAGCAAGTTGACGTGGCCCATTGTAATAGATGGGAGGAGATATGGCTACTCACCCATAGGCCCCATCATGGGCCTAAAAATCTCCGACCACGGATACTCGAGTCACTACAAGGAGAGGCATAATATGTCGAAGAGAGAAATCTCTAAGCTAAATAGGTTCATAAATCTTAGCTCGGCGAATATCAGGAAAATATACCTGATGTTTATCCGGGCTAAGCTCATCTACCCTGCTAGTGACTCAAACGGCCAGCAAGACCACTATGAGGAGGCTCCAGCGAGTGCAGAACTCTGCATCCCTCTGCATAAATAAAACCAGACGAAGAGACTATCGTCAACAGAGGAACCTGCACTGCAGGCAGCGTCTGGAGCCCATTAATGTCGCAACCCAGAAACTGGCCAAAAAGGTCAGGTCTACAATGGCTAATGATATCATAACGGAACTAAGAAGAACTGGTGGCAGAATTAACATCCCTGCCAGATTGCGCGGGAAGGTCGCTCGAAACTGGCGCTTCCCAAGCACTAGACTCTGTTCCAAGGAAAGCACAATACTAATTTACACATAAAAATAAACAACACAGAGTATGACACAATAAACTAAGAGACAAAAATTAAATTCACAATTAACGACGAACAAGCAAATACAACATATCAAAACACGAGGTATAACACTAAATTTGAACACAAATAAAAGCTCGAAAGCTCAACATTGCACGAAAACTAAGTAAACGAGACGAGGAGACAAATACAAAAAAGAACACAAAGAAGAATGCACACAAAGACAAACACTAGTCAACATTAATAAAACAAAAATGAAAAATAAGTAGTTAGAGAATAAAAATGCCTGTGATGCCCCTCAAACAAGGGCAACCCTACCTTTCTTTCACCATCTATCGTCTACCACTATCTAAATCTTCCACTATTGAGTACACCAAAATTATCTTCATTTATTAATATAGCTTCTAAGATGTTAAACCTCGCTTTATTACTCGTTTCTTTTAATAATGGTGTTATCAACGAGCATATCTCTCGTTAGGTTAATATTATGTACACTCTCCATACGGTTCTTTGGCCCTCCGCTTTGTAGATGCATAGTTAACCGTCTCAAAAGTGTGGTAGTTGTCATGCCAATATATTTAGAGTTATTATAAAGCTTACAGTCTTTATTGGTTCAGGTGAATTCGTAAACTATGTTGATTGACTTGAGATTCGAGGAGTTAGGGCAGATGATATTTTTCATCAGAAGATTGCTGGCTTTTGTGGTTTTATAATAGATGATGAGTTGGATTTTATCCGTTTGATTTTTAACCTTAATGTTACGGTTAATAATCTCCTTGATGTTTTTTTCATCTATTTTATAGGACGTGGACATCTGGTTTCTGTAATACACTTTGATGTTATTGATTTCTCCCTGATTACTTTCAGTTTTATCCGCATGTTTGTAATGGTTATTTAAAAATGATTGGAGTTGTTTATCAATCAGGCTGTTTGAGAAGCCATTATTCACGAGTATTTGCAATCTCTTGGTGGAAAAGTTCCCACGTAGAGCAGCTTTTATAAGCTCGGCGGATGTATGAGCCGATTACGCTTATTTTGTACCTTTCAGTGCATTCATTCTCTGCATTGAGGCATATTCCCATGTCTGTACTTTTCTTATCTACTTTAGTGATGTAGTTGCCATTGATGTTATGAACCTCAACACCCAAGAAAGGGAGTTTATTGCCCATGCTCAATTCATAAGTAAATTTTAGCACGTTCTCCTCAAAATGTTGCTTGATACCGAGATGTTCTTCGTTTTGGACGTTGATGTAGATGTCATCTACATATCAGCAATATGTGTATGGCTTATTTTCTATGATGTCCAATAATCACTCTTCGAGTTGACCCAAGTAATAGTTGGCGAAGGTTGGCCCTAAGGGTGACCCCATAGCCACTCCATCCATTTGTGTGTATAGATTACCGTCCGGTGTACTGAACGGCGCCTCTGATGTGCATGAACGTAACATGCTCCTTAAGATATTTTGGTCAAGATTTGGAGGAGACATTGTAGGATGGTGGTACACGTTTTTTTTATAATGATGTCGATGGTCTGAGCGATAGGTACATTCGTGAACAGGCTTTCTACATCACGGGATGATATTAGTCCTGACGGTCATGTAGCGTGGAGAATGTCAATGAATTCCTGCGTGGATTTTATGCTATATTTCGAAGGGATGTACAGTTTTATTATTGCATTTAGGGTTTTAGTTAAACAGTACGTAGGAGTCGTGACTTGAGAAATGATGGGCCTCAATGGATTGTGCGGCTTATGAATTTTTACATTGCCATACAGATAACCTGGTGTGTAATCACCGATGATCTTTTGGAAGTTCAGTCCCCTGATGAGTGCATTGGCTTTAGTTATTTGTCCATTAATTTTCTTTATGGGCAGCAAACTCACAACACCAGAAATTTGTAAGGCCTTCAACTCTCTAAAAAACAACAAATAGATAGTCTTAAGAAGAGCTGACAAATCCAACATATATGCCATTCTAAACAAAGAAGAATATAACAACAAATTGAATACCTCTTAAGTGACACCACTAAATTTAAACGCTTGAAAAAAGATCCATCAGAAGAGTTAAAAAAGAAAAAAACCCGGGTTCCGGAGCAATCATTACCGAAAAAATTGCTATTGAAACAGCGCGAGGCAACAGAGTTGACATTGTACTTCGTGATGTTGCCAAAGCCTTTGACAAAGTGTGGTTGCCCGGCCTAAAAACCAAAATCTGCGACCTTAACCTGGAAATAAACCTCTGCAAAATACTCTGCAGCTATTAGACGAGAGGAAAGCGATATTGCAGATAAACGGCAAAACGAGCGATGCAATCAATCTGCAAACGGGGGTCCCACAGGGAGGCTGCCTCTCACCTACACTGTACACAGTGTATACCAGGGACCTTCCACATCCAACTGATGAAAGTTCGTTGTACATACAATTAGCGGACAATATCACTCAGATAGTGACCAGTGATAGGAAAAAACCCAAGGACATCGCCCTAAGAACAGGTATAGAAATTAAAAACCTAAATGATTACGAGAAAAGGAATAAAATAAAAACTAACAAGGATAAGTTCAAACTAATACCCATGAACAGAAGGAAAAAAGCCACTGTACGCGTAGATGGAGAGGCCAGAGCCGGATTAAGGGGTGGGTCCAAGGGGCAGGAGCCTTGGGCCACCCACCAAGAGGGGGCCTCCCACCAAAAATATCATGAGCATCGAGTCAGATATACTGCGTGAATTGAACTTCAGTGACATCATCAGCGACTTTGCAACACAAAATTCGAGAAAAGTGTCTGGACTGTAATGGTAAATTAAATAATTGTGCCGGAATTTCTGTGTGTAAATAAATTTGGTAATAACAGCTTGTGTTCATTTCATTTCGTGTGTATGCATTACATATTATAAGCATTGGAAGAATAGTCCCCGTTCAGTAGTTCCTAAGTAAAAGTGTCCTATTTATATATTAGGATTTAGGTTACTAGTCTGTGGTGTATGCAATAGGGCCCCTATTGCCCCCCACCCTCCTGAAAAAATCCTTGATCCGCCACTGTCCAACAGCTAACAATGGGCCCCCCACCAAAATGGTCCCCGAGCCACCCACATCCCAAATACGGCCCTGGGAGAGGCATATCCTTTCTCAAGAGAAGGACGTGTCCTCGGACTAAAATTAACATCGACAGGTTATACAAGTCACCTTCCACAAAAAATCATAGAAGCAAAATCAACCTTATCAGCAATATACAGATTCAGGCAACTTTCAACCAGAAATAAAAGAAAATTATACCTGGCCCTAGTTCAACCTAAGCTCCTATACCCAATTGTACCATTGAATACACTAAGTAACTCCTAAATCAAGAAGATCCAAAGAGTCCAAAATCAAGCCACTAGATTCATAACAAACACAGGAAGACTAGATTACATACCGGCAGAAGAACTCCACCGCAGATCTACTATAAAACCCATAAACACAGTCATACAAAAAAGAGCAAGAAAGCTGTGGGAAAATATTTAAAATACGATTCCACAGAATATAATGAACCAAACCATCGTAAAAGAAGACCAAATCCATCGTACGCAATATAAACAACGCTTCGACGGTAGGCTGAGAAAAACGAAAATCAACGTCAATCCAATCTATAGGTAATAAACTATAGTACATACAGATAACAACCAGGAATGCAACATCTAAAACGGACAACCGATTGCGACTACCAACCATACAACCCAAATGAGAATCCCGATGAGGAACTAAAAGTAATTCTTGACAAATATATATATATATATATATATATATATATATATATATATATATATATATATATATATATATATATATATATATATATATATATATATATATATATATATATAAATATATATATATGAAACAGGAGTTTTTTTGGAGGTAAGAGAAAGGGACATTAAAAGAAGACTAGAATCAAAGAGAGCAGAGGGCGGCACAATGAAGGCGATCCTTTACCGAGAAGACAGAGATAACGCCAGGGGAAAAAAGTTTGGAATTCCTGGCCGGGACTCGAATCGGGTCTGCTGATTGCCGGTCAGATGCTCTACCGCTAAGCTACCAGGTACAGTCACTCTACTTCGCCCAAAACGTTACCCTATCAAACACAGTATCTCTCTAAGCTAGGAACCTCCAAGGATTTTTTATACCATATCTTCTGCAGAAGATATGGTATAAAATGGTTTGAAAGGCAGAAAATAAATATGGCGAAAGCCCTGTGGTGGTTGTTATCACTCGCAGAACTTGCATTTGCTCTTTCTTTGTGTGTGTATATATATATATATATATATATATATATATATATATATATATATATATATATATATATATATATATATATATATATATATATATATATATATATATATATCTTACGGATATATACATAATGACTTGTTCACATTTTACGTTATTTTATCACTCAACACAATAATATTTGTGATAATTTATCTAGAAGTTGATAAGAAATGATAAGGAACAGTTTCGTTCCGATCTTATCATAAATTAATTTGTCAAACTATTCAAATTGTTCATTATTCTGTTCACGAGGTGTTCTAACGATTTTCTTTTATAAATATTATAGTATCACAACTAAAGGAGCTCCTATACATCATACGTAAGTAAAATTTACCTAATATGTTATTTATAGCACATATTTTATAAATAGAATGGCAGAACAAATGCACGAAAAACTGGTATAATGGAAACGAAAATTAGAAGAGATAAAAGTGACTAGAAAAGTGGATAAATATGTAAACAACGCAAATCTGCTATATATACACACTTAGTAATTCAAAGGATTAACAATTAACTCCAACGCAATTGAAAGCGTGGAAAATTCTAATTATGTTGTTATAATGATAAATAGATTGGCAGCCATCTTGCCGTTGATATTTTGTTTTGAATCCACAAAGTAATGTTAGGGTTAGGTGTGGATTTGGGGTTTAGCCGGTTAGTCGTTTATTTTTTTAGTTTAGGGTTAGGCTAGTTTATTTTTTGTGGGTTCTTTTAGTTTGTTTTTATTGAATTCTGTAAGGTTTGTGTGCTGTTTTTTCCCGGTCGGATTTGAACCAAATAAGAAGCCTAACTAGCGATTCTTGTGAATATGTTTTCATATTTTGATCACCTGTGTTATATTGGTCATTATTCAGTGAACTTTTATAAATGTTTAAAAATGAAGATAACACAAGTGGCCGAAATATGAATACTAAATTATATAAAACAAAGTGAAGTTAATGAGGAGACGATCCGGACGCGACTGTATTGTCCCTGCCGGAATGTCGATAATTTCCACCGACAATTCTCCTGAGGTAAAGTATAATCTTTTGCCACTTTTGGTAATTCTACAAATTAAAACGAAACTTGTATATTAACATCATCGTGGTTCACGAGTATTTCTGGAATAGGTGCAATGAATCTCCCGACTCTTCCATAATTATCGCATCATACCGACAGGGCCTAACAGTGGCAAATAATAGCACGATGGATCCGAAACTACTACTTTCAAGTGATAATAGCTCTGAAAACATTGGTTTTCGAGCCGAATAAATATCAATAGACAATTCAGATAGGGCTATAAAATAGATTAAAATTAAATTTGCTACAAAAACACTTAATCTGTAGAATTACCATAGGTGGGCGCGATAACGAACAAATGTATCACGATAACCGATAAATCGATAACGATGACCTTATCGGCGATAACCGATAATCGATAACTAGCGACAAATTTCTCGCCCGATAAGGTGATAACCGATAAATCGATAAATACAAAATTATAATACAATATTTATTATTGACTATATATAGCGTTATTTTATAATACAATAGTAAGAATATTTAAATACTTTTTCTTAGTTCCTTACCTGGTAAGGCATTTCTTCATCTCCTCATAGGTTTTGAGGATCCTCCTCCCAGCTCGGACCTACCTATTTCTGCCTCCAAGGCACGCGCGGCTCGCACCTATACTAAACTGGAACCAAAAACTGAAATTATCGATTATCGCTAGTTTGGAACCAAAAGTATCGATGATACTGATGAATCGATAACGCGGGGAGGGGGATGGGTGATATCGGATTACAGATAACCCAATATCGTTATCGTGATAACGCCCACCTATGATAAATACCGTAAACATTATAATCAATATGTGCATTAACGTAAAAGAATAAACTGCTTAAGTCATATTATTCCAAGTTACTGTCATTTTCGTGCACAGTTCATTATTGTGTCCCTAACTAAATCATTTTTTTTTCGTTAACTCGAGGAACTTTAGTACCGTTTTCAAAGGAAACAGGACAGGAATATAATATTTTTTGTTGAATAATTATAAAAATCTGTTTATACGAATGTAGGTAATAAGTAAAATGCAATGTTCTCTCTATATTTAATTTAAACCGAATTAATGGAAGAGTAATAAAATGGATTTGTGTTTTGAGAACTAAAACATGATATATGGCGGCATTTGGCAACTATTGAAGGGATGTTTCCCAATGTCACCACTCCAGCTAATTACATATCGAAACTTATCTCTCTAAATTATGGTTTTGTTTAATTTCTGTTAAAATTAATTTATTTTTAATTAAAACAACCCATATACGATAAACTAAACTCCAAAAACCTTTATTGGAATCTATTAAACAAGCTAATTATAAACCTATTTTATTATTGAAATACTAAGAAAAACCTTATTACATACTTGCATATAATTAAATAACAATTTTAAGATTCTATAATAATGTAAAATATTGAGGAAAATAACTCTAATTAGAACGTATAAATTTAATGTTATTTTAAACTCAATTTTGAATGTAAAAGAAATAATTCCATAGTAATTCAAGTTTACCACAGTGAGTGCGATCCAGCGATATATAAGGGAAATTGGAAAGTGCCTCAAGATGCATCATCATCATCCAAGCCCCCAGCAGATACATCGGACGAATCATCACCACTTCCACGAGAGTTAATCGCCCAAGAATGTTACCATTTGGTAACTATTAACCTTGAGAGTAGAACAAGAAGCTTACCTTTGTCGCCTCGTTTGTCTCATAAGGGCAGCTACGGTCTGATTGGAGATTCCTCCTGTTTCCGTGGCTCTCAAAAGACACAGAAGCAAGCGTTGACGGGTTGATTGGAGATACCTCCTGTTCCTGTCCTGCTTGTAAAGAGGGCATTGGTCTGTTCTTCCCTTTGCACCCGTGGCGCTGATGGGCGAACAAGAGTGACGCCACGATGCAAGGGTCGGCGTCCATAGCCACCCCGCCAATGTCTGCGAAGCGGACGCCGAAGAGGACCGCCCGAACACTGGAGCCGGAGTTCTCACGGGCAGAGGAGGCCCCCAGCGATGAAAGCGGTCGCCTCGTCATCGACGAGAGCCCCCAGACCGAGGAGGTCCGGCAGCAGAATGAGGCAGTCTGGGTAACAGTCTCTCATTCCCGACCAGGACCCCGGCACAAGTTCAAACTGGTGCATCAGGGGAACACTACCAGTGCCTACCAGGCCATGACGGAGCTGGAGAGAGCACACCCTGGTCTGCGGATAATCATTCGCCTCACTCTCAACAGCGAATACGTCCTCACCCCGAAGGACGATGGGTCGGAGGCCATGCTGCGCCGCCTTGCCGAGGAGGGGGATCGAGTGATCCTGCTCTACCCCAGAGTGAAGAGGCAAAAGGTGGTGCTTGAACGCTATCCGACCACTCTCCCACTCCAGGCTGTCGAGGCATACCCCCACGTGCTCTCGACAACACGGCTCCTCGCACACAGAGACAAGGTCCCAACCAGGCAGATCCTTTTAGTGTACGAGGGGCCGCCACCACCCAAGTTGGACCTGGGCAGCTGGGGCCGCTACGCCCTGCGCCCCTATCAGGGTGAGCCTGTGAGATGCTACAAGTGCCAGCGCTTAGGGCATCTCCAGGCCATGTGCCAAAACCCCGTCAAGTGTGACGTGTGCAGTAAGCGCACCTGACGGAGGAGTGTATAGGTCGCCTCAAGGCCAGCGAGACCACCACGGTACGGTGCCCCAACTGCACCAAGGGGCACCACGATTGAAACATGAAGTGCCCCGAGCGAATGAGAAGGATGCCACAGGGTCACCGGTGGCAGCAGCAGATGGAACCACGTGCTCCCCCAACCCAGCAAAGAAGAAAGCGGCGGTTTATTGCCGTGCCACCCCCAATCGGGTCGGCGTGGGTTACCCATCAACCCGCGACTCTCGGCCTGCCCGGCACACGTCTGGGCGGTACACAGGAGGGGGAGCGGCAGAGGCAGGGGGAACCACGTGGGCCCCCCCAGCAACAAGGCAACCGACGCCTTGTTCCAGCGCCACCACCAAACAGGCCGGCGTGGGCTTCCCACCCACCCCCTACCCCTCAACAGCCTAGCACAAGTCAGGTCAAGACAGGGGAAGAGGACAGGCAGGGAGCGAGAGAGGCTACCAGTAGCTGCCCAACCAGCAACTCCACTCACACCTACACCCAGCCACCCACCTCCTCTGTCCCCAAGCCACAGAGGAGGGGGGGGGCACAGGCGTCGGGCCCACCGCGCCCGCCCAGACGAGGAGCAGTCCACGGTGCTACCCAGTGCCCAACCACCGACAGGGTCTCGACGTGGACCCCCAGGTTATGGCGAGGGACTCAATGACGAGGGCAGAACCATCATGGACGTCATCCTCGCGTGTGTCGTACAGCTGGTGAAGAAGCTGCTCGACCGCCGGCAGGGCACCGCAGCCCCCACCGAGCAGGACCTCGACGCACTCCTCCGCGAAGAGGTGTTAACCGCCGTCACAGAGGGTGCCCTCCATCCCCCACCATCATCTACCACGCCGAGAGGTTCCACCCAACACCCTCTGCACCCACCGCACGCCCACAACCAAGATGGAGGCGCGGATTGATAGCCCAGCCCACGCTGAGGGTGCTGCAGTGGAATGTGCAGGGCTTCCGCCCCAAGAAACATCAGGTGCTGCAAGCCCTCTTCCAAGAAGACCTGGACCTGGTTCTCCTACAGGAGACGCTTACGCCCGCCGGCTTTGAATGGCGAGTCGCAGGCTACACCCTCCACTCGCTTCCGGCTGGTGACGTAAATGGGCGTGGCCTCATACGGAACACAATCCCGCACAAGAAGATCGCCGCACCCGTGTACTGTGGTGATGGCGTGGAGGTCCTGGCACTGGAGCTACAGCTGGGGCCGCTCACTCTCACTGTATACAATATATACAGGAGCCAGCGGTACCCGCTGGATGCTGGGGAGCTGCTCTCCCTCGCATCCCACTCCAGCCTCCTTGTAGCGGGCGACTTCAACGCCCACCACCCCGTGCTGCACTCTGTTTCACCCACTAACGTGACCGGGCGCCACCTGACCGACCTGCTCGAAGAAGTCCCTGACGTCCGATTACTGAACACCGGGGAGGCCACGCACGTCCATGGGGAACGGCTTGACCTCACGCTAGTGTCGGACGACCTACAGCCTGGTGCCACCTGGCAGGTCCACCCTACCCTCACCAGCGACCATTACGGGACCCTCACCACCCTCACTGTAGCCCCACCAGCTCCTCCTCTCCCGCCGCCCCAGTGGAACGTCAAGAGGGCCGATTGGGCAAATTTCCAAGCCGCCATTGAGGAATGGTGGTCCACGTATGTGCCTCCGGCGGACCTGCACCTGCAGGAGAGGGACCTTACGGCGGCCATAGAGAGTGCAGCATACGCGGCCATGCCCAGGACAGCCTCTAATCGCCGCCTGCGCCCGGACTGGTGGTTTTATAACGAGGAAGTCCGGGAGCACAATCACCGCGTCAACGTACACAGGAGGCTGTACGAGAAGCGCCCGACCGCCATTAACCTGCAGCTCCTGTAGTACGTGGTAGCCCACGCGCGACAGGTGTCCCTAGCGCCAGGGAGGCAAAGTGGCTGGAGTGGTGCGCCTCTTTCAGCCAACACACCTCACTCAGCCAGCTGTGGGGGAGCTTCAGGAAGGCCTCACGCGCCGCTCCGACCCGCCCAGCTGCCCACCCACGCCCCCAGCAAGAGGCAGATCGGCTGGCGAACTGCTTTACAGCGAGGGGTTCCAGCGAGCAGCTCCCTCCCCACACCCGCTACCTCCAGCAGCAGCTACGCCCACAGCGCGACGAAGAGGTCAGGGAGGCGCGAGGCCAGCCGCAAGCGACGGACCAGCCTTTCACGCTCGAGGAGCTGGCCAGGGCGAAGCGTGGGCGTGATACAGAGGCGGGAGCCGACGGAGTGCGGTATTCCATGCTGGCGCAGGCTGGGCCCGCCGAGGACGCCGCGCTGCTATCCCTTCTTAACGCGTCGTGGTTGGCAGGCCGTCTGCCGCCCTCCTGGAAGGACGCAGACATCCAGCCCATCCCCAAGCCGAAGGATCACACCACCTTCAGGCCAATCTCCCTCCTGAGCTGCCCCGGAAAAACAGCAGAGAGGATGGTGCTGAGTCGCCTACAGTGGAGCGTGGGAAGCCTTCACCACCACGTGTTCGGCTACACCAGAGGGGAGAGCACAACGGACTGCCTCATCACCCTCCTGGCTCACGCCAACAACCAGCCCAACATCGTAGTCTTCCTTTACCTCGAGAAGGCTTTCGAGCTGGCTAGCCCCCGCGCCGAGCCCGTGTGAAGTTCCAGGGTCACAAGTCTCCTTACCTCACCTTCGAGAACGGGACACCCCTGGGCGGCATCCTCAGCCCGTTCCTTTTCAACGTGCTGATGGAACAGCTGGTCACCCTACCCTATCGGGAAGGAACCATCCTAATCAGCTACGCCGACGACCTAGCCCTCGTCGTCACCGGGCGCGGCGACAAGCTCGCGCGGGCCCAAGAAGCGCTGCACCTCATCACTGCCAAGTGCGAAGAGCTGGGGCTCAAGATCTCGGCAGAGAAGTTCGAGGCCATGGCCATCAAGACTTGTACACCTGCTGGCCAGCATCTTCGCATCCAAGGAGTCGGCCTGGCCTGGACCGACTCCTACCAGTACCTCGGAGTGTGGGTGGACAGGCGGATGTCCTTCACGCAGCATGTCACGCACCTGAGGGAGCGGACGCAGGTCCGGCTGAATGTGATGAGGGCCATGACGCGGCCGAGCGCTGGTGCAACCTTTACCGTCCTCCGCCTCTACTACCTGCAAGCAGTGCGGTCCCTAGTGGACTACAGTGTACCGGTCCTTGTAGCGCTACCCCGGCAGCAGCAACAACACCTGGAGGTGATGCAAAACACCGCCATGAGGACTATGTTGGCGGCACCCAGGTGGTGCAGTGCCTGTGTCATGCAGAGTGAGGCCAACCTGGGGCCCCTCACCGCCAGGTTGGATTGCATTGTGGCCTGTCGGGTGGCCAGAGTGCTCAAGCGCGACGTGGAGGGTGTTGCGCAGAGGAGACTCCGAATGGCCGTGGCGCAGGGCATCGAGTGCCTGCGTAACAACAGGTGGCTCGTAAACGTCAGCCTAGCAACCAACTCTCTCAACCAGGCGGGGAAGTGGCTGTGGCCTGACCCCGACACCCCCAAACCCGCCTACGTTCCACTACCACCATGCGACCCCCCCCCGCTCACTTCACCGCCACACAGCTGCCCGCCAGCAAAGCGAACTGCCTCACCGAGGTGCTGCACCAGCACGTTTTCATGGCAGCGTCTGAGGTCACGGAGCCAGGCAGCGCAGTCTACTTCACCGACGGCTCCGTCGACCCCGACAGCGGGAGCACCGGCGCCACCTTCGTCACGAGCGGCTTGACGCAGGCGTGGAGGACATCAGACCACTGCTCGACCCTCCAGACGGAGCTGGTAGCAATCCTGCACGCCTTCCAGCACGCTCTGCTCCGCTGGGAGGCCACTGTGGTGATACACACGGACTCTCGGTCGGGACTGCAGGCGCTGCAGCATGCCCATGCCAACAACAACACCCGGGACAACATCCACCTCACTATCACCATCTTGTGCACCCTGCAGGACCTGGCAGCTCAGGGCAGGCGTGTCCGGCTCCACTGGATTCCCAGTCACGTTGGCGTGCGCGGCAACGATGCTGCCAAGCGAGCCGCCGATGGCCCCCCCATCACCTGGACCATGCGCCCCAGTCTGCAGCAGCTCAAGGTGCAGGCTAAACGCAGGGCCGCACACAACGCCCAGCAGCAGCACCAAGAATGGGAAGTAATCAAGAGGCAAGCGGTGTGGTATGCTGCAGCCACAGCCTATCACCCACTGAACCCATCCTTCCAGTAGCCCAGAGCGAACGGCGTGCTGCTACAGCGTGTGAGGCTGGGCTACTCCACGCGGGAAGAGCTGCATGCCGACTTTGTGGCAGGGAGGTGCGAACACTGCGGGGGCCACTCCCGGCGTCCACTGGTGCACTACCTCCTCTCCTTCCCAGCCACCGTCCGCCTCAGGCCAGAGCGAGCGCCAGCCCCTCCCCCTGTAATAGGCGCCCTACTCGGGGCGCGAGAGGCAAGAGCCACCCGGGTGGTCCGCCACACCCCCAACAAACGAGCTTCTTGAGGTGCTGAAACAGCACCCCCTCCGCGCTGATCGCCGCCGGCGCCCAGCTGGGCGACAGGTGATGAGGACCGCCGCCACCCACTTGCAGGAGATAAGTACGCGTGGGACGCTCCACCACGTCTTACTGCACGCCTACACTGAAGGGCTCCCCGCTTTGTGTATTGTGTACACTTATAATACATGTAATTATATTATTGTTTTATACTATTACTGTATTTGTATTGGATTATTTTTGTATTTGTATTAAGATTATGTATAAATGTACGCTATTGCACAATAAACCTATACAATCAATGCCTCAAGATGGAGACTAAGTTCCCGCAGAAAATTCCTTTACCCTTAAAGTATCACCTTTACCAAACCGGCAATCAAGAAACAAGTGAACACTACCATCTGGAGTCAGTATCTCACTAAAGGCACCACGAAGAATCGAATCAGTACCATCAAATCGAACCAAAAACCTTATCTGGCTACCCAGGAGCAGGGCCGGTTTAAGGAGCTGCGGGTCCCGTAGCACAAGGAACAGCAGAGCCCCCACTCGTGTATATATATATATATATATATATATATATATATATATATATATATATATATATATATATATATATATATATATATATATATATATATATATATATATATATATATATAGTGACTGGACCTAAGTATTTTGCACAACTCTATTTGTGATGTATTTTGAAAAGTTGGAGATCTGGTTTGGAGTAAAGAGTACACGCAGTTCAGAGAACATATATTTAACAGAATATTTAAGCAGAACATACCAAAATATATTGACAACCAGAAAATCAACTAAACAAAATAATGTATGGGACAAAAGTATTTAGCCAAAATTAACATTATGTTAAATCATTGTTAGTTTAGCGCACAATTTGAGTATCTTAATTTAAACGTTTTATAAAGCTGCCAGAAACTTCCAGAAGCACATGCAATGTAAACAAACTACGATCGGCACAATCATTACCTCTCAAGAGTTTGTTGAAGGTGAATGTTCAATGAATACAATGCCGAAAATCAAATAAATACCCAAAGCTATTCGAAAGCAAATAGTTGGACTTCGTAATGAAGGATTAACCTATAGGCACATTGCTGAACGTGTTAAGGTTCCATACTTAACTGTTGGGGCAATAGTTCGGAAACATCGAGAGACTGGGGCAATCTCCAACCTGCCAAGAGTTAGAGCTCCTCGCAAGCTCACAGGCCGCTCTCGACGCTATATGCTGCGTAAGGTGACGAATGTGCCCATGGCTACCCGTACAGACCTACAAAATCAACTGGAGTTACAAGTTCACGTCAGTTGAAAAACGGTTTCTAGAGAATTGCATAGAAGTGGTCTACATACCTTCATTCCACGCAGAACTTCTTTTCTTACAGCAAAACATGTGAAGAATCGTTTAACGTTTACCAAAGACCATCTTGACAAAATAATTGAGTTTTGGGAACGGGTTGTATGGTCCAACGAAAGCAAAATTGAACTTTTCGGCCAAAACGAAACTCGTCATGTTTGGAGGAAAGCAGGAAATGCCTATGATCCCAAGAACACCATCCCTACCGTCAAGCATGGAGGAGGCAACATCATGGTGTGAGGCTGTTTTACTGTCCATGGTGTAGGGAAACTCCACATCATTGATGGAAAAATGGATAGTTCCATGTACAGCCAGATACTGGAGCAGAAGCTGCTTCCGAGCGCAAAAGAAAATCTACATCCGGCGCAAGTGGATCTTTCAGCAAGACAATGACCCCAAACATACGGCGAAATTAACGAAAGAATGGTTCGTAAATAAGAAAATAGGTGTCCTTCCATGGCCTAGCCAATCGCCTGACCTCAATCCCATTGAAAATTTGTGGCGATTATTCAAAACTGCTGTGCACAAAAGGAGTCCAAAGAACCTTGCTGATTTGAGGATCATCTGCATGCAAGAATGGAACAAGATACCACAAACGGAGTGTCAAAAGTTAGTTTTTAGTTAGAATAATCGTCTCTATGTTGTTATTGCAAATAAAGGTCACGCCACTAAATACTAGACTTGTTTTTTTGTTTTGGCCAAATACTTTTGTCCAATACATTTTTTTGTTTAGTTGATTTTCTGGTTGTCAATATATTTTTGTATGTTCTGCACATCACAAATAGAGTTGTGCAAATACTTAGGTCCAGTCACTATATATATATATATATATATATATATATATATATATATATATATATATATATATATATATATATATATATATATATATATATATATATATATATATATATATATATATATATAAAGGGTGTTCCAATAACTTCGACCGATTTTAAATGTGAGTTAAGTTTAAGCGTCTAATGATTTTTTTCCTTTTTCTTTCAGATTTAACAACTTCAGTCTTTGGCAATTTCAACCATGGAAAGATTAACAATCGAACAACGTGTTAAAGTTATCGAAGCTTATTACGAAAATGGACGTTCAAACAGAAACGCATTTCGAGCACTTCGCGATTTTTTTGTTCAACATTTTCGACCAACCTAGAGTGCATTTTCATCTTGGCGGATTGGTTAATAAGCAGAATTGTCACATTTGGGCTGATGAAAATCTCAGGAAGATTGTTGAAAAGCCACTGCATCCACAAAAGGTCACTGTTTGGTGTGCATTTTTTGCTAGCGGAATCATTGGGCCGTATTTCTTCGAAAATGATGCCAGGAATTCTGTTACGGTTACAGGCGAGCGATACCGTGCCATTACAACCAACTTTTTATGGCCTCAATTGAATTCTATGGATGTCGAAGATTTGTGGTTTCAACAGGACAGCGCCACATGCCACACAGCCAATGCAACAATGGCTTTATTGAATGAGAAGTTCCCATGTCGCATCATCTCTCGAAACAGCGAGGTCAATTGGCCACCACGATTGTGTGACTTTACGCCTTTAGATTTCTTCCTTTTGGGTCATCTTAAAAGTAAGGTCTATGCCAACAAGCCAACAACAATTCAACAACTAAAGGATGAGGTAATAGGGCATATTGGTGAGATCGAGGAGCAACTATGCAGAGACGTCATCAAAATTTTGACCATCTAGTGGAGTTGTGCTGCCGAAGCCTTGGCGGACATTTAGGCGATATTATTTTTCCCACATAATTGCCATGATTCAAATTACATGATCCAATAGTGAAATCAATAAATTTTTACTAATAACACTGTTTTATTTACTGCTAACTTCGATCTATCTTAATGGAACACCCTTTATATTCAACAAGGTTGCTTCTAAGAAGGTGTAATTTTAATTGCAGTAGGAAGGATACGACCATCAATGACATTCTTATTTATTCCAAGCAACGTTTCGGATTACCTAATTCATCATCAGGCTAAAGGGATAATCACAATTTGTGAGGCGAACAAATGTTAACATAAACTAGATACAAATCAAAAGCAAAATTATTTAGATAGTGACCTATAAAATTAAAAGTATTAATAATTGCAAGTACATTTACAGATAAGGAGAGGAACAAATTCCTACCTGCTGTCAGCGAGTCAGGGGAATGACTAAGAAATTTACCCCAAATCGGACACGATTATGGGTAGTTTGTTATCGTTAGAACACTAACAGGTCTGAAGCTGGTTGGTTGTGGCTATTACCGATAATGGGTGGCAGGTCAAGTCTGAATCTAACGTGGGCGAATGTGTTTTTATGAAGAGAGATTCCAGAATTCTGAGCCGGGTGATGTTAGGATTACAGCCCAGAATCTCAAAATTATTGATGTTTGCATCAACCTTACACTTTATAATGTGATCTCTGTTTGGCGAGACTTCCTTACTAGCGAGAGACTTTCCTGTTGGGCAACTAATGCCGACGTGTGTGCAAACCCTCGAGTGTAACGAGCGAATAGTACTACCAATATATGTTCCCTGGGAACATCCAGGGCAAGAAAATTTGTATACAATACTATTGCGCAAATAAGCCGGGGTTAAATCCTTGGTGGGGAAGAAATTACCTATTTTTAAATTGTTAATGAAGGTTATTCGGAAATGTATTTGGGGAAAAAAACTCTGAAGAACTTTTCGGTACCATCTTGAAGCTTCTTGATTCAGAGGACCGATATCAGGTAGGAGAAAATATCGCAAGTCCTTATGGACATCTAACTTTGCAACCTTTGGATGGAAGGAGTCATTTAATATTTTACCTATGACTCTGTCATTCCCCTGAATCGCTGACAGCAGGTATGAATTTGTTCCTCTCCTTATCTGTATATGTACTTGCAATTATTAATACTTTTAATTTTATAGGTTCACTATCGAAATTATTTTGCTTTTGATTTGTATCTAGTTTATGTTAACATTTGTTCGCCTCACAAATTGTGTTTATCTCTTTAGCATGATGATGGATTGGGTAATCCGAAACGTTGCTTGGAATAAAAGAATGTCACTAATAGTCGTATCCTTCCTACTGCAATTATATATATATATATATATATATATATATATATATATATATATATATATATATATATATATATATATATATATATATATTAGTGTAGTTGGATAGCAGTGTTTCTTGAATGCAAATTTTGTTGAAGACCATTGTGTATTTTGCCTTAATTAATTTCCTTTGGCAACTTTCTCTTCTTCTAACTATCTTTTTTATTCCATCTTGTAGATAGTGGATTATTTGTCCAGTATTCATCTCTTTTTTAAATAAATGTTTGGTAAAAACCAAACTAAAGTGCTAAGCTTTCAATCTGATTCGAGCATCTTCGGAGCGTTTTGAAATGTTCTTGCCTGCTTTACCGATGTAATGAGTGGAGTGAGGAAATGGTAGAAAGTAAAATGAAAGAAAACTATTTTTAAGGGGTATTTATTCGCCTCAGTTAAACGTAACGTTAGAGAAAATGAGCCACTACTGTGCATTGAATCTTTAAAATAGTTTTAATGGGCGATTCCAGCTTGTCGCTTGACTGTTGATGGCCGGCTTATTTTCATTTATTAATATGGCTTCTAAGATGTTAAGCCTCACTTTATTAACCTCTTTTTTTAATAATAGTGTTATCAACGAACATATTTCTCGTTAGGTTAATATTATATACACTCTCCATATGATTCTTTGTCCCCCAGCTTTGTAGATGCATAGTTAACTGTCCCGAAAGTGTGGTAGTTGCCATGCCAATATATTTAGAGTTTTTATAAAGCTTACAGTCTTTATTGGGGCAGGTGAACTCGTAAACTATGTTGGTTGACTTGAGATTCGAAGAGTTTGGGCAGATGTTATTTTCCATCAGAAGATTGCTGGCTTTTGTGGTTTTATAATAGATGATGAGTGGATTTTATCTGTTTGATTTTTAACTTTGATATCAAAAACAATATGACAAATCAGCCTTATTAACCAAACCACTCACAACAGGGAAACCACAAATACGTATAAAGTATAAATGCTCACATTCTGGAGTTTCCGATCCTATGGGGACTTTTTCATTAACCTCCCAAGGCAATGGGAGGTCATAGAATGTAATTTCATAGTATCTAGTTTTCAACTACGATGGCAATGACAGAAAGTAATAGTGGGCGTCCACCGATGCATGGAGAGCCGCCTCAAAGCGCAGTAGCATCCACACTATGGGCCGACGATGGCGAGGTAACTCTTGATAAATTTTCTACCGATAGAGGGCTACTCTCCAGCCATACGATTGCGGTAAAGGGGTATCTCCTTGTGATAGAACGGTTTGAGGCCGCTCAATTTCAACCGTTATCACATGTTGTTTAGAAACACGATGCTACCCACTTGCATCTTCGCCTTGAAGCCGGGCGCGTTATCGCGCCACCTGAGTCAATATTTAACCAAGGAGGTTCATCTCCCCCCCCCCCTCCGTTCGCCGCATGCGCCGACCTCGCCAGATTGAGTTAGGCTTATGGGCAGATAAGGTATTGTTCTCAGGCGCGGCTGTGCATTCCCTCGAAGCCCCACTCCATTGTACCCTACGCCAAGGGGATGGCTCGACTATTTATACGGAAACTTTACCACTAAGAGCAGATTCGAGATCCAGATTATCTTCGCGAGACATCCCGCCAATCCGGTCTCAACTTGTGCACCAAGGGCCCTCTACCTCGAGATCCACCATCATTGTCCAGAAGAGGACAATATCCCTTGAGTGCCAAGGTTTGAGCCTTCAAGACGCCCGTTGACAAGAGACGGTTCTCACCCCCCCCCTGTTGTTCAGAAAGAGAACAACGTTAGAACAGCCATTGTTCTTTGAGCCAGTAGACAAGAGACAGTTCTCACTTCCCCTGTTGTTCAGAAAGAGAACAACATTAGAACAGCCATTGTTCTTTGAGCCCGTAGACAAGAGACGGTTCTCACCCCCCTGTTGTTCAGAAGAGAACAACGTAGAACAGCCATTGTTCCTCAAGCCCGTTCGCCAAGAAACGGTTCTCATTCCCAAGACGCCACGTCAGGATCATTTAATCCCCCCCCCTTCCGCTGGAACCTGCCAGCGGACCGAAGATTCCTTCGCGTCGCCTTCCTCTGCACAACAACTGGTCATTACGTAAGCTGAACATTACCTTTAAGCATTTAACCTTTTTGTCAACCCTATCCTGTGCTTTAAATGGTTTAGCGAACCATCCCATCCCTTTAATTTTTATTTGTTTTACCTTTTTAAATCTCTTCCAAATCTTAATCCTCAGATTAGCTAGATTTCCCACGACCCTTTTCATTCTCTGTTTATGTCAATATTTTCCGTTTTGTGTGTTGTTGAAAGTTTTATTAATAAAACTCTATTTTATTAATGATAGCCATATTATTATCCTTGAGCTCAGTTCCACTTCTTAAGCATATTGAAGATAAATAACATCGGTCGACCAGATAACCACGCACTCTAAATATAATTGAATAGTTTCCTCAACGAATAGTCATATATGGTATATCGTCGAGAGTCCATTCTACGACACTCCTTTACCATCTTCTAGAGATGCGTTACGGCAACTCAAGATTTAAAACAGATCCTCGCCCCAGTGTCTTTCTCACGCGCCACTTCAAGTCTTTCATATCGCTATGGATGAGGGGTTTCCCTTACAACACCTTTCGTTAGAGATGTTTACTTTTCTAGGGGTCTGCCAAGACCCCCGAAAATTTCGCGGCAGCAGCGTCTCTAGGAATCACTCTCATGGTGGGCACAATTAAACCGAGAGAACCATATTACAAGGGAAGAACGGTCTGCTGGATCACGACCCCCCCCCCGCCCATTCTTAGACTACACTACTTGCTAATGGAGGTCAACATACCGACCCCAACAACGAATTTCACCCTGATAGCCCTTAGGCCTGTTGAGTCCCCAGGTGGGATCTTCGAACCATCGAGTCATGGGGGCCATATGGAGGCATACTCGATGTGAACATGAACCCAAAGGTCTCCCCGCCTACGTAGTGTCATCTCACTCAGAGACATCGCTCGTAGGTGGCCGTGAGACTCTCTGCAGAAATCTAACTGTGTGAGAAGGACAGCACTAAGGGGGTCTAAACTACCTAACTCATTTGCATGACTGGATGGAACACCTCGGAGACTTAGGACCCGAATTCCCACGTCTCCCCGCACGCCAAAGGATTCGGGGCAGGCAGAGGAAAGGACTCGCCCGGCAAGCTCAACCTCCCACAATAAATCTTCGAAGGAAGCGGCGTCTTCGTCGGCCAAAAGCCTCAGGAGCTTTTTCTCCAAGAAGAGTGGGACCATCCTTAGGACGGTCTTTAATAAAAAAAACAAAACCCAACAGATTCTTTGAGTCAGGCCTGGAAGGTAATTTCTTTCAAAGGACTCGCCTAGGACTCCGAGCTAACTAAGAGGAAAAGCAGAGGGTTGTTTCCTCCGCTTCCCCATTAATTTTTGTCTACAGAAGACCGTGTTGGCGCGCGACCCTGTCCACCCTACCGGGGTATAAGGGTTTCGCAATCTCACCACCGCGAGATGGGGGTGGGGCAGGCGGATGTGGTATTTATATCCTACATTCGAAGACTGGGCGACCAGACCAGCGTTTGGCTATTCCCCACACCGACTACATGGCAGAAATCGGGGCTGCTTGGCAAAGATGATGGGAACCACAGACTATGACTTTTTGGAGGAGAATGGCCCCCTTCATTTTATTTGACTCTCTTTGTTGTAAGTCGCATGGTCTTTCACCGGGGGATGCGGGCCTTTCCTCGACGTCGGAACGGATTTCTTCTTGGTTGATTTTTGTGTTTTTAGTTCGTTTTTTTAATTTTAGAATAGCCTAACACTAGGCTAGAATCATGTCCTTACTGACCAGATCGAAGAGTTAGAGATGGGTGTCTTACTGTGGATGAATTTACGGATCACTGACCAAGAACCACTTCATTTTCTTATCTCGTTCTACCCCTGCGTCCCCCGGATGTAAAACCTGATTTAGGAGGGCAGTTGGTTAATGACCTCCATGATGGTGACCACTTTCCTATCACAATATCATTTTAGAGTAGTTGGCACCTGAGAAACTATGGTACGTCCACTGGTCGAAGGTCACTAGTGATGGCACGTACAAGTGGTCACTTACTATGGCTAGTTATGGCGAGTACAAAGGTCACGGGTATGGGCTGGTAATTGGCCTATAAGTTATTAGTGACTAGTTTAGCTTTGGAGATCGACTCGGCCGTGTCCCATCCAAGTACTAACGTTTCCCAATGTTGCTTAACTTCGACGTAGCGCTATTAGGGTATTCGGTCAACGGGCGCAGCCCTTGGGCTGGCTCTAATTTTGGGAAGATTATCCTCTCACTGGGTTTTAGTTAAGTAGACTGGGTAAGAGGATTGGTTGAATTACTCTCAGGAAAAAGGAATCTCGGAGGGTGGATTCTAGGACTCTTTATTGAGAGGAGGACCCTGTAGGCTTAGGCACAAAGAATTTGATTGAACTTGTGTCGGGTATTTGAAGCAAGCCTATTAATATTTAAGTCTATTTCTGACTAACTGATTGTCCGACTCTTTTGACTCTCTACACTCTTGACTGCTGACTCACTTGTCTCTGATTGCTAAATGCCCTGACTACTTCACCTTCTTGTTGACTACCCTGACTCACTTGACTGCCTCTAGGTTCTACCCAGAATTGTATATAATGTATCGAAAACTAATGACACGGTTTGGGCGGAGCTAATTCTACTTGATGTTAATTTGTGTGCACGGGGATAGAGAAAATCTTTATCTCAAATTTAAAGAATACGATTTTGTGTTTCGCAGCCCCCTGACAGTAAATAAGGTCCGCATCTTTCCTGTCTTCAGCTCGGTGTCAATGACTGCACCTTTTTTTTACGTTTCTTCGTACAGCTGTGGCGTTTCCCAGAACCTTTGTGATAAGAGCATGTACAGATATCGCGAGAGGTGTGTAAGTGTATATGCTTGTGAGTGTGTACGTGTGCGAGTGCGTAAGCGTGTGAAAATTCGTTTTGCCTGCAGCCCTTTTTAAGAACACTATATATTATTGTTTACATGATCAGATGATGTATATTATTATTTATCTGAAAAAATGTTATATATATTTTAAATTTCTTGCATGCATGTAATTAGGATTTATATGACACTCATGTGTGAGGCTTCATTGTCAATCCTATTTTGCCTTGCAATGTGGCACTACAAAACCTTCTGGCTGATGTATCTCAGTCGAGGAGTTTATGCTGTTGATGTGGCTGTTGAGTTATTTTCCGCCAGGCTTATCGTAGTGTGTCTACAATTCCTACAACGTCAGGCCATTTTGCACGCAGCCCTCTTTTCTGGTGGTCGGGCGAGTGTGAGATGACCTTCAGAGAGAAGCGATACGCCTATATGCCCCCCCGCCTCCTCCCCCGAACGATCTCACGGTCGGTAAATTTTGTGGATCTGTGGCTTGGTTCCGTTATGTTTCGAAGCAAGCCCGCCAGTCATCTTGGCGGGCATACGTGTCTTCACTTAACGGGTAGATGCCTCTTGCATATGTGTGGAAGCGTGTAAAAAATGATTCGAAGGCAAGTTCTCGAGGACCTCCTTCCCGTCTTTCAGGAGGATGAGACCGTAATCTCAGACCCTGCGTCCGTGGTGGATTCCGTCGCAACCGCTTTCTCTGCATTCTCTTGCAGTGTTGCTGCTCTGCCAGCATTTATTACAAGTCTTAGGTTCACTGAAGGATGTGGACTGGATGTTACCCCTCAGAGGTGGGTAACCTTTTAGCGACAAGTTTATGCCTCACAGATTGGCCTAGAGCAGGGCGGCTGTGCAACCCCTGCAAGCACCAGTTGTAACAGACTATGGAACTTCCCAGTTTGCGGGGTACAGAGTTGGTATGCGAAGTAGCTCCATCTTTCTGAGACCACTCATTAGGTAACGTTTCACTTGCGAACGCGACACAGGTTGCCACAGTGACCTATCTTAACTAGTACCCATTCAGAAGCTTGAATAGGGTATGCTCCCTCTGTAAATCATCTTCTCGATCGGGTAACAACAGAAAGTTTTATCAGGCAGAATCCAATGCTTCTTCATTTTGAGAAAGCAATGGTTATATTGGAAAAATGAAATTTTTCTTTATCTCGAGAGGTAATGCTTTTTTTGCAGTGATCGTGACCTAGATGGATCCCGTTAATAAAACTTCCAATTTCCTTCTTTCCAATCATTTATATTTCATTCTTTTAACTTTAATGATTAGTCATATACAGGGTGACCACCCAAAACGGGCCCCAACTTTTGATATGCCTCATTTCTTAATTTTCTGCAAGGATTGAATGAAACTTTGGTGAAAACTAGTTAAAAACATCATATCAAAACATGAGTGTCTTTGGACTTTTCTTCTTTATTCTAGAGCACGTGTTCGAGATGACCTCAATTTAGCTCTGTGCATTTCTTGAGGCGCAGCACAAAGTTGTCCATGACGTCCATACAAACCGACAGACTAATGGCTCTGATCTCCTCCCTGATGGCTTACATGAGTTCCGTGAGAGTCCTGAGTCTCCTTGCGTACACTCTGTCTTTAAGGCAGCCCCAGAGAAAGAAATTGGGTGGGGGGGCTAAGGTCTGGGCTGTGAGGTGCCCACTCAAAATCAGTCTCGAGACTGATCACACGGCCACCAAAGTTCTCTTTCAGCCAATCTCGTGACAGGTTTAAGGTGTGAGAGCTTGCTCCATCTTGCAGGAACCAGAACTTCCCCATAAGCGACGGGAACAGGGTCTGCAGCTCCCTCTTGAAGGTTTTGAGGATCTCAACATACTGCTCCTTGGTGACAGTCACTGTCGCGCCAGATTCCTCGAAGAAGAATGGTCCGATGATGCCTCTGGCTGAGATTGCAGTCCATACCGTGCACTTATGGGAGTGTAGGGTCTTGGTGGATACCTCATTTGGTCTGGAGGTCCCCCCAAAAGACATTTGTCTTCGAGTTTATCTTTCCTTCAAGATGGAAGTAAGCTTCATCTGAGGTCCAAAAGAGGTTAAGGAAAGTTGGGGTCTCCTGAATCTTCTCCAGTATCTTGACTGCCATAGCCTTTCTCTGCTCCTTGTATGAGACTGTAAGGGTCTGCTTCGTATGTATTCTGTATGGCTAGGCCTTTACATCCATTACTAGCACTCTCTTGGAAGTCTCACGGGATACACCGAGGGACTGACTTCGCTTGCGCACAGAGCGTTTTGGACTCTGCTGAACTGACTCACTCATGCTCTCGACCAGCTCAGCTGTACGCTTCTTGGGGCGTCCTGAATGGCTGGGACGGTTGTCCATTGGCTGCATTGAGGTTCTCCACTGTCCCATAGTTCTTGAAGTAGTCCACCCAGTCCTGAATTTTGTTCTTGGAAGGGGCTTTTTCACTTTCGAACTGATGCACGAAAGTGTCCTGCACTTTCTTGAACGAGTCTGTCTTGTAGTAATGTTTGACGCAATATATTCTTTGCTGGAGCTCCCATTGAGATCTAGTTGTGTTCATAAGCGTTGCTTCTGTCATGTCCTGCAAAGTAAGGGTGATTAGTGAATGAATGAAGGATATAATCACAAAGTGTGTGCAGGCACGTTTTTTGAGGGGGGGGGGGAGGGGGTGACCCTGTAATAACGGGAAAAAATAAATTATATTTTAATATCCCAAATGAATTCTCTCGAAATTGCTGTACAAATTCCGGGCAATTCAACGCTAGGTCATTTAGGAGTTATTTTTATGTGGTTCATTTTTCTAAAAATGTGACCCACTTATATCTACGGCTCACCATAATTTAAATTAACTCATGGAATTTAACTTATTTTTTATTGTTTAGGATTATTGGTTTATTTTTAAAGTGGAAAATTCATAACTTTAAAATTATAGTCTAATAGTTACATAGTCGATTTTGAATTACCATATTTAAATCCAATTATTGTGCTCTTAGAATTGTTTGTTCATTTTGAGATGAGTAACTCCTGTAGGAAAGGTCTTTCAAAGGAGTTCTGTTATATACTGACTCGTATAACTGCAAAATAACATTTAAGTACCCTGAAGGTTGTCTCAATCCCTGCAATATGACCCATTAAAAGGACCTTGGCAGTGACTTCCGACCCCCCGTCCCTTTAATGTTTTAATCTAACGCCGTTTCTTGTTAGGCCTCTGACAATGGGGAGACGACTGGTTTATTTCGCCGCATTGTTGTCTCTTTCCATCGAAGACGCTTTCGGGGACGACAGTGGAAATCTACACACATATCCAATTTGCGTTGAATGTGAGTGTCTGGCCACCAAACCTTTCCTCGTGCAATGTAACGACATGAACTTCAAACAGGTGAGTGCAAAACGAGCCGCCCGCCCACCCACCCACTCTCTAAAGGATAGTGCATAATACAGGGTATCTCTATAAAGTGTGGACGCAGGAAAAATCCATATTTTCAATATAAAAAATTAAACTAATTATATTTAATTGAAATATTAATAAATAATATATTCAATGTGATTTCCATAATTTGTGATGTAAAGTTCGATGCGCTTTGCGAGATTGACACGATGCATTAACAACAAATTTCCGTCAATTTGAGCACATTCATTTATGAGGTACTGTTGCCTCAGATGTCTCTTATCATTGAGTACATCTTCTCCTTTAGCCTATGGGAGAAGAAGTCAAGAGGGGGAAGGGGTGATGAATGAAGAGAGCATTGTGATATTTCCTACGTATCCAGACTTTAGGGACACCTTGTATATAATAAGAAAGGGACAAATTCGGTAATTTTCAAGGAGTGCAACGCACATTTTAGCCGTTTACGAATTAAATTTTTTCTTTTTAGTCGCATGCGACTCTCGCATCTCACTATTTCGTACGAGCCAAGTTTTGCTTTTATTTTGGAATAACATTGTAACTATTCTGTCGAAATTTGAAATGTTGTTTTACATTCTCTTTCGAATGATATAAATGCCAAAGTCCTCCCAAGGTTAGCCCGGAAATTATTTTGTTTTGGCAATAACAATCATAACTATTTAGCCGATTTTAACGAAATTTGAAACCCTAGTGTTGTTTTACATTCTCTTTCGAATGGTATAAATGTCAAGGTTAGCCCGGAAATTATTGATAGTTTTGAAGGACGTAAGGTCATAAATCAGAATAAGTGAGAGGTCTGGTAAGCAGACCCTTTTTTTTAGATTTTGAAGGTATATAGCGCTTTTTTTTATAATCATTCAGGAAGATTTTTCCGGAAATAAAAGTATAAAATCTATGACACTCCCCAAAAGAGCTAAGAAAAAGTCCGGCGCTCTCCTTGAAAATCACCTCAATTCTCGATTCCATGTGTGATTTTGACAAAATATTCTGGCATTGACCAAGTGAAAACTTAAATACCTTACACGATAAGAAATTGTAATTACTATCAATGAATGACTGTAACCTGACAATTAAAATATGCCATTCTGGTAGGCAATTAATTACTTTAAAGATTTAAAGCCCCTTTTTGCCCTATAGGCTCATCTAATTTAAGTTGGTGTTAAAAATAAAAGTATGTACTGCTAGCAAAAGAGGCAATCAAATAATGCAGAAATATCGGTTGTTGAAAAGTTAAACACAAAACAAAAGAAAGCAATAACATGCGATTAAGTAAGGTCTTTCATGTAAAATAAGAATGGACAAGGCTCGTTTAAAAGTAAGGAAAGTAAACTATGATTAAAATAAAGGGCAGTAAGGGAAGGTAGCTAAGGCATTAGATTTTAGAGGAAAGGCCAGTATCTTCGAGGACTCGTACTAAGTTGGGCATAACATGGGGGAAATCTCCGAGAATAGAAGCAAAGGTCGGGTGAGGACCGAGGTACTTCTTTCGATGGGCAGAGTATCGCGGGCAGGTGAGTACGATGTGTTGCACTGAGATGTGAGAATGATACGTCTGGCAAGATGGTGGTTTATCGCTAGTCATTAGATGTCCCTTAGTGAGACGACCGTTGGCCGATTCGCAAGTTTGTTTTGTTTTTTAATTTTAAGAGGCCATCTGGCGACTGGATACTAGGGCACATAGATGGGCATTATCGCGATAACGATTTCGGGTTATCCGATATTATTTTCCGCGTTATCGATTCCTCGGTATCGCCGATACTTTTGGTTCCAAGCTAGCGATAATCGATATCAGTTTTTGGTTCCAGTTAGTATAGGGGCGAGCCGCGCGTGCCTTGGAGGCAGAAATAGGTAGGTCCAAGGTGGGAGGAGGATCCTCAAAACCTATGAGATGAAGGAGAGCCTCACCAGGTAAGAAACTAAGAAACAGTATTCAAATATTCTTACTATTGTATTATAAGATAACGCTATATATAGTCAATAATCAATATTGTATTATAATTTTGGATTTATCGGTTATTACCTTATCGGGCGATAAATTTATCGCCAGTTATCGATTTATTGGTTATCGTGATACATTTTTTCGTTATTCGCGCCCACCTATGCTAAGGCAAAAATCGCCACGGCCTAATAATGAAAGAAGTAAATAACAAAGCTATAAAACAGGAACAAAGGCTAAGGAACAAGCTAAAAAACAAAGGACAAAAAAAAGCAACAGGAAAGAAGCGCACTCCGCCGTCGTGGGTAGGCAGATAGAGAGGGGGAAGGGGAGGATATGATACCGGGGTGAATGTTACCACTTTATGTTTTGGTATAGGTTACCGGTTTGTGGGTGCATGGTCGGTAATTATAAGGGCGTGTATTGAAAAGTTCTCGTTCCTACTGCACTCAACGGGTGACGAGGACTTTAGGCAGTGGACCTACTTTACGCCTCTGTTGAATTGGTTATCTCTCTTTATAATTTCTTAAGAGTAATGCATTAGGCTAGGCGCAGGAACATGAGAAATACATGAGTAAATAAAGTGGAGGACCCCCATAAAGTCTATAGTCTTGACTATAAGGAAAGAGCAGTAGCGACTCTGCTCCAGGTAAGGTACGCGAAGATCACCCAGAGTGCGACATTCAACAAGAATCTGCCGAACAGTCTGGGGGACAACACAGTCGTTGCAATAAAGTGGAGGCGAGCGCTCCATCAAATGGCAGTGCGTCCTGCGAGTGTGTCCAATTCGGAGAAGACAGAAAACAACCCCTGCGCAAACCTTCATGCCGCCTAGTGGGGCAGTAGGATGACCATGGGGAAGCATTTTTCCGAAGTTAAAATAGATGAGTGTGTCCATACGAGTTCCAGTATCGCTCCCATTCTTCTGTCACCAATATACAGATGAGGGGAGATGTAGTCTTGGTGGAAGATGGCCGATTGAGGTATAGACGGTGCAGTGTGGAGGGCGGCCCTTTCATTTCTCTGGATATTTGAGTGTCCGGTGTACATAGAGGGGAGTAGGAAAGGGGGCAAAGAAAAAAATAATAGCGTAGGCGAGTTGCGAACAGCTTCCCGCGTCGCTGGACCACTGTTAGCCAGCGGCGAATCCACTCCGCCATCCTGAGTCCCTTGAGGTGTTAGTTTAAAGGATGTGATGACACGTTGTCAGAGCACTATGTGAGCGCGAGAGAATTAATAGTGTGTTGCCAGAGCACTATGCGATGCTGAATGGGTTTATGGCGTGTTGCCAGAGCACTATGTGAGTGCTGAATGGGTTGATGACGTGTTGTCAGAGCACTATGTGAGCGCTGAATGTAATGGCGTGTTGACAGAGCACTATATGAGGGCGAGAGAATTGACAACGTAACAGTGTATGAGTGCTGAATGAAATGATGGCGATATGAGGTGAGGATTGAGTGTGGGTCAAAATAGAAAAGTGAGTACCTACCTGAATAAGTGAAGTGAGGTGTAGGTGGTAGATGTTGACCCGTTTATTGTCAATCGTTAATGTTTGTTGTTAATCCCTCGAGGTGTTAGTTTAAAGGATATGAGAGTGGAATTAACTCAGTATGATTTATTTGGAGGTAAATTAATAATTGTAGAAGGAATGGTTACAGACCTTTAGACGACGAGAGTGGCGAGTCAAATGGGAAAGGTTCGCGTCCTCTTTTGATCGAACAGAACGTGTTTGTTTGTTTTGTGTGAAATTTAAGAGATGTTGTTTGGAACAGTACACGTTAATTAAATTGGCAAGAAAATAAATGAATTAATTAATTATTAATTTTAACATAATGATTTGATTTACAAAAGTTGAAGTAATTAATTTGGAAGATTAAATAGACAAAGTTAAGTAAAATGATTAAATTAACAGTTAAAGTAAAATAATTATGATTAAATTAATAAAGTTAAAGTAAAATAATTAATTGATTAATTTGACAAGTTAAATTAATGCATAATGAATTTTACATAATAATGGATGTATATACATATTTAAGTTTTCCAGGAGGTTTTTATTATAGGAATGGCCAGAGGCATTGCTATACCGGGCAGAACAGAACGATATTGAGTAAAAAGCGTCCAGTCAGATGTGTATAGTTTGCAGTCTCTTTGTCTACAGGGTGGCGAGGGAACAATCGCTGAAGAAAACCAGCACGCTCATAGTCTGAAAAAATGGTATATGACCCTGGGGAATAGAGACTGAGGGCGTGTACGGCTATTTTGATGGCTACGAGTTCTGCTGAGAAGAAATATGTTGTAGGGTATAGGGTGGAGAGAACCGCAGCACTTCCAGTCCCTGCATTAGTTTTCGATCCGTCGGTGTTTCACCGTGAGTGTCTAAGTGCTCTTGGAACATGGTGCATAGAGCTGTGGTTGGCGTCTGATCCTTGGGGCCTCCAATAAAAGGTTCACAAAACTGAGCACTCATGCGAGTCCACGGGGGTATGGTAGGTGCTCTTTCGTAGAAGAGAATTCGATTTTTTTTTAGAAGGCTATCTGGCGACTGCCCACTTGGGCATAAGTCGCCGCAATCACACAGCCTAGATCTAGGCTACTTTAAAATAAAAAATATGAAAACAAAACGATAAAAAGGGAAGATAACAATTAGGAAGCAAACTCCTGTGTCGGGAGGAGTTCACCCCGGCGGAGGAACGTGCGACCTATAAGGGACACCCCCCCAAAAAACAAGTTAAATAAAAGGGAAAAGGCCGGCCTCCCCCTAAAAGTCTACAAGTCCACCAGTCAAGGTGCACGCACTCGTCCCAAGTGCAATGGACAGGGGGTAGCGACCCTACCCATCGCGGTACCGGTAATGTGCGCGAAGATCACCCAGACTGGGACATTCGACAAGAATGTGCCGAACAGTCTGGGAGACGACGCAGTCGTTGCAATAGGGTGGAGGCGAGCGCTCCATCAAACAGCGATGCGTCACACGAGTGTGCCCGATTCGGAGACGACAGAAAGCAACCTGAAGCCGCCGCGGCATTGGGGGATAGGTCCATGGGAACAGTGGCGGCGCAATGGCATGCAACTTTAAGTTCCCCTCGACCGTCTCCTATCTTTTTTGCCAGGCAGTCCGAAGAGCTGCCCGTATTCCTGCCATGTAGTCGGTGTGAGGAAGAGCGAAACGCTGGTCCAGTCGCAGAGTCCTCGCGGACTCTTTGGCGCCCTCATTCCCCGCAATTCCTACATGTCCAGACACCCAACAGAAGATAATCTCGACAACTGCCCGGCTCGCCAAAACCGTAGCGTCACGGATATCGCGAACCAGGGGATGCTGAGATTCCAATGCCCCAAGAGCACTCAGGGCGCTCTGTGAGTCACCACCAGCTAGGCCGTGAAGACACGCAGCGCCTCGTAGAGCGCCGCTGACTTCAAACAGAGGGGATACGGCGTAGAAGCCGACCCCCTCTTCGGACTTGGAGCCATCCGTATACAGTGGCACGGTTCCAGCGTGACATGAGGTGTGCTCCAAAAAGGTCGAACGCAATATTCTCGGCGCTGTACAAGCTTTGGGAGCAGAGGCGTGGCAACAAATAGTCAAATGTGGTACCCTCCAGGGTGGCGTCCTGGGCAGGACCAGGGGCACCACCGGCCTGAGAGCTATACCTAGCTCTCGAGAGTTTCCTGGCCCTAAACCCAAAGGGCTTAGGGTATGACTGGCGTCTCTCGGCGGCATAGGCACCGTCGAAATCAGCTGCAGATAGAGTGAAAGCTGTTGGCGATTGAGGGAGGCACCGGGCTCGCGCGTACAGGCGAGTGATGCATGGTACGCGGCGTAGACCGAGTGGCATCTCCCCAGCATCGACTAGTAGGTTCTCAATGGGGGAAGTACGGAAGGCACGGGGCGCCAGGTGAAAGCTGGTGTGGTGGATCGAGTGTACCTTCAGCAGTAAACGCTCGGCTGCGGATGCATAAAATTCGAATCCGGGGTCGAGCTTCGAACGAACAGAGGATCGATAAAAAAGTAAGGCAGTAGCCCTATCAGCGCCCCAAGTGCTGAACATCACGGAACTAAGAATATCCGTAGCGCGGGTCCAAGAGACCCTAAGACTGCAGATATGAGCCTCCAAGGTGAGGCCTCCGTCAAATACAAGACCAAGGAAACGGTGCGATTCAACCACTTCCAGGTGCACCCCCATTAAGAAACTAATCTGGGTCAGGGTGGAGCCGTGGATGGCGGCAGAAGTGCACCACTTAAGTCTTGGCCAAAGAAAGCCGTAACCTGTGCGCTTCGGCATAGGGAGAGACGCGTTTCAATCACTGTTGGAGTCGACGCTATAGAGTTGGCATCTGGGCTGCGCCAAAAGAGATCGAAAGGTCGTCCACGTAGAGCGTAGCGAGAACATCTGCAGGCATCACTGAGGTGATGCCGTTGATGCTCAGGGAAAAGATATATTTTTTTTAAGAGCTCATCTGGCGACTGCTTACTTGGGCATTAGTCGCCGTATTCTCAGGTAAAAGAGTGTGACACTGAGGACACTTTCCTGCGTGAGACCCTCTTCCTGCTCCATTGGGTAGGATTTTTTTTATTTTTTATAGAGCCCATCTGGCAACTACCCACTTGGACATAAGTCGCCGAAAAACACGACAGCCTAGAACTAGGCTACTTTAAAATAAAAATATGAAAACATAACGATATAAATTGGAAAACTTAACAATCAGGAAGCAATCTCCGGCAGCGGGAGGAGGTCCCCCTCACCCCGGTGCAGGAGAGTGCAACCCACAAAACAACAATATTAAACGAAAAACAAAAAGAACCTTAAATAAAGGGGAGAAGCCCGGCCTTCCCCCCAAAGTCAACAAGTCAATGTGCACGAACTCGTCCCGAGCACAAGGGACAGGCGGTAGCGACCCCGCCCAGCCCGGTACCAGGACAAGTATCGTGCGCGAAGATCACCCAGACTGGGACATTCGACAAAAATGTGCCGAACAGTCTGGGGAACGACGCAGTCGTTGCAATAGGGCGCAGGCGAGCGCTCCATCAAATAGCGATGCGTCACACGAGTGTGTCCGATTCGGAGACGACAGAAAGCAACCTGAAGCCACCGCGGCATTGGGGGATAGCTCCATGGGAACAGTAGCGGCGCAATGGAACGCAACTTTAAGTTCCCTTCGACCGTCTCCCATCTTCTTTGCAAAGCAGTCCGAAGAGCTGCCCGTATTCCTGCCATGTAGTCGGTGTGAGGAAGAGCGAAACGCTGATCCGGTCGCAGAGTCCTTGCGGACTCTTTGGCGCCCTCATTCCCCGCAATTCCTACATGTCTAGGAACCCAGCAGAAGATAATCTCGACATCTGCCCGGCTCGCCAAAACCGTAGCGTCACGGATATCGCGAACCAGGGGATGCAGAGATTCCAATGCCCCGAAGCTCTAAGGGCGCTTTGTAAGTCGCTATAGATCACAATCCGGTCTCAGAACCGGGCACGTCGCGTAATCTCCCGTACCGAGTGGTGTATTGCCACCAGCTCGGCTGTGAAACAGAGGGGATACGGCGTGGAAGCCGACCCCCTCTTGGGACATGGAGCCATCCGTATACACTGGCACGGTTCCAGCGTGACACGATGTGTGCTCTAAAAAGGTCGAACGCAATACTCCCGGCGCAGTATAAGCTTTGGGAGCAGAGGCGTGGCGTCAAATAGCCAAATGTGGTACCCTCCAGGGTGGCGTCCTGGGCAGAACCAGGGGCGCCACCGGCCCGAGAGCTATATCTACCTCTCGAAGGAGTTTCCTGGCCCTTTTGGGTTTAGGGTATGACTGGCGTCTCTCGGCGGCATAGGCACTATCGAGATCAGCTGCGGATGCGGTGAGAGCTGTTGGCGACTGAGGGAGGCGCTGGGCTCGCGCGTACAGGCGAGTGATGCACTGCACGCGGCGCAGAGCGAGTGGCATCTCCCCAGCATCGACCAACAGGCTCTCAATGGGGGAAGTGCGGAAGGCACCGGTCACAAGGCGAAGGCCGGTGTGGTGGATCGAATCCACCTTCCGCAATAAACGCTCGGCTGCGGATGCATAAAACTCGCATCCGTAGTCGAGCTTCGAGCGAACAAAGGATCGATAAAAAAGTAAGGCAGGAGCCCTATCAGCGCCCCAAGCGCTGAACGTCACGGAACGGAGAATGTCCATGGCGCAGGTACAAGAGACCCTAAGGCTGCGAATATGAGCCTCCCAGGTGAGGCGTTGGTCGAATACAGGACCAAGGAAACGGTGCGACTCAACCACATCCAGGCGCACCCCATTAACAAACAAATCTGGGTCGGGGTGAAGCCGTGGATGGCGGCAGAAGTGCACTACTTTAGTCTTGGCCAAAGAAAACCGAAACCTGTGCGCTTCGGCATAGCGAGAAACGCGGTTCAATGCCTGTTGGAGTCGACTCTCCAGAGTTGGCATCTGGGCCGCGCCAAAAGAGATCGAAAGGTCGTCCACGTAGAGCGTAGCGAGAACATCTTCCGGCAGCACCGAGGTGATGCCGTTGATGCTCAGGGCAAAGAGTGTGACACTGAGGACACTTCCCTGCGGGACACCCTCTTCCTGCTCCTTTGGGCCGGAGAGGGCTCCCCCCACCCGTACGGGGAATCGATCTCTCAAAAATTCAGATATAAACATTGGGAGGCTTCCCCTCGCCCCCATCGTGTGGAGAGTCTCCATGATACTGTATCGCCATGCGGTATCATAGGCCTTCTCCAGATCGAAAAAGACCGTGGCGTAGTGTTGTCTACGAAGGAAAACCTCGCAGACGGCATTTTCCTGTCGGAGCAGAGCATCCGACGTGGAGTGGAACTTGCGGAAGCCGCACTGTGCGGAAGACAGATGGCCTCCGCTGTCCAGGAAAAAGGCTAATCTAACATTTACCAATTTCTCCATCAACTTACACACGCAAGAGTTTAGAGGAATTGGGCGGAAACCAGTCGGAGTAGAGTGATCTCTTCCCAGCTTGCGAAAGGCGAACACAGTAGCGATTCGCGAGGAATCTGGGAGGAGACCCTCCACCCAGATCCTGTTGAATAATTTAATCTAACAGAAAGGCCATGCCTTGCTCACCCAGGTGTCGAAGCATAGCGTATGGGGCATCGTCCGGACCATCGGCGGTCTACGCGCACGAAGCTTAAGCGGAACGCAACTCACTCACAGTAAACCTGTCGTTGAAGGGTTCTCCGCCTCTGGAAGTAAAGTCCAGCCGGCGGCCTTCCACGACATCACGACGTGCATTGAATGCTGCCGGAGCAGCATCCTGGCTAGAGAATGCGGAGAAAGCGGTCGCGAAGGATTCTGCCACGGACGCGGGGTCCGAGATTGCGGTCCCATACTCCTGGCGAACGGGATGGGGGGTCCCGCGAGAACTTGCCCCGAATCACTTTGATTCGCTTCCACACCTCTGCTAGAGGGGTCTTCCCGTTAAGTGAAGACAGTTATGCCCGCCAAGAATAGCGGCGGACGTGCTTCGAAATATACCGGAAACTATCCCTACCCCGACGAAATTCACTGACAGTGAAATCATTCGGGCGGCGCTTACAACGCGTGTAGGCATAGCGCTTCTGCTTAAGGGCCGTCTCACACTCGGCCGACCACCATGGGAGTGGTCATCGTGCAAAATGGCCAGACCTTATAGGAATAGTAGCCAGGCCCGCGGCGATGAGGTTGCCGGAGAACTCAACGGTCTCATCTACCGACTTAAACTCCTCGACTGATATAGAGAATTCAGTCATTTCCTGAAATGCAGACCACCACGCCCGCACCAAGCACCACCGGGGTGGGCTCTCGGGCGGCAGCAGCCCATAAAATGATATTTGAATGGGAAAGTGATCACTACCATGGAGGTCATCGACCACCTCTCAATCAATTCAGGCTGTGTATCCAAATATCACAAGGATATATCAAGGCAAAAAAATGAAGCGGTTCTCGGGCAGTGATGCGTAAACTCATCCACATTTAGGACACCCATCTCAAGCTCTTCGATCAGGTCAGCAAGGACTTGTCCCCTGGGATTTATGGAGTAATCCCCCCAGAGAGGATGTCTGCCATTCAGATTTCCAAGCAAAGGAAAGGGCCTCGGCAACCGTGCCACGACGCGGCGGAAGCCCCCCGCGTCGAAGTCAGCTGACGGTGGAATGTACGCAGAAATGATAGGATACCTCCTATCCAGGTGAAACTGCACAGCCACTGCCTGAAAGGAGGTATCTAAAGTGAAAAGAAGAACGGAGACATCATGCCGGGTGTAAACCGCGCATCCCCCAGCCCGGCCATCTCGTGGTGGTGGGGTCGCAAGACCCTTATACCCCGGGAGGGTGGGCAGGGAGGACACGCATAGCATGGGCTCCTGCAGAAAAATAGCTAACGGGGAACGGGACGCGACGAGCCTCCACGGCTCCTCCCAGTTTGCCCGGAGTCCACGGCAATTCCATTGAAGGAACATGTCCTCCAGGCCTAGTTCGGAGGAGACGCGGGGGCCCTCTTCGAACAGAAGACCCTCACGGGAATCGCCGTACGCTTCACTGCGGAAGAACCCCGGGCGTTGTTGGCTGGGCAAAGCGCTGTCGCTTTCGAGGACTTTTGGTGGTGTTTGGGCTCGCCATGTGTCTTTTACTCCCTCCGCCTCGAAACCTTAGGCGGGCGTTGCAGCTTCGGAGGCGGGGGCCTCTCTTTTCGAGGATCCACCGTCTCCGAGCCATTCAGCCCACCACTAGGCGCGGGCGAAGCTCCTTTGTTGCTGTCCACCTTTCGGGGGACAGCTTTTGGAACCCCGGAAGATGGCATGGTGAGCAACTTCAGGGGTGTTGCCTCCTGTGAGTCTAACGATTGGGTGGAAGCGCGTGGCCGTTTTGCCTTACGGGAAATGGTCACGCTGGGGGAAGGGGGGGAGCCCTGGCTTTAGCCAGGGCTGGGTGTGAACCCTTTGTGCCGCCAGCTTTACCAGGGAAGCGCCCAGGTTGAGTAGACCCGCAGAAGGGCTCTGAATGGGCGCGAAGACAACCTTGCTCGTTGGCCTGGATAGGAGAGAGGCTGTCTTTCTAACCATTGAGGCATAAGTCATCCCAGGCAGAGCCGGGCGCGCCAGGACCAAGTCCTTAGCCTCGCGGAATGAGAGTCGATTCTGGGAATGAACGGTCAGGATTTCTTTCTCAAGAAGATATGCACCACATTGCTTCGAAGAAGCGGGGTGCGGCTCTCCGCAATTGACACACTTGGCCACACACGATTTAGACTTATCGTGTGCGGCCTTGGAGTAATTTACACATGCTTCGGATGACCCCGATTTTGCACGTCTACATGATCGATTCGTATGGCCTGAAACGGTGACAGTAATAGCACATCTGCGGCAGTGGCACGAATGCCTTCACGCGGTAGCGGTACCAACCGGCACGGACCGACTCCGGGAACTGTCATAGTCGATCGTGAAGTGTATGGGTGGGTATCGAGGTACCTCCCTGTTTTCTCACACCGTGTTCGACCTTGACCGCCCCATGGTCGTCCAGCTCTAAGGTGATGTCCTCAATGGAGTAGTCAACGAGTTCCCTCGCATAAACTACTCCTTTCACAAAGTTCATGGTAGAGTCCGGCGTCACATTCACCGGGGTGCCATGAAGTGTCCGAAGAGCACTTATCTTGGCCGCCTCGGAGGGATCCGCCGCATTCACCAGAAGGCTCCCGTCCGAGAAACGGGTCACCTTCGCCTCTCTACCAATTACACAAGCTAATGCTCCACTCTGATGGATCATGTTGCCCTTAGCCAGCATGCTGCTAGCAGTGGAGCGAATAACGAGGAAGCGTTTGAAGCCAAGGGGCTCGAAAATGCGAGGTAACCTCTGAATGAGGGGCCTCGATGTTATCGAGGCTCCACCCTCGGCTCTTTTCGTCTTAAGTCATAGTCAGAGGCTCCGCATCTGGAGGGGGGGGGGCAGATTGTCCGGATGTGCCGATCTTGGCTTGGTCGCTTACCGAAGTGGCAGAAGACCCATCCGTCCCCGCAGCTTCCGCGGATGGAGAGGAGCCCCGGGTCTTCTTAGTCTTTTTCTTATTTTTTTTATTTTTAGGAGAGGAGGGCGGGGAATGAACCCGCTTATCCCCTCCGCTGGCACGAGCCCCTAGGCCAGATGGACCGGCCTCAGCCAGGTCCTTTTTCGAGATGGAGGTCCTGGTAGTCGCAGGGGCACCGGTCGGAAGAGATCCCTCCCCTCCTTGTACTGCCTTTGAAACCCGGGCCGTTTGAGGAGGACCTTGCATCGGGGCGGATTCGGGTTCGATGCTTGGCGCCGAGCCCGGATTCGCTCCCATGGAAGGCCCTACCGTCTGAGGCTGGGTTGCTTCAAGGACCATGTCTATCTCAGGGAGGGGGGGCTCCAGTTGCTCCCCCCCCCGATACGACATCGCAGGTCGTGTTGGCAGCATCATTAGTCAAGTCTGAGGAGGCACAGGCCTTGACCCCAGCAAGGTTCAGTATTCTTGCCAGCAGGTCTTTTGAGGGAAGCGACTGAAGGGGCCTGGTTTCCCTCTCCCCCCTAAGGGGGTTTGCCCTACCGAGCCGCTTCAATGGGAAGCGGTCGGCTATGGGCTGCCTGCTGTCTTTCTTGGCAGTCCCCTTGGAAATAAAAGGGGGGACTGCAGCTGGAAAGAGGGAGGTGCCTGAAAGCACCTCCAGAGAAGTGTGTGAGGGGGAGTCCCCTACACCTGTATGCGAAGGAGAGGAGTAAGCCCCTTCTCCGGTTAGAGCAATTTGGAGGGTCCCCTGCGCAAGCACAGGAGGGGGGACCTCCATTTTGTCTGTGGAGCCCCACGAGGGTGGCTCCGTCGATGAACAAGGGAAAATGGGGAGAGATTTTGGTTTTGTTAGGTTTGTATTCATGGGCATGGTGACCCTATTTTTTCCACAGGAAGCAATCGCCCATCACCCCTCGCAGTATCCCGCCCTGCAAGGCCTGGCAGAGCCAGGTGTCGCCATTCAGGACCACCCCTCCCGCCTGGTGGCCTGGCAGTCCGTCGGCATGGTGGCTCCACCTTGGACACGGCATAAAAACAAAGATTGTGAAGTGAGAAGGAAAGGGGATGTGAGGAAGGTATGGGTGGGGATAAAGCAGGTTATTAAAAACCCACCATCCCAAACCGGAGCTCAGGGGTTAGGCAACATTGTCCCCTTCGATAGAGGCCATAAGGGAAAGTATGGGGGCACATCTTCTCATAAGGTCTTCAATATGATATCGCCATGTCATATGCTGGTCGAATATAAGACCTAGGAATTTAGCATGGGTGGCAGATTTGATCGGCGATCCAGAAATATTGAAACGTATCTTAGGAATCGATTTAGGTGTCGGGTAAAGGCCCTTGCCGTTGATGATGGTTCTCTGGAGTAGGATGGTGGCCACCACCGCGCACGAGCTCGTCACCCAGATAACAATGTCGTCTACATAAAGAGAGCAGCACACAGGTGGTAAGATATGTTTTGAGAAAGAATTGATTGCATTTATAAAAAAGAGTAGTGCTATGCACGATTCCTTGGGGGGACACCTTCTTGTACGAATCTCGAAGTGCAGGCGCACCGAAGATCGGCACAGAAAAAGCGGTCCTTCAGGAAGTTACATAAACAACTTCAAGGGTCCACAAAGTATCGTTGTATAGCTGTTGTAGAATCAAGCGCCGCCAGACGGTGTCATATGCTTTTTCTTAATCAAAGAAGATTGCGGTGAAGAAGTTTCTTCTTGAGAAAGCAAGGCCAATATCATGGATAAGGAGAGTAAGAGTGTGCAATGTGGAGTGATTTGGACGAAACCCAAATTAGGACAAAAAGAAGCTCCTGATTTTCAAAATACCACATCAGGCGGGCACTCACCATGCACTCTAGCAACTTGCATAGGCACGAGGTAAGGGCAATTGGCAGGCAATTTGTTGGATTGGAAGTGTCTTTTCCTGGGTTGAGGAAAGGAATGATAATGCTATGACACCATTCTTGGAGAAAGTTCAGAATAGGAAAATATCATTGAAAGTTGTTGAGTGACTATAAGGCATCTACATGGGCATGATGGATGAGAGTGTATGATATTAAGTCATCAGAAGTGGTGGAGTTCTTCCATGATGAGTGCCTCCTGGAGTTCTTTCATCAAGAAAGGTTGGAAATACTTCAGTTTAGGGGCGCTGTTTCTGGGCTACAATTTGGGCCTTATGACGTTAGACGTCAAAAGGCGAAGCCCTTCATTTCAAAAGTAACTAAAAATGTTAATTTTTTGGCGAAAATAGCCTAAAGTAGGCGACACTATCGTCTTTATTATTTCGATAAACGTGCAGAGCCGATCGCACGTTAATCAAAATAACAAAGACAATAGCGCCGCCTAATTTAGGCTATTGCCGCCAAATATTAATTTTTTTTGTTACTTTGGAAATAGATTTCAGCCGAAATCTATCGGGACCAAGTTGCTTTTATATTTCGTTCAGACGCGCAGATACGATTTGTTAAAAAAAACAAAAAACGTGAGAACATTATTCTATAAGCAATTACGATTATATAGTGAGGGGCTGCGCCCCCCAGACCCCCCAATTAATTGAAATCTCAGGGTCATCGCAGGGCGATCCTCTTCACGAGCCGTAACTAGAAATTAGTCAACATGGACGAAATATTATGCGTCCAGGACCGAGGAACAGCGAAGGCGAGTGTGTGACACAGATCTTCAGGTTTACCCTCTCTCTACTTTCCACTATTATAATTGAGCGGCGCTTCTTTTAAATGAGACCACGATCTATAGAAAAGTCTATTAAATTGACCGAGGAATTAAGACAAGTCATATTGAAGTTGAACAAACCATATTCTTGGGTATTCCGCTCTTTAATCCGCTCGGTTTCAGGTTGCCAATGTTTGAAATAAGGTTGAATTAAGGTTTGCCAGTGTGTGAAATTAATGGTTTAGTTTCACAAAAATAATTAAACGAAACATACAAAGTTTAATACATTAGTAATTATAAAAATCCATGCATTACTAAATAATATAATTAAGTAGAAGTGCAAGCGTTTACTAAATAATAAAGAAATGAAAAAACAAATACACCGTGATTGACCCTCTTTGAAGCTACTGTCTGATGTCATAAGGCCTAGATTGTAGCCCAGAAACAGCACTCCCTATCGTGCGCCCCTATACTGAAGTATTACCGAAAGGTTTGTTGTAACGCAGTTTTCTCAAAAATTCTGCTAGTGTTTTCTGTCGGTTGAATTCAGGAAGGAGGGATTCATGGGAGATTGAGCTAAGCACATTTGCAATTAGCTGTGCGACGTCCTGGGGAGCACTGACTAGGTTGCCATTATGACGGAGGGTGGGGAGGTGGGGGTGGGGGCTGAGGAGCCACAAATTTTATCTATTCGTCGCCAGACCTTGGCTAGAGGAATGTGTATTGAATCCAGCAGTGACCTTTTGCCTTGCGGGTGAGGGCACAGTTTTTTTTTTATAATGTAAGAAGACACGCAAGGATTATCTCGAAAGGTGCGATGGAGCCTGTTTCGTTCGCACTTAGCGGTGCTACACTCTTTATTACACCAGGCAACCAAAGGTTTGAGTCAAGCGTTGCAGAGTGGAAAATGTCTGCGGGCCGTTATACTTACTTACTTGGTGTGATCTAGAGGCCCATGCCTCACAGTCGTGGTGGTCCACCGCTGCTCCCAGTATTGCGTTGGAGGTTCGGCATCTGGCAGTGTATCCTTGCCCCGGTGGTTCATCTGGAACGGTTCTCAGGAACTTGTCTAGTCCAGACTTGAACTTCTCCACCTGGCAGCCAGTGATGCCCCTCACCTCTGTTGACAACGCGTTGGAGATTCTGGGTCCCTCATGTGGTAGGCTCGACGCCAGCAGGGTCCGGATCTTCTCTGGGGCTCTGGTTGGTAGGCTTTTTCGCATGCACTTGCGTCCAGTACGTACGTTGGTGCATGTCCCTTCTCCTTTGCTGCGAGTAGAGCCCTAGCTCTTTGAGCCTGTCCCAGTAGTTGAGGTCCCTCAACCCCCTGATTTGACTTGTGAAGGACCTCTGAACCGTTTCCAATTGTTGGATGTCACCCTTTTTGTGCGGTGACCACTGCTGGCTACAGTAGTCTAGCAGGGGCTGGACCAGGGCCTTCCAAAGAGTCAGCATGGTCACAGGTTCTCTGGTGGCGAAAGTTCGCAGCACCCATCCTGCCATACCCTTTGCCTTCTTGATTATCACCCCAATGTGGTGGTGGAAGTAGCAGTCTTCGCTGAGGTACACCCCCAGACAATTGAAGCTATCCTGTGGGGTAATGTCCTACCCTCCTTCTGTTTTGAGCCCTGTCGTCTCTTTTATGTTTTTGTTGTGTCCTTGTCTCAGCAGTTCAAATTTATCTTCATTAAATTTCATGTTGCTTGCTATCGCCCAGGCATACACTGGAGGCAAACTGGGCACATCTTCGGCACCGGCGATGAGATGACTCACGCTGGTGTCGTCGGCAAATGAGGTGTGGAGTGAGCCTCTTACTTCCTCGCCAATGTCTCCCATGTGGAACAGGAAGAGGAGAGGACCTAGAACGAAGCCCTGTGGTACCCCACTGATCACCTCTGTTTCCTCTGACCTGTGGCCTTCCACAGTTACTGACTGGCGGCGTCCTGTGAGGAAGTTGTGTAACCATACTCCTAGCTTTCCTGTTATTCCAAGGGCTTTGATCTTATGCAGAAGGATGCCATGGTCAACCTTGTCAGAAGCTTTGGCAAAGTCGAGAAACACGACATCCACGTTCTTTCCCTCGGCTAGGTTGTGCAAGACCCAGTTGTAGTGCGCTAATAGTTTCGACAGGCAGGACCTTCCTTTCCCGAAGCTGTGTTGGTTGATGTTGAGTAGGCTGTGGTCCTATATGTACTTAATTATCTTATTCCTGACGCACTTTTCAAAGATTTTTATGAGATGGGAGGTGAGGGCTATCAGTCTATATTTTTTTTTTTTTTTTGGGGGGGGGGCTGCCGCCAGCATGCGGGTGTATGTTTGGGCACCTGTATGGGCAGGAGCCATAGCCTGTGGGAGGGATGGGGGGCTTTTCTTTCTCCTGGTGCCCTTTACATGTCCGGCTCTTCATGATTCTTTCAGATACGTGCGACTATTCAGAAAGTCAGGGCACATCTTGGGGTGGAACATGGAGCAGTTGTTTCCCAGTTTGCACCCATGTTCTCCACTTATACTGTGGTTGAGTAGTCTATGGCATGGTTTCGGGTGATATACTTGCAGTTTCTCTCCAATGCACTGTGCTTACACATTCCTCTGCGGTAGAATTTTCACATGATCGGAGACCTGACTGGGTCCTCCCAAGTGGAGGCAGTTTGCCGGGATGGCTCCCTACCTGTAATTGTCTGCTCAGAAAGACCTTGTTGGGTTGTCTGGGTCCCTATGGTAACGTCGGGCCCCATAGTGCTACCACTGTTGGCTACATCGCCACTATTTTCAGCAGTGATAGGTGTCTGATTGGGCCTGTCTGATTCCGTCTGGGTTGTAGTATCTGAGGCAGTATTAGGCTCAGCCTGGTCGACGGCATTGAATTCGTGCAGGATGCCACTCGAGATTATATGGTTATTGGTGTGAGTGGGTACTGAGATGTCTTGTCGGGATGCAGGGTGGCCAGGGGTCAGTAGTTTCTGAACTTTCTGGTGTGGTATTTACCTGGCCTTCTCCTGGTGTAGAATCGTACCACGAGCTCGTTTCCTGTTATTGCTGCTGTTGGGAGGCTGCTGCTGCACTGGGGTCATCTTGTGCAGCACTGCGTTTCTTTTGCCTCTCCATGGCATTTACAGCCTCTATGGTCCACTCTGGGTCAGAGAATTTATCAAAACTGCAATTGCTACACGTAAATTGCCGCTGTGAGCGAGCAAAACACAGCAGTTGGTATATCGGTAGGCCAGTGCAGGAATAGTGGATCCATGCTTTACATTCCTCGCACTGCATGGTGAATTTCATCTTATCGTCGTCACCACACGTGCCATATCGCGTGGTGGCAACATTGTTTACATTTTCGGTAGACATATTTTTGTTGTTTTTCACTCATTTTTTATCACACAGGCTTCCGTAACCTTTCCAAAAGGCACTTTGTTACAATTTTAATTTGTTAAAATAAAATTTAATGACAATGCGAGTGAATTTGAATGAATAGAGATTGCCAAAAACACGTCCGATCACAACGACCAAGTTTGTTGCTGAAAAAAGTATCCCACACTATTAGGCAGGAAGTACCGTTTGTTGTTTCATCAGAAACAGATATGGAAGAGGATGACGTTAGAAAAGCATTCCAGTCAGCTTTCATGGCTGGTAGGCCAAATATGGTCTTGGGAATTGAAGGAAGAAACAAGTTGGTCAGCTGCCCAATCCAAATGGATTCTAAATCGCAGCAAATTAATTATAAAAAAGGGAGAAGACCAACTGAGATTAAATTTTTAAAAAAATGAAGGTTTAAAAGATTCCTCTGCCAGAAGGAAACGAAGGCGGGACAGGCGAGGTATAGTTGAAATGGTTGGGGGAACAAAACGACCGGAGAATGGTGAAATTAGGGCATTCCAGTAGAAGATGGGTGACTGATTGGTCCCCACTAGAAAAATGGTAGCAAGGGCTCATTCAAGCGCCAGCCAAAATAAGATGGCCCTGGCTAAGTCTTGTGTGGTCGATGCAAATGCGGAAAAAAGCCACCTCTAAAGACCGTACTCTGAAGGCTCGAGTGACAATAACCAACAGATTTTTTGATTTTATATAATTTAAAGGATGAACATCTATCCCATTCATCCTGCTACAACTGAAAAATATATTCTCTTATAGATGGAAAGAAATCTCGAAAAGGCAATGCAGAGTTATCTGGGGACCCAGAATAGGCTGAATGGGACGCTGATCAGCCCTCTCATTCCCCAGGATATCTAGATGCCCAGAGGCCGAACAAAATAGAACTTTATAGCGGGAGGCATTCTGGACTGGCCAGTTACTGATTTCTGCGACAAAGGGATGGGAAGCACTAAAAGAGCGAATTGCTGGTAAAACAATCCTTGAGTAGGAAAAAATGATGAAATATTTAAATGTTAAAATTTGGAGTAGTCACAAAGGTAAAAAATGGCTAAAAGTTCAGCGGTAAAAATAGAAGCTACCAGCGGCGAAAACAAAGTTAAAAACAACTCTCAGAGTAGGTAGCTGCAGCACCCACACCTCTGACTTGGAACCATCTGTGTATATCGGGCAATGTTGTGTATGTGAGGTTGCATGCATGGGCACAGTCTCTTAAGGAAACAAGGAGCCACAAACGACTTTTCCAGGCTCCACTTGTGCAAACTGTGGAGGGTAGAACAAGCCAACTAGGGGTTTGCTACGACAGAAGGGCAAGGACCCTTAGTGCACCCAAGTTGGAGAGATGATCTCCTATCCCGAGATTCAAAAGGCGGGGTAAAGTAGGCAACTTATCGAATGCCACTGTTGACTCGGCAGCATACAGGCATCTGTAGACCTTTGATACAGGGGACAGAGGTACCGCATATGGATCTGGAGCCAATGATAAGGCAAGGGAAACACTCAACTCTCACAGTAAAGTCTGTTCACTGTGAAGGTGCGGAAGGCTCCACTGCAAAGTCAAACTCCCAAGGTTGCGATTTTTTTTTTTTTTTTTTTTAAGAGCTCATCTGGCGACTGCCTACTTGGGCATTAGTCGGCGTATTAAAACTGGCCTAGTTCTAGGCTACTTTAAAATAAAATTAAAGAGAAAAAAAAAACGACACCCAAAAAAGGGGGAGAGGAAGCAAGCTGGTGCGTCGGGGAGAGGTCCCCCCGGCGCAGGAGCGTGCAACTAAAGGAAAAAAACAAACAAAAAAAACAAAAAAACAAATGCAAAAAAAAAACAAAAAAACAAAAACAAAACCTTGCTTAAATAATAGGGAGAAGGCCGGCCTCCCCGGGGAAGTCAACAAGTCCACAAGTCAATGTGCACGAATCTGTCCCGAGTACAAAGGACAGGCGGTAGCGACCCCGCCCATCCCAGTACCGGGACAGGTATTGTGCGCGAAGATCACCCAGACTGGGACATTCGACAAGAATGTGCCGAACAGTCTGGTGGACGACGCGGTCGTTGCAATAGGGCGCAGGCGAGCGCTCCATCAAATAACGATGCGTCACACGAGTGTGTCCGATTCGGAGACGACAGAAAGCAACCTGAAGCCGCCGCGGCATTGGGGGATAGGTCCATGGGAACAGTCGCGGCGCAATGGCACGCAACTTTAAGTTCCCTTCGACCGTCTCCCATCTTCTTTGCCAAGCAGTCCAAAGAGCTGCCCGTATTCCTGCCATGTAGTCGGTGTGAGGAAGAGCGAAACGCTGGTCCGGTCGCAGAGTTCTCGCGGACTCTTTGGCGCCCTCATTCCCCGCAATTCCTACATGTCCAGAAACCCAGCAGAAGATAATCTCGAAATCTGCCCGGCTCGCCAAAACCGTGGAGTCACGGATATCGCGAACCAGGGCAAGAGGAGATTCCAATGCCCCGAGAGCACTCAGGGCGCTTTGTGAGTCGCTATAGATCACAATCCGGTCTCCGAACCGGGAACGTCACGTAATCTCCCGTACCGAGTGGTATATTGCCACCAGTTCGGCCGTGAAGACAGACGCAGCGCCTGGTAGAGCCCCGCTGACTTCAAACAGAGGGGATACGGCGTGGAAGCCGACCCCCTCTTGGGACTTGGAGCCATCCGTATACACTGGCACGGTTCCAGCGTGACACGATGTGTGCTCCAAAAAGGTCGAACGCAATACTCCCGGCGCAGTACAAGCTTTGGGAGCAGAGGCGTGGCGACAAATAGCCAAATGTGGTACCCTCCAGGGTGGCGTCCTAGGCAGAACAAGGAGCGCCACCGGCCCAAGAGCTATATCTACCTCTCGAAAGAGTTTCCTGGCCCTAAATCCAAATGGCTTAGGGTATGACTGGCGTCTCTCGGCGGCATAGGCACCATCGAGATAAGCTGCGGATGTAGTGAGAGCTGTTGGTGACTGAGGGAGGCGCCGGGCTCGCGCGTACAGGCGAGTGATGCACTGCACGCGGCGCAGATCGAGTGGCATCTCCCCAGCATCGACCAACAGGCTCTCAATGTGGGAAGTGCGGAAGGCACCGGTCGCAAGGCGAAGGCCGGTGTGGTGGATCGAATCCACCTTCCGCAATAAAAGCTCGGCTGCGGATGCATAAAACTCGCATCCGTAGTCGAGCTTCGAGCGAACAAAGGATCGATAAAAAAGTAAGGCAGTAGCCCTATCAGCGCCCCAAGCGCTGAACGTCACGGAACGGAGAATGTCCATGGCGCGGGTACAAGAGACCCTAAGGCTGCGAATATGAGCTTCCCAGATGAGGCATCGGTCGAATACAAGACCAAGGAAACGGTGCGACTCAACCACATCCAGGCGCACCCCATTAACAAACAAATCTGGGTCGGGGTGAAGCCGTGGATGGCGGCAGAAGTGCACCACCTTAGTCTTGGCCAAAGAAAACCGAAACCTGTGCGCTTCGGCATAGCGAGAGACGCGGTTCAATGCCTGTTGGAGTCGACACTCCAGAGTTGGCATCTGGGCCGCGCCAAAAGAGATCGAAAGGTCGTCCACGTAGAGCGTAGCGAGAACATCTTCCGGCAGCGCCGAGGTGATGCCGTTGATGCTCAGGGCAAAGAGTGTGACACTGAGGACACTTCCCTGCGGGACACCCTCTTCCTGATCCTTTGGGCCGGAGAGGGCTCCCCCCACCCGTACGCGGAATTGACGATCTCGCAAAAATTCAGATATAAACATTGGGAGGCGTCCCCTCGCCCCCATCGTGTGGAGAGTCTCCATGATACCGTATCGCCATGCGGTATCATAGGCCTTCTCCAGATTGAAAAAGACCGTGGCGTAGTGCTGTCTACGAAGGAAAGCCTCGCAGACGGCATTTTCCAGTCGGAGCAGAGCATCCGACGTGGAGTGGAACTTGCGGAAGCCGCACTGTGCGGAAGACAGATGGCCTCCGCTGTCCAGGAAAAAGGCAAATCTAACATTTACCAATTTCTCCATCAACTTGCACACGCAAGAGGTTAGATAGATTGGGCGGAAACCGGTCGGAGTAGAGTGATATCTCCCCGGCTTGCGAAAGGCGAGCACAGTAGCGATTCGCCAGGAGTCTGGGAGAAGACCTTCCACCCAGATCCTGTTGAACAAATCTAACAGAAAGGCCATGCCTCGCTCACCCAGGTGTCGAGGCATGGCGTACGGAACATCGTCCGGACCATGGGCGGTGTCCGCGCACGAAGCGAGAGCGGAACGCAACTCACTCACAGTAAACTTGTCGTTGAAGGGTTCTCCGCCTCTGGAGGTAAAGTCCAGCCGGCGGCCTTCAGCGACATCACGACGTGCATTGAATGCTGGCGGAGCAGCATCACGGCTAGATAATGCGGAAAAAGCGGTCGCTAAGGATTCCGCCACGGTCGCGGGGTCCGAGATTGCTGTCCCATTCTCCTGGAGAACGGAAGGGAGGTCCTGTGAGAACTTGCCCCGAATCCTTTTGACTCGCTTCCACACCTCAGCTAAAGGGGTCTTCCAGTTAAGTGAAGACACGTATGCCCGCCAAGAAGAGCGGCGGACGTGCTTCGAAATATACCGGAACCTAGCCCTAGCCCGACGAAATTCAGCGACAGTGAAATCGTTTGGGCGGCGCTTATAACGCATGTAGGCATAACGCTTCTGTTTGAGGGCCGTCTCACACTCGGCCGACCACCATGGGAGTGGTCGTCGTGCAAAACGGCCAGACGTCCTAGGAATAGTAGTCAGGCCCACGGCGATGAGGTTGCCGGAGAAGAACTCAAGGCCTCATCTACCGACCTAAACTCCTCGACTGAGATAGAGAATTCAGTCATTTCCTGAAATGCAGGCCACCGAGCCCACGCCAAGCACCACCGAGGTGGTCTCTCAGGCAGCAGTTGCCCTGAAAATGATATTTGAATGGGAAAGTGATCACTACCATGGAGGTCATCGACAAACAAAATCAGGCTGTGCATCCAAAGAGCACAAAGATAGGTCAAGGCAAGAAAATGAAGCGGTTCTCGGACAGTGATGCGTAAACTCATCCACGTTTAGGACACCCATCTCAAGCTCTTCGATCAGATCGGCAAGGACTTGTCCCCTGGGATTTATGGAGTAATCTTCCCAGAGAGGATGCCTGCCGTTCAGATCTCCAAGCAAGAGATAGGGCCTCGACAACCGTGCCAAGACGCGGCGGAAGTCCCCCGCGTCAAAGTCAGCTGACGGTGGAATGTACGCAGAAATGATAGTATACCTCCTATCCAGGTGCAGCTGCACAGCCACTACCTGGAAGGTGGTATCTAAAGAGAAAGGAAGAAAGGAGACATCATTCAGGGTGTAAACCGCGCATCCCCCAGCCCGGCCATCCCGCAGTGGTGGGGTCGCAAGACCCTTATACCCCGGGAGGGCGTGTAGGGGGCACGCGCCTAGCATAGTCTCCTGCAAAAAGATAGCTAACGGGGAACAGGACGAGACGAGCCTCCGCAGCTCCTCCCAGTTGGCCAGGAGTCCACGGCAATTCCATTGAAGGAATATGCCTTCCAGGCCTAGCTCGGAGGAGACGCGGGGGCCCTCCTCGAACTGAAGACCCTGACGGGAATGGCCGTACGCTTCCCGGGGGCAGAACCCCGGGCGCTGTTGGCCGGACAAAGCGCTGTCGCCTTCGAGGACTTATTGAGGGAGGTTGGGCTCGACATGCGAGTCTTTTCCTCCCTCCGCCTCGAAACCTTAGGCGGGCGTTGCGGCTTCGGAGGCGGGGGGCCCTCTTTTCGAGGAACCACCGTCTCCGAGCCACTCGCCACACCTCGGGGCGTGGGCGAAGGAGCCGAAGCTCCTTTGTTGCTGTCCTCCTTTCGGGGGACAGCTTTAGGAAGATGACCTAGCGACCATCTTCAGGGGTGTTGCCTCCTGTGAGTCTAACGACTCGGTGGAGGCGCGTGGCCGTTTCGCCTTACGGGAAACGGTCACGCTGGGGGAAGAGTGGGGAGCTCTGGTTTTAGCCGGGGCTGGGTATGAACCCTTTTTGCCGCCAGCTTTACCAGGGGAGCGCCCGGGTTGGGTAGAGCCCGCCGAAGGGCTCCGAATGGGCGCGGAAACAACCGTGCTCGTTTGCCTGGATGGGCCAGGAGCAGAGGGTGCCTTTCTAACTATTGAGGCATATGACGTCCCAGGCAGAGCCGGGCGCGCCAGGATTTCTTTCTCAAGGAGATATGCACCACATTGCTTCGAAGAAGCATGGTGCGGCTCTCCGCAATTGACACACTTGGCCACACACGATTTGAACTTATCGGGTGCGACCTTGGAGTAATTTACACAGACTTCGGGTGAACCCGACTTTGCAAGTCTACATGAGCGATTCGTATGGCCGAAGCGGTGACAATAATAGCACTGCCGCGGCAGTGGCACGAATGCCTTCACGCGGTAGCGGTACCAACCGGCACGCACCGACTCAGGGAGCTTGTCACAGTCGAACGTGACGAAGAGTATAGGGGTGGGTCTCGAGGCCCCTCCCTGTTTTCTCATCACACGTTCGACCTTGACCGCACCATGGTCGGCCAGCTCTAGGGTGATGTCCTCAATGGAGTAGTCAACGAGTTCCCTCGCATAAACTACTCCTTTCACAAAGTTCTTGGTAGAGTGCGGCGTCACAGTCACCGGGGTGCCATCAAGTGTCCGAAGAGCCCTTATCCCTGCCGCCTCGGCGGGATTCGCCAGAAGGCTGCCGTCCGAGAAACGGGTCACCTTCGGCTCTCTACCAATTGCACTAGCTAATCCTCTCCTCTGATGGATCATGTTGCCCTTGGACAACATGGTGCCATCAGTGGAGCGAATAACGAGGAAGCGTTTGAAGCCAGCGGGCTCGAAAACGCCAGGTAACCTCTGAATGAGGGGCCCCGATGTCATCGAGGCTCCGCCTTGTGCACTTTTGTTCTTAGTCAAGGGCTCCGCAACCGGGGGGGCAGAGGGGGCGGATGTGCCGATCTTGGCTTGGTCGCTTGCCAGAGTGGCAGCAGACCCATCCATCCCCGCAGCCCCTGCGGATGGAGAGGAGCCCCGAGTCTTTTTTGACTTTTTCTTTTTTGGAGAGGAGGGCGGGGAATGAACCTGCTTCTCACCTCCGCCGGAAGAAGCCCCCAGGCCAGATTGCCTGGCCTCAGCCAGGTCATTCTCCAAAATGGAGAAGGTCCTGGTAGTCGTGGGGGCACTGGACGGAGGAGATCCCTCCCCTCCTTGTACTGCTTCGGAAACCACAGCCGTTTGAGGAAGACCTTGCATCGGGGCGGATTCGGGTTCGGTGCTTGGCGCCGAGCCAGGATTCCCCCCCCCATGGAAGGCCCTACCATCTGAGGCTGGGTTTCCTCAAGGACCATGTCTATCTCAGGGGGTCCTCCAGTTGGCCATAGTCCCCCAAGAAATCGCAGGTCCCGTTGGCAGTATTGTCACTAGTCTTCTTTGGGGAGGCATGGGCCTTGACCCCAGCAAGGTTCAATATTCTTGCCAGCAGGTCTTTTGAGGGAAGCGACCGAAGGGGCCTGGCTTCCCTCTCCCCCCTAAGGGGGTTTGCCCTACCGAGCCGCTTCGATGTGGAGCGGCTGGCTAAGGGCTGCCTGCTGGCTTTATTGGCAGTCCCCTTGGAAAGAACAGAGAGGACTGCCGCTGGTAAAAGGAAGGCGCCCGAAAGCACCTCCAGAGAAGGGGGTGAGGGGGAGTCCCCTACACCCGTAAGCGAAGGAGAGGAGTAAGCCTCCTCTCCGGTTAGAGAGGGGCATGGTGACCCTCTTTTTAACACGGGATGCAATCGCGCACCTCTCGCAGTAGCCTGCACTGCGAGAGGTGCTTACAAGCCCGGCAGAGCCAGGCACCGCCATTTAAGACCACCCCTCCTGCCTGGTGGCCTGGCAGTCCATCGGCATGGCGGCTCCACCTTAGACACGGCATAAAACAGATAGAATGGGAAGAGGAGAGGAAAAGGGATGTGAGGAAGGTATGGGTCAGGATGAAGCAGGTTGTTAAAAACCAACCACCCCAGACCGGAGCTCAGGGGTTAGGGAACATTGGCCCCTTCCCCCTCAGCCCTGATCCAGGACGGTTGGCCGAGAAGAAGGTCAGCATCTACCCTGTGAAATTAGAGGCTGACCAGAGAAAGTTGTGGGAGAGGTTGTATGAAAAGAGAGGAAACAAGTGTTTTGAAGGAAGGAAGAGAGGCTAAGCTGGGGCCGGACGGGGTGCTGAGTCCCGTCAGCACGGCGGCCAGGATAGGAAATCGTCGCGCCCCTTACGGGGCCCAAGGTTGCGAATGGGGTTCAGCATTTTAAGGACTGAGGATAAAGCCAAGGAGTAAATTAGGCACACATAGTCCAAGTGGGATTGGACGAGGGCAGTTTATAGTGACCTCAGTGCTCGATGATCATTGCTCCTCGACAAGTGGGAGAGGACTTTTAAAATGTCTTATAGCCTGCAGACAGCCCATTCAATGACTGCGTAGGTGTGGCAACCAAGATAACTTGGTATTAGGAGTTACACCCACAAACCAAAACTCAGAGACAAGCTCTATCTCTACTTCTTGTAGGGAGAGAGGTGGTGGAACAAGTGCCCCTCTACCCAGGTGGAAATACATTGCCTTCATTTTGGTTGTGGAAAAGTGGAATCCCCTAAGTTGTGCATTTTTTTTAACTGCATCAACTACCAGCTGTAGACGACACGCTGTTGATGGAACACGAGGTGAGGAACAGTATTGTGCCAAGTCATCGACAAACAGGATCACGAATACACCCTCTGGAAGAGACGAAATATCATTGATCGCTATTACAAAACTTAAAACGCTCCTCTGAGGAATGCCCTCCTCTTGGGGATGCAGGCTAGAGTAGTTGTCTCCAACACGCACAATAGAGGATCGAAATGCTAAGAAACTTGGACTAAAAGATGGTAAAAGACCTCTCATACCTCACATGTGTTAATTCTTTAAGATGCCGTATCTCCATGTTGTATCGTAGGCTTATGGGGAAAAGAGAGAGGAGGTCTACCAGTAGAGGGTAATGATCACTACCACACAGGTCATCAAATATTCTAAGGAAGTGATTGCAAGGGAAGTCAGTGGAGCACAGACAGAGATCTATATGGGTTAAGGAGTAGGGTCTCAGTCGTTGAGGACTTGCGGGTCTTATTGTAAGATGACATCTAGTACAACATGTACAGTGCTGTACATACCAGTACATATTATGAGCATTAAAGTCTCCAGTTAAAGGAATGGTTTTGGGAGTTGGGAGAGAAGTTCTTTCAGGGAGGCAAAAGTGAAGGTGGGAGGTATATTGACCACACAATTGAGTGTAGACCGGTGAAGGTGAACAGTGAGGGTGTTAATTAAGGCTTGTGCAGAGAGGGATAGTGGTAAATGGTATATACATGCGGACTAGGTGGAGGTTACCGTAAAATGGAGGTATTGGTATGCTGGACTAGGAGTAGCCAGCCAAGGGGGGTAAAGTCTGGTGAATAGGGAGACCATTGTGATATTTCCTATGTGCCCAGACTTTAGGGACAGCCTGTAACATAACAAAACATAATTTCACAGACAGATGACAAAAGCTGCAATAGCTATCAAAGGTCATCCACATCCATCAAAACCCTCCCACACACAGCAGCCATTGGGTTATGTCAAAAACAAAAAGCATCACAATCAAGGCTAGTCAAAATCCAAATCAATAATAAAAAAACTGCCTCTGCAGGAATGAATCCAGAATCCCCGCCCCCCATATAATCATCCAATCTGCACTTGAAAACATTCAAGTTTGGACTGTCTACTGTCTTGGGTGGCAAACCATTCCAGTAATCTGCCACTCTATTGGTGAAAAAATATTTTCTAACATCTAACCTGCACCTCTGTTTCTTAATTTTTAAATCTGACCAGAAAAGATTTTAAAAAGCTCAATCATATCGCCCTTCACACTCTTTCAAATGAGAACATATTTAGTACCCTCAGTCTATCTTCATATTCAAGGTGCTTCAGGAAAGGTATTAATTTTGTTGCCCTCCTTTGTACTGACTCTAACGGGTTGATGTAATGTCTAAAATGTGGTGACCATGCTTGTATACAGTACTCTAAATGTGGCCTAACATACGAGTTGTAGAGTTTAAGGATAACCTCTTTACTCTTGTAGCTAAAATTCCTCTTAATGTATCCTAGCACCCTATTTGCTGTATTTTTTGCCTCAATACACTGCTTTGAAAACTTCAGTGACCTATCTACTACTACGCCTAAGTCCTTCTCATCCTCAACTGAATTCAGCCTATGACCGTCCATTTCATAGCTAAATTCCCTATTATCCCTTCCCACATTGAGAACTTTTCATTTTTTAAGTTTAAAAGTCATCTGTCACTTATGAGTCCAAGCTAATAACTTAAGTCACTCTGCACTTTAAAGCTACCCTCAACTTCTTTGACTACAGCTGCCAATTTAGTGTCATCAGCAAAAATTGACACTTTGCTATTTACAGCCTCCCCAAGATCATTTATATAAACTATGAATAATAAAGGACCTAGAACGGATCCCTGAGGTATGCCACTGATAATGTCCCTTCACTGTGATCTCACCCAATGGTGTAACATCTGGGAAAAGAGGCATAAAAAGGGAAAATTAGTGATGGTGTGAAGAGGTGCAAGAGGCAATTAAAGAAAAGAAAAGATTTTTTAAACAATGGCAGTGGTCTGGTAATATAAGAGATAAAGAACAGTACAAGGAAGCAAAGAGAGAAGTGAGAAGACAGGTGGCAAGAGTGAAAAGGATAGCATGGCAAGAGTTTAGTGTGAACCTAAACACAGCTGCAGGGAAAAATAATATGTTTAGAATTGCGAAACAAATGAAAGATAAGGATGTAAAAGGTGGCAGATTCATAAAAGACAGTGATGGTGATATAAAAGTTGAGAAAGAACAAGTGAGAGAAAGATGAAAGACTTGTTTTGAAGAGCTTTTGAATGAAGAAAATGATAACCAACTGGAAGAAGAGCACCCCATAGAAGGTCCAATAAAAGAAGTGACAAAAAGTGAGGTTGAAGCTACCCTAAATAGCATGAAGGCTAACAAAGCACCAGGGCCATTAGGCCTTAGAGAGCTAACAAAAGTATTGCAGTCAGTGGCTGGTGGAGGGAGGTGTCCAGAGGAGTGGCTGGAGAGTTTAACAGTACCACTCTACAAAGGCAAAGGTGATTCATTGCAGTGTAGCCAGCACAGAGGTCTAAGGCTATTAGAACATTGAATGAATGTGTGGGAGAAAGTGTTGGATAAGAGAATGCGTAAGATAGTTAATATTGATCAGTGTCAGTTTGGGTATATGGCAGGAAGGTCAACATTGGATGCCATGTTTATTACAAGACAACTCCAGGAAAAGTCTGGTGAGAAGAAGAGGAAGCTTAATCATGTGTTTGTGGATTTGGAAAATGCATTTGATAAAGAGTTTTGAGGAAAGCATTGGTATGGGCATTACAAAAGCAGTGTGTACCAGAGAAGCTGATTAATAATGTAATGGAATTGTATGTTGAAATGAAATCAAGTGTGCGTAGCAGGAGGTTTGTCGGATAGATTCAGCATAGAAGTAGGAGTACACCAAGGTTTAGCACTGAGTTCACTATTTTTCATACTAGTCATGGAGGAAGCAACTAGAGTGTAGGTGAGGTGATCCATGGGAACTATTGTATACTTAGTTTTAACAGCAGAGAGTAAAGAAGAAGTGGAATGAATGTTTGTAGAATGGAAGCAGGCAATGGAGGGAGCAGGATTGAGATTAATATCAGTAAGACTAAGTTAATGGTAACTGGAGAGGCAGGTGAGGTGGTGCAGTTGGGAAGCTACCCTTGTGCAGTTTGTTGTGAGGGAGTTGGAGTTATGTGCACTGAATGTTTCAGGTGGGTGCATAGGTGGTGTTCAGGACTGAGGAACATCAGTCAAGCTCAAAACTTTGTTTGTTCAATGTGTGTAAGGGGAAGAAATGGTGTCCCTAGATTTTTTTTTGATTTTTTTTTTTAAGAGCTCATCTGGCGACTGCCTACTTGGGCATTAGTCGCCGTATTAAAACTGGCCTAGTTCTAGGCTACTTTAAAATGAAATTAAAGAGAGAAAAAAAAAAAAAAAACACCCCAAAAGGGGGAAAGGAAGCAAGCTGGTGCGTCGGGGAGAGGTCCCCCCGGCGCAGGAGCGTGCAACTAAAGAAAAAAAAAGAAAAAAAATGCAAAAAAACAACAAGAAACAACAACAAAAAACAAAACAAACAAACCTTGCTTAAATAATAGGGAGAAGGCCGGCCTCCCCCAAGAAGTCAACAAGTCCACAAGTCAGTGTGCACAAATCTGTCCCAAGCACAAGGGACAGGCGGTAGCGACCCCGCCCATCCCGGTACTGGGACAGGTATCGTGCGCGAAGATCACCCAGACTGGGACATTCGACAAGAATGTGCCGAACAGTCTGGGGGACGACGCAGTCGTTGCAATAGGGCGCAGGCGAGCGCTCCATCAGATAGCGATGCGTCACACGAGTGTGTCCGATTCGGAGACGACAGAAAGCAACCTGAAGCCGCCGCGGCATTGGGGGATAGGTCCATGGGAACAGTCGCGGCGCAATGGCACGCAACTTTAAGTTCCCCTCGACCGTCTCCCATCTTCTTTGCCAAGCAGTCCGAAGAGCTGCCCGTATTCCTGCCATGTAGTCGGTGTGAGGAAGAGCGAAACGCTGGTCCGGTCGCAGAGTCCTCGCGGACTCTTTGGCGCCCTCATCGGCGCGCTCATTCCCCGCAATTCCTACATGTCCAGGAACCCAGCAGAAGATAATCTCGACATCTGCCCGGCTCGCCAAAACCGTGGCGTCACGGATATCGCGAACCAGGGGATGCGGAGATTCCAATGCCCCGAGAGCACTCAGGGCGCTTTGTGAGTCGCTATAGATCACAATCCGGTCTCCGAACCGGGCACGTCGCGTAATCTCCCGTACCGAGTGGTGTATTGCCACCAGCTCGGCCGTGAAGACAGACGCAGCGCCTGGTAGAGCCCTGCTGACTTCAAACAGAGGGGATACGGCGTGGAAGCCGACCCCCTCTTGGGACTTGGAGCCATCCGTATACACTGGCACGGTACCAGCGTGACACGATGTGTGCTCCAAAAAGGTCGAACGCAATACTCCCGGCGCAGTACAAGCTTTGGGAGCAGAGGCGTGGCGACAAATAGCCAAATGTGGTACCCTCCAGGGTGGCGTCCTGGGCAGAACCAGGGGCGCCACCGGCCCGAGAGCTATATCTACCTCTCGAAGGAGTTTCCTGGCCCTAAACCCAAAGGGCTTAGGGTATGACTGGCGTCTCTCGGCGGCATAGGCACCATCGAGATCAGCTGCGGATGCAGTGAGAGCTGTTGGCGACTGAGGGAGGCGCCGGGCTCGCGCATACAGGCGAGTGATGCACTGCACGCGGCGCAGAGCGAGTGGCATCTCCCCAGCATCGACCAACAGGCTCTCAATGGGGGAAGTGCGGAAGGCACCGGTCGCAAGGCGAAGGCCGGTGTGGTGGATTGAATCCACCTTCCGCAATAAACGCTCGGCTGCGGATGCATAAAACTCGCATCCGTAGTCGAGCTTCGAGCGAACAAAGGATCGATAAAAAAGTAAGGCGGTAGCCCTATCAGCGCCCCAAGCGCTGAACGTCACGGAACGGAGAATGTCCATGGCGCGGGTACAAGAGACCCTAAGGCTGCGAATATGAGCCTCCCAGGTGAGGCGTCGGTCGAATACAAGACCAAGGAAACGGTGCGACTCAACCACATCCAGGCGTTCCCCATTAAGAAACAAATCTGGGTCAGGGTGAAGCCGTGGATGGCGGCAGAAGTGCACCACCTTAGTCTTGGCCAAAGAAAACCGAAACCTGTGCGCTTCGGCATAGCGAGAGACGCGGTTCAATGCCTGTTGGAGTCGACGCTCCAGAGTTGGCATCTGGGCCGCGCCAAAAGAGATCGAAAGGTCGTCCACGTAGAGCGTAGCGAGAACATCTTCTGGCAGCACCGAGGTGATGCCGTTGATGCTCAGGGCAAAGAGTGTGACACTGAGGACACTTCCCTGCGGGACACCCTCTTCCTGCTCCTTTGGGGCAGAGAGGGCTCCCCCCACCCGTACGCGGAATCGACGATCTCGCAAAAATTCAGATATAAACATTGGGAGGCGTCCCCTCGCCCCCATCGTGTGGAGAGTCTCCATGATACCGTATCGCCATGCGGTATCATAGGCCTTCTCCAGATCAAAAAACACCGTGGCGTAGTGCTGTCTACGAAGGAAAGCCTCGCAGACGGCATTTTCCAGTCGGAGCAGAGCATCCGATGTGGAGTGAAACTTACGGAAGCCGCACTGTGCAGAAGACAGATGGCCTCCGCTGTCCAGGAAATGGGCTAATCTAACATTTACCAATTTCTCCATCAACTTGCACACGCAAGAGGTTAGAGAGATTGGGCGGAAACCGGTCGGAGTAGAGTGATCTCTCCCCGGCTTGCGAAAGGCGAGCACAGTAGCGATTCGCCAGGAGTCTGGGAGAAGACCTTCCACCCAGATCCTGTTGAACAGATCTAACAGAAAGGCCATGCCTCGCTCACCCAGGTGTCGAAGCATGGCGTACGGGACATCGTCCGGACCATGGGCGGTGTCCGAGCACGAAGCGAGAGCGGAACGCAACTCACTCACAGTAAACTTGTCGTTGAAGGGTTCTCCGCCTCTGGAGGTAAAGTCCAGCCGGCGGCCTTCCGCGACATCACGACGTGCATTGAATGCTGGCGGAGCAGCATCACGGCTAGAGAATGCAGAGAAAGCGGTCGCTAAGGATTCCGCCACGGACGCGGGGTCCGAGATTGCGGTCCCATTCTCCTGGAGAACGGGATGGGGGTCCTGCGAGAACTTGCCCCGAATCCTTTTGACTCGCTTCCACACCTCAGCTAAAGGGGTCTTCCCGTTAAGTGAAGACACGTATGCCCGCCAAGAAGAGCGGCGGGCGTGCTTCGAAATATACCGGAACCTAGCCCTAGCCCGACGAAATTCAGCGACAGTGAAATCGTTCGGGCGGCGCTTATAGCGCATGTAGGCATAACGCTTCTGTTTGAGGGCCGTTTCACACTCGGCCGACCACCATGGGAGTGGTCGGCGTGCAAAACAGCCAGACGTCCTAGGAATAGTAGTCAGGCCCACGGCGATAAGGTTGCCGGAGAAGAACTCAACGGCCTCATCTACCGACCTAAACTCCTCGACTGAGATAGAGAATTCAGTCATTTCCTGAAATGCAGGCCACCGCGCCCGTGCCAAGCACCACCGAGGTGGTCTCTCAGGCGGCAGTTGCCCTGAAAATGATATTTGAATGGGAAAGTGATCACTACCATGGAGGTCATCGACCATCCCCCAATCAAAATCAAGCTGTGCATCCGAAGAGCACAAAGATAGGTCAAGGCAAGAAAATGAAGCGGTTCTCGGACAGTGATGCGTAAACTCATCCACGTTTAGGACACCCATCTCAAGCTCTTCGATCAGATCGGCAAGGACTTGTCCCCTGGGATTTATGGTGTAATCTCCCCAGAGAGGATGCCTGCCGTTCAGATCTCCAAGCAAGAGATAGGGCCTCGGCAACCGTGCCACGACGCGGCGGAAGTCCCCCGCGTCGAAGTCAGCTGACGGTGGAATGTACGCAGAAATGATAGTATACCTCCTATCCAGGTGCAGCTGCACAGCCACTGCCTGTAAGGAGGTATCTAAAGAGAAAGGAAGAACGGAGACATCATGCCGGGTGTAAACCGCGCATCCCCCAGCCCGGCCGTCCCGCGGTGGTGGGGTTGCAAGACCCTTATACCCCGGGAGGGCAGGCAGTGGGCACGCGCCTAGCATGGTCTCCTGCAAAAAAATAGCTAACGGGGAACGGGACGAGGCGAGCCTCCGCAGCTCCTCCCAGTTGGCCCGGAGTCCACGGCAATTCCATTGAAGGAATATGCCCTCCAGGCCTAGCTCGGAGGAGACGCGGGGGCCCTCCTCGAATTGAAGACCCTCACGGGAATGGCCGTACGCTTCCCGGGGGCAGAACCCCGGGCGCTGTTGGCCGGACAAAGCGCTGTCGCCTTCGAGGACTTATTGGGGAAGGTTGACCTCGCCATGCGAGTCTTTTCCTCCCTCCGCCTCGAAACCTTAGGCGGGCGCTGCGGCTTCGGAGGCGGGGGGCCCTCTTTTCGAGGAACCACCGTCTCCGAGCCACTCGCTCCACCTCGTGGCGTGGGCGAAGGAGCCGAAGCTCCTTTGTTGCTGTCCTCCTTTCGGGGGACAGCTTTAGGAACCCCCGAAGATGGCCTAGCGACCATCTTCAGGGGTGTTGCCTCCTGTGAGTCTAACGACTCGGTGGAGGCGCGTGGCCGTTTCGCCTTACGGGAAACGGTCACGCTGGGGGAAGAGGGGGGAGCCCTGGTTTTAGCCGGGGCTGGGTGTGAACCCTTTTTGCCGCCAGCTCTACCAGGGGAGCGCCCGGGTGTAGTAGAGCCCGCAGAAGGGCTCCGAATGGGCGCGGAAACAACCGTGCTCGTTGGCCTGGATGGGCCAGGAGCAGAGGGTGCCTTTCGAACTACTGAGGCATATGACGTCCCAGGCAGAGCTGGGCGCGCCAGGACCAAGTCCTTAGCCTCGCGGAATGAGAGTCTATCCTGGGCCTGAACGGCCAGGATTTCTTTCTCCAGGAGATATGCACCACATTGCTTCGAAGAAGCAGGGTGCGGCTCTCCGCAATTGACACACTTGGCCACACACGATTTGGACTTATCGTGTGCGACCTTGGAGCAATTTACACAGACTTCGGGTGACCCCGACTTTGCACGTCTACATGAGCGATTCGTATGGCCGAAGCGGTGACAGTAATAGCACCGCCGCGGCAGTGGCACGAATGCCTTCACGCGGTAGCGGTACCAACCGGCACGCACCGACTCAGGGAGCTTGTCACAGTCGAACGTGAAGAAGAGTGTAGGGGTGGGTCTCGAAGCCCCTCCCTGTTTTCTCATCACACGTTCGACCTTGACCGCCCCATGGTCGGCCAGCTCTAGAGTGATGTCCTCAATGGAGTAGTCAACGAGTTCCCTCGCATAAACTACTCCTTTCACAAAGTTCATGGTAGAGTGCGGCGTCACACTCACCGGGGTGCCATGAAGTGTCCGAAGAGCACTTATCTTGGCCGCCTCGGCGGGATTCGCCGCATTCGCCAGAAGGCTGCCGTCCGAGAAACGGGTCACCTTCGGCTCTCTACCAATTGCACTAGCTAATCCTCTCCTCTGATGGATCATGTTGCCCTTAGACAACATGGTGCCATCAGTGGAGCGAATGACGAGGAAGCGTTTGAAGCCAGCGGGCTCGAAAACGCCAGGTAACCTCTGAATGAGGGGCCCCGATGTCATCGAGGCTCCGCCCTGTGCATTCTTCGTCTTAGTCTTGGTCAGGAGCTCCGCACACGAGGGGGTAGAGGGGCCGGATTTGCCGATCTTGGCTTGGTCGCCTACCAAAGTGGCAGCAGACCCATCCGTCCCCGCAGCCCCCGCGGATGGAGAGGAGCCCCGAGTCTTTTTCGTCTTTCTTGTCTTTTTCTTCTTTTTAGGAGAGGAGGGCGGGGAATGAACCCGCTTCTCACCCCCGCCGGTAGAAGCCCCCAGGCCAGATGGACCGGCCTCAGCCAGGTCCTTCTCTGAAATGGAGAAGGTCCCGGTGGGCGCAGGGGATTCATCCGGAGGAGATCCCTCCCCTCCTTGTCCTGCCTGAGAATCCACAGCCGTTTGATGAGGACCTTGCATAGGGGCGGATTCGGGTTCGGTGCTTGGCGCCAAGCCCGGATTCCCCCCCATGGAAGGCCCTACCGTCTGAGGCTGGTTTTCCTCAAGGACCATGTCTATCACAGGAGGGGCCTCCAGTTGGCCATCCCCTCCCAGGACATCGCAGGTCCCCTTGGCAGCGTCATAAGTCTTTAGTGGGGAGGCACAGGCCTTGACCCCGGCAAGGTTTAATATTTTTGCCAGCAGGTCTTTTGAGGGAAGCGACCGAAGGGGCCTGGCTTCCCTCTCCCCCCTAAGGGGGTTTGCCCTACCGAGCCGCTTGTACGAGGGGCGGTCGGCAATGGGCTGCCTGCTGGCTTTCTTGGCAGTCCCCTTAGAAAGCATAGGAGGGACTGCCGCTGGAGATAGGGAGGTGCCCGAAAGCACCTCCAGAGAAGGGGGTGAGGGGGAGTCCCCTACACCCGTAGGCGTAGGAGAGGAGTAAGCCTCCTCTCCGGTTAAAGAGGTATGGAGGGTCCCCTGCGCAAGCACAGGGGGGGGGACCTCCATCTTTTCTGTGGAGCTGCACGAGGGCGGCTCCGTTGTTGTTATAGGGGGAATTAAGGGGAGATGTTTTTTTGTTTCATCATTGGGCACGGTGACCCTCTTTGTTTTACGGGACGCAATCGCTCACCACCTCTTGCAGTAGCCCGCACTGCAAGAGGTGCTTACAGGCCCGGCAGAGCCAGGCGCCGCCATTTGGGACCACCCCTCCCACCTGGTGGCCTGGCAGTCCTTCGGCATGGCGGCTCCACCTTGAACACGGCGTAAAACGGATAGATTTTGAAGACGAGAGGAAAAGGGATGTGAGGAAGGTATGGGTGGGGATGAAGCAGGTTGTTAAAAGCCAACCACCCCAGACCGGAGCTCAGGGGTTAGGGGACATTGTCCCCTCCCCCCTCAGCCCCGATCCGGGACGATTGGCTGAGAAGAAGGTCAGCTTCTACCCTGTGAAATTAGAGGCTGACCAGAGAAAGTTGTGGGAGAGGTTGTATGAAAAGCGACGAGGTAGGATAGGAATACAGGCTATCTGAAGGAAGGAAGAGAGGCTAAGCTGGGGCCGGACGGGGCGCTGGATCCCGTCAGCACGGCGGCCAGGATGGCAAATCACCGCGCCCCTTACGGGGTGGTGTCCCTAGAGTGGAGAACACCATTGTTCTCCACCATTGGGTGATATATTGGATAGTGAGGGAGGTGTGGAAAGAGCAGTCCATGGCAGAGTGGCAGCAGTGTGGAGGAGCAGGATTGCTTGTAAATAGGGGGATCCCACTTAGGAACTGTGAAAGGGTTTATGATGCATGTGTCAAATCAGTCTTACTTTATGGATCAGAGACTTAGGGACTCACACAAAGGTTGGAAAAAGTGCTGATGAGCTGTGATAGGAGAATGTTGAGGTACATGGCTGGTATAACATAGAGGGATAAAGTTCAAAGTGAAGAGGTAGCTACAAAGTGTGGTGTTGATGAACTAGACATAGTTCTGAGGAGAAGATTGAGATTCTTTGGACATGTAAATCAAAGGGATGAAGAAGAGGCACTTGGTAGGGTAAGAGAATTGGAAGTGGATGGAAGAAGGCCAAGAGGTAGACCTAAAAAAACATGGGAGAAGAATATAGACAAAGACTTAGCAATGTTAGGAGTGCAGGAAAACGAGGTGTATAATAAAGCTGGGAGCAAATCCTCAAACATCGAACCTCAAGAAACCCAAATTGAGAAAATCTGATGCTAAAAGGATTAAGTAAGTAGAGTTTTGAACATAAAACTTTGGTTATGCCAAGATTATTAGTATACTAATAAGTATATTAAATATGGAGTACACTGTCAATTGGCATTGCATCATATTGTATATCATTTTGAAAGGATTTTTTTTCTGAATTAAAATATGATATGGACATTTTATATTACTCGATATAAAATAAAATATAATTGATTTCAATAGCATTCTGAGGGAAGAGCTTATATGTTGGAAGTTAAGAGATACAGCATAAAAACAATGAACAGTGGAGCGCCTAACGACGTCTGGCAATTGCCTTTAATTTAAATCTAAGGCTAGGCTTTCAAATTGTGAATACTACTAGCTAATTAAAAATAATGGGAGGTGGTATGCAACTCTGTCCATTTTGAAATAATCACATTAGAGTTCAAATTCATTGCAGTTGCCACATATTGTTTGGCACTTGAATGTTCATTGTTTTTATGCAGTAATCCACCCTAAATTAGGGCAGCTATAAATGGAGTCCTTAAATTTCCTACCATCCACTCAGTTATGCATTGACAGTTATATCCCTGCCACACATATCTTGTAAAATGCTTGGATCACAATTTCAAAATCTCCCAGTCACAAATCAAGAGGTGCCCATCCTGGGTCTGGGCACCATTGTAGGCAGTGAAAAAATAAAGTAAAGAGTAGTGTGTTGTGAACTGCTTCTTGCCTCACCAGACCACTTTTAAAGAGCGGTGATTCCACTGTGCCATCCTGAGTCTAAAAAAAAAGACTCATTCAAGCAAAGCTTACATAAACCTTCTGCACTTCTCAACTCACTACATCATCAATAATTTATCACTCACTCTGTACATTTTAAAAACTTACCATTTGCTTCCTTATCTACACAATCATCTGCTTTCTCCAGATATTTTTTACCCCTACCCCCATGATCCACACCACACAGTCTTCATTCCTTCATCATATACACTTTACACATCCACACGGTTCATTTATTGATGCAGTGTAAGTGGAATGAATGGGTGTGGGCCATGACAATCCCCGTCCTGTTACTGCTAATGCATTTTTTGCTAGCAGAAACAAAACATTTGAGTAGGTATCTTCCCAGGGCAGCAGCCTATATCCGGGTTTAGCCATTTTTTACGACACTGAATACTGTATGGGTATTCCTCCTGGTCAACTTTTAGGCATCATTTGTATAATTGTGACAAGTGCTGTCTACAATTTAAAGAAATTTCAATAGTATTATGATAAAAGGGGAAATAATTGGGGTATTTCAGTGTGGGATTCCCCCCCCCCCACAACAAGATTTAACCTTTAAAGCACACGTGGACCATAAGGTCCCTAGCATACAACCAATGCTCTGACCAATTGGTTCTCTTATGGTTTTAGCCCTATGGAAAATTCCATTCAATTCCTAAACAGTAGTATTTCTTAGTATGGCGCTTTAAGGGTTAAGAAAATATTACCATTTATCTATTAAATTTTGTTTAAGAAAGCAACTGCAGTCTGATTATAGATAGTAATTATACAATCATGATAATCTCTCGTCCCAATGATTCTGCATCAGGGACACACCTCAACACTAAACAAGTAGCTGTATCTACTTTCACTTTTGGCAATTCATTTTTACCCATCCATGGCACAGGATGGTTTTCACCCACCCATGTGGGAGACGCTTAGTGTAAATGAGGAGTCATCCCCCAGTGTGCTTGATGCAGAACCACTGAGACAAGAGATTGATAGCGCAACAGCATATGCTATGTCAATGAAGCTCATCTTTAAAAAATAGTTATTGTTATATTATTTTCTTTTGTACAGTTGCCGAATGTGGAACAAGACCTTGAATCGAAATGGCGATGGCAATTGCAAAGCAATGCACTTAAGACGATCCCGGCCTTTATTCCACTAGAAAATCTGACTTCAATTTCTTTTAGGTAAGCATCTTGAACCAGACCTATTGTGTCTATTGTCTCACAAATTTTACCACTGATTTGTTCTTTGGGATGGTAGTATTGTACTGCAAATTTTTACAGTAAAATAAAATTGTTCTATTTGCTGTAAGTTACTGTAAAACATGTTTTCCTGGGCATTCTTGGCATGGAGAATCGATGCTGGGAGTTTGCCCTACTTAGCCTTTGGTAGAGAGAGACAAGTTTAATATCTATATTTTAAAGTTTCTTATCAGTTTTATCAAATAATAATTTATATTCTACATTTAACTTTCTATAGCCTTTCCCTCTTTAGTTATTGCTCTCAACATCAATTAGCTGTTAGATAAGCTCAATATATGCAAGCTTAAGTAAATATTTTAATATTCACTGATAAAATTAATGAATAAATTGAATACACATACATAACTATCTCACTTCAAATCTACAACTTTAATAAATAACTGGAATGTGTCCCTGCTTATTTACTCTTGAATGACAATGTAATTTTCTGTTAGCCAATCAAAACTTACGTTCCATTTTTTTAAAGATATAATTGGTAGGACTCAAAAGGGAATGGAACGTGGGACAAATATAATTGGTCTCATAATGCTTAAAACAGTGAATATTCTTCATATCAAAGTGATTCAATGAAAATACTGAGCTCCAAACAGAGAATTTTATCTTGAAGGCTTACAAGGAATCGCTGCGATGATTGTTCTAAAAAAAAGTGTGTCAACCTAAATATCATCACATTATCATTATTGTTATCATGATATCATAAGATCTAATCACTTTATACATACAACTTACTTATGAATATGTTTCAAGTAAAAAAAATGACCAGTAAACATGGCATAAGTTTATAATTCTAAATGTCACTTAGCACCTAGTAACAAAAATGATCTGCTTATGCATAGAAAGCTAATAAAATGATGCAACCCTGGTCTTTTGGTAACCAAAGATGCCACGTATCTGTTAAAGTTGGACACAAGTTGGTCAGTTTGTTCCTTTGTTCCTATTTATGTCTTTGTTTGTTTATTTTCACAATAATACAGAACAAAAGTTATATTTGAAATAAGCTGATGGAATTGAGTTGGATATTTTTAATCTATATAAATAGATTCTCATATTTTTAAATTATTTTAATCCTTAGTGGTGTCTATTATATGTGGGTAGGATTTTGCTACTGAGAATATAATCTGAAGGAGGGCTCCTTCAGGTTAGGGATGGGGCTTGTGTTCTCTTGCTAATGCAAAGATGTGCATAAATAGGAGCTCTTGCTAACCTAGTGGATACAACTTGTTCTGTTGTTAGTGAGGTTGATATGTAAGATTTTTAGGCAAGAATAGGTTTAGGTCCTGTATCCAAAATTAGGTTTATGTTGATTCATGCCGAGGTTGTGCTTAAGGGGGGTGGGTGTCCATTGACACTACCTATAAGGTGATGAGTGAGGGTGATCTTTTACAAATCCATCTTGATAAGGAGATATCTAACATTCTTTATGAGTTTTTCAAGGGTTTTGGATAAATAGTAGTGAGATGGGACTGCATAAGTTTGGTTGCGTTTGATGGTTTTCCTGGTTGAGTATTGGTATGATGTGTGCTGTTTGCCAGCTTGAATGAAAATGTTTGTAATGATAGAGATTTTACTGTTTTAGCTGAATGTTTAATATATTGTCAAGACTTGTGGTTTTGGAGTTTTTGAGAGATTTGATGAGTAAATGAATGCTTTCTGGGGAAAATAGAGTCGCTTTGGTCTTACATTATGCATGGTTTTTTTTTAGGTCTCTATTATAGATTTCCCTCTTTTGTCTATAGGTAGGAAGCTGATCTTTGAGTATAGTATTTCTTCAGGCTTATTTTTTTACAAGTAATCACTGATTATGTGTGAGTTAGGGTTGTGTGATGCATTTTCTTTAGGATTCACCAGAGTTGTGTTGTTCATTTTTGTAATTTATTGAACTCACATATTGGTTCGTTTGTTTGGTGTTTTGATATTAGATTGGTGGTGGCAGTGTTAAGAAACTGGATTTGCTGTGTAGGTGTTCTGTTTTATTTTAGTTTGCTTCTACCTAAAAGTCTGAGATTTCTTTTGTGAAGTTTTCCTTTATTTTTGAAGGATTGGTTTAATATGGTAAAATATTTCTCCATATAACCATGTGTGTCCAAAGCATGCATGTAGTTTTGTTATAATTTACATAGACGTTTCACAAGAGGGTATTAAGAGTTCTATGGACAACCATGTGGCAGACATTATCTGCATATAATCGCAAGTCCTAGCCCCATTTTTCGCGGATGCATTCATTTGCAGTCAAAATCTTCCACACATTTTCACTCCCTGTATCTTCACCACTTTTCTTTACAGATCTCTCCTAACAAACGTTCTGGTGGAGATGTCCTCCATGAACACCTAGTAAACATTTATATATGACCTGAGTCAGCCATTGAGCTCTCCCTTGAATCCCCATTGAGCCTTCTGGGAAAACCATTAAATAAATATATACATATGTGTTTGTGAACACCATAATTAAATATGATATAAATTTTGAAATAGTAAATAATAAAGTTAACCTAAGTAAAAAGTTTTCTTTGATGCCAGATACAATCAGATTTCTGAAATAGAAGAAGCGGCATTCTACAATTTGACTGGACTGAAGAAGCTGGACTTGAGTCACAATAATATAAATGTGGACACTCTCACTCCGGAGATATTTCTAGGTAAATCTCTCCTCTTATCTTGTACTTCTTTTTTTTTTACTCTCCTTTTCTCTAGCTTCTCAATTTACAGTATTTTCTGTCAATTTGTGAGGACTATTCCTCACTGCTCTAGGAATCCGCCATGATGGCCTATAGCAACCAGGCTCATTTTGTTTTCATTCTTTTTGAGAGTATCTCTGCTTGTAATTTAAAATCACTATTTTTCTTCTGAACACTATGTATTTCCTCATACATGACCATATCCTACTCGAACACACATACAAATCCATTTAAAATTATTGTTTTTAGCCTTTCCCTCCTTTTGGTTGGAGTTGCATCCAGCATGGTACTGACAACTAAAAGTGATGCATCCCAAAATAACTATTCATTATTCCTTAAAAAAAGTTGTATGAGGTTTTTTAGCAGTAGAAATAAATCTTGAAAGAACTTGTTATCAATGAGATTTGTTAGTGATGTTATGGGTGGAATTTTATACAAGAGGAAAAAGAATTAAATGATTCAATTTTAGGCTTGCAACCTTTATTTCTTGGCAGATCTTTTCTTTAGGGTAGAGCAATACCCTTCAACTTTTTTACACCCAGTGACCACTTTTAATATATTTGCAATGTTATATTTTAATTTTATAGATTTTTTGACTGCATACCCCAAAACTCGAATTGACCAGGTTGAAGATATGGCATAGGGTATCAAAAGTCACTGTTATAGGATATTGGTCATACACAAAGGCACACTAAAAATTTTGTTAAACTTTCTTTAAAGTTGATAGACTATATAACGTTAATATTTTAAGTCAAATTTATAAACCATTGGTGTTTGAGAGAAATTAAATATCTTTGTTGAGTATGTATATATATATATATATATGTAATTTTTTTAAGTGGTCATTGTATATTTTATTTTCAGTTCTTACTCCTCTTTTTCAGGTCCATACAACAATAAGCTTCCACTCCCAATTCCCCTCAAGGATTTAAATTTGAGTAACAATAAATTGCAACGACTCCAAAAACATATCTTTAGACATTTGACTAATTTGACATCGCTTGATCTAAGCTACAACCCTTTCACCGATCTCTCCAAGAATACAGCTGAAGCTATCTCCGAGCTGCAAAACCTTTGCAAATTGGATCTCTCTTTCACAAACCTCAGAAGACTTCCTCAGCACTTTTTCTCTGAACTCATGTTGGTATAGAATTCATATATCTCAGGGTTGATGCTAAGTCTCCATTGCCTTAGGCAAAATATTATCGCATATGGATTCAAAACCAAATTGTTTATTCAAACCTTAATCCTCCATGATGAGAAAGAGTGATTAACAGTTCTGATCCTTGATGGAGAATGAATTCTCATGAGGCTGGAACAATATGTACATAGCAAAAATGGTTTGCCATCCATTTAAAACTGTGAATAATGTTGCATTGTTTGTTGATTGCCAGTGCAACAGTACTGCAAATCTTAAATTTTTTAGTTCTTGGGGCTCTGTTTGTTTTCTCTTGAGTGTTTGCCATCTAACACACCTCTAAATATGAGAATCCTTGAAAATTTGCGTCAAATTGAAGCTATCCCACTTAGGCTAATGAACTTATATGATTTAATTGCAACAAAAGATGCTGATTTATAAAATCATAATGATCTCTATTAATCTCCTATTTCCCAGTACCTGCCCCTTCAAATAATATCTCTTTTTAGCCAATCGGGCTGTGTACCTTATATACTTACCTCATTTAACTCAACCTTTTCCATACCCCCACAAAAAATTCCTGGAAGGACTATCTGTGCATCTTAAAGATAGTTTTACAATCAATTAGCTAGAGTGCTAAAATGGTTCCCTAGTAATTAAATAGCAGTTCTTAAGGATTAAGGAATTTATTTTAAGATTTAAATTTTAATGAATGTTACTGGGTTTTTTTTGCTTTATTATTAAATTATTGTATTTTCTCTAAAATTTATGGGGTTATTTGACAACAGCTGAATCAAAAATATACCAATGAATTTAATTTCTTTGGACTTGCAGTAGCAGCTTTATTATTTCTCTTTTCTACTCAGTAATTTGAAAGAGTTAGACCTGTCTGGAAATGTCTTCGCGGTTGTACCAAAAGAAGTCAATTACGCTCACTCCCTGCAAAGCCTTGTTTTTAACTTCAATCCAATTAAGGTGATAAAACTTTAGTCATTTTTTTATACAATAGGAATTGTTACCCGACTAAAACATGTCAATTTGGGGAAGAGTTACAGCACCAATTTGAATGCTCAGATGGATATACAGTGGGGACCTACAGTTTACCATAGAATCTGAACCATACAGGTTGGTATTTGGCTGCATGGTCAACCAGAATCATTGAGGGAAAGATGAAGGTAAAGAGAAGAGAGAGGGACAATTAAGAACAAATGATGATAGGGATGAATCAAGGTGAAAGGCATCTGATAGGCAAGAAAACTATAATCGCTACCCCTTTCATCCATATACGCTATAATGACCCAAACTTCCATACCCAAATCCGAATTGAAGTTACAGTATTTATACGATTTGATTGCCATAATCATTTTCTGTCAGAGATTCTTTCATTGGATTACATTAATAAAAATTAAATACAAATATTGACCAAGACCACTCTTATATGGTTAAACTATGAAAATAAATTAACCTAATATTAATTTAGTCCAAATAACTGTTGCGTATGGAGGTGGTAGTGTTCATATTGGTTTAATAGAGAAATTAGATATAATTGCAGTAGGGCGAGAGAAAACTGTAGTTGAACACTTCGCAGCCTTTAATGTTATTCACAAGTTCCCTGTACTATTTTCCTGAACTTTGAAAATTATATAAATTTCCTTGCATTTCATGTGTTGTGCCTGGAACTCTCAACCTGACTAACCAGGTTTCTTTTACTCCATATTTTAATCAGGTAACTTCTCAAGAGCATATAAGGAAACATTTTTTCTTACTTCAGATATCAGATTTTTAGTATATTATATGCTAGTTTTCTAAAAATATTAGTGAATCCTTGTGCCATAGCAATGCAAGTTGCCAGCGCTTACTATAATTGAAGAGTTGGTCACCCAAGTCTTTAACTATATGGTTATATTTACTAATTTCCTCTTACAATCTCTCTCTTTTTGTTTCTCCTAGATCCAGTATCTCGGTAAATACCAGTTTATTGTCCTTGTTAATGATTACCTCCAGTTTATTACTAGCCACAGCAATATATATACCTGATATAATTATTTCACAAACCCACCTTGGTTCTATCAGGTAATTCCAGCACACTTGTTTTGGGGTACCCTTGTGCACTTGGAGCATTTGCAAATGAGAGGTTCTGCGACCCTCTTCAGTATTGAGAGTGGGGCTTTTGCGAATCTCACTTCACTCAAGACCTTGCAGTTGAGTGATAATTCCAACCTGAAGGAGTTTATGCTTCAACCTCCAAGTGGCAAACAATATGAGACACTGCAGCTTGAAGAGGTAACAAATCTAAATTTTATCAAATTTTGATAACTACTATAGTGATGGACCATTCCACACACCACTAAACCTCTGTAGAGTTAGAAGTGAAATTTCTCCTATTCAATTTCTTTGAGTCTTTTCATTTATACACTTAAGATCATAAGAAGGTTTAAAGTGGAATCACAGAGGCCCCCAGGGCCCTTTGAAGTCATGCCATTGCTGAACATAGTGATTACAGCATATTTACATCATCTGATGGAGGTCATCATATGGAAAGGCAGGGTATCGAGCCTTAGTTTAGAATTTTACAAAGTATTAGTTCGGTTTATTTAAAATAATGTAGATTGGTCTGGATCCATGTGAGTTAACCTAAAGTAGCACATATGCTAACAGGTCAGAATGTTCAGAAGTATAGCCTAGGAATTGGCACTTCTTTGTTGTATGAATAATTATTATCAATAAATATAGTATATATCGTCAACAAACAAGAATTAACTATACATCAAACTATTATATATATATACATGCGCAATATACAATGATAATATGTAAGTGGCTCTGATTACACAAAGCCTTTACTGTCCATATATTTATCCAGCTTCAATTTGAAAGACCTCAAGGTTGCTGAATTTACTATTGTTTCTGGTAGCTCGTTTCAAAGATTCATAATACAATTTTTGAATGAGTATTTACCTGTATCACTATATAGTTGATTTTCTTTAATTTAAGGTTATGGCCTCTAGTTCTGTTATTATCAAAATTAAAAAAGTTTGCCAATCTTACTCTATCTATACCTGTAATCATTTTGTATACCTCAATCAAACTCCCCTCACATACCGTCTTCTCACTGAGAACATTCCTAATTTCCTCAATCTTTCAAGATATGGGAGTCTATGCAGACTAAGTATCATTTTAGTCGCTCTACGCTGTATACCCTCCAGCATATCAAGCTCATGCTCATAATGGGGTAACCACACCTGAACATAATATTCAATATGTGGATGAACATATGAGGTATACAATTTTTTAATCACTTCCTTACTCTTATAAGTAACATTTCTCTTAATCAATCCCATCATTCGATTAGCCTTGTTCTTTGATTTTATGCAATTCGTTTTGCATTTTAGGTCACTTGTTATAATTACTCCCAAATCTTTTTCTTCTTGAACATCTTGCAACCAAATCCCCTCAATTTCATAGAAGTTTCTATTGTTTTTAAAAATGTGTAGGGATTTACATTTATTATGGTTTAACTTCATCTCCCATTTATGGGCCCAGGCGACAATTTTATCTAGGCTTCTCTGGAGTGTTAGGTTCCCTTCCACATTACTTACTGCAAAAAACAGCTTAACATCATCAGCAAACATTTCAGTTTTGCATCCAAAACCAGAATCAATATCATTAATATAAAGGATAAAAAGCAAAGGTCCGATCACAAATCCCTGAGGCACTCCACTCTCCACCACCTTCCATGTGGACTTAGACCTATTTAGTATTACTCTCTGTTTTCTTCCTGACAACCAAATTTGATCCACTTCAGGACTCTTCCAAAGATTCCATACTTCTCTAGCTTATGCCCAAGTCTCTTGTGAGGGACCTTGTCAAAGGCTTTACTAAAATCAATATATAATACATCTATATCTTTGTCTATTTGTTCAGTAACAAAATTTCATGAACTCAAGTAGGTTAGTGAGACATGACTTCCCATTTCGAAAGCCATGCTGCGAATCATTATTAATGATTCGCAGCATGGTTCTCCTCTAAGAACTTTTTAATATCAGTGCTAATTAATCTTTCCGGGTAATGATGTAAGGCTTATAGGTCTGTAGTTTTCCACTTTCTTCTTGCAATCCTGCTTATGTACAGGCACAACATTGGCCTCCTTCCAGTCTCAGGAATCTCAGAATACATAAGTGAACAATCAAAAATAATTTTGAATGCATTTGCAAGACTTTCCTCACCTTCTTTTAAGACTCTAGCATAAATCCCATCTGGCCCAGGAGATTTATTAGGCAATATTTTATTAATAACAGCTTTTATATCTCTCTTAAAAAAAATTCACATTCTCAAGAACTGGCCTTTCCTGAGTGAAAACAAAGGTGAAGTATAAGTTTAACACATCAGCAATATCTTTATCACCTTGATAACTCTCTCCAATAGTGGAGCCCTGCTTAGAATTTATTTTATAATAACTCAAGAACTTCTTGATATTTCTCTTACTACTATTTGCAAGGTTCATTTCTGAGTCTCTTACATTTCCTAATTTCTTTTTTTAACTCTTTGGTGGTACATTTCAAGTCTTCCCTATTTAATTCAGTTTTATTATGCTTATACCTTTTAGCAGCAATTTTCTTTGTTTTTAATTGGAATTTACACTGTCTTTTAGGCATGTTTTTTTTACTAGCATCTTTTCTCCTTGTCTTTAGGGGTATGCAACTTTTTTGAATTGAATCTAAGATACATTTGAATCTATCCCACATTTCAAGAGCATCCAGACTATGAAATTCCTCCTCCCATGAGATAATAATTAACATTCTTCTAAACTTATCAAAGTTAGCTTTGGAGAAGTCTGGGATCAATGATAAATTAGCCCTGACTGAAATGCCATTCATATTAATATCAAAAATGATTATGCTATGGTTACTTTCTCCTTGCAGTTATGTAACTTTCAGGTTATTAATTGTTACCGAGGATAAGGTCTAGGATTGCACTTTCCCTAGTAGGTTCACTCACCAGTTGAGATAAGTAATTATTTTCAAAACAATCAACAAATAGATTACTAGCTTTGGTTGGCCCATACATTTTACTCCAGTCAACTGTTGGTAAGTTGAAGTCCCCCATTACTAGAATATTTTTATTTCCTGAACATACAATATTGATAATCTCTTTATCTATTTCAGAATTGGAATCAGGGGTATGTAAAATACCCCTAATCTTAACTTTTCTGGGGGTTTAGTACTGATATCGACCCAAAGTGATTCCACTAAAGAATACCTCCACCGAGTCTTTCCTTTCTGTGATGAAAATATAGGTTATAACCATTAATAATATATTCAGCTTCATCATCCTTATAGATTTTCTCATTAAACCAGGTCTCAGTAATACAGATTATATCTAAATTTTCTGAATGTATATATGATAATAGTTCATCCTTTTTATTTCTGAGACTCCTTGCATTGGTATAAAAATATTTAAAGCTAGTACCTTTCCATAGATCAATGAATGTCACCCCAGTATCATTACAGATTTGCTTTAATTCATTATTGATGCTCCAAGCAATTGAGTACTATTTCTTGGTCTCATGTAATCTTGGAATAATGCCTGTGATAAGTGAAGGTTTACTGCTTCTTTTCATTAGTGCCATATTTCCTTGTAATTTTTTATCATCATTTCTGGAGGTCTATGCCCAATATCATTTCCACCAACGTGTACTATATTGGCTTCCTTATGATCATTTAATGCTCTGCATGAATCTTTAAAACTGTTTAGGACTCGCTGGGTATCTGCACCCAGGTAGCAATGAGAAATACTGCCATGGTTTAGTCTAGGGCCTGAGCCTCTAACTTGTGAATCTCCGATTATATAATTTTTTTTTTTTTAATAGAGCACTTTTCTTGGTTTTATTAAACTTGGGGCTGCCTGAATGGGTCTCTCTTGTTCCAGTATCCTTTGGAACTACCATAATTATATTTATACTATCACTCCATCTACCACTGATTCTTTTCCTTATAGAATTATTATGAATGGCTGTTGGTATAGGCCTGGGAGACTGGTATGGGGATTTATTCTGATGCAGAGACTCAGTGAGAAGTTGTTCATATTGCTCTAAAAACTTTTCAAAGTCATCCAATAGGCTGAACCTTTTCTTATCGCGTACTGGTTCAGGCCTTTTCACTAGTTTAAGTTTTGTACCTTTACTTTTTACAATTTTCCATGTTTTATTAGATTTTTCACTATCTATGGGTGACTTTCAATTTGATTTTTATTTATAGTCACATTCTCATTAGTCATTTCAACCTGAGATAAACCAGTAGTAGGGTCGTTTGCTTTACTACGATATGTGGGGGAGTTAGTAAGAAGCCAGCATTATACTTTTTCATTGCAATTTGTGCATATCCAGTAGATATTAACTTTTGACTTGGAGGTAGAGAACTAATTTCAGGTTAAGACATAATGCATGGTACCAGTCATGACAAGAATCACAAGCTATATAGCCATTCGCCTCACTTCTTTTTTGCAAACTTTACAATCAGAGTCAAAACTCATTATTAAATTATTTAATATTTATTCAGTATTCAATTATTTAACCGAATTGGTGCGTGCAAGTTCAAAACTTGTAATCAGGATGGCTGATGATGTAAACAATAGTCTGTCTCCCAATTCAGAGAACCGGACCCATGCTTAATGAAAATTAATCTAAAAATATTTATTCAGTATTTAATTATTTAACCGAATTGGTGCGCGCAAGTTCAAAACTCACAACCAAGATGGCTGATGATGTAAACAAAAGTCCATCTCAAATTCAGAGAACCGGACCCACGATTAATCACAATTTATCAAAAAGTTCACCACCATTCAAACACAATTCAAGAATTACAATCCAAGATACACCCCTTTCACATCTTTGTAAATATTCTGCCTTTGGCACCCTTTTAAAATCTAGCTGCTATGTGTGATTTTTCAAAATTTAATTGGTAGCCCTGATTTTAAAAAATACTATTATTTATATTGCTTATATTATTATTTATACTGTTTATTATTTATTATATTATTTTTAAGAAATTTCTTGAAAATATGACTTTGTGAACCTTAATTCCAGCTGCACCTGGAAAACAATGCTCTTGCCACCCTGCTGGAAGATGCTCTTCCCTGGACCAAAATTCCTTACTTAAATTTACAAGGTAAGAATTCACAGTGATGTTATATTATTATGCTATTGTTTAAGTTGTTATTTATGATATTGTTTATGCTATTGCTATAGTTGTTATTTATGATATTGTTTATACGAGGGGCGGTCAATAAGTTTTGCGAATTGGTAGGGCAAAACAGAGGAAGGGGGATGTCTGTTTGTGGGGGTGTTAGGACAAGTTATGACAAGTCAGGACCTGCAGCTGCATGCTCTTGCCTCATCTATTTAAGAAGCAGTTGCTGATTGCAGATCGTCAGTCACAAATTTTTAACCAAGGAAGGCAAGAATGCAAAAGAGATCCATGAACGCATGGTTGCAGTGTACACCGACACCGCCCCTTCCTATGCAACCATTGCTCGCTGGAATAAGGAGTTCCTCCATGGTCGTGAGTCCCTTGAAGATGACCCCTGTCCAGGACACCCCTCAGACGTGACCAACGAGGACAATGTGGCCCGTGTAGAGAGGGTGATCCTCGAAAATCGACGGGCGAAGTTCGAAGAAATCGAGCAAGAACTTGGAATATCACATGGAAGTGTTATCAACATCATCCATGACAATTTGGCCATGACCAAGGTCTCTGCTTGTTGGGTCCCTAGAAACCTCACACCCATTATCGACTTCAACGTTGATCGTCAAAGTCCACAAGGCCAGAGTTGCACAAGCTGCCCTGTGTGAGTGCGGATTCGAGGAGCTCAACCATCCCCCCTACAGTCCAGATCTGCTCCCTAGCGACTACTTTTTATTCCGCCAGCTCAAGGCTGCACTGTGTGGATGCCGGTTTGGGGACAATGAAGATGTCCAGCTCACCGTCCAGGAGTAGATTGAACAGCAGTCGGGAGATTTCTGGTTGTCGGGAATTCAAAGCCTCAGGGACAAGTGGCGCAAGTGCATTGAAGTCGAGGGTAGTTATATTGAAAAATAATAAAACACTTTTCCTCATATCTCGTTTCCTTATATCCGAATTGCAAAACTTATTGACCACCCCTCATACTATTGCTTGTTATTATTTATGCTATTGCTTGTTATTTAGTTTATGCTACTAATTATGATATTGTTTGTTATTTATGATATTGTTTAAGTTATTTATGATTTTTTATGCTATTATTGATACTAAGTTATATTTATGATATTGTTTATACTATTTTTATATTGTTTAAGTTATTTATTATATTGTTATTATTTATGATATTTGAGGTATCAAGTTATTTATGATATTGTTTATGCTATTATTTATATTTTTTGTTAAGAATGTCTGAACAACAATTCCTGCAGAGCGAGCAGCCAGCCAGATGCCATTACACCACCGACTGTGATATCACACTCGCCAGCCGCATGGCTATGACATCATGCCATGACATAAACAAATGAACAGTGTACACCGTACAACTGCGTGCCATTATTACTCCACCAGATATTAACACAACTCATCTTCTCCTCTTTTCACTGCGTGATCTTGTTCACAGTGGAAGCAGCTTGATAAGCAACCATTACTGATACCAGCCTGTAGCTACTGGGTGGATACTCAACGGTTGGTGAGACTGTCTGCTAGTTGTTGTGATGTGTCAACCCAAGTCACTGATGTTATATCCTTTCTAGCCACACCAATTCTCAGTCTTTGAACATCACTATTTTTAGAAGAGTACAGAGCATTAACCAAACTCATTGTCCACAAAACAATGAATGTTAATACTAGCGTAGTGAGATATTTCAACAATGATACTGGTAATGTATACTGCAGCTTCAGGGCACTCAAGAAGAGCCAGGGTCTTAGCAGACAAGGTTGACTTGATAACACGCCGGACTTTCCTAGTCTGCCAGTAGATTGGACAACGAGCACCACTATCATCCTCCAGGAATACCCAAAACGTGCCTTGAGAACCAACATCAGCCAAATTAGCAAAAGCTGCATCCGAATAACACTTGTCACTTGAACTATTAACTTATTCAATCTTAGCTAATCACCAACAGTTGCCTTGTTACACGCAACACTCAACTGACAAGTTTCAAAAGCAATGTCTGGTCTGGTATGTGTTGCGATCCAGTTCAGTTGTCCAATCAAACTCTGTACTCAGTTTTTTCTGCCAGTGCTGTCCCCTGTTTTAAGAAGAGCATGCTGATGACTGATACCGGCAGGTGTCAAAGTTGAAGCATACTGGAACTGATTAACAGTCAAGCCATCAGCAGTTGTGTTGATGTTCAAACCAACATACTTGAATGATGCTGATGCTAAGCTGCCAATCAAGAACATACAATGTAATTTCTTAACAACAATGTCCTCAAATGCAGCAGTTCCCACCCAGAGAAAATCATCAACATAGACACAAGTTATGCCCCCAAAATTGTTGTAATTGTACCATGAAAACAAAGAATTATCTAATGAACACATGTGAACACCAGCATCAATAATTCATCCTTCTCTTAAATACCAAGCTCTGGCTGCATCACACAAACTGTAGTACAGTCTTCTTTAATTTCCACAAGTTTCCATTAAAATATTTAGGAAGTGGTTTCAAGTAAATCTTGTGTTAAATGACATTGCCCTCCAGATAAGCAGCCTTGACATCAATAATGTGACACTTGCACTGCTTGGAAGATGGCAGAGACAAAGCCAGACATACTACTTCCCTGGAAAATGTAGGCAAATCTTTGCGCAATGAGATAGTGTCCTCTTCAAAGCCACATGCTACTAATGTCGCTTTAGTAACCGTCTTATTATTTTGCACTTTCTCAGTTATCACCCACCTCACTGATACAACATCTTGACCAACATTTTCAACTTTTTCATAAACATTGTAGTTTCTCCAGTTTTGTATTTCAGCTTCTTTCGCTGCCATCACATTGTCACTATTAAACATTACAACCATCTCTACACTGTCAAGTATCAGAGACAATTCAACAATATCATTGAAGTTGATCCAACCTACAGCACCATCAGAATAAAACCCAGGTTTTATTCTGTTTTTTTTTTTCAAATCTCAGGTTTTTTCCAAAAACAAATGCTACAAGCATTAATAGAATAGCATAGAAAAAGAATAGCTATCTCTATTTTTATGATAATGTAATTAGTTTAATAATTATATTAAGGTAAGAACAGATCACTGATTGGGAATTATGGGTACCCATGATAGCCATAACCTGTAGAAGGAGAGATGAATTATTATGAATCAGTATCAGAGAAATAACCTTAATTAGATACATATGTTTAAATTATAAACATAAATATGAATTTTCAATAAAATAATGATAAGTAGCATTCATTTCTTGAATAAAAAAAGTAATTTTGAAAAAAAAACCCAACCCAGGGTTTTTCAAATTTCACTTGAAAAGGCCCAAAAAACCTCGAGTTTTTTGATTTGCCCACCCTGCCTCTAGCCCTTCCAATCAAGGACAGATCAATCACTAACGCATGTTTAGTCTTTGGCAATTCAGTAAGTTTGCTCCAAATACCAATATCTTTTGTCCAACTGTAATAGCACCCATCATTGTCAAGTTTAGGCGGCCATTTCGATGAACAGGCACCGGTATTAACAGTTTCCATAACAGAGGCCATGACGTAAGATCTCTGCTACCACTGTTAAAAATGTCTGCGCAAGCTTACCTCTGAACAACAACTGCTGCAGAGCGAGCATCTGGCTGCCATCAAACCACCGGCTGTTATGTCACACTCGCCAGCCGCACAGCTATGATGTCATGCCACACCATAAACAAATGAACAGCATGCATCGTAGAATTGTGTCCCATTATTACTCCGCAGATATTAACATTTTTATAATAATGTTTAAGTTATTTATGATAGTTTATGCTATTATCTATATTATTTATGCTATTTATTTTATTATTCATGTTATTATTTATGCTGATTAAAAGAAAACAAAATATCTGCCAGGTGATGAGAACTTAGCTCTTTAATCTTTGAGACTTAAGAAGCGTAGCCAAGTAGCACCATCTTGTCCCTCACATCTTGGATGAGATCCTGTGACCACTTATGAAAGACACAAAGATCAGAATGACAATTGCTGGAAAACCTGAAGGTAGAAGGGGCCGGTCCTCATTGGGGGTGTAGGGGAGGTGTCTGGGTTGCATTGTGTGTTTTTGACATCAACAGCCATGGTGGAAGCTTTTATGTCCCTGAGAAAGGCTGGGGGAGATCCATTTTGTGCTAGTAAGTGGATACGAGTGCCTTAATAGGGGATACTAGTAATCCATTGACAAGGCCCTCAAACAGAGGGGAGAGTGGGTATGGCGTGGTATGAAGGCTCTAAGGGAATCATATCAGTGTTGTGATTTGTTATATGCATGATGTGGGGACCCAATCACCAGCGGATGTTAAGTATAAGCATATCTGCCAATGGGCAGCCAAGTTTTGTACCCTCACTCATCAAGATTGCACCTCTGCATCTACATCAGAAATCTAAAGTCATTTCCTTTTGGTTTTTTGGATGCGCACAGGAACATGATTTTAAAGATTAAAAAAAAATTAAATTGCTTTTGTAAACAATTTTAGGTTTTTAAAGATTATAATTAAAAAAATTAAATTAATTCTTTAAAAATTGTATTTTTTAAATATTTTAAAAATTATTGTTTTAGAATTTTTTAAAATTATATTTTATTTTTTTGAAAAGATCTTGAAATTCAAAACAAAAGATAAAGATGTATTTTTAAAAATATTTTAGAATTTAAATTTTTTTAAAAGTCAACTTGATTTTTCAAGATTTGAAAGATTTAAAAATTATAGATTTTTTTTACAGATTTTAATTTCTAAAATAATTAGAGTTTTGTAACATTTTTTAAGGATTTTAAAGATTTCTCCCCTTGGAAAGGAAACCCTTGGAATTGTGACTGCAATTTGGACTGGTTGGCTAAAGCCGTTCTCCCATCAATTCAGAAACGACACTTTGAAATCACAATTCGTGTGACGTAAGTAAAATTGCTAAATATGGTTGACAATTCAAATTGCCCAGCATATCCTTTGAATCTCAGGTTTCTGGCTTAATTCAATAACATGGAAAACTACCATACACAAAGTAAGATTTCCTTTCTGTAATGCTTCTTCATGGAGTTAGGACAATCATGAAGAGAAAATGCAAATGTGAATAATATATGTAATCAAAGTGGTATACAGTTTCCTGATAACCTTATACCTTTTTTTCTATCAGAAAAAAAGTCACTAAGGCTTATGAAACTCATCCACTGGATTGCGGTATCAGCCATTGTGTAGTGGGAAGGGCTGTTTGGGATTTAAGAGAAGAAGAAAGAAAACCTTTTGTTTTGTTGTTATCACTGCACATCATGATTTTCATCTTTGTGGCGTTGTTGTCATGGTTGAAGGGACTGGTGCCAGTGTTAGGCTAAGTCATTCGTATTTGGTTCTTTTTCTACCTTTTGTAAGTAGTATATTTAGTATAGGTTTCATTTATTCATACTTGGGAAGTAGTCATGGTTTTGTGTTTCTTATATTGGCAAATAGTTGTAAAGCATTCTTGAATCTGGAGATATAGGGAATTGGTAGTATGATAGGCCAATCGTGTTAGCCTAGAATTTAGTTTGCATTCTGCTACTTATTGATGTCTAAGATTGTCTACCCTAGGCCAGGGCTGGCCTTGGCCTTCCAGTATTGTCATGTCGCCTGCAGATTTGAGAGGAGAGTTCAAACTCAGGGTGTTTTCTTTTTAAGTGGCATAAATGTATTCAGATAGTGCCGGTGTTCCATACCTAAATGGGAGACATAACTCATTAGAAATATACAGAATATAACCATATATATAAAAAATCATTTTAATTATTTACCTTTCAAATTCAGCACCCTTCATGGCATATCCTATAGCTTCCTCTTCTGCAAAACTCTGGAATTTTGACAAAACTCATGTTCCATCCTATGAGAGTTGTTTGACATAGATCATCACCATCTTCTGTAATTCTCCAAGATTGGAGGCAAATAATACACTAATAAGGAAAATTGTTTTTGTTAGCAGGGTAATGAAGGGCTTCTTGCTAAAAACATTTTTAACTGTAGTGCAGCTTGTTTATTATTATTCTTCTGCTGCTCCCTGATTATCACAATTTATTTTATTTTTTTTAATTTTAGGAGCCTATCTGGCGACTGCCCACTTAGGCAAAAGTTGCCGGAATCATGACAGCCTAGCACTAGGCTACTTTAAAATAAGAATATGAAAACAAAACAACGATAAAAAGGGAAGATGGCAACAATTAGGAAGCAAGCTCCAGCGTCAGGGAAGGTCCCCCTCCCCCCGGCGCAGGAGTGTGCGACCTACAAAGAAAACAACAATAACAAAAAACAAAATGTAGTTAAATAAAGGGGGAAAGGGTGGCCTCCCCCCCAAAAGTCTATAAGTCCACCAGTCAATGTGCACGAACGAGTACAAGGGACAGGCGGTAGCGACCCCGCACATCCCGGTACCGGGACAGGTAACGTGTGCCAACATCGCCCAGACTGGGACATTCAACAAGAATGTGTTGAACAGTCTGGGGGACAATGCAGTCTTCACAGTAGGGTGCTGGCGAGTGCTCTATCAAATGGCGGTGCATCCCGCGAGTGTGCCCAATTTGGAGAAGACAGAAAGTGACCAGAAGCCTTCGTGGCATTGGGGGGTAGGTCCATTGGAACAGTCACGGTGCAATGACACACAACTTTAAGTTCCCTTTGACCGTCTCCCATCTTCTTTGCCAAGCACCCTGAAGAACTGCCCGCATTCCTGCCATGTAGTCGGTGTGAGGAAGAGCAAAACGCTGGTCCGGTTGCAGAGTCCTCGCCGACTCTTTGGCACACTCATTCCCCACAATTCCTACATGTCCAGGAACCCAGCAGAAGATAATCTCGACATCCGCCCGGCTTGTCAAAACCATGGCATCACAGATATCGTGAACCAGGGAATGCGCAGATTCCAATGCCCTGAGAGCACTCAGGGCGCTTTGTGAGTTGCTATAGATCACAATCCAGTCTCTGAACCGGGCACATCGCATAATCTCCCGTACCGAGTGATGTATTGCCACCAGCTCGGCCGTGAAGACAGACGCAGCGTCTGGCAGAGTCACGCTGACTTCAAACAGAGGGGATACGGTGTGGAAGCCGCCCCCTCTTGGGACTTGGAGCCATCCGTATACACAGGCACGGTTCCAGCATGACACGAAGTGTGCTCCAAAAAGGTTGAACACAATACTCCCGGCGCTGTACAAGCTTTGGGAGCAGAGGCATGGCGAGAAATAGCTAAATGTGGTTCCCATCAGGGTGGCATCCTGGGCAAAACCCGGGACGCCACCGGCCCAAGAGCTATACCTAACTCTTGAAGGAGTTCCCTGGCCTTAAACCCAAAGGGCTTAGAGTATGACTGGCATCTTTCTGCGGCATAGGCACTATCGAGATCAGCTGCAGATGCAGTGAGGGCTGTTGGTGACTGAGGAAGGCGCCAGGCTCACGCGTACAGGTGAATAGTGGACTGTAGACAGCGTAGAGAGAGTGGTATTTCCCCAGCATCAACTAGTAGGCTCTCAATGGGGTAAGTGCGAAAGGCGCCGGTCGCCAGGCGAAGGCCGCTGTGGTGGATATAGTCCACCTTCCACAATACACGCTCGGCTGCATATGAATAAAACTTGCATCCATAGTTGAGCTTCAAACGAACAAAGGATCGATAAAAAAGTAAGGCAGTAGCCCTATCAGCACCCCAAGTGCTGAACATCACAGAACGGAGAATATCCATGGCACGGGTTCAAGAGACCCTGAGACTGCGAATATGAGCCTCCCAGGTGAGGTGTCGGTCAAATACAAGACCAAGGAAACGGTGCAATTCAACCACTTCCAGGCATACCCCATTAAGAAACAAGTCTGGTTCAGAGTGGAGCTGTGGATGGCGGCATAAGTACACCACCTTAGTCTTGGCCAAGGAAAACTGAAACCTGTGCGCTTCGGCATAGCGAGAGACGCGCGGTTCAATGCCTGTTGGAGTCGATGCTCCAGAGTTGGAATCTGGGCTGCGCCAAAAGAGATCGAGAACATCTTCCCGCAGCACTGAGGTGATGTCATTGATGCTCGGGGCAAAGAGTGTGACACTGAGGAGACTTCCCTGCGGGATACCCTCTTCTTGCTCTATTGGGCCGTAGAGGTCTCCCACCACCCGTACACAGAATCGACTATCTCACAAAAATTCAGATATATAGATTGGGCGGTGTCCCCTCACCCCCATCATGTGGAGAGTCTCCATGATACCATATCGCCATGCAGTAGGAGTATCATAGGCCTTCTCCAGATCGAAAAACACCGTGGCATAGTGCTGTCTATGAAGCCTCGTTAGACAGCATTTTCAGGTCGGAGCAGAGCATCCGAAGTAGAGTGGAACTTGTGGAAGCTGCACTGTGCAGAAGACAGATGTCCTCCACTGTCCAGGAAAAAAGCTAATCTTACATTTATCAATTTCTCCATTAACTTGCACATGCAAGAGATTAAAGAGATTGGGTGGAATCCGTCTGGGGTAGAGTGATCCCTCCCCAGTTTGCAAAAGGCGAGCACATTAACGATTTGCCAGGAATCTGGGAGGAGACCCTCCACCCAGATTCTGTTGAACAAATCTAAGAGAAAGGCCATGCCTCACTCACCCAGCTGTCAAAGCATGGCGTACGGGACAGCGTACGGACCATGGGCGGTGTCTGCGCATGAAGCAAGAGCGGAACGCAACTCACTCACAGTAAACCTGTCATTGAAGGGTTCTCAGCCTCTGGAGGTAAAGTCCTGTCGGCGGCATTCCACGACATCACGACCTGCAATGAATGCTGGCGGAGCAGCATCCCAGCTAGAAAAAGGGGGTCCTGCAAGAACTTGCCCCGAATCCTTTTGCTTGCTTCCACACCTCTGCTAGAGGGGTCTTCCCGTTAAGTGAAGACACATATGCTTGCCAAGAATAGCGGCAGGTATGCTTCGAAATATACCGGAACCTAGCCCTGGCCTGCCGAAATTCACAGACAGTGAAATTGTTCAGGCAGCGCTTATAGGCCATGTAGGCATACCGCTGATCACAGGAGTGATCAGCGTGCAAAATGGCCAGACATTCTGGGAATAGTAGTCAGGCCCACGACGATGAGGTTGCCAGAGAACAACTCAATGGCCTCATCTACTGACCTAAACTCCTCGAATGAGATAGAGAATTCAGTCATTTCCTGAAATGCAGGCCACCGCAACCGTGCCAAGCACCACCGAGGTGGGCTCTCAGGCAGCAGCTACCCTAAAATGATATTTGAATGGAATAGTGATCACTACCATGGAGGTCATTGACCCCCCCCCCCAATCAAAATCAGGCTGTGCATCCAGAGAGCACAGAGATAGATCGAGGCAAGAAAATTAAGCGGTTCTCGGGCAGTGATGCGTAAACTCCTCCACATTTAGGACACCTATCCCAAGCTCTTCAATCAGATTGGCAAGGACTTGTCCCCTGGGATTTATTGAGTAGTCTCTCCAGAGAGGATGTCTGCCATTCAGATCTCCAAGCAAGAGAAAGGGCCTTGGCAACTGTGCCACGACGCGGCGGAAGTCTCCCGCATCGAAGTCAGCTGACGGTGGAATGTACGCAGAAATAACAGTATACCTTCAATCCAGGTAAACTCATCCACATTTAGGACACCTATCTCAAGCTCTTTGATCAGATCGGCAAGGACTTGTCCCCTGGGATTTATTGAGTAGTCTCCCCAGAGAGGATGTCTGCCATTCAGATCTCCAAGCAAGAGAAAGGGCCTCGGCAACCGTGCCACGATGCGCCGGAAGTCCCCTGCATCGGTGGAATGTACGTAGAAATAACAGTATACCTCCTATCCAGGTGAAGCTACACTGCCACTGCCTGAAAGGAGTTATCTAAAGTGAAAAGAAGAACTGAGACATCATGCCAGATGTAAACCGTGCATCCCCCAACCCGGCCCCCATCTCGTGGTGGTGGGGTCGCAAAACCCTTATACCCCGGGAGGGTGGGCAAGGGGTACGCACCTAGCATGGTTTCCTGGAGAAAATAGCTAATGGGGAACGGGACGAGACGAGCCTACGAAGCTCCTCCCAGTTGGCCTAGCTCTGAGAAGACCCTCATGGGAATGGCCATACACTTCCTGGAGGCAGAACGCCAGGCGCTGTTGGCCTGACAATGCGCTGAAGGCACGTTCGCCTTCGAGGACTTATTGGTGGTGGTTGGGCTCGCCATGTGTCTTTTCCTCCCTCCGCCTCGAAACCTTAGGCGGGCCTTTCGGCTTCGGAGGCGGGGGCCCCTCTTTCGAGGATCCACCGTCTCCGAGCCACTTAGCCCACCACTAGGCGTGGGCGAAGCTCCTTTGTTGCTGTCCACCTTTCGGGGGACAGCTTTAGGAACCCCGGAAGATGGCCTGGTGACCAACTTCAGGGCTATTTCCTCCTGTGAGTCTAACAACTCGGTGGAGGCACATGGCCATTTTGCCTTACAAGAAACAGTCGCACTGAGGAAAGGGGGGAAGCCCTGGTTTTAGCCGGGGCTGGGTGTGAACCCTTTTTGCCACCAGCTTTACCAGGGAAGAACCTGGTTTGAGTAGAACCCGCAGAAGGTCTCCGAATGGGCACAGAAACAACTGTGCTCGTTGGCCTGGATGGGCCAGGAGCAGAGGGTGTCTTTCTAAGAATTGAGGCGTAAGACGTCCCAGGCAGAGACAGGGGCACCAGGAGCAAGTCCTTAGCCTCATGGAATGAGAGTCAATCCTGGGCCTGAATGGCCAGGATTTCTTTCTCAAGGAGATATGCACCACATTGCTTCAAAGAAGCCGAGTGCAGCTTTCTGCAATTGACACACTTGGCCACACACAATTTGGACTTATCGTGTATGGCCTTGGAGCAATTTACACATTTTGGTTGACCCCAACTTTGCAAGTCTACATGAGCAATTCGTATGGCCGAAGCAGTGACAGTAATAGCACCTCTGCAGCAGTGGCACAAATGCCTTCACGCGGTACCAACCAGCATGCACCAACTCAGGAAGCTTGTCACAGTCAAACATGATGAAGAGTCCAGGAGTGGGTCTCGAGGCCCCTCCCTGTTTTCTCATCATACGTTCAACCTTAACCGCCCCATGGTCGGCCAGCTCTAAGGTGATGTCCTCTATGGAGTAGTCAACGAGTTCCCTCACATAAAGTATTCCTTTCACAAAGTTCATGGTAGAGTGTGGCATCACACTCACATGCGTGCCATGAAGTGTCCGAAGGGCACTAATCATCGCCGCCTCGGAGGGATTCGATGCATTCGCCAAAAGGCGCCCATCCGAGAAACGGGTCACCTTCGGCTCTCTACTAATCACACTAGCTAAAGCTCTCCTCTGATGGATCATGTTGCCCTTAGCCAACGTGGTGCCATCAGTGGAGCGAATAAGGAGGAAGCGTTTGAAGCCATGGGGCTCGAAAAGCCCATGTAATCTCTGAATGAGGAGCCCAGATGTGCCGATCTTGGCTTGGTCACTTACCAAAATGGCAGCAGACCCATCTGTCCCTGCAGCCCCCTGTGGATGGAGAGGAGCCCTGTGTCTTTTTAGTCTCTTTTTTTTTGTTTTTAGGAGAGGATGGCGGGCAATGAACCCTCTTCTCCCATCTGCTGGCACAAGCTCCCAGCCCGGATGGACGGGCCTCAGCAAGGTCCTTCTCTGAGATGGACAATGTCCTGGCAGTCATAGGGGCATCGGTCGGAGGAGGAGATCCCTCCCCTCCTTTTACTGCCTTGGAAACCCTAACAGTTTGAGGAGGACCTTGCATAGGAGTGGACTTGAGTTCAGTGCTTGGCGCCGAGCCCCGATTTGCTCCCATGGAAGGCCCTACTGTCTGAGGCTGGGTTGCCTCAAGGACCATGTCTATCTCGGGTGGGGCCTCCAGTTGGCCCTACACCCGTAGGCAATGGAGAGGAGTAAGCCTCCTTTCCGGTTACAGAGATTTGGAGGGTCTCCTACGAGAGCAGAGGGGGAAGGGGAAGGCCTCCATTTTTTTCTGTGGGGCTGCAGGCGGCTCCGACGATGGACACCGTGAAATTGAGGGGAGATTATTAGTTTTCTCATCATTGGGCATGGTGACCCTCTTTTTCTTACGGGAAGCAAACGCTCATCATCCCTCACAGTAGCCCGCTCTGCAAGGGGTGCGTATGGGGCTGGCAGAGCCAGGTGCCGCCATTTAAGGGCACCCCTCCCATCTGGTGACTGGGTAGCTCTTCAGCATGGCGGCTCCAGCTTGGGCACAGCATAAAAAAAAAATAGATGGTGAAGTGAGAAGGAAAGGGGATGTGAGGAAGGTATGGGTGGGGATGAAGCAGGTTGTTAAAAGCCCACCATCCCGAACAGGAGCTCAGGGGTTAGGGAACATTGTCCCCTTCCCCCTCAGCCCTGATCCGGGATAGTTGGCTGAGAAGAAGGTCAGCATCTACCCTGAGAAAATAGAGGCCGACCAGAGAAAGCTGTGGGAGAGGTTGTAAGGGAAGTGAGTAAGTATGGGAGAAATACAGGCTGTCTGAAAAAGGAGAAGAGGCTAAGCTGGGGCCAGACAGGGGGCTGAGTCCCATCAGCATGGTGGCCAGGAAGGCAAATCGCTGCACCCCTTACGGGGTGATTATCACAATGAATACAACCAGTTCTAATGGGATATACAACAGCAGTTCTAAATATGTCATTTGAGGGGTTTTGGCTGAGGTTACCTACCACACTCTTTGCTTAAATTTAGTTTTTATTCTTTTGCTTTTCCTCTCCCCTAATGAGCAAGGCTTAATTTTACTCTATTTAGTCCGACAAAGCACTTTTTCTGTTTCTCAACTTGACAGGTCGCCTTTTGGTTGAAGTTAATATATTCTCATTTAATAAAGGATCAATTTATTATTATTCTCCATTTGTCCTTATTCTTTTTTTTTGGTTTAATGGCATCATCTTGCATAGCAAAATTGCCTTAGCTTGTGGTTTCTCCACAGATGCACTGAACCAGTAGAGTTGATGGGGCAAAGAATGACTGATCCAACAGTCCAGAAACATGATTTTGTGTGCATTGACTACTATAGAGAAGTGGAACAGTATGGAATAGTTGTGGTGGCTACAATAGCTGTTGGAACAATTCTGTTAGTCACAGGAACCATAATTTTTGCCTATTTCCTCTTCAAGCGAACCAAAGTAAGTTTCTGACAATTTTTTTTATCATTCCCTAATAATTTGGATATTGTAAAGATCAGCAGACATAGATTTCCTCAGGGTAGATTATTTTTACTGCCTTTTTTAGGATTTCTTTTTTCTGTAAATAGCAGTGTCAATTTTTGCTGATGACACTAAATTGGCAGCTGTAGTCAAGGAACTTGAGGAAGCTTTAAAAACAATGAGTTATCTCATATCTTCTTAAAGCAATTCTCACATAAGTAGATGAGAATTGTCAAAAAATATGAAGGAAGTAGCTTTAGGACAGAGGTAGTTTGGGTTAACTGTAGTCTGAAGTGTGTGTTTGTGGCAAGTGATTATTTACCACAAAGATTCATATTTCAAGCCACCAACCAAAGGGTTGAACTTTGTCATCTTGCTGGTTGGTGTGGCCTATTAGAGCTGTCCAAGTCAATAAAAGATCTTGTTATCTTTGGATTTTGGATTCTAGCAATTTTCACTTATACACCATTACAGCTTGTATACTGGAGTATTGCATTTATGAAGTGACCTGTGAATGTTGAGTAAAGGAAAAAGGGTGAAACATTAAATTTTTTAGCACTATGAGGTAAGAAATGTGTCACAAGCAATATGGCAGAGGGTGGGAGGCAGCTTACAAGTGTGGTATGTGCAGGAGAGACACAATTGATGAATTTTTAGTGTGTAACTTTGTGAGCTGTGGCATCATATTACTAGCAAAATTTTGAAGAAGGATGTGTACATATTTTTAATGAGTCACAATGAAGAGGAGAAATTACACTGGTACTGTGAGAATTTTGACGGGGAATTTAGTGACTCATGTGTCTATAAAGATATGAATTGAAGGATAGGATGAATAAAGATTCAAGAGGAGGCAGAGGATAAGTATAAAGAGCATTCAGAAGGAATTAGTAGAAGTGAAAGGCCAATTGTCCAGTGAAATAGCAGAAGTGAGAGTGGAGAAAGGTGTGGATGAGCAGGGAATGGCATCCTATAGGGATGTACTGAAGGTGAAGTGCAACAAAATATACATATCCTAGACACTTACAAGGAAACAATAAAAAGTGGTTCACCAAATCCAGCAGCAGCAGAAGACCCCGGATAGACAAAACATAGAGAAAGATAAAGTAAGGAAGACCGCAACAAAAGTACAGAATAGGATGGCTAGAAGAAATAATGTAGTGATTTATGGAGCCCCAGAGAAAATCAATGAAGACAGACCTCAGTCCTAGGTCGGATAAGTATAAGTAAGATAAAATGGAAATTAAGAAATCAGTGCAGTTATGGGAGTAGAAAAGTATGATGATAATGGGCCTAGGAGAGTAGAGAGGTACCAGGCTAATGCCAGAGAGAAGTATGTAAATACTAGGGGGAGGCCAATTGTGGAAATTCTTCAAGAAGGACTAAAGGGTAGGATGATGAAAAATGCCTACAAGCTCAAGGATTGTGAATCTGAACACTAAATGTAATTAGAGGAGTATTTCTGTCAGACATGAATGGAGAGGAGAGGCAAAATGAAAGCAGCTTCAGGAGGAAGCTAAAAAGAGGAGCAAAAGTAAAAAAATCAATTTGGGAAACTTCTATGTAGTGAGAGGAGACCCATGGGACAGACATCTGGTGTGGATGAAAAGAAGGGAAATAAATGCGGACACAACAAGGGATAAGGTGGGGATCAGAGAGGGAGTAAGACTGGGGAAGACTCACATGGAGCCTCAGGAGAAGGCAGATAAGAACACACACTGGTGAGGGAGGACCTCCCAGTGACAGGGGATAATGCCTAGTAATATGGATGTGTTTACCCAGGATAAACTCAGGAAAATGAAATCAAGATTACTGGAAAATAATGTGAATCCTCGTATTATTTCCCTGCAAGAAATTAGACCAAAGAATTAAAGATTTGAGAAAATGTTAATAGACTACAGCATTGATAGATATGAAATGATTGAAAAGAATATTGTTAATGCAGAAGAATGCAGGGGTTTGCTTGTATATGTTAGAAAGGATATATCTTCCAGTGAAATAGTCTTTGAACAGCAATATTGCGAGTACATATATATTGAAGTGAAAGGTGTGAAAGACTCCATACTAACTGTCTCAACATACAGAAATCCTTGTTATAACAAAGCAGAAAATGATAAACTATTGAAATTATTGCAGGAGATAAACATTAAATCAAATAAACAGAAGATCATACTAAGGAACTTGAATCTGTCAAACAAAGTGGGAAAACTGCAGGAAGAAACGGCTTTATGAATTAGCATGTTAAGGAAATCACAAGACACAGAGGGGAGACAAAAGGAAGCACTATAGATCTAATATTTAGCAGTAGGGAAGAAATTGTCAAGTGCATATATGTAGGGAGTCCCATTGGGCGAAATGATCATGCTTGTATAAATTTTATATGCGATATTGAAGTTGAGGTGAAGACAGTTAAAAAGAAAATTATTTATATGAGAGGGGAGATTATGAACTGATGAAGCAAACTAAGACAATCTAACAAAGCCTCTTCTATAGTAACTTCCTGAAACAAATACCTGGGTGAAAGGGAAGTTGAAGAAAAGTAGAAAAACTTTAGGACAAAATTAAAGGAAGTAATACACAAAGTTGTACCAATAAAAGAAGTCAAAGACAAATCGACATTGAGGAAGAGAACGAATAAATATTGTCTTTGAACAGAAAACTGTGGACAAAAATAAGAAGAAGGAAATGACTTTGGGCAAGATTAAAACAATTAAGAATGTGTGAAGATACCAATAATAGAGAATACCTAGAAGTGGAGGAGTACAGATGAATCAATAATCAAGTGAGAAACAAAACTTGGAAATATAGTAAATAAAAAACAAAGAACGCAATATTGCATGATATGAGAAAGAGAATCCCCAAATATTTTGGAAGTATGTATATCCAGGGAAAATTAACAAGAATCCAAAGTGAGGTTATTAACACAGGAAGGGATAATAGGGAATTTAGCTATGAAATGGATGGGCATTGGCTGAATTCATTTGAGGATGAGAAGGACTTAGGCGTAGTAGTAGATAGGTCACTGAAGTTTTCAAAGCAGGGTATTGAGGCAGAAAAATAGAGCAAATGTTAGTTACAAGAGTAGGAGGTTATCCTTAAACTCTACAAATAATATGTCAGGCCACATTTGGAGTACTGTATACAAGCATGATCACCACATTTTAGACATGACATCAACCTGCTAGAGTCAGTACAAAAGAGGGCAACAAAAATAATACCTTCCCTGAAACACCTTGAAGATGAAGATAGACTAAGGATGCTAAATATGTTCTCATTTGAGAGAAGATGTGTGAGGGGAGATATGATTGAGCTTTTTAAAATCTTTTCTCTAATGGATAAATTGGATTTTAGAAGTTATTTGAGTTGGAAGGTAGTAATAGGACTAGGGGTCACCACTTAAATATTAAAAAACAAGAGGTGCAGGTTGGATGTTAGAAAATATTTTTCACCAACAGAGTGGTAGATTACCGGAATAGTTTGCCACCCGAGACAGTGGAAGGGTTAACTTGAGGGGGGAAAGGGGGAGTATTCGATCTGAGAGAATCCTATGGATGCAGTTTGTAGGAGGGTTTTGACAGATGTAGATGACCTTTGATAGGCTCTTGTGGATTTTGCCATATGTGAAATTATGTTATATTAATCCTATGGATGCAGTTTGTGGGAAAGGGTTTTGAGGGATGTGGATGACCTTTGATAAGCCCTTGTGGCTTTTGTCATCCAAAATCTCTTAAAAAAAATATTTATAACATGGCTTCATTGATTTTGTCTTATTTTTTATAATAAAACATTTTTCTTCAGGTACATGAATGGGTCGGGGAAAATGTGAGGTATCGGCGAACTTGGAATGATGATGAAGAAAGTATTGCCTCTAATGTGTTGTATTAATGCTGGTAGTCAATTCTCATGTGATGAGAGTGTAGATTTTGTAATGGCCGAACTCTGTTGTAAAATCCAGCAAACCTTGACCTGAAGATGATAAAAAATTATTTGCATTGAGTCATTTGCTAATAAAAGCACTATGTAGGTTTGGGGCTGCTCCAAATCTGGCTACTTTGTATAAAATTAGATGTCTTTATTTATAATCGTGTAAAATATCAGTTTTTCTTAACTAGTCTTCCCCAAAATATAAAAACTTTGTTCTTGGCATAGAGATTTACATAATTTGCTGCTTGTTATCATTCTTGTACTATACACTATATTTTTTTTAATTTAGTATAGTTATTGTATTTCTGCTAAAAAAAAAATCAAGAAGTTCCAGACCAAAACGAAATTTCAAAAAATTATTCCTTAAATGGATCTCCATTGTTATGTTTTAAACATGCAATTTAATACATACATTCATATGGATTGCATCTTCTCTAGGGTTTCAGGTGCAGACTGCCAATACTGTTACTAATTAAATGGAAGCATTTTGCTGGACAAATATGAAAGTTAGGGTATGAATGTAAAAAAGTAGATTTGTAGTGACAGTTATTTGCATATACATGAACAGTTATTTGCATATACATGATACAAAGGAACCCTCAGCTACATATAATGGGAAGGTTGATCTAGACATTCAGTTGTTTGCCAGGTAGAAATCCAGCAGTTCATGAAGGGCACCTATGATTTTGAACAATGATACTGCATCAAATTTGAGCCAGAACTGGAAGACTTCCTTTATGAATGAACCAAACAAATTAAAAAAATACCACATGGGTAAAATCGCTTAAACAAATAATCAAATGTCTATTATGAGGGATTCATGTCCGGAAAGAGCATGATTAAAGAGGAATACTGAAAATGCAAAGACAGTCTGTCATTTTGTTATAATTGTCAGTTGACTAGCAAAAAATTGTTGAGTAAATGTAATGCAGCGGTGAATCCAAACCCACACAAAATGATGTGAGTACATAAAGTTACCACTATTTTGTGCATAACATAGCTCATTTTATGTAAAAACAGGCTATACAGAGGTGCACTTATTAAGACATGTGCTATGAAGATCGCGCAATTCACACACTAAATACTTTTAAACTGGAAATGAAACACAGCAGTAGTGGTACATTCTGGGCTTCCTAGGCCGAGAAAAAAGCCTGGCAGCACTTTAATAGTTTTGTTTTCTATTATTTTCCTTTCCATTTATTTAATACTGTTCTTTACACTTCTCACTCTTAATTACAATGCATAAAAATAAACTTGTTTTATCAAAGCGATTCAACTAACTAAAAGAATAAATCTACTTTTAATTTATCATTTCTAGCAAATTTCTGGTATTAGGTTGCTTAAGTGTCTGCTGTTTCCAACTCAAATCTAAGTAATGATTTCATTACTGAAGCTTACTACTTGTATATGTATACAATTTTCCTTTCTGATTCACTACATTAAAAAAATATGTCTGTTTCAAATGACTGTTCTATGCACAAAATTGATCATTATATTTTTAAAACACTAAATACAGAATTAAGATCAGCAGAGCCCAAAGGATAAACACAAAAAAGACCAAGAAAAATATACATAGCAAAAGTAAAGTACAACAGAAGGCTAACCAGATTATTTTGCAGTTAATGAAGCCTGAATTATGACATTTGAGGGGTTCAGCCAAGGGTAAATTATTCTTACTTAAATGAATAAGACAAAAAAATAATATTACCCCAAATAACCAGCTGCTGCCGATAAGTGGTCCTACCAGGTGGGGTCATTGTAGCTTTAGGAAAACCAAACCAACAGAAGATTAAACAATAATTTCTATAAATGAAAATTAATAACAATGCAAATAATAAAAATGACATAGTAACATAACATAACTCCAAGGATGAGAAAAGCCACAAGGACCTATCAAAGGTTATCAGCATCTGTCAAAACCCACCCACAAAATGCATCCATACAATTTAAACAATTTATAGGATTAGGTCGATCATGCATCTACAAGATACAATTTGAACCATACACAGGAGTGTCAAAAATAAAAAGTATCATCATCAAGGCTCATGAAAATCAAAATCACCCATAATATATAATAATAAAAAACTGCATCTACAGAATGCCCCACCCCCCAAATATAATCATCCAATCTGTGGTTTATGACATTCAAGTTTGGATACTCTACTGTATCAGGTGGCAAACTATTCCAGTAAATCATCCAATCTGTACCTCTATTTTTTAATTTCCAATAAGCCAAGAAATCAGATCCCATAGTGCAGAAACCTTAATGAAGCAGAGGTCCAAAGTAAGAGCAAAGCTTAAAAAGACATCATACTGCAAAGAGACATCAAGGATATTGCAAGAAAGCCTATCCTATCACACAAAGAGCAAAGGATTCAGGAAGGGTCAATAGAAATAGCAACTATTAAAAAACCCCAGTAAATTCTTCTATTCATTTGCCAAAAAGAAACTCAAAACCACATCCATCATAGGCCCACTCCTGAAAGACAATGGGGAACTGGAGAACCAACCAGGGGAAATAGCCAAAGGCTTAAACTCCAGCATCAAAGCATTTTCAGCCTACTGGATGCAGAGAAGAAAATCATGAATCCATCTTCATTCTTTGAAGAATCTTAAGGGAGAACACACATGCTCTCATCAGTTGCAATAACAACCAATGACATAGTTGCAGCAATTAATGACATTGCACCAAATTCAGCAGTCGGACTAAACAGCTTCCATATTCAAATCCTGAAGCAGTGCAAGCACCAAGTAGCCTTGCCACTGACACTAATGTGGGGAAAATCATTGGAAGTTGGATCAGTACCAAAGAACTCAAAACTGTTACCATCACACCAATTTTCAGGGGAGGTAGTAGAGGCCTGGCAAAAAACTACAGACCAGTAGTGCTAACTTCACATCTAATAAAGATAATTGAAATAATTTGATCCAGAATAGTCAGCTACATGGAAGACAATGGGCAGCATGGCTTCAGAAAAGGATGTTCCGGCCTTTCAGTTACAAAAAGGTTCTACAAGACATTCAAGATGGAGAAAATGCTGGTCATACATCTCAACTTCGCCCAAGCTTTTGATAAAGTGGATCATGGAATTCTCCTCCACAAGATCAAAGCTCTTAGGGATATGTGGCAAACTAGAACAATGGCTACATAGTTTTCTCTACAACAGAGAACAACAGGTAATTGTAGAAAGGGAGAAATCAGATGCCAGCTGGGTTGTTAGCAGGGTCCCTAAGAGATCAGTGTTGGGCCCCCTACTCTTCCTTATGATTGGGGACATTGACCAGGACCTGGAACATTCCACTGCTACATCCTTCGCTGATGACAATAGGATATCTAATAAAATCTGCTTGCAACAAGACTTGGACAGAATCCTGAAGTTGGCGGAGACCAACAACATGGCCCTCAACAGGGAGAAGTTCGAGCTCATAGAGTATGGGAAGCAAGAAAAACTTATACGCTGGACAAAGTACAAATGTGGCCAGCAAAATATTGAGGCTAAGGAGGTGGTAAAAGACCTGGGGGTAAATATGAGTAAAAATGCCATTTTTTCACACAACCTCACAAAAATAAGAGGGAAAGCAAGGCAGCTATTAGGCTGGATCCTAAGGACCTTCCGCACAAGAAGTGAGCAGTGCATACTAACTCTGTGGAAAGCTTTAGTGCTACCCCATCTGGAATACTGCTGCTAATTATGGTCCCCTAACAAAATTACAGAAATAGCTGAGCTGGAGGGCCCACAGCGAACATTTACAAGCAAGATCCAGGGAATACAACACCTTAGCTACTGGAGAAGACTTGAAAAGCTGCACTTGTACTCACTCGAGCGGCGCAGAGAGAGGTACATTATCATACTTGTATATACATGGAAGATTTTAGAAAACAGGGTCCCTAATGTCCATATTACTGCAAAGACCCACCCAAGAAGAGGAAGGCTATGTTATATCAAGACTACCCCAGGAACATCTGAAAGAATTAAAACTTTGACACACCATAGTTTCACTGGTAATTGTTTACTTTATGGATGGATGATTTGGTATATGATTTTGGGGGCTATTTTGCTATTTTGGTGTGTTTGTCAGCTATCCCAATGGCCAATCAGTCATCTGCATTAGTTTCAGGGGGTAGGGGGGGGACCCCCCAATTAAGTGGGAGAAATGGGGCAAAGGCATCCCCCCACACTTTCAAAAGCACCTAAAAAATGTCAATTTGGGGCAGAAATAGCCTAAAGTAGGTGGCACTATGATCATCTTTAAATTACCAGCTCAAAACAATGAAGTGAGGCAAAAAAAAGTAGCTAAAATATAGCCCCCCCCCCCCAAAAAAAAAACAATACCTGCCCAATCATCCATCCATAAAGTAAACAATTACCAGTTTCACCTACAGTGGAACATGACTATTCAACTGCATCCCGGGAAATCTCAGGAACCTGAGTGTTATATCACCTGACACCTTTAAACACCACCTGGATGCATAGTTGGCCAAGATCCCAGACTGACCACCCACACCAGGATACTCAAGCTTTAACTCCAACAACCTACTAAACTGGACCATGGAAGGAAGAGAGCTGGCTGGCCTCAGTGGAGAACCATCTCAGCTGCGTCAATAACAGACAGAATACCACTTCAGGAACTTAAAGTGGTGACCCCTAGTCCTATTGCTACCTTCCAACTCAAATAACTTGCTAAAATCCAACTTATCCATCCATGAACAGATTTTTAAAAACTCAAATCATATCTCCCCTCACACATCTCTCAAATGAGAACATATTTAATACCTTCAGTCTATCTTCATATTCAAGGTGCTTCAGGGAAGGTATTATTTTTGTTGCCTTCCTTTGGACTGATTAGCAGGTTGATGTCATGTCTAAAATGTGGTAATCATGCTTGTATACAATACTCTAAATGTGGCCTTACATATGAGTTGTAGAGTTTAAGGATAACCTCTTTACTCTTGTAACTAACATTCCTCTTAAAGTATCCTAGCACCCTATTTGCTCTATTTTTTTTGCCTCAATACACTGCTTTGAAAACTTCAGTGACCTATCTATTACTACGCCTAAGACCTTCTCATCTTCAACTGAATTCAGCCAATGCCCATCCACTTCATAGCTAAATTCTCTATTATCCCTTCCCATGTTAAGAACTTTGCATTTTTTAAGGTCGAAAGTCATCTGCCACTTCTGAGCCCAAACTAATAACTTATTTAAGTCACTCTGCACTTGAAAGCTACCCTCAACTTCTTTGACTACAGCTGCCAATTTAGTGTCATCAGCAGAAATTGACACTTTGCTATTTACAGCCTCCCCAAGATCATTTATATAAACCACGAATAATAAAGGGTCTAGAACGGATCCATGAGGTACGCCACTGTGACCTCCCTATCAAGCATAACACTCTGTTTCTTGTCTTTCAGTTATCCAATTCAAAACTTTACCACAAATCCCATGCATTTTTAATTTATGAACTAGTCTTCTATGTGGAACCTTATTAAAAGCTTTGCTAAAATCTAAATAAATTACATCAACATTCTCTCCCTTAATTGTTCAATAACAATCCATAAAATCCAGTAAATTTGTTAAAACACGATCTACCTCTTCTAAACCAATGCTGGGCATCATTTATTAACCTACCTCTCTCTAGATGGTCAAAAAAGAATTTTACAAACTATAAAAATTAGCTTACCAGCCTAAAGTTATTCAGCTACTCTTTACTTCCCTTTTTAAAAATTGGCACTACATTCACTAATTTCCAATCATTAGGTATTTCTCCAAACTCTAGTGATCTAGTATATATCTTCTCAAGAGCTATTGCAATACTATCTAACCTTCTTTGAGTAACCTAGAATGAATGTTGCCTGGGCCAGATGACTTACTAGTAGTTAACTCTAATATAAACCCTTTAATTATTTCCCTGTTCACATTAATGGTATTCAACACTACTTCCCTTGACCTAGAATTATCATCAATTAATCTATCTGTAAATACTGAAGAAAAATGATCATTAAGAACCTCTACTATTTCCTCATCAGATTCTTTCAAAACCCCTTCATATCTAATAGGCCCTATTTTATCAAGGTTAGATTTGTTATTGATTCTATAATAGCTAAAGAATTTTCTTGGATCTTTATTATTATTTTGAGCTAATTTAACTTCTGCTGCCCTTTTGCTCTTCTTAATAATCTTATTTAGCTCATTTCTAGTTGACCTATAATGATATAAATTGTCAAAAGTACTTTATCTCTGTAATCTCTGATATGCCCTTTTCTTCTCAGAAATTTTCCTAGCTATCTCCTGATTCAACCACAATGGCTTCCTACATTTCTTCCTAATAGCCTTCATTGGATTACACTGCACCTGGACTATGTTTAATATAGTCTTAAAAGTGTTCCACATCTCATAAGTATTCTTCCCCTGAATTCTATATCCCACCTAATCTGATTTAGCAAGTTGGTAATTTATCGTAATTGTCCCTAAGAAAATTTGGAGTTTTTATGGAGTTTGTTGATGATCTACCTTTCACTATTCCCAAGTTAAAAAGAACCATCTGATGATCACTATTTCCCAATACTTTCCCGACAGTCAATTCCTGAACCAAGTGATCATCATGAAAGAACCAGATCTAAGATATTGGCACCCCTTGTTGGCTTATTAACAAATTGAGTCAAAAGATTATCTTCAAAGCATTCTATAAACTTACAACTTGCTCTATCCCTTCCTATCATATTTTCCCAGTCCACAGAATTTAAATTAAAGTCACCAAGAATAACTGTATCTACTTCACATCCTTTACTTATTTCTCTGATCATTAACTCCTCAATACAATCAGTCTGTCTGGGTGGTCTGTAAAAGGCTACCAAGTGTATTATCCTATTTTTACTGATCCTAATATCTATCCACAGTGACTCAACTTCTTGCTTTATGGAATTATTTAGATTTGAAGAGATGCTATTTCTGATATAAATAATTAACCCACTACCAGTCCTATCTCTCCTTTGAATAATGTACATATCATAACCCTGTAGTTCAAATTCAGTCACATCACTAAATTTATTTTCATTAACCCATGATTCTATTACACATTATATCTATATCTGCATCAATAATATAACTAAATAATTCATCTTTCTTATTTCTAAGATGACGAGCATTGGTATAAAGAAAACTCAGCCCTCCTATCCCTGAAACACCTCTTTTAGAATGTATACCTTCTGCTCTGTCTCCTCTGCATCTCTTTCCTTTCCCTGTCCCACCCTGTACTCTTATATTTCCCTGACCACTATCAGTAACTAGTTTCCTGACTGAAAGACCCAATGACACTATCTAACTCCTGCTACAAGATGTCAACCCTACCTAGCTGGGCTTAGATGGAGTCCATGCAATGCCTTATTCCCATAAAACTCATTACCAACATCTACAAACACTAATCCCGACTCCTCACACAGGCCTTTCACATACTCAGTCAGTCCAATTGCACGAGACAACCATTCCATCCCGACATCCAATCTCGGAAGCACACTTGAAACAACGACTTTCACTCATCCTTTCAACTAACCTTTTGTAGCTCTCTTGTAACTCACATGAACTCACCTTCTTTACATCATTTACTCCCATATGCATAATCACAACTGCGTCCCTCTCACACCTCTGACACATCGTTTACACCAGCACCCGGCAAATCACTCCCTTCCATTTGCTCGCGCTCAACTTCCTATTTAAATATCTAATCTAAGAGTTACCCATCATAAGCACCTCAGTCATCCTCCTAGTCCCCCTAGGCCTAGCTTGACACTCCCTCCTGTTCTCATTCAAACAAATCAGTTCCAGCCTCTTCCTCTCTCAGGGCATCGAATCTGTTAGTCAACCTAACAGGTTCCATCTCCCTCTTACTCACACACCTAACCTATCCATTCTATCCATATTCACCCACCATTCATTTTCACTTACATCAGTCACTTCTTTCTCTCCAGTCCCTAGTCTAGGCCTATCTTCTACCCTCCTGGCCCGTCACATTCTTCATGAGTACACTCGCATCCCTCTCACTTCATGCACCAACTCACTTAATCTCTTGCACTCATCATGCAACTTACCTTCTCTACCAAAGCCACATTTGCACCAGTCATAATACATTTGCTCTTCTTTCAACACCACAAAAATCACAAACTACATACACACTACTTACATCAACAAGCATACTCACTTCATCCAAAGCAACAGCCATACTGAGAAAGCTTTTCAAAACCCTTTAATTAAGCAATCAAGAAAAGTGTAGACAAAGGAAGGGGGGGAATTAGGCCACTCTGAAACATAAACAAACAGGAGCTATTTCACAATTTAATCAAAAATATAATTAAAAATTCCTTGAATATTTTGTCTAACATCAACATTAACTATCTTCCTGAACTTTAATATATTACACCAAAAAACAAAACAAAACTAAAATGTCACTAAATAGAGAGCTCACTGAGAACATGTCTGATCGTAATAAGATAAGTCACCTTGCAATGTTTCTGCCAGCAGATACAACATAGCAACCGCATTTCAAATTACATGTTAGGCACTCGCTTTTAGTTTTTATTAATTTGTTTAAACTAAGTTTTAACAAAGCCTCAAGCCACAGTGTTGGCCATTGTCCTGACCAAGATAATTTATTAGCATAAGTCCTGGACATCTAAATTTAAATTTATTTCTTCAAGTAACATCAAAGCAACTCTAGAAGCCTTTTCCTGATATTGGATGCAAAAGGAATCCCAAGCTGGCAGTCATCGAGCTTACTGGTGATTGTAATTGGCAGGGAAAGGCTCAAAAAGGGTTACAGTAGTGATCATTAGTGGAAATTATTTAATGTGAATTTGATAATGGCGTCAAATAACATGAGATAGGACACATTGCAGGCAGCCATAGGGTGCTGCTCATTTACACCAAAACAAACCTCAGTGAAGGCCAAAATCCTGAACCCATCTTCAAGAACACCAAGATCCACACCCTCAACATCAAATAACAATCAGCAGGTATGCCCAGGAAGCTTAAACAATTCTTGTGGTAAAACTCTAGGTGACGGATGTGCTCAATGGTACCATGCTGATTGCCAGAACATAGGGAGAGATGAACTTCAATTTTTTGACAAGGAAGGAAGAGTTTACATTTACACTAACTATTCAAATGTTGTTGTACCTGATTTGTTCAAGGCAAAAGTTTTTTGACAGACCTGGGTATGAAGGTCCAAATGCTACAAGATGAACTGAGTGATGCCAAAGACATGATAGAGAGCTTGGAGGAGAAGATAGAATATGGTGAGTAATGAATTTAAGGATGGAGTGTGGGATCAACTGAAAATATATAAGGCAGAGGAGGAAGAACTAGACTAGAAAATGTAATGTAATCATCAGAGGGCTGGAAGAACCATCAGGAAATGGTCAGGAAGAAATTGATAAAGATGTGCAATCAGTGCTAGATATATATATAAATCCATCGGAATACAGGAGAGGGTAGGAGTTAGACATGTTGTGCAACTCAGGAAACCAAAGAGAGGCCTCACCTGAACCAATTCCCAAGATAAACAGGAACCAAAAATCCTCAATGTTGTTCTGGACAGAGAAGACACTAAGTGGAATATGATTCAGGCTAGTGGCAAACTGAATAACAACCCTGGTGCCAAGTTTAGGACTATTCAGATACAACCAGACAGGACCATAAATGAATGGAAGGCTCACATCAAGGTGGCCAAAGCAAAGAGATTACAGGGAAAAAAAGTGGGTTACAAGAAGAGGAAGGCTCATCTTGATAGACGGCGGACCTCCAGGAGCAGTGGGGATGGATCAAGCCAACATATTATACCCAGACAGCTCAATTGCAGAAGTGTAAATATTTCACATAGATTTAGTTACCTTAAGTGTCTATATACTAATATAGATGGTTTTAATGGTGTTAAGGGTAGTGCATTAGACATTCAAATCGATCAAACAAACCCCCAAATAGTGATGATAACAGAAACAAAATTAGAAAATAATGACTGTTTGAACACTTTCATGAGTACTGATAAATTCAATATATACAGGAAGGATAGAAACAAACATGACGGGGAAGTGTTCATTTTGATTGACGAGAAACTATATTCTATTGAAGTGGAAAATAAATCGCTTGGAAATATAGAAGCAGTAAATTGCTATATGAAAACAGGTAACAACCACCTCACACTAGGTTGTTTCTACCGACCACCTGGATCAAGCCCTAATTACAACCACAACATCAGAGATGCTCTATCAAGGTTGAGTGAACAAGGTGCAAGTCAAGTTCTACTGTGTGGCAACTTCAATATGGTGAGATAGACTGGACCAACCACTTGGTTAGAGGATGGCCAAGGAGTGAACAAATGGAATTCTATGACTCCTGCCAGGATGCCTTCCTACACCAACATGTAAACCAGTTTATGTACGCCTGCGCTACTAATGACCCCTCCACCTTGGATCTGGTGTTCACAAGCAATGAGATTGAAGTTGACGAAATAATATACAAAGCACCGATAGGGCCTAGTGACCGTGCAGTGTTATCATTTGATTTGGGGTTGGAGGGACAACCTCAAGAGATCAGTCCAACTACTGAAAAATACTGTTACTACAGGGGAGATGAGGCATGGACAGAGTCTTTCAAGAGACAAACTGGGGCTCACTTCTGGGAGAGAAACCTGTGGCAGACATGTGGAGAATTTTCAGGGAGGTGTATAACAATGCCACAGCAGCATGCATCCCAGGAGACTAAGAGAATGACCAATAGTGTGATGAAAAAGATTAAAGACAAAGAGAAAGCGTGGCAAAGGTATAGGAAAAGGAAAACTAGACTGAGATACCAGGACTACACCATAAAATGAAAATTGTGACCTTCAGCAGTACGCATGGCTAAATATATATTTGAACAAAGACTAGCACAAGAAGCAAGAACCAACTCCAAAGCCTTCTATGCTTACTGCCAAAGCAAGAGTACTATCAAAGAGGGGGTTACAAGGCCTATAAAACATGATGGAACAGTAACAAACACAAACCAAGAGGCCAGCAAAGTGTTAAACAAAGAGTTCCAGAATGTATTTAAGATGGAAGATGACAGTAACAGTCCACACATCCAAGACACTCATGGGGGACCAATTTTGAGAAATGTCGACATTACAGAGAGGGATATGAGAGAAGTAATAAAAGAACTTAAGTGCTCCTCTGCACCGGGTCCAGATGGAGTTCACCCTAAAGACCTCAAGGAGTGCAGAAGTCTCATATATCCACTAACTATAATATTTCAACAATCCCTTAAACCCTTAAAACAGGTGAATTACCAGACGATTGGAGGACAGCCATAAATACCCTGATTTTCAAGAAAGGTCAGAAAACCAATCCTCTAAACTACCGGCCAGTGAGTTTAACATCTGTCCCATGCAAAGTACTCAAGAAATTAATTAGAATGAAGATTGTCAACACCTTGAGAATAACCATCTGCTGAGTCAACAGCAACATGGGTTTAGGGAAAGGAGTTGTGCCTAACCCAACTGATTGAATACCTTGAGGAACTACATACTGCTGTTGATAAGCAAGAAAATGTTGATGTAGTATACTCAAATTGCAAAAAAAAGCATTCGATATGGTACCACACAGAAGGCTGATGAAAAAACTAGGAGCACTAGGGATCAAAGGGGAATTTCTTTGCCTTTCACAAAGGTTGTGAAATAGCATTTTAACCTTGTTCCTAATTATGTTCTGCTGGCTCCTCTTGCTGTCTAAAAAATATTACTTCTTTTGTAAGACAAAGCCCTTTTCATATGGGCAGCTAGTGAGATCCCTTAACTTTCTTGCTGCATGAACATCTTGTGAATAAAATTGGATTCCTCTCAACTGCTGCCGCCAAGATTGGGCCTACCTATCCTGTAATTTGGGTGCTCCTGCTGTTTCATGCTTTTCATCTGCTGATTCCCTACTGCTTCAAACACCTGGTAGGCTAACCACCCTATCCTACATGATGGGACCTGGCCCTAAGAGCAAAAAGCCCCCTGCCCAGAAGCATGAACCTGTTTATCTATGTAATGCCTGCAATAGTGACCTGTCTTCTGCTGACTGCTATGGCTGTGACACTTGCAGAGCTTTGGTTCACAAAAAGCTATCCCCCTTCCTCTGTTTAGCCCTACCGATTCGCAAAACTTATTGACCACCCCTCGTATATATGTACAAGGTGTAAAGCCTCTTCAACTTGTAATCATAAACCTATAGCCCCCAACCCTATGCTTGGTCCTGATACAAATGACACAGCAACTGCCCCTACCTCTGATGACTACTCTCAGTTATTCAATACTGTCAAAGTGTGATTGTTGTGCAGAAGAGTACGGCTTAGAGAAGAAACATACTGCAAGCTGTTTTTGTTTATGAAGAGTCTCTCCTATCATGTGGCAAACCTAAAAGACAATTGAGCAGCCATGTGCGCCCTCAATTGCTAGTCCAAAGGTACCCTCCTTGAATGGACCGTAAGGTCTCCTAGGGTACTTCTTTTCTTTGTTACTCCTTGTTACCTAAAAAACAAAGGTTGACAAACCATCTGTAGGTCCTGTCTTAATTAACGGTAATTGGGTTAATGATAATGGCTCCATGGCTAATCACCTCACAGATTATTTCTCTTCTGTATTTGTGGATAATGTGCAGGTCAATCCCTTTCCTCATCAAAGTTCCCACTCTCAATTTGTATTCAAAGATATATCTATTAATGATATTCTAAAAGCAGTTAGTCATAGAAAAATGCTACAAGGAAAAAATATCACTTTGTATTATTAATAGATTTCAATAAAGCATTTGATTCTGTAAAAAGAGAAATGATGATAGAGTCCCTAATGAAATATAAGATACATGATACAATTATAGATGCAATAGCAAAAATATACAGTGGAGATTAAACTAAATTAAAGATCAATAATCAAGAAACTAAGAAAAATGTTGCAAGTGGAATTAAACAAGGATGTACCTGCTCAACATAAGAGGTGTAATTGAAAAAATAATGCTATGTAACATACAGGGTGTATCCCATCAAAAAACAAACAAAAGTGAGTTACCTAAATGAGTTGGCCAAGGAAAACAACTATCTTTTTATGAGTCTAACAGAATCTCATCTAAGGGAGGACATAAAAGATGCGGAAGTAAAAATTGATAATTACACCCTGTACCGCACAGATAGAAAAGGGAGAACCCATGGTGGAGTATTGGTTTACCTCTGAGATGATATGGCCTCAAGTGTAAAAGTGTTATATTCTTTCTCGGATGGATTAAATGAATTACTGGTGATAAAAGTACCCAAACTGAATCTCATAGTGGCAACAGTGTATCACCCACCTAAGAACACTGAACCAAATAAGTTCTCCAAAATTTTAACTAAAATATCTGAAAACCTAGAGGAAAGTGACATAAAAATAATAGTGCTTGGAGATTTCAATTTACGCCAAATAAGCTGGCACTCTGGAATTATAAATGGTGGAACAGTGAGTGAACAAAGACAAGCTAGAGATCTTATCAGGCTTGCAGATAATCATTTTTAGAACAGATTATCACAGAGCCAACACGCCAGGAAAACATCTTAGATTTACTCTTTACAAATGATACTGAGCTAATACACAGTACAAAGGTGATCAAAACCATCATAAATGATCACAATATAGTGGAAATAAGCACAAATGTGATAAGGCCAAAGCAAAAACATACCTTGAATATCAGGATCACAGAATACAGTTTGAAGAACTTAAACTTTTTTAGTGACAATGCAAACTGGGAATCCATAAATAAGGAACTAGCAAAGGTAGATTGGGCTGAGTTAAACCAATCTCAATCAGTGGAGGAAATGCTAAGGACCTTCATGACAATATGTGAAGAACTGTGCACAAAATATATCCCTCCAAAAAAAAACAACCAAACACAGAAACAGAATACCTAGATTTTTTTTTTTTTTTTTTAAAGAACTCATCTGGCAACTGCCTACTTGGGCATTAGTCGCCGTATTAAAAAACCAGCCTAGTACTAGGCTATTTTAAAATCAAATTCAAAAGGATAAAAAACAACCCCCCCCCCCCAAAAAAAAAATGGGAAAAGGAAGAGAGCAGTAAGCAAGCTCCTGCATCAGGGGGAGGTACCTCCAGGCGCCAGAGCGAGCGACCTATAAGGGAAAAAAACAAAAAACAAAACAAAACAAAGAAAATGGACACTCGTCCCAGAAACAAGGGACAGGCGGTAGCAACCCCACCCATTCCGGTACTGGGACAAGTAACGTGCGCGAAGATCACCCAGACTGGGACATTCAACAAGAATGTGCCAAACAGTCGTCGCAATAGGGCGTGGGTGAGCGCTCCATCAAATAGCGATGCGTCACACGAGTGTGTCCGATTCGGAGACGACAGAAAGCGACCTGAAGCCGTCGCGGCATTGGGGGATAGGTACATGGGAACAGTCGCGGCGCAATGGTACGCAACTTTAAGTTCCCTTCGAACGTCTCCCATCTTCTTGGCCAAACAGTCCGAAGAGCTGCCCGTATACCTGCCATGTAGTCGGTGTGAGGAAGAGTGAAACGCTAGTCCAGGCGCAGAGACCAGGCGGACTCTTTGGCGCGCTCATTCCGCGCAATTCCTACATGTCCAGAAACCCAGCATAAGATAATCTCGACATCCGCCCGGCTCGCCAAAACCGTGGCATCACGGATATCGCGAACCAGGGGATGCGGAGATTCCAATGCCCCAAGAGCACTCAGGGCGCTTTGTGAGTCACTATAGATCACAATCCGGTCTCCGAACCGGGCACGTCGCGTAATCTTCCGTACGGAGTGGTGTAATGCCACCAGCTCAGCCGTGAAAACAGATGCAGCGCCTAGTAGAGCCCCGCTGACTTCAAACAGAGGGGATACGGCGTGGAAGCCGACCCCCTCTTGGGACTTGGAGCCATCCGTATACACTGGCACGGTTCCAGCGTGACACGATGTGTGCTCCAAAAAGGTCGAACGCAATACTCCCGGCGCAGTACAAGCTTTGGGAGCAAAGGCGTGGCGACAAATAGCCAAATGTGGTATCCTCCAGGGTGGCATCCTGGGCAGAACAAGGGGCGCCACCAGCCCGAGAGCTATATCTAGCTCTCGAAGGAGTTTCCTAGCCCTAAACCCAAAGGGCTTAGGGTATGACTGGCGTCTCTCACGGCATAGGCACCATCGAGATCAGCTGCGGATGCAGTGAGAGCTGTTGGCGACTGAGGGAGGCGCCGGGCTCGCGCGTACAGGCGAGTGATGCACTGCACGCGTCGCAGATCGAGTGGCATCTCCCCAGCATCGACCAACAGGCTCTCAATGGGGAAAGTGCGGAAGGCACCGGTCGCAAGGCGAAGGCCGGTGTGGTGGATCGAATCCACCTTACGCAATAAACGCTCGGCTGCGGATGCATAAAACTCGCATCCGTAGTCGAGCTTCGAACGAACAAAGGATCGATAAAAAAGTAGGGCAGTGGCCCTATCAGCGCCCCAAGCGCTGAACGTCACGGAACGGAGAATGTCCATGGCACGGGTACAAGAGACCCTAAGGCTGCGAATATGAGCCTCCCAGGTGAGGCGTCGGTCGAATACAAGACCAAGGAAACGGTGCGACTCCACCACATCCAGGCGCACCCCATTAAGAAACAAATCTGGGTCGGGGTGAAGCCGTGGATGGCGGCAGAAGTGCACCACCTTAGTCTTGGCCAAAGAAAACCGAAACCTGTGCGCTTCGGCATAGCGAGAGACGCGGTTCAATGCCTGTTGGAGTCGACATCTGGGCCGAGCCAAAAGAGATCGAAAGGTCGTCCACGTAGAGCGTAGCGAGAACATCTTCCGGCAGCACCGAGGTGACGCCGTTGATGCTCAGGGCAAAGAGTGTGACACTGAGGACACTTCCCTGCGGGACACCCTCTTCCTGCTCCTTTGGGCCGGAGAGAGCTCCCCCCACCCGTACGCGGAATCGACGATCTCGCAAAAATTCAGATATAAACATTGGGAGGCGTCCCCTCGCCCCCATCGTGTGGAGAGTCTCCATGATACCGTATCGCCATGCGGTATCATAGGCCTTCTCCAGATCGAAAAAGACCGTGGCGTAGTGCTGTATACGAAGGAAAGCCTCGCAGACCGCATTTTCCAGTCGGAGCAGAGCATCCGACGTGGAGTGGAACTTGCAGAAGCCGCACTGTGCGGAAGACAGATGGCCTCCGCTGTCCAGGAAAAAGGCTAATCTAACATTTATCAATTTCTCCATCAACTTGCACACGCAAGAGGTTAGAGAGATTGGGCGGAAACCGGTCGGAGTAGAGTGATCTCTCCCCGGTTTGCGAAAGGCGAGCACAGTAGCGATTCGCCAGGAGTCTTGGAGAAGACCTTCCACCCAGATCCTGTTGAACAAATCTAACAGAAAGGTCATGCCTCGCTCACCCAGGTGTCGAAGCATGGCGTACGGGACATCGTCCGGACCATGGGCGGTGTCCGCGCACGAAGCGAGGGCGGAGCGCAACTCACTCACAGTAAACTTGTCGTTGAAGGGTTCTCCGCCTCTGGAGGTAAAGTCCAGCCGGCGGCCTTCCGCGACATCACGACGTGCATTGAATGCTGGCGGAGCAGCATCACGGCTAGAGAATGCGGAAAAAGCGGTCGCTAAGGATTCCGCCACGGACGCGGGGTCCGAGATTGCCGTCCCATTCTCCTGGAGAACGGGAGGGGGGTCCTGCGAGAACTTGCCCCGAATCCTTTTGACTCGCTTCCACACCTCAGCTAAAGGAGTCTTCCCGTTAAGTGAAGACAAGTATGCCCGCCAAGAAGAGCGGCGGGCGTGCTTCGAAATATACCGGAACCTAGCCCTAGCACGACGAAATTCAGCGACAGTGAAATCGTTCGGGCAGCGCTTATAGCGCATGTAGGCATAACGCTTCTGTTTGAGGGCCGTCTCACACTCGGCCGACCACCATGGGAGTGGTCGGCGTGCAAAACGGCCAGACGTCCTAGGAATAGTAGTCAGGCCCACGGCGATGAGGTTGCCGGAGAAGAACTCAACGGCCTCATCTACCGACCTAAACTCCTCGACTGAGATAGAGAATTCAGTCATTTCCTGAAATGCAGGCCACCGCGCCAAGCACCACCGAGGTGGTCTCTCAGGCGGCAGTTGCCCTGAAAATGATATTTGAATGGGAAAGTGATCACTACCATGGAGGTCATCGACCACCCCCAAATCAAAATCAGGCTGTGCATCCGAAGAGCACAAAGATAGGTCAAGGCAAGAAAATGAAGCGGTTCTCGGACAGTGATGCGTAAACTCATCCACGTTTAGGACACCCATCTCAAGCTCTTCGATCAGATCGGCAAGGACTTGTCCCCTGCGATTTATGGAGTAATCTCCCCAGAGAGGATGCCTGCCGTTCAGATCTCCAAGCAAGAGATAGGGCCTCGGCAACCGTGCCACGACGCGGCGGAAGTCCCCCGCGTCGAAGTCAGCTGACGGTGGAATATATGCAGAAATGATAGTATACCTCCTATCCAGGTGCAGCTGCACAGCCACTGCCTGAAAGGAGGTATCTAAAGAGAAAGGAAGAACGGAGACATCATGCCGGGTGTAAACCGCGCATCCCCCAGCCCGGCCATCCCGCGGTGGTGGGGTCGCAAGACCCTTATACCCCGGGAGGGCAGGCAGGGGGCACGCGCCTAGCATGCTCTCCTGCAAAAAGATAGCTAACGGGGAACGGGACGAGACGAGACGAGCCTCCGCAGCTCCTCCCAGTTGGTCCGGAGTCCACGGCAATTCCATTGAAGGAATATGCCCTCCAGGCCTAGCTCGGAGGAGACGCGGGGGCCCTCCTCGAACTGAAGACCCTCACGGGAATGGCTGTACGCTTCCCGGGGGCAGAACCCCGGGCGCTGTTGGCCGGACAAAGCGCTGTCGCCTTCGAGGACTTATTGGGGAAGGTTGGGCTCGCCATGTGAGTCTTTTCTTCCCTCCGCCTCGAAACCTTAGGCGGGCGTTGGGGCTTCGGAGGCGGGGGGCCCTCTTTTCGAGGAACCACCGTCTCTGAGCCATTCACTCCACCTCGGGGCGTGGGCGAAGGAGCCGAAGCTCCTTTATTGCTGTCCTCCTTTCGGGGGACAGCGTTAGGAACCCTGGAAGATGGCCTAGCGACCATCTTCAAGGGTGTTGCCTCCTGTGAGTCTAACGACTCTGTGGAGGCGCGTGGCCGTTTCGCCTTACGGGAAACGGTCACGCTGGGGAAAGAGGGGGGAGCCCTGGTTTTAGCCGGGGCTGGGTGTGAACCCTTTTTGCCGCCAGCTTTACCAGGGGAGCGCCCGGGTTGGGTAGAGCCCGCAGAAGGGCTCCGAATGGGCGCGGAAACAACCATGCTCGTTGGCCTGGATGGGCCAGGAGCAGAGGGTGCTTTTCTAACTATTGAGGCATATGACGTCCCAGGTAGAGCCCGGCGCGCCAGGACCAAGTCCTTAGCCTCGCAGAATGAAAGTCGATCCTGGGCCTGAACGGCCAGGATTTCTTTCTCAAGGAGATATGCACCACATTGCTTCGAAGAAGCAGGGTGCAGCTCTCCGCAATTGACACACTTGGCCACACACGATTTGGACTTATCGTGTGCGACCTTGGAGCAATTTACACAGACTTTGGGTGACCCCGATTTTGCACGTCTACATGATCGATTCGTATGGCCGAAGCGGTGACAGTAATAGCACCGCCGCGGCAGTGGCACGAATGCCTTCACGCGGTAGCGGTACCAACCGGCACGCACCGACTCAGGGAGCTTGTCACAGTCGAACGTGACGAAGAGTGTAGGGGTGGGTCTCGAGGCCCCTCCCTGTTTTCTCATCACACGTTCGACCTTGACCGCCCCATGGTCGGCCAGCTCTAGGGTGATGTCCTCAATGGAGTAGTCAACGAGTTCCCTCGCATAAACTACTCCTTTCACAAAGTTCATGGTAGAGTGCGGCGTCACACTCACCAGGGTGCCATGAAGTGTCCGAAGAGCACTTATCTTAGCCGCCTCGGCGGGATTCGCCAGAAGGCGCCCGTCCGAGAAAGGGGTTACCTTCGGCTCTCTACCAATTGCACTAGCTAATCCTCTCCTCTGATGGATCATGTTGCCCTTGGACAACATGGTGCCATCAGTGGAGCGAATAACGAGGAAGCGTTTGAAGCCAGCGGGCTCGAAAACGCCAGGTAACCTCTGAATGAGGGGCCCCGATGTCATCGAGGCTCCGCCCTGTGCATTCTTGGTGTTAGTCTTAGTCAGGGGCTCGGATCACGAGGGGGTAGAGGGGCCGGATGTGCCGATCTTGGCTTGGTCACCTACCAAAGTGGTAGCAGACCCATCCGTCCCCGCAGCCCCCGCGGATGGAGAGGAGCCCCGAGTCTTCTTCGTCTTTTTAGTCTTTTTCTTTTTAGGAGAGGAGGGCGGGGAATGAACCTGCTTCTCACCTCCGCCGGCAGAAGCCCCCATGCCAGATGGGCCGGCCTCAGCCAGGTCCCTCTCCGAAATGGAGAAGGTCCTGGTAGTCGTAGGGGCACCTGTCGGAGGAGATCACTCCCCTCCTTTTACTGCCTCGGAGCCCTCGGCCGTTTGAGGAGGACCTAGCATAGGGGCGGATTCGGGTTCGGTGCTTGGCGCCGAGCCCAGATTCCCCCCCATGGAAGGCCCTACCGTATGAGGCTGGGTCTCCTCAAGGACCATGTCTATCACAGGAGGGGCCTCCAGTTGGCCATCCCCTCCCAGGACATCGCAGGTCCCCTTGGCAGTGTCGCCAGTCTTGTGTGGGGAGGCACAGGCCTTGACCCCAGCAAGGTTTAAAATTCTTGCCAGCAGGTCTTTTGAGGGAAGCGACCGAAGGGGCCTGGCTTCCCTCTCCCCCCCTAAGGGGGTTTGCCCTACCGAGCCGCTTGCACAAGGGGCGGTCGGCAATGGGCTGCCTGCTGGCTTTCTTGGCAGTCCCCTTAGAAAGCAAAGGAGGGACTGCCGCTGGAGATAGGGAGGTGCCCGAAAGCACCTCCAGAGAAGGGGGTGAGGGTGAGTCCCCTACACCCGTAGGCGTACGAGAGGAGTAAGCCTCCTCTCCGGTTAAAGAATTATGGAGGGTCCCTTGCGCAAGCACAAGGGGGAGGACCTCCATTTTCTCGGTGGAGCTGCCCGAGGGCGGCTCCGTTGATTTTCTTGGGGAAGTTGGGGGTTGGGTTTTTTTGTTTTTTTTGTCATACATGGGCATGGTGACCCTCTTTTTAATACGGGACGCAATAGCTCATCACCTCTCGCAGTTGCCCGCACTGCAAGAGGTGCTTACAAGCCCGGCAGAGCCAGGCGCCGCCATTTGGGACCACCCCTCCCACCTGGTGGCCTGGCAGTCCATCGGCATGGCGGCTCCACCTTGGACACGGCGTAAAATTGATAGAATGTGAAGAGGAGAGGAAAGGGAATGTGAGGAAGGTATGGGTGGGGATGAAGCAGGTTGTTAAAAAAAAACCATCCCGAACTGGAGCTCAGGGGTTAGGGAACAATGTCCCCCCTCCCCCCAGCCCCGATCCGGGGTGGTTGGCTTGAGAAGAAGGTCAGCATCTACCCTGTGAAATTAGAGGCTGACCAGAGAAAGTTGTGGGAGAGGTTGTATGAAAAGCGACGAGGTAGGGGAGAAATCAGGCTATCTGAAGGAAGGAAGAGAGGCTAAGCTGGGAGGCGCAGAGTAAGTGGCATCTCCCCAGCATCAACCAACAGGCTCTCAATGGGGGAAGTGCGGAAGGCACCGGTCGCAAGGCGAAGGCCGGTGTGGTGGATCGAATCCACCTTCTGCAATAAACGCTCGGCTGTGGATGCATAAAACTCGCATCCACAGTCGAGCTTCGAACGAACAAAGGATCGATAAAAAAGTAGGGCAATAGCCCTATCAGCGCCCCAAGCGCTGAACGTCACGGAACGGAGAATATCCATGGCGCAGGTACAAGAATGAATGAATGAATAGTGCATTAAAAATTTAAAAGCTGCGTAACCCAGATGGGCTATCTCGCAGCCAAATTCACTTATGGGCAGTGAATTTAAAATTATTATTTTTAAAATATTGCCATATTAAAATACATAAAAAAGCAGAAATGTCCTTGGGACCAAAATTAGTTTAATCGGCAATATTAAGTCAGTTGAGTTAAAAACTTAAAAAAAAAAAATAGACTATTAAAAAATTCAACAAAATGTAAAAACATAAACTATGAATAGATCAACAATAAATATATAAAACTATTTTAAATTTTGTTTAAAAGATTGCTTTCTTTTAGGAAGGTTAGTATCCTAGTCACGTCAAAGAAGCAATGGGTCTCAGAAAAGATGCCCCGCAGAGCCTGCTGGGGGGCCATCTCTCTGGTAATGAAGGGAAAGGTCGTCCTTCTGAGATTCCTTAGCAATGGGCATTCTACAAATATATGGAGGACAGATATTTGTACCCCACACAGAATGCACATAGGTGGGGGCAGCCCACTCATTAAATGCTCATGGGTGAGCCGGCAATGGCCTATCCTCAGACGGACAAGCGCAACCTCCATTTTACGATGTCTAGTTGTACGTGGCCATGGGTGAACGGAGGGTTTTATGGAGTGGAGCTTGGTGGGAGGGAGCTCACTCCACCTCTTCTGCCATAGGCCGACCACGTATTCATTGGTCAGAGGATAGGCATCGCAGAGTGGGACTGGGGCCACTGGAGCTGTTACCAGTGATGCTGCTTCTTTGGCTGCAGCATCTGCCCTCTCATTGCCTGGGATGCCCACGTGACTAGGCACCCAGCAGAAAGATATCTCGTGGATGGGCGATAGTCGTAGGAGCCACCGCTGGATCTTGGAAACCAACGGATGGCTCGAACCAACATCACCCAACATTTGAAGCGAACTAAGGGAGTCTGTAAAGATAGTATGAGAACCAGATGGCCTGCCAGCTATGATAGTCAGTGCCGCCATTATAGCAACGAGTTCCGCTGTGAATGCAGAAGCTGCGTTTGGCAGGCGGACCAATGCTATCTCAGATGGAAAGACAGCAGCTGCTCCAACTCTGTCCGGTGACTTGGACCCATCGGTGAACAAAAAAGTGCTATGCCGGTGTTGAGAGGAGTGGTCGCCATACATGGCTCTCAATACTACAGGCAGGTGGTGATCCTTGGGCCTATCAGCCAGTTCCCTACATACCATTACAGGTGGTATGAGCCACGGGGGGGTCTTTGGCATGGTAAAGGGAATCACTGAGAACTCCCTTAGTTGCGCAGTGTGCTCGGCCATACGCAGAGCAAAGGGGCGAGCCAGAGATGGAGATCTATCGTATGAGGCCACTGTCCGTGTATTGAACATGCACTCATACACTGGCGTCTGCGGTAGTTGCTCAAGTCTAAGGAGGTAGTTCAAATTAGACTTGAGCCTGTGATAGGGAAGGGGGAGAACCCCGTTCTCTGCGTAGAGGCTCAACACTGGGGAGGACTTAAAGGCTCCAGAAGCCAGGCGCACACCCTGGTTACGCACAGTATTTAGTTTTTCGAGAATGGATGGCGAGGCAGAGGAGTACACCTGTGATCCATAGTCTAGCTTTGATTGGACCAATGCTAGATACAGGAGCCACAGGGTACGTCGATCACTTCCCCAAGAAGTGTGAGACAACAGTTTCATTATGTCCATTCTCTTTAAACAAGACCTTTTCAAGGCGTCCACATGGTGCCGGAAGGAAAGCCTTGAATCAAATATGACCCCCAGATATTTGAAGTGGGGCTCAAAATCTATAGGCACACCATATAGCGACAAATGGGGGGGGTCCCATGTCACTAACTTATGCCCATAAAAGTGAACAGCCTTGGTCTTTACTGCGGAAAAGCGGAAACCCTTAGAGGAAGCATTTTCAGCTACAGTGCTTATAGCTCGCTGTAGCTTACGGACGATAAATGGGAGTCTGGGCGAAGAACAAATGAGCGCCAGATCATCCACATATAACGTCGACGAAATCTCGGGAGGGAGATTTCTAACAATGCTATTAATGGCCACAGAGAAGCAGGTGACACTGAGGACACTTCCCTGCGGCACACCCTCAACTTGGTCCACGGGCTCCGATAAGGTGCCTCCAACCCTTACGCGTAGTGTGCGTCGCATCAGAAATTGCTCGACAAACCTGGGGAGGTAACCCCGCAGGCCCCAATCATGGAGTTGTTTAAGGATACCACGCCTCCAGGTGGTATCGTATGCTTTCTCAATATCAAAGAAGACAGCGATGGCGTGCTGCTTCTTTGAAAAAGCATCTCTTACGAGTGACTCCATTCGGACAAGCAGGTCTGTCGTACTCTGCTTTTTCCTGAACCCTGATTGAGAAGGAGATATGAGATTTTGAGTCTCCAAATACCAGACGAGTCTGAAATTGACCATTCTCTCAAACACTTTACATGGACAACTGGTAAGAGCAATGGGGCGGTAATGGGTGGGCTCCGTCCCGTCCTTTCCTGGTTTGCGGAATGGAAGGACTATGGCCTCTCTCCACATGGAAGGGAAGCGGCCCTTGATCCAAATCCAGTTGTAAATGTCCAGTAAATGAGAGAGAAGGGATGGATGCATATTCCTAATCATATCATAGGAAATGCCATCCGATCCGGGGGCAGTGGATCTACAGTGCTTCAGTGCATTATGGAGCTCATGGATAGAGAAGAGTCGGTTGTAAGACTCGTTATCCATGTTAGGCTCCATAAAGTTGAGCGGTTGCTGCTCCTGTTGGAGCCTAAAGCACTGGAATTGCATCTCATAATTATCTGGGCTTGAGATGCTAGCAAATGATCTGGCCAAGACATTGGAAATATGGGACAAGTCCCCCAACAATTCTCCAGCTTGGACAATGTTGGGAGCTGTAAAGCCATTGGATTTGCCCAATAGCTTTTTGACCCTTTTCCACACTTTGTCTATAGGCGTTTGCCAACTTATGGACGCGATGTAACCTTCCAACGAGGTCTTTCGAGCCTGTCGAAGGATGCGTCGCCGTGCTGCCCTTGCTCTGTTACGAGCAATTTTATTTACCATCGTAGGGGAGCGATGGTAACGTCGGCAAGCCATTTTACATTCAGTCACGGCTCTCGAGCATTCAGCCGACCACCAGGGAACTTGTGGTCCGCGAGCGGTTGAGCCGGAGAGCGGGATGGAGGAGTTAGCCGCTTTATTGACGTGGACTAGGAGGTCATCGATAGCCACGTCAATATCTTCATGAGGGAAGGACCCGTCATGGCTCGAGAGGTGCCTGAATTTAGGCCAGTTTGCTTTTTTTGCATTCCATTTTTTACTAGGTGGTGGAGGGGGGCCACCTGTACATGGCGCTATAATAATGGGGAAGTGATCGCTGCCTCGCAAGTCAGGATCCACTGCCCAGTCAAAATCAGCTCTACAGCTTGGTGAACAGAGGGACAAGTCCACGCATGTAGAGCTGCTCGTCTGGATGTGAAATGATGTATGGCTGCCATCGTTTAGAAGGCAGACATCATTTTCGCCCAGAAATTTCTCAATCATGTTTCCCCTAGGGTTCTTATCATGGTCCCCCCAAAGGGGGTGTCGAGCATTAAAATCCCCAATCAATAGAAAAGGGGGAGGGAGCTGTTTAATTACCTCTACTAGTTTTCTAGCTAGAGAGGCTGTGTCTTTTTCCTCACTTGGAGGGAGGTAAAGCGAGCAGACCGTATAGTGGCGATGGGAGAACAGGCGGACAGCGACCGCCTGCAGGTCTGTCGCAAGGTCGATCTGGTTGTGGGGAACCCTGCTGTTGATGAGCACAGCAGAACCATGGATTGGTTCTATAGGGTTCTTATAGTATCCCACAAAACCAGGAATATTGGGTACACTACGAGTACCCAAGCAAGTTTCCTGTAAAGCTATACAATCAGGATTGTAGTCTTTAAACAGGAGCTTGAGTTCTTCCCACTTGGGGAAGAGACCTTGGATGTTCCAATGAATTATTGGATACATCCTTACCTCTTTAAGACAATCATCCTACCCTTAGGGGTAGGAGGTTTTGGTTTTATACTACCCGTAGGGGTAGTTTTGGTCATACCAATTACCGGTTTTGGGTATGACTCTGGAGGCATCGGGAGCGTTAATTTAGCTCTCGGCTTTTCTTTTAAACGTGGCAATTTTGTTAGCTGGCTATACGAAATGACTGTCTTGACTGGAGAAGCAGATGTGGGAGCATCTCCATCAGTCATTTCGTGAGCCGATGACATCGACTTGGCTGGTGATGGTGGCAGCGATTGTTCGGCTGGCGAAGGATTCTTGGAATCTGATGGTTGGTTCGGCTCCTCCTTGGATAAGGGGGCAGCCTCTACTACAGCTGTTTCCTGTGATGGGGTACAGGTTGATTCCTTCTCACTTAGGGCTCGAAGGAGTTCCAAAGCAGTATCAGCAAGGGGTGGGTTGCTGACTACTCGCTTTGGGGCTGTAGTTCTCTGTTCTTTGGGGGCAGGATGGATGTCCAGAGCTGGAATAGACACCACCTGCGGCCCAATCCGATTCACATCCACGTCTTGTGGAGCGGTGGCAAAGTGTTTTGCCACTCTTGGTGAATCGGGAGAGGATGGAAGGTTCCTCTTCTTTGTGCCATCAGAAGCTAGGCTAGATTTTGGTGAAGAGTTTTCTCTACCGATTGATCGTGGTTTCGGTCGAGGGGGGCTCTTAACCTTTTCAGGTGCGTGTGGAGATGCGGGTTTAGGGTGTGGAGAACCCCTTACCTGTTGAGGCACATCTCTGTGCGGAGACCTGGGTTTTGGTTGTGGAGGACTTCTGGTTTGTTCAGTAGAGCCAGTAGATGGTCTCTGGCTTCTTCCCTTCTTTGGCGTGGCGGTGCGCAGAGCATCCGCGAAGCTCACGCCAGGCTGAACGTAAGTCTCCCTAACTCTTCGTCTAGCCTCTTTAAAGCTCACCCTGTTTTTATTTCGGACAGCAATGACCTCTCTCTCGTAGAGGAAGAAGGTGCATTGCTGTGATGTGGCAGAGTGGTCTCCGCCACAATTGGGGCAGCACGGCTGTTTGGAACAGGGTGTTCCGTGAAATTCTGCTGAGCAGTTTACACAAATCCTTTTGCTTTTACAAAACTTGCTTACATGGCCAAAGCGTTGGCAATGGAAGCACCGCCGGGGGTTTTCGACGTAAGGCTTGACTGGGATGTTAAGGTAGCCAGCCTTGACGTACTTGGGCGGTTCCAATCTGTTGAAAGTTAGGATTATGGTGGCGGTAGGGACCCTAGCGCCATTCACAAACCTAGAAATGCGATGTGCACTCGTTACTTTCTGATTGGCAAGTTTTGTCACCAACCTGTCGATATCATACTCAATGAGTTCACCCGATCGAATAACACCTTTGGAGGTATTAAATGTCGGGTGAGACGCGGATGATACACTCACTGAGGCTAACTTTTCGAGAGATTGAATTCTCTTTTGCTGCTCATTAGACTTGGCCTCGACAATCAATGCGCCATCATTGCGCGGCCACATTTGAGCAGGTTCGCCACACTTGTTTACGAAGTCGTCAAAGACATCAAAGATGTCAGCTTTGTTAAGAGGACAACGTTCGTTGCTGGATTTGAGTACTATAAAGCGGTCATAATCCAGTTCTTCGTCTACTTCTGACCCAAAAGGATCCAAGCGACGAAGATCTCTGCTTTTTTCACGGTGACCAGAGGCCGGCGGTCTCTGGGATGAGTTTTTTGCAAGTTTACCCATATGATTTTGATTTTTATAAGTGGTGTCTCTGGAGCCGAGGGCATGTACCAAATCGCCATCGTGAGTCCGGAGAGCGCCCATACAGTCCAGACAGGGTAGCCCGCCCCCCGACTCCCACTGTTGTTTCAAAAACAGCGGAGCCGCATAATGGAGTTTTACTGGACTGCGGTGCAAAGACCTCCCGAAAGCAAAACAACGACCCAGGCAACCAAACCTACCTCCGTGGCACGGTCCTGCGGACGATGCCCCCCAGTGGGTACATCCGTCGACTCGTACAGAGTACACATACTGACTAGGACCAAGTGGGCCGAAAGTGCGCTGGGGTTCAGACACACAGTCGCCCCACAAGGTAATTTGGGGATGCCGGAGTGATGCCAGTGTTTGGTCATCAAACCGCCTCATGGGGTTCCCCTCACCCACCTTTTATGTTGGTGTGAGGTCACCTAGCCCTTGTGATGCCATTCACTAACTGCAGGGCCACAGCAAAGACAACCATATGGGCCAGAAGTGTGCTGGTGTCCATACACACAACTGCCCCAAAAGGTTGGTGGGTACCTTTAGATACCCAAACCAGGATATCCCGCCTGGTGTTCGGACGTTGGGCACACGCTCAGTTAAAAAACAGGGGCACCACGTGAAGGTGGTGTGCCAACATTTAGGGAACATAGGCTATGAGTTGCGCGATATTCCCCATCGCCCCCGCGCAGGTACAAGAGACCCTAAGGCTGCGAATATGAGCCTCCCAGGTGAGGCGTTGGTCGAATATAAGACCGAAGAAACGGTGCGACTCAACCTGAAAGACTATAGACACAAGGCAGGTGAAGACAAGATAGAGGTCAAGGAGACACTGATCGACCTGGGAGTATGGATGAGTAATGACTGCAGCTTCAAAGAGCATATAACCATACCACCAAGACAGCCAGAAAAATGAGTGGTTGGATCCTCAGGATTTTTAAAACCAGAAAACCTGAACATCTCTTGTCCGTGTGGAAGACTATAATGTCAAGAATGGAGTACAGGTGCCAGCTATGGTCTCCATACAAAATTAAAGACATACAAGAGCTGGAACAAGTTCAGAGAGCCTTCACAAGGAGGCTAGTCAGTGACACCCTGAATTATTGGGAGAGGCTTAAATATCTTGAACTCGACTCCTTGCAAAGGGGGAGAGAGAGAGATAATATCATATATGTCTAGAAGATCCTGGAAGGCACTGTACCAAATCCGACACACAATGAAGGGAAGATCTGTAAACAGTTGCTCCCAGAAGATGAAGACTATTCAGGCAGAGAGCTTCATTAGTGCTGGTCCAAGACTCTTCAACTGTATCCCTAGGGATATAAGAGATCTGATGGGAGTCAGTACTGAAGCCTTCAAGAGGAGGCTGGACAAATACCTGGCTACAGTACCAGATGAGCCTCCAGTCCCACATGGCCTAAATTCAAGAGGAGTGATAACTAACTCCATCATTGACCAGCTCCAATACATGATAATTGGGCAATGGTGTGGCAGCGGTGGGTCCCCAGACTGGCTGTGGTGAAAACACCTATAAATCTTCAACAAGTAATATGAAAATAACAGAATTAAGAGAAAAAGGGCATATCTTCATTGATGAAAATATAAGAATACAAAGTCTCTTCTTTGCTGATGATGGACTGCTACTCTGCACAAGTCTAGAAAATGCTCGTATAAACTTAAAACTGATAACAGAAATAAGCAAAAAATATGGATTAGACATTAATGAAGACAAGAGCAATATAATAATTTATAATATGAAAAATCAGCTCGGCAAAATTGGTAAAATAAAAGTAACAGACAAAATTAAATATCTAGGTATAATAATTGATAACAAAAGGAATTGTTTTAAGACATAAAAATTTGATTTTCAAAAAGGCCCAAAGCTTGGTAAACTTAATCTATTTAATAATTTTAAAAAGTTGTAATAAAACAATGATAGGAAAAACATTCTGGAAATGCCTAGTGTTGCCTTCAATACTGCATGGGTCAAACATAATAAACATGACAGAGATTGATATTAATAAGTGGTAATACTTCAGATTTGGGGCACACGGTAGGTGGCGCTGTTAGCAGGCTACAATTTTGGGCTACAGCATATCTCTTATGACGTCAAATGTTAGCTTCAGATGTGACCAATCACGGCGTTATATTTATTTGGTTGTTTTGGGGATTTGTAACTTTTAGTCTATTATTTACTAAATATCTGCGCTCTGCTCGTTTATAGTTTTTTCTAAGTTAGGTAAAGTTTCTTGATGTCTTTTATTGTTTTCGTATTTTTTGTTTCTCAGTGAACGATAACAGCTTCTTACTGGCAACGTCGTAGCTATAAATAGAACCTGCTTAGCATTTGTTTTTGTTTCGTTATGGCTTTTTCTTGCTCTAGTTGTGCTTCTTTGTTATTCGAATTCTGGTTTATTTTGCATGACTGCGAAAAACTTTTAGATTATTTAGAGGCGCATAAACTAATCAATAAACCTATAAAAGTAAGTATTGTTTGTCATTAGGTTAGGTTTTTCTGTCAGTAAAAAGCTGTTGGGAAAAAAACCCAGTAAATTTAAGGGGATTGCTCGTGGGGAAGATATCACTGCGGGGGGACTACCCTGCGATGATCCTGAGTTTCAATCAATTGGGGGGGTCTGGGGGGCACAGCCCCTCAGTATATACTCATATACAAAAAAATATAACGCCGTAATTGTTCACATCTGACACTACTGTCTGACATCATAAGACATATATTGTAGCCCAAAATTGAAGCCTATAAACAGCGCCACCTACCGTGCGCCCCAAAACTGAAGTGTTACATAATAATTATAATAATTTTTTACATAATTTCACGGATGACAAAAGCCACAAGGTATATCAACAGATACTGGGTGCACCAAGTTAGGCTGCAATTAGTACTTTAAGCAGAGAAATCGGAGCATCCTTGAAGAGATGAATTTTTGAAGGACAAATAAGATATATATAAAAAGTATTTATGAGGGTAAGAATGATCTAATGCAAAGAATTCTTGATATAATTTCTAAGGATAATAAAAATAAATGGATAAATAATATTAAAAATCATATTAAAGAATTAGGAATTAATCTAGAAATTATAAAAAAATGAAATATGAAGATTTTGCAAAAATATTTAAAGAATGGGATTCACAATTATGGAAAAGAGACCTTAAGAAATAAATAAAAGACGTACTATTTCATCCGTGTTCCAAAATGTTTCACATTTTTGGAGTACATTTAAGGGGACAGCTTGTGTGGGGGTAAACACAATGGGGAGACCACACTATGATGATCCTGAGTTTCATTAAATTAGAGGGGGTCTGGGGGGCATAGCCCCCAGTATATAATCCTAATTGTTTATAGACTAATGTCCTAACATTTACAGAGATGAATGATTTAACCAAATCATGTCAGCGCCTTTAATCGTTTTGCGAATTATAATTGGAGGGATGGGGGGTCTGACATCAGACGACTCAAACGCACATGAATATTCCAGCAGGGATGAATGAAAATATTTACCCCAAAAAACAACTTTTTCGACTGAGTCACTAATCTACATATTTACCGTTTTCAGGAATTGTTCCTCTTCTTTATGTTATCCTTTGCTCCTTATCTTTAATAAAAGCATTTATTCAATGAAAGTTCCCTCTGCTTGGAAGGTTGCATATGTTTTACCACTGTTTAAGAAGGGCATTCATTCGGACCCTTCAAACTGCCGACCTATAAGCTTGACATCGATCTGTTCCAAAACTCTTGAGAGAGTAATAGTTTTGAAGCTTTATGCCTACTTGGACACTAACTCTTTGCTATCAAATTTTCAGTTTGATTTTCATGCAGGTTTATGAGTGAATGATCATCTATTGTTCGCCTACGATTATGTTAGTAAACACCTTGATTTTGGTGCTGTTATTGATGTCCTGTATTTAGATTTCAACAAGGCATTTGACGCTGTTAACCAAACTCACATATTGGCATTGGTAACCCTCTGTTAGGCTGGCTAAGTGACTTTTTACAGAACCATAAACTGAGTGTCATCTTACAAGGCTCATCTAGTCATTTTGTTCATGTTACAAGTGGAGTCCCACAAGGTTCAGTGGTTGTCCTGTGCTTTTCCTTATCTTTATCAATTACGTTGCTGCAGGTTTGTTATGCAAATTTGCCCTGTTTGCGGATGATCTTAAATTATATCTTGCTGTTCCCATTACTGAGGCAATCACTGGTACAGGTTTTAGTCTTTCTCTTCAAGAGGATATTACTTTGCTTTTTCATAGGAGCAGATCTTGGGGCCTTTCTTTTTCTGTTAATAAATGTGTACATATTCGCTTTAGTAGATCGATTTCTATCCCTATAGGGAAGTACTTTATTTGGGATTACCCTATTCCCTTAAAGAGCTCTGTGAAAGATTTGGGAGTCCTTGTCGATTCTTCACTAAAATTTCACCTGCATGTGAATGAAACTTTCTGTAAGGCAAATAGAGTAGCCAATAATATTCTTAGAAGCACAATTTGTGTAGGTCAGCTAAGTTTATAGTCCAAGTGTTCATCACTCATATTCAACCTATTATTGATTTTGGCTGTGCAGTGTGGAATACTGGCTACTTGCACTTGTTGGAGTCTCTACAAAGTAGATGGACAAAAAAGATTTGGGGATTTTCTGATCTTTCTTATGCTGATAGATTATCTAATTTGGGCCTGTTCTCCATCAAAGGACGCATTCTCTGTGCAAACCTAATTATGGCTTGTTGTTGTTGTTGTTGATTTAGGCTGCTTGGATGGTAAGTCACATGAGCCCTGCTGCAAGTAGTTTGTTGCATGTAGGTTACTTGGACAAGTTATTTTAGATGGTACTTAATTAGTAATAGTTGTGACTTAAGTTTATTGCTCATATTCTTGAGAGCTGTCCGCTGTTGGTGATGAATTTTGGCGTCTCATTGAGGATTTGTTGATGGATGGGGGGGTTAAAACCTGCTCCATCTAGCAGGATTGCCAAGGTTAGCTGATGGATTCCCAGGCTTGATAGGAGGGCCCTCAGTGTGATACGGAGGCTGTAGAAGTGATGGCAGTGTAGCAGGAAGTGTTCCACTGTCTCCTCCTGATTCTTGCACCACCTGCAGTATGGGGAGTCCGTCAAGCAAAGTTTGTACCTGTGCCTGTTCAGGCCACAGTGTCCAGTTTTCAGGCGGAATAGGGCCACATGCAGGCAACGGTGCTTGTGGCGGCTCCACGGTGCAGGGGAGGTGTCGCTACGGATTTGTCCAAGGCTGGTTTATTGTAGCACAAGTCTAAGTTTGGTGTCCCACTTCTTTTTGATCTCTTTCCTGATAAGAGTTCGGGCATCGTGGTATTCAAGTTGGAGAGGTTCTGCAAAGTTTGGAGATCGGGAAGTAGACTGCAGATGATGAAATGCCCTTTTCTGGTGAGTGGGATCCGTCTGTAAAAACTGGGGTGTGTGAGGAGTACAGCTCATTGTGCCTGTTGAGGAAAAGTTGCTGGGCAAGTTGGGGTGGGTCCATTCCCTTATGGAACTTGAGGTCTAGGTGGAGGGAGATTTGGGATGCAAGATCGTACTGTGGTGGAATTGGTGAGACAGCTGAGTTTGGGCCTGGTATGTGGGGCAGAGGGAGTGAGGCATCTTCAAGGATTGAGAGTGTTTTTTCTATCAGGGGGAGGTTCTTGACAGGGCCAACTCCTGGCGACTTCAGGGCATCATTGAGTATTGTGGTGAGTGGGTGGAGCTGTGGATGCCTTGTAGACTGTGTTGCACATTTTCACATGGCGGGTGTGGTCCAGTGGCAGGAGTCCTGTTTCTACGTGGAGGCAGGGGATGGGTGTGGATATAAATAACATAACATAATTACACGGATGACAAAAGCCACGAGGGCCTATCAAAGGTCATCCGCCTCGTCAAAACCCACCCACAAAAAGCCCCATCACCAGGGGAAGACAAAATCAAAGTCCCCCACAATATAATATAACAGATGACAAAAGCCACAAGGGCTCATCATAGGTCATCCGAGTCAAACAGCCTCTTTTTTAAGGCCCAAAACTCCCAGGAAAACTACATCCGAGGATTGCATCCAGAAACAAGGGTATCACCAATCAAGGCTTGTCAAGAACTAAATCATGCAGCTATAGATTTATACAAACAATATTAATATATACAAAACTTAGGAACCATCACAACCCTCCCTCCCCATAAACTCATCCAACCTACTCTTAAATACATTTAGATTTGGACTACCTACTACCCTCTGCGGCAATTTGTTCCAGAAGTCTACCACTCTATTGGTGAAAAAATATTTTCTTAAATCCAACCTACAACCTTGCTTTTTAATTTTCAAGTGGTGACCTCTAGTCCGATTTCCATCATCTAACTCAAAAAACTTGCTAACATCCAATTTATCTATCCCAGAAAAAATTTTAAACAGCTCAATCATATCCCCTCTCACACACCTCCTTTCGAACGAGAACATATTTAATACCCTCAGTCTATCTATATATTCAAGGTGCCTCAGGGAAGGAATAATCTTTGTTGCCCTCCGTTGCACTGACTCGAGAAGGTTAATATCGTGTCTAAAATGTGGGGACCATGCCTGTATACAGTACTCTAGATGTGGCCTAACATAAGAGTTATAGAGTTTAAGAATAACCTCCTTACTTTTGTAACTGACATTTCTCTTAATAAAACCCAGCACTCTATTTGCCCTATTTCTTGCTTCAATACACTGCTTAGAAAACCTTAATGACTTATCTATTACTACTCCTAGATCTTTCTCATCCTCTACTGAGCTCAGCCAATGCCCATCCATTTCATAGTTAAATTCTCTATTATGTTTTCCCATGTTAATAACTTTGCACTTATGTGCCCAGGATAACAATTTATTTAAATCCCCCTACACTTTAAAATTATCATCAATATCTTTAACTACAGCTGCTAATTTGGTATCATCCACAAAAATTGACACTTTATTATTAACTGCCTCCCCAAGATCGTTTATATATCCTCAGTGCGGTGTTCTGCACAGTATCCAGCTTTTTTAGGTTGGTAGGTGAAGCGGATCCATAAATGGCCACCCCATAGATCCCGGAGACTCGCTTCATGACATCCATGCACTTGAGGCAGGCAGTGCGGAGGTATGTGATGTGCTGCTTGAAAGTGAGGATGGGGCCATCAAAAACTAGGCCTAAGAGACTATGTGATGTGACATATGGGATGGCTGCCCTTTCTATGGTGATTGTTGGTAGCTGGGAAATCCTCTTCTTTGTGAAACACATAAGGTGGCTTTTCTGTGGATTTATTTTCAGGCCCCATTGTGTTGTCCACTGGTGTAACAGGTTTATTGTTTCTTGCAACCCCTCTTGTGACAGTAGGAGTGTGTCAGCTCTGTGCAGTATGGTGATGTCATCTGCATAGACTAACAGGGTGGACTGATGTTGGGATGTCTCTCATCAGGATGTTAAAGTGTGGGGCTCAGGACTGATCCTTGTGATATGCCACGCTGGAGTGGGTGTGGTGAGGATAAACTGTTTCCCACGGAAACTGAAAATGTCCTGAGGGTAAGGAAATCCTGGAACCATCTTAGGGGGGCACCATTCAATCCAATTATTGACAGTTTCTGAAGTATTATCCCATGCGATGCTATGTCAAACGCTCCCTGCAGGTCGATGAAAGCTGTGAGGAGGACGGTTTGGATCTGGTAGGCTCTCCTGATGTTATGTTCCATGATGAGGAGGAGGTCCTCTGTGCCTCTCTGAGGGTGGAAACCAAACTGGTATACTGGAAGAAGGTTGTTGTGATTCAGCCACCAGGTAAGACGAGTGTTGATCAGCCTCTCCATCAACTTGCCCAGACATGAGAGAAGACTGATGGGCCTGTAGGAGTTGGGGAGCTTTGGATCCTTGCCTGCCTTTGGTATGGGGATCAGCATTGCATGCTTCCACAGTGTTGGGAATGTTCCTGAAGTCCAGCTTTGGTTGAAAAGTGTGAGGAGCTGGGCATGTGCTGTGTTGGGAAGATTGGTGATGAACTCATTAGGCACTTGGTCTGATCCCACTGCCTTCCCTTTTTTCAGGTTCTTTATTGCATAGTCCAGTTCGTGGAGGGTGAGTGGAGATGACATGCTTGTTGAGGCGTGCAGAATTTCTGGTGTTTGGGGTGGAGCCAAGAAAACAACAGGGTCTGGGAGGCCATAGATGGTGTTGTAGTGTGCAGCCAGTAGTTCCGCTTGTTCAGATGGACGTAGGACTCTTGTGTCTGAACCTCTTAGGGGGAGAGAGGAAGGGGTGGGTCAACCAGACATGGCACGGATGAATTTAAATGTTTGAGCCGGACTGCTACGGAAGGATAGAGATGAACAATGGGTGATCCATGGAGCCTTTTTTGCATGAGCTATTGTTTTTCTCTTGACCGCGTTGAGTCTGTGATATGTGATTTGGTGGTGTAGGCAGGGACACTTCCTCCAGGCGCTCCAGGCTCTTCACTGATCATGTACCGCCGTCTCACGGAGTTCATTCCACTAGGGGACTCGAGGATAGGGGTCATATGTACCGTTTGACTTTTTGAAGTGTTTGTAGCCTATTTCAGTCAGCTGTGTTGTTAGGTCAGCTGCCATGCTCTCGGTGTTTAGGGATGTGGGAGTTTGTATTGCAGTGGCATCTGCATTAAAAGCTTCCCATTTTCCTGTATTTAAGAGCCAGCGTGGTCTCAGGGAGATTGGTGGGGGGGTATTGCCTCCTAGATGGATGAACACTGGGAGGTGGTCACTACCCATGTATGGGCCTACTTCAACTTCTGCATCACTGAATAGCCCACTACCCAGGCAGAGGTCTAGGGTAGAGTGGGTGCCCTTAAACGGATCAATTCTTGTGGGTAGGCCTGGAGGAGTGAGGAGGGTTAGTGGTGAGATGAGCAGTAAATTAAAGAGGGAATGACCCGTGGGGTTTATGGTGCTGAGGGGAATACCCGGTTGCCAGTGTGGGTGTCTTGCATTGAAGTCCGCCATGACTAGTGTTGGTGGGGTTAGCTGGTTGAAGTAGTGAGTGAGTTCTGCTTCTGTTACATCAGTGCATGGGTTATAGCATATAAATATGGTGGCCCATCTCCTTTTCAAAGATATCTGCACTGCCATGGTTTCAAGTGTCCCTCCTGGAAATTGCTGCAGTGGGAATTCTGCACATGCCATCTTCTTGTGGGTAAGTAGGACAAGCCCTCCACCCTGCCTGTTTTGACGGTCCTTCCTATGGATGTTGTAGCCCTGGAATGATATACTGAGGTGTTGTTGGAGCCATGTCTCACAAATTCCTATTAGTAGAGGTCGGCACCGTTTTGCCTGCAGTTTGACATCTGCCAGCTTGCGGGTAAGTGAGCGAGCATTCAAGAATATGATGGTGTTTTGCTGATATGCCCTTATTAATGGGTGAAGATAGCAAGAAGGGCAGGGATGAGATGGTGGAGGATTGATAATATGAAGCAGCCTTGTTGGTAGAGTGAATAGTCTTTTCGGAATATGTTGATAAGTGAAGGGACCAGTGACCACCAGTCAATGTCTGCCGAGTCGCCTGTCTTCTCCGGCATTTGGGGTGCAGGACTGGTCCTAGATTTAGTTCCTGTAACTTTTTCAGCATACGTTTGATAAGTGGGTTGTTCACTTTTCCTGGTGGTAGGTGTGGGGTGGACCTCAATGTCAGCAAACGGATAGTGTGCGCTGGAGAGAACGTGCTGGCGGGCCGGTGTATTGCCTGTAAAACGGCGGTGTGCTTGGGGGTGATGGGGGCGGTGTGTGTGGGTGTCAGTGCACTGAGAGGTTGTGGTGTCTGCCTCGCATGTGTACTGATCCTCATCTATATCCTCATCTATCGTGTCATTAAGGATAGCAAAGGAATTATTTAGAATCAAAGTGGGAGGCACTTTGTTCGGTGCAGCAGGAGGAGAGATGCGAGTTCTTTGGGTGCGTGTACTGGTGTTAGATTGTGTATTTGGGGAAATGGGCTTTGTTCTGATTTGTTTGAGTTTTGTGTTTGTGTCCTCTGTGTTCACTTTTTGTTGCTTAATAAACGGTGATCTTCCTGGCAGAAGTAACAGTATGGGGTGTTCATGCACTGATTTCCCTCTGGTGTCTTGAAGGGATGGTAGCCACTGCAGTTATTGCACCTGACTTTGTACCTGCAAGCTAGTGCTCTGTAGCCAAACTGATAGCATCTGCAGCACCGGAGGGCTGGTAATTTGAATTTGGTCCCATTCTTCACTTGGTGCCCCAGTGCTATTTGCCTGGGGAGCTGAGAGCCCTGGAAAGCCAGCCTGAAGAATCTGGACCCATCTGCTCGCGGCGGTAGGGGTAGGACCTCCTTGAGAGTGACACCAACATGGTCAAGGAAGTCAAATTCTTCAGCCAGGTTCTTGGCAGTGTACTGGGGGCTGAACGGTCCCACCTTACCATACAGCAAGCCAGGGTTGAGGCCTCTGGACTCCCAGCATTGCACCCTCCATGGGCCAAGGATGGTGATATCTTCTAGTCTGCATACCAGCTTGTTCAGGCCATCACGGATCACCTCCAACTGTATAGCCTGGCTGGTGCCCAGCTCCCTGATGCAGCCTTGTAGTATATATTTCCCCAGGGGGGATTCATTAAGGGCCCTGGTCAGGGCTGTTGGGTGGGTGGTCAGCATCTTACCTTCAGTGGACTTGATGTAAATTTTTACATTTGCCTGTTCTTCACCTGGTCCACCCTCTTTTGGCTGGTCACCGTCATGGTAATTTACCCTTACTGGCTGTGGTGGGGGCTGGTTTGCATTCCTGGCAGATTTTGAGGTGGGTGGTTGATGGTCAGAGTTGGCTTCCACCTCCAGGGGTCGCTTAGCTGCCGGTGCATGATTTACCTGGTTCGTCTTCCTCTTCCTCAGATTTACCCATGACGCGCTAAGTATACATCCAGATGTCTTCCGTGTTGTTACTCCCAAAACGATAGGGAAAACAAACGAGAGAGAAGTGGTACTAAGAAATCTCATTGAGAAACATTTCCGAAAAGGCCTATTATAAATGCGGACCTTTGTTTTCCAAAAATCTGAAGTACCTCCATCGTCCGTGAGTAGCCCAAATATCCGAATGGTAGAGTATCTAATTATGGCTTGGAAGATCCTAAATGGTCATTGTCCCCACTTGTTTGATTTGTTTGAATGTAGAAGAGACAACAGAACTAGTGGTCTACAGCCCAAAATTCCTTCTACCCCACTCAAATACAGATGCTCGCACTCGCTTTTTCTCTATACGTGTTGTTAATCTCTGAAATTCTCTCCCGGACGATGTTGTCAGTGCAAATTCGGTTGTTGTTTTTAAGCGGAAAGTTGAAGTGTTTCTTGGTCCCCTACTTTATGAGTTTGTTTAGTTAATTTTTCCTTTGTGGTTCTGTTCTGCATCTGTAATTAGTCAACCTTTTTGCTTGCCTTAAATCTTATGCCTGGCCTACTGGTTGGAAGATGTGTAGGGGTGGGAAGATGTATGAGAAAAACTTCCTTCCAAAAGCAAGAATATAAATAGCCCATTAAATTACCAAGTCAGAACGGACTTCGCCGTAGCATGATGGCAGAGTGCTGGCATTTGGATTCAAAGACCAGGGATCGATCCTCAAGTCCACAATTTTTACGGAGAAAATCCCAGAAGAAAACGGAAAACGCTTTAAGGACAACTCAAGAAGACTCAAGATAAATGGATTGCCTCCAGAAGAAAACAGAATTCAAGGAAAACGATTTCAAGGTTTAACTCAACTCAACCATCAAAGAAAAAATCATCACATCATCAAGAATTAGAAGGAATCATCTCATCAAGAATCAAGAAGAAATTCATCAACTCAACAAGAAGAAATCATCACATCAAGATAAATACAAGTTAAAATGAAGATACATCAAGACAGAAAAGAAAATCGAAGATTAAGAACTAACCCAGCCAACTTAAAAAAAGGAATCTCAGCCAACTTAAAGAAGAAGGAATCTCAGCCTACAATCATCATCATCATGGTACAGGCTCATGAGGTAATCCTGTAGTCGCCCGATCATTGTTATGAAAATTTCTATGATGCTGGCTATGTATAACTATACCAGTTGGCTTCCCATTGTTTATCCAACTTGTTCTTAAAGGACTGGAGACTTGTAGCTGTGATCACTTGATCTGGCAGAGAATTCCAGTCATTGACAATCCTCTGGCCAAATACATTTTTCCTCACCATCTTCTGGCAATGGCATTTAAATAGTTTATTGGAATGACCTCGCGTTGCTGAATATTCCTGAGGTATGAAGAAAAGGCCAGGGTCAATTCTCTCCAATCCATTTAGAAGCTTATAAACTTGAATCATATCACCTCTATGGCGTCTATATTTCATAGAAAAGAGTCCAAGCTGACGCAGTCTTTCGCTATATTCTTGATCACTCAATTCCGGAACCAATTTTGTAGCTCTTCTTTGTACGGATTCCACCTTCATATCATCGGCCATGAATTGTGCGTACCAAATGATGTTGCCATATTCCAGAAGGGGACAAGCTAATGCATTTATTAACAGTGGCAAGGTATCTCTGGTAAATGTTACAAATGTGCTTTTCACAATTCCCAACATCTGGTTTGCCCTTTTAACTGCAGCGGACAAGAGATAAGCAGTAGCGACATCCCCCTCATCCCGGTACTGCGACAGGTAACGTGTGCGAGGATCACCCAGACTGGAACATTCAACAAGAATGTGCCAGACAGTCTGGGGGGTAAAGCAGTCTTCACAGTAGGGCGCAGGCGAACACTCAATGAAATGGTGGTGCTTACCGCGAGTGTGTCCAATTCGGAGGAGAAAACATAAAGCAAACTAAAACCGTTGCAGCATTGGCGAGTAGGTCCATGGGAACAGTCGCGGCACAATGGCACGCAACTTTAAGTTCCCCTCGACTGGCTTCCATCTTCTTTGCCAAGAAGTCCGGAGAGCTACCCGTATTCCTGCAATATAACCGGTGTGAGGGAGAGCGAAACGCTGGTCTGGTAGCCCAGTCCTCATTGACTTTTTGGCGCACTCATTCCCCGCAATTGCCACATGTCGAGGAACCCAGCAGAACATAATCTCGACGTCCACCCGGCTCGCCCAAACTGTGGCATAACGGATATCGCGAACCTAGGGATGCGGAGATTCCAATGCCCAGAGAGCAGTGGGACGCTTTGTGGGTCGCTATAGATCACAATCCGGTCTCCGAACCAGGCACATCTCGTTATCTCCCATACCGAGCAGTGAATTGCAACTAGCTCGGCCATAAAGACAGACGCAGCGCCTGGCAGAGCACCGCTGAAATCCAACAGAGGGGGATATAGCATGGAAACCGACCCCCTCTAGTGACTTTGGCGCCATCCGTATAAATTGACCCTGGTTCCAGCGTGACACGAGGTGTGCTCCAAAAATGTCAAACGCAAAACTCCCGGCGCTGTACAAGCCTTGGGAGCAGAGGTGTGGCAATAAATAGCCAAATGTGGTACCCTCCAGGTGGCGTCCTGGGTAGACCAGGGGCGCCACTGGCCTTAGAACTATACCTAGCTCTCAAAGGAGTTTTCTAGCCCTAAACCCAAAGGTCTTAGGGTATGACTAGCGTCTCTCGGTGGCATGGGCACCGTCGAGATCAGCTGCGGATGCAGTGAGAGCTGTTGGCGACTGAGGGATGCTCCGGGCTCGCGTGTAGTACAGGCAAATAAGGCACTGTGCAGGGCGCAAAACGAGTAGCATTTCCCCATCATCGACAAGTAGGCTCTCAATGGGGGAAGTGCGTAAGGCACAGATCGCCAGGCGAAGGCCGTTGTGGTGAATAGAGTCCAGTGCTGGGCATCGCAACCGAATTTGAACTTCCTCAATCACAAATCCCAAAACTCATTTCATAACTGCCGCAATCGCAAATCCGCAAATTTTAAGATTTATCTTAAATCGCAAATGCAAATCCGCGATCTCATTTATTTTATTTGGGGGGGGCGGAGGGGGCTAAAGCTCCGGTAGTCGTACGAGTGATGAGGGTGGAGCCCCTCGCCTGTTGTTGTCGCAGACGATTTTAATAGTGTAGACCGTGATGAGAGGCTCATGTCGTAGACGTTTTCACTGATGTAATTTGGTAATTTGGTAAATTGAGGGCCAGAGAGTGCGTGGGTCAGCACTATGGGCCCTGGAGAAGGTCAATGCCGTTTATATTTCTCTGTACTTTGGCTTAGGAAAGATTTAGCGGACTTTGCTTGCTGGGCTGACTTAGCAATCTAACAGGAGATAAGCCATGTTAGTACAGGAGGGAGGGGATGATCTATGATTTATATTCTATGTAACTGTCCAGTTTTAGTCAGAAAGAACTGGAGATAATTGGAAATTGCTTGGCGGATAGGGATGGGGTAACCGATTCCGTTGAGGATGACTGGGATTGTGAGTTGCATTACTCCAATTTCTCTGAGTTTTTCACGGAGTAGTACTCGATGGGAGTGATGGTGCAGGCATTCTAGTAGGAAGTGCTGGATGGTTTCTGGTTGATTGGGGCACCAGGGGCAGTCTGGAGAGGGAGAGAGACCCAGGCGGAAGAGATGAGCAGACAGACCAGAATGTCCAATTCTCAATCGGATGAGGGCAGAGTCAAGACGACGATTGATTGACCTTGACCAAAGTATAGGGCCAGAGTCCTCATAAAGGATGGATCTGAAGGATCCATGGAGCTGTTGGCGGAGGTCTTCTTCCCATGTAGCTCTGGTGTGTGCCTTCCAGAGGGAGGTTCGTGTGGCTGGAGAGATGGGAAGTGTTCCCAAAATGGGAGTGGAGTGAGCTTGGTTTGCTGCTCTGTCCGCTTTTTCATTGCCGATGATACCAGAGTGGGCTGGGATCCATTGCAGCTTCACATGCCATAGAGGGTGGATGAGGAAGTCAAGTAGCAATGCCTGAATTTCATAGCAGAGTTGTGGGTGGGTGAGGGGTGCGGAGGTGAGGAGAAGCTGAAGCGAGGACATTGAGTCAGTGTAGATGATTATTTTCCTGGAGGGGATTAGTGTCCGGGCTATTTTAAGAGCATGGAACAAGGCATACAGTTCAGCCACCACGATATTGTGCAGGGGATCTAAATGCCATGTGAATTCAAATGGGCATTCTAGGCAGATGACTGCTGCTGTAGTTGAGGGGGGATCCGTATGGTGGGAGCCGTCTGTGAATATGGCTAAGTAGTCTTTGTAAGTGGCATTTTCTAGGCTGCAGAAGATTGCTCTCAATTTGTGGGGTGGGTCATATTTTGTCCATTAACATGGGAGGGAGGGTGATATCACTGCGGATAGTGATATCCAAGGTGGAATGGGAGGCGTTGCTGGAAGTGGAGCCTGCCGTGGGAGAGGAAAAGCAAATTGAGCAAAAGTCTGGGCTGCACGGACTGCTACTGGGCGATGTGAAGAAGTTGGCCAGGGTTGAAGATATGCGTGGGAGGCTATGATTGTTGCAAGAGGGTGGTCTTCTGGTAGGTATGTAGTCCGATAGAGCCATTTTCCAAGGAGGTTCTTTCTTCTCTATTCCTAGGGAAGGATGCCACTTTCTGCATGAAGTGCTGAAATGGGGGATGATCTGAAGGCTCCTAGGGCAATTCTCATTGCACTGTGCTGAATAGGGTTTAGTTTTGCCAGCTGGGTCTTATTTGCTGCAGAGTAGACAATCGAACCATAGTCTAGTTTGCTTTGGATGTAGGCTGTGTAGAATTGAAGGAGTGTTTCCCGGGAGGCACCCCATTTCACACCAGCAATGCGGCGCATCAAGGCGAGATAGTTGAAACATTTCTCTCGCAGTTGGTTGATTTGGGTGTTCCAACTTAGAGTTGGGCTATCTAACCATAGTCCAAGAAACTTATGGGCGGACACCCGTTCAATAGGTGTGCCAGAAATGAGCAAGGGTGGTGGTGGTCCTAGATGGCGACGAGTGAACCAGAGAGATTTGGACTTGGTCTTGTTTAGGTGCAGGTTCCAGCTTTGAGCCCATGCTGTGAGGTCGTTTACCGCGTTTTGGAGTCTGTCATGGACCAGTTGGGGAGTTTGGGCGGTGCAGAAGATGGATATGTCATCTGCATATAATAGAGATGTTGTATGCACACTGTCCGGTATGTCTGCTATGTATATTGTGAATAGAAGGGGGCTCAGAGGGGATCCTTGTGGGACTCCTTGGTTGATCTTGCGGGGAGAAGCTTGGGTTGACCCTATCAGCACTGTGTAGAGACGGTTAGAGAGGAAGTCTTTGATCCATGAGAGGGGGGGCCGTGCATTCCCAGGTTCAATAGTTTGTGTAGCAAGGCCTCATGGTTAACTGTGTCAAAAGCATTTGACAGATCAAAGGAGACGGCCTCTGCCACTAGATGTTCCTTGAAGGTGGATTGCACCAGGTGGTCTAGATGTATGAGTGCGTCCGTCGTGCTGCGGCCTGGTCGGAAGCCATATTGATTAGGGTGGTGATGGTGGTGTGATTCCAGCCACCAGGCTAGACGCTTTTGGACCATTTTTTCCAGGAGTTTGCTGGTGCAGGAAAGGAGGCTAATTGGTCTGTATGATGCCGGGTCACTAGGGTCTTTTCCTTTTTGGGGGATGGGGAGGATGAGGGCAAGTTTCCATGGGGAGGGGAATTGGCCTTGGGTCCAGCTGTCGTTGAATAGCTCCAGTAAGAAGCTTAGGTGAACTTCAGACAAGTGACTTAGGAAGTCAGAGAGGATCATGTCGGAGCCAGGGGCCTTGCCTTTTTTCATGGAAGAAAGTGCCCCATGCAATTCTTTGAGTTGGAAAGGGGATGCAAGTGGGTCATCTGTGGTGTTGGAAATACTCTCTGTGAGAAGCCTGGCTTGAGGTCTGGTTAAGAGAGAGTCTGCTTTGCTGCTGTATAGTCGGCTGTATTCTGTGGCAAAGGCTTCAGCCTTGTCTTTTTCATTTGTTAGTGGGAAGCCACCTGAGCAGAGGGGATAGGAATTGGGCTTTGAAGGTGAGGTCATGTGTCTGAAGAAAGTCCAGACTTTAGTGGAGGGGGTGGAAAAGGAAAGCGAGCTACAGAATTTATGCCAGGAGTTTCTTTTTGCCTGAAGTAAGATCCTTTTGCACTTGGCGTCCTGTCTGTTAAATCCAATTTTGTTAGTTTGGGAGGGCTGACGTCTCCATCTTGCAAATGCTAGTCGTCTGAGGCGGATGGCTGATGCACACTCTTCTGTCCACCAAGGACAGCGGGGGCGGCCATTGAAGCGACTGGTGGTTAGGAGAAAAGTGTGTTCCCCAGCTGCCTTGAGGGATTCTGAAAACCAGTTGGCTTTTTCTTCAACTGAGAGGAGATTTGGGGGGGGAGGTTCGAGTGAGGCTTGGAATTTTGTCCATTTTCCTGGGTTTGTTTTCCAATGAGGGCGGATTGACCTAGGGGGAGGGTTTGTGAGGCCATTTGAGGAGATGATCACTGGTAGATGGTCGCTTCCCATATATTGGCCGGTAGAAACTACTGAGGAGGTGAAGGACCCACTGCCAATACACAGATCCAGGGTTGAAGGCACGGCTTTTGCTGGGTCCACCCTGGTGCAGAGGCCTGGTGGGGTGAGAAGGGAGAGGTGGGTCGAGGAGAGGAGGGCTTGAAAGAGGGCAGAGCCTGGGCGGCTTGTGATGGCTGATGGATCCCAGTGGGGGTGGGGGGCATTGAAATCTCCCATGATGAGGCTTGTAGGGGAGAGTTGGTCAAAATAGTGGTTAAATTCTCGCTCAGTGACCGGGAGGCATGGGTTGTAGCAGATGAGAATGTCACACCAGGTTCCGCCGATGGCTATCTGCACTGCCAGCAGTTCTAGAAGGCCTTGGGGGTATGGTATGAGTGTGTGGAGACGGTGGGTCAATCCATGTTTAATGAGAAGGAGGAGGCCACCACCTGCCCGATTTGACCTGTCTCTGCGGAGTGCAGTGTAACCTTGGAATGAGGGTGAGATTTCAGGCTGGAACCAGGTCTCACATATGCCAACTATATTGGGTGATAGAGAGTTGATGAGTAGAGAGAGGTCTCTCATCTTGTGACGAAGGGAGCGGGCATTCCAGAAAATTATAGGGCTGTGCATTGAAGCCATTATGAGAGGAATGAAGTGAACAGATTGATTACACTAGGGAGGAGAGTGATAAGGGCTTGTTGGACAGGAGAGCCAGATTGGAGCAGGGTGACGAATTCTTTTAGGAGATTTGTGATCTTCACTATGAGTGGCTGAGCTGAGGGTGCTCCTTTGCGGTGGTGAAGAGGCACATTCTGGATGACTGGGGAAAGTGGGTATGGAGGAGGAATTGGAGAAGGGCTCTTGGGGTGATAGTATTGGCTGGGGCAGGGCCTCTTGGGAGTGGTCTCTCTGTTGGCTCTGTGTGAAGAGGAGGAGGTTACAGGTGGATTTGGTTTACCGAGGTTCCTTGGTGGGATGGGAGCAGCAGCCATCTCTGCATAGGAGGGGGTCTGGAGGGGCTTTCTTGGGGGAGTTTTAGGAGAAGAGCGGATATCCTGGGAGGATAGTGAGGGCGTAGTTTTGGAGGCAGTGGAAGTTGTCCTGGAGTCTTTTGGGGCTGAGTAGATGGAGCGGAGCTGGGCATGGATGGTATAGGTAGGGATACTATCATCCACTGATTTGCGTTGGATCTGCCTTGCCTTTTCTGAGAATGGACAGTTGTTGGAGGAGGGGCGATGGTTGTCGTCGCAGAAGTAGCAGTAGGGGGGATTTGAGCATTCTTGGCCTGCATGAAAACCACTGCATCTGCTGCATCTTTGTGTGGATCTGCAGGTCAGTGATCCATGGCCAAAACGCTGGCATGTGAAACACCTCAGAGGGGGGGGAATGTATGAGAGAACTGAGTAGGAGGTGAAGCCCAGAGCCATTCTTTCTGGTAGTCCTCCTGCAAATTTGAGACGCACTGAGTAGGTGGAAGCCTCAGGATGGGAAGGTAGTCTAGAAATCTCCATAAGACTGGACAGGCTGTTAGAGTCAAGGATCCGCAGGTTGTTTCTGAGGTCTTCTTGCTGTAGGGAGACTGGAAGGCCAGAGATCCTTCCATATTTGTATTTGCCTAATGAGGCATCTTCCGGGCGCCAGCACTTGACTGGCCATTCCCCCAGGGTGGAGACATCTTCGAGATCTACCTCTAGTTTATTAATATTAGAGAGTTCAATTCTTAGGGCTGTACCTTTTCCCAAGATTCGGCAGGATCCCTCTTTTATGAGTTTATGGAATGGTGATGAGTTTAGGGCAGTTGTAACTTTTAATGGGTGGGAAAATATGGCCTTGTCTTCAGACGATCTGATGAGAACAACATTCTGAGACTCAGAGTTGTCATTTGGAGCCAGGGTTGAGTTGGAGGCATGGTGAGATCGAGGAATATTAGGTCTTGGAGCGTCTTGGTTGAAGCGAGGACGTGAAGTCGGACGAGGGTCCGCTTCGGCGGAAGGGCTGGGGCCACGTTTGCCCTTAGGGGTTAGGGAAACTTCCATTGGGGGACCGTTCACCTGGGCCTGGCGGCCTAGGTCTCCCAGAGCTAAGCTAGGGATACTCCAAGAGGTTATTAGGGAGCCGAAAGCCTTTAGAAGACTGTAGTTGCGGGCGACCGTGAGTGAGCAGGTGATGTAAAGTTCGACGACGAAGTGAGAGCGATCAAAAACGTCCGGTTCCTTCAGAAGATCAGTAGAGAATCCTTTCACTGATGTCACAGGATGGAAGTTGAGAAATAGTGGGATGTGGATATTAAAGAAAAAAAATCTGAAGAATAAATAATACAAAAGAGAATGAAAAAAAGCGAAACAACCAGTAATTCTATCAATTTATTGCCTTATGAATAATTGCACACTATAGTTCATACTTTATAGCATATTAAACTAATAACTTAAATTTAACAAGTTATTTATTCGTCTTCTGACAATCCTCTTAGTTGCTTCAGCAAATCCATATTGCCCTTCATAAACACCAACCGTTCAAAGTTTTCCGATGTTAGGCGAGAATATAAATAGCCCATTAAATTACCAAGTCAGAACGGACTACGCAGTGGCGTATTGGTAGATTGCTTGCCTCAGGATGGAAAAGACCCATGATCGAACCCCAAAAGTCCACAATTTTTACAAAGAAAATTCTCGAAGAAAACGGAGAATCCTTCAAGGACTAACTAATCCAGAAAACTGTGCTCAAGGAAATTGACTTTCAAGGGCTAACTCGTCTGAACTCATCTCATCCCATCAAAATTGTCAAGAAGCATCAAGAAGTCATCACGTCATCAGAATTGGAAGGAATCACATCGTCGTTAAAAGGAAGATACTTTCAAGAAAGAATTACGAAGATCTAGAATTAAACCAACCCAACTTAAAGAAGAAAGAATCTCAGCCAACAAGAATATGGAGTCAGATAAAGGAGTCAATGTTTGAAGGGGCATCTTCATCTCAAGAAGTAAATAGATTCGAATATAGAAATCTCTAGATGAATGATATTGATAAACAAATAAAGTTATAAGAAAGAGCCCCCCCCCCCCCGCCCATAGGTCTTCGTAGGTTTAAGAATATCAGATCCCTGGGAAAACAGACTCTCCACGGCTGCAGACTGCAGAGATAGAAATTGCAGTGTTGTATTTTAAAAATACATTAACCCAGGCGGAGCGACGGGGGTTTGGTAACATACCCATGTAGTCTTTTGGGATTCAGAGCACCAACTCTCATACTCCTGCACCAGCTTGTTGGAGAGGTGGGTATGGCTGCTTGACCCAAAGACTTTCATCTGTAGCTCCTTGAAGAAGCCATCCTCCTCACCATTCTCATCTGCACTACTGTTATCACTGGCCCCAGTTTCGATGGCAATAGCACGCTCCTTAACTTATTCCATTAGCCTTGTCTTTACTGCATCAGCCTTGCTAGGGTTGCGGACTACAGGAAACTTGAAAGACAGGTGGATGGCAGTCGCCATGAGCAAGTCAACTTCACTGAAAAGGGCAGAGAACATATAGGCTCCCGGTAACGAATTCTCTCTCTTCTAGTTTCGTAAGCTGGGTTATGTGATCAGCGAGCTTCCTTAGGATAAAGGAAAGTATATATGTAGCTGGATTCTTTATTCCTAGGTAAATAGTTGGAATGAGCCTTGAAATGGCGAACAGTAATGACAACTTTTCTTCTTGAATAATAATAACTCTTTCTGTACTAACTTTTTCCACAAAAGTACACCTATATAAATAGTCATTTCATCTACTCATGATTCAACCAATCGTCATACTTCTGTTCATTTTGGAATAACAGACCTTAGCGTTAACAAATTGACCAATCAGCTTTTAGACATCAACACTGCAATAATTGTCCAATCCGCACCACGATAGATTTAAAAAGTTAATAACGCTCAAACTGATTGCACATAAATACGGCTGAAATCCATTTTCTGAATTTTTAAGCACTCAATCAGAGCGTGGATCCAGCACACGATATTGAATGTGTATTCTCGGCAAAGGAGGTAAAGTTTGGGGGCATTCGGAAGGCTCCTTCACCGACCGAGTACCTTAGGATTTTCGTTCCTTTATTTACAAGATATAATACTGGGGAGTTTAACTTTCCACTTATAAAAGGGAGAATACTAAGTGGGAAGTCCATCTTCCTATTTACGAAAGAGATTAATACAAAGCGAGAAGTCTATCTTCCCCTTTACGAAAGAGATTAATTCAAAGCGGGAAGTTTGTCTTCCCATTTATAAGGTTCAATGTGTGAACCGTTTGAAAATTTCAAACGAAGGGACCGAATTGAAATTCCGAGATAGGCAGTCAGCAACCACATTGTCCTCACTACGTACATATGCTATGTCATTTACATACTCAAAGATTGCGGTCCAGTTCCGTTTTTGCACGTAGTGGCGAGGAGAATGCAGAGACTATGGGCTTGTGGTCCGTGCATAAAATCACTTGGCGACCTTCGATCATATGTCTGAAGTGAAGTACAACAAGATACATAGCCAGGAGGACCCTGTCATAAGTAGAGTACGCTTGTTGTGTTTTACTCAACTTCCCAGAGAAGAGTGCCACTGGCTGGGGAGACCCATCCACCATCTGTTGGAGCGCAGCATCAACTGCGAATTGGGAGCTGTCCGTCACCAATTGGTACGGAGAGTCATTGGGTAATGGGTGGTGTAACTTAACGGAGTTCGCCAAGGCCTCCTAGGTAGCCTCAAATGGTTTCCGTGCAACGTCATTCCAGACAAGTTGGCGAGCCTTAGGTTGAAGCCGTGCGAGTTCAGTCAGGGGGGCAGCGATAGCAGCAAAATTATGCATCATACGTCTGTAAAAGGCTAACATGCCCAAATATCGACGAAGTTCTTTGAACTCACTTGGTAAGGGTATTTCGGTGATCTCGGAGACCTTCCTAGATGGAGGGCACAGTTCAGCAGCTGAGACATGGTGGCCCAAGAAATTGATTTCTTCCTTCATGAACTCGCACTTTTCCATGGAAATTCGAAGGTTGTTTTTTGCCAATATTTTGAAAACTTGATCCTGATGCTCCACATGCCCGTCTGTATTTTCCGAAAATATTAAAATATCGTCTACATACACAAAAACGAACGCCAAGCCTCGAAATAAGTTGTCCATATGGCGTTGGAAGGTACAACTAGCATTCTTTAGATCGTAGTCTTAAAAATTCCCACGGCCCAAAGGGAATTGAGACAACAGTCTTCTCAATGTCCGTTGGATTCATTGGAATCTGGTGGTATCTCAGACTATCGGACTAAATCCAGGTGAGAGAAAACTGTCTTGTCATGAAGATGGTCTACCATGCTCTGAATCCTTAGCAGGGGATATCTGTCCGATTCGGTTATCGCATTGAAGGATTGAAAGTCGCCCACAACTCTATACTCGCCTGGAGTTTTCTTCTGTGCCATGTGAATGGGTGAAGACCATGAAGATTTCGACCGCCGACCACACCTTCGTTCAACAGAGTCACGAAAGTGTCCTTGGGCGGGCGAAAGTTGGTGGGGTGATACCCGTCTCAATGGTGTGAACAACGGAATTAACCATGGTGAACTAATGTCAACACACTTTGGGATATATATAGTCTCATATTTGAGGAGAACTGTCCTGCAATTAGGTGGGAGATGCGAGAAGTCATTAATAATTAACGAGATTACTGGTTCGCTTGACTGCTTCATTTTAGAAACTAGGCTAGTCTGTTTATCAATTAGGACACCACGATCATAGTCTACTAAGAGGTTAAAATGAGCAAGAAAATCGGTTCCTAATAATGGCGACGTAATATCTGCAACTACGAACATCCATCTAAAAGAACATCGCAGGGTAGGGATGCCTGTTTCCACTTGGAATTCTCCATGCACTCTTATCTTCCCTCCATTAACCGTCGCGATGTTAACACACGATTTGCGCATCACACATAATTCCATTATATTAAATGGAATTAAGGACACGTTCGCGCCAGTGTCTATCAGAAATTCGCACTTCCTTTCATTAATACTGGCAGCGACAGTGAGAAGAGTCAGCACGCCGGTCGTCGTATTTACAGCGGCACACCGATCTCGTTTTCCGAGGGGGTTAGGGATGACAGTCTAGACGAGGGCTGCATTTGAAGGTTTTCACCTCGCTTTGGCCAACTGCACCACAGGTTACAGTACTTCGCACTCGACCCAAAGTATAAGTGTGAACGGCACACCACTGGTTTTTGATTCCGACGGAAAGGGCGTAGCCCAAACGGTACACCTTATTATCATTATTATAATTATTATGCACAAACCTAGATTGATTACCTCTAGGATATACGCCGACGGGCATGGAACGTGAATTTTTAAATTGCACATTATTTACCGGCTGGTTGACACTAAGAGCACTTATATCGGGGAACACACAATTATCACTAGTTTCACTGTTATTTATATTATAGCACTGTGCCTTGTAAAACGGCATGGGTTCATCAGCGAGTTTCCCCAATTGGGCAAGAGTTAAGTCATTTTGCGTGGCGATGATGGGGCGATGTTTGGAGGTAAACACAGGATTAACTTGCATCTCACCAAGTCCTCCCCCACTCCAACTTGCAGAGCTGTCTTCCGTAGCTCTTCGAGATTTACCGAAGGTTGTCCGGTCTGCGGAGAAGATGCGATTAACTTCTCGAAGAGCTAAGGTTTCGTCCTCTCAAAAGGCCCACGATTTATGTTCGTAGGAGCGAGTAATTCTGCGACGAGAGAACTGCAGCTGGGAGACGATCGACCGTCTCGAGAGTCAACGCAGCCAGAATATGGTAAAATTTGGTTTCTTCTCGTTTTATTCTTGAGATGTAAAATTACGCCTCCACAATTTTGAACCATCCCAAGAATGCTGCTTCATAAAAACAGGAGGTCTGATGGAGATCGCGTTCGCGAGTTCACTTCTTGGTGTGGAAGAAAATTAGCAGCTTGTTGCCCGTTTTGTGAATCCATTTTGTTGTTTGATTACGTTTCGTTCAACGAAGAGGGGTCACCAGTTATAGGGTCTCGGTAACGAATTCTCTCTCTTCTAGTTTCGTAGGCTGGGTTATGTGATCAGCGAGCTTCCTTGGGGTAAAATATATATATATATATATATATATATATATATATATATATATATATATATATATATATATATATATATATATATATATATATATATATAATATATATATATATATATATATATATATATATATATATATATATATATATATATATATATAGCTGGATTCATTATTCCTAGATAAATAGCTGGAATAAGCCTTGAAATGTCGAACAGTAATGACAACTTTTCTTTTTGAATAATAATAATACTCTTTTGTACTGACTTTTTTCACAACGATCAACGATCATCAAAAAAGGTAGAAAATGTGTAAATAAAGTAGAGAGAATAGGTAGAATAGGTGTATAATAGAGAGAGAGAGAGTAGTTGTGCCAGGTTGTCTGGCAACCTCAGTCATTTGCCTTTTTATTTATACGTAGTTATTGTTTCTTTGTTTGCGCAACATTCAAGCCTTTGAAATCTTGCAGGCCTCTTGATAGTACAAGAAGAGAAACTGGACGCGAATGAGCAATGAGACAAGAAACAGGAGCTTTTTAGAGATAAGAGAAAGGGACATTAGAAGAAGACTAGTCTTCAAAATTGTTTTGAAAGGCAGAAAATAAATATGGCGAAAGCCCTGTGGTGGTTGTTATCAACCGCAGAACTTGCATTTGCTCTCTCTCTCTCTCTCTCTCTCTCTCTCTCTCTCTCTCTCTATATATATATATATATATATATATATATATATATATATATATATATATATATATATATATATATATATATATATATATATATATAATTTTTTTGTTTTGTTTTTATTTTATTTTATTTGGGGTAGGGGTTACTTCCGATCTTTTATTTGTTTTTTTTAGGTGTTCACTTGGGATCATTTATAATCAATTTGATATCTTTATTTACATGAAATAAATCATTTTTGGTTTTCATTATTCTCATCATTTAATATTGTATTGTCAATTTGAGTTGATATAAGTTTTAATCTTCTGGTAAGTTTCTCAATAGATCTGTTGAATTTCTTGTCGAGATATTATTTGGCTGCTTTTAAATGCTTGCCTGAACCTTAGGTTCTGTATATCTACATCAGGTATTCTAATAATCAGTTTCAGCACTTCTTCTGTCATATTATCATAGGTTTTCTGCCAAATATTGCGTGCTCGTCTATTTAGGGCAATATTTATTGGCTCAATGTCCGCCGCCTCGTGTAGTATTATCGAAGGAATGTAGTCAAGCAGTGACACGTTGGTAATAAACCTGATTGCTTTGTTTTGGATAACTTCAGCTTTCTTTATAACAGATTTGCTCAGGGTATTAAGGGGTATAGCTGGGTATAAAAGGAGTGGTCTCACCAACAGCAGATATAGTTTTCTTTTGTTGCTCGTAGAAATGTGTCTGAAGTGATAGAGGCTCTGTAACGTTTTCGTAGCAAAGGTGATCTTCCTTAGGTAATGGGCCTTGTACCCATCCGACGTTAACTCGGCCTTCCTTTGAGTACTCATAGAGCTCATCTTGTACCAGTACGTCCGATGTTTTCCGAAGCCAATTAGTAGCACTCTGAACTTTTGGACATTGGTCTTTATCTTATTCCTTTTTTTCCAAGTTATTGATATTAACAATTTCTCTCCCTGTCCTGTTAGCAATGTCGTTAGGATTTTTATAAACACTGTTAATGACCTGAGCGATATCATCTGCAAGTTGTATATACTGGGCGAGGTTTTGAGTGGGATGTGGTAAATCCCTAGTATACACTGAATGCAGAGTGGGACTGAGGCAACCCCCTTGAGGTACCCCAACTTCCAGATTGAAGGGTACACCTTCTATACCATTTAACTTCACGACTGCTTCTCTATCATCCAGATAGTCGCATAGAATCTTGGTTAAGTTTCCATCCATAGCTAGTTCACTTAGTTTGCTTTTCAGACCCGGTAGCCATACTTTGTTGAATGCCGAGGCCACGTCGCGAAGTACGACATCGACATTACCATTCGTAGTTTTTCCGATTGCTATTATCTCCGTAATTAATGCCAGAGCCGTTTCCGTACCAAATTTCCTACTGAACCTATGTTGATGGGAGTTGCATGAGTTGTGAGTTTCTAGGAAGGTCCCCAGTCTGGTGTTAAGAAGTTTTTCTAACAATTTGCCCATAAACTCCAGCAATGAAATGAGTCTATAGCTACTGATCTCCTTCTTCGGTTTTCCAGGTTTCAGAATAAAGATCATGCGGGCTCTTTTAAATTGGTCTGGAAAATAGCCAACATTGAGGCAGGCATTAAACAACTCTAATAGACCCTCGTTAATGTTATTGGGAGCATTCAGCATATGCATTTTAGTGATGCCATTTATGCCTGGCGCTCTTTGCTTAAAGCTTTTGAGGGCCCACTCGTACTCTTCGTGCGTGAATGGTCTAGCTTCTTCCCATGCATTGCGGGTCCTGTCCACGGCGTGATGTAGCGTAAGGTCGGCACCTAGTTCTTAGAGTCTAAGTAGAACTTCTTTTCCATACCTCTCATCAAATAACTCATTATCTTCATCGCTAATACGAAAGCGGTTTTGCCAGTACAGCCTAAATTCCCTCTCGATATTATGGTTCTCCGTATATTCTACGCCGTTGACCTTGATGTTTATGCTGTTCTTAGGAGGAGTGCCTCTCAGTCTTTTTATTTGACTCCAAAAAATTTTGGGCTCCCTTTCTGCATCAATTTAAGTAATGATATCATCTCCCTGGTCTCTCGATCTCTCAAGTATGAGTTGCCTGATCTCGTTCCTTAATTATCGCAGTTTCTGGTACCGTTGTGCCGTGATCCCATGCATATTTATAAAGAAAACGACTGCTTCTAGCTGATCCATTTTCTGTTTAATGTTTTCGTCCCACTTTGGAGATGGAAGAATTTTATGTTCCGTCCAGGGGATAGCCAGGCGGTCGGCTTCTAAGATTTTCGAGGTGAGATGATCGAGTTTCTCGTCAATCTCTTCTAGGAAAGCACCATCGAGTTGTTCAATATGCACTTGGCGCAGGTGTTCTCGGTATATTTCCCAGTTAGCTCTTGCTAGGCATCTTCGACTAGGAATTTGTACTTGTATTGGAGAAGTAGAGATGTGGGTAATCATACTTATTTGATCTGACGGTATGAAAGGGCCCGGGAGAATAACATGGTTAAGAGAAAAGTTTCGATTTATTAACACAATGTCCGGTGTGGTCGATGATCTTGCCGTATTGAATGTAGAGAAATCTTGCCCTTCTCTTTGCACAACACCTCTATTGATTAGGAGGCTCAGTGAATTACCAGCTCCGTTAAAAGCCCTCGTATAGCCGGCTTCCCTGCACCGGGCATTCAAATCTCCGACTAATATCGTTGAGGCCTCTCACCTAAAGAGTCGTATAAAGTTGGGAATCGGGAGTTACGGGCGCCTGGGTGGTTGATACCCGACTGCAACCACTAGGTCGTCATATGCCATAGGGATCTTCACCGCCAAATACGATTCTTCTAAGTCCCGTATATCTTTAAATCTAATGCCTTTTCTAATGGCAATTGCAACCCCGCGTATCTTTCCTTTGAGTGGCTAGCCATCAATAGTTTGTAGATATATATTTTTATACGTTCGTTGTTGTCATCTAATCCATGCTTAGAAATAAGCACGATGTCGGGATCAGCGTTTCTAATGATGTCATTGTATATTCTGCTTTTGTTCTTCCATCCGTTAACATTCAGCGAGAAGATCTTAAGGTTTCTAACGATTTTGGTAGAGATAGTCATGGTTAATTGATATTCTCTGGCTGGTGACCTTACCCTACCAGATCTCTTCTTCCTGCAATGATCCTGGTTAAGGTTAAAGCAGGATTCGGGACATATTCTACCCTTCCTTGTTTGAAGGTGTTTAAGAGCTCTTCTTCCGTAACGTCCGCATCAAAATATCATTTATACCTGCATTTAATAACTCCTTCTATCAGTCCATTAGCATTCCTTTTCTTCGGTATGCGAGGAGCATATGGGGGTAGTCTGATAGATTGGCGTAGCGGAGGCAGTTGTTGATGCAATAGGTTCAACCTCATCATTTTTTGGTAGAGTCTCTTCCCGTTGGTTACTGGTCTCCATCTGGGAGTCATCATTTTCGGCACGTTCTTTCTTACGTAAACGTAGGTCGCGAGAAGTAGAACGAGGCCTTGTCTCGGGTTGTTTGAGATTCTTTAAGTGAGCATGAAATAGGTCTCCTGATGGCGAGTTGTCCGGAAACCACATGGGCTTCAGGCCATTCTGTACCAGCATCTTATTTAATTCCGTCGCATAACAGCCAGGGTTCGTTATATTCACGAAGGGTGCGTGTAATATACACATAATAAGACCAGGTTTCATGTTCTGGTCTATTTGAATCGTGGTCTTCTGTTTGGAAACTTTTGTCGTTTGTGCATATGTAGTAGTTTTTCTTCTATTTCTCTCCTCGATCAAGGTCTTCTTTTTATCCGTTATTAATGCCTTCTTTATTGGGCAAGCCATTGATAGAGTACGGTGAGAATTGCCACAATTAATGCACTTATTATTGGAGCTAGTCCAGTCTCTCCACGTGTGGCCAAATTCTGAGAACTCAGAACAGATTTTGCCTGTAGCCTGACAGTCCTTAGTGGCATGCTTTTCGAGGGCATAGCAGGAGAAGCAGATCTGCAGCGGCACAAAAACCTCTTGCTCAATGCAGGTGGCGGAGACTTTTGAATTAAATAGGACCAGTCCATTTTCCGCCACCCTCGCGTCATCTCAGTAGTTTGAAAGGTTATTTTAAACACATGGGTGTGTTCTTCTCCTTCACAGTTCTTAAACTTTATTACATCATCGATTTTTGCCCAAGCTGTTTTCGTCTCAACTTCTTGTTTTATCTCCTCCGCAGAGTGGGTACCAACGTAGGGGTCGATACGTTGGCAAATAATAGATCTCTTGGCCGATACATGTGGAGGAACACGTGGTATGTGGCCGATCTCTTCTAACTTCTTCCTCGAGTTTGCGCTCAGAAAGTTGTCCAAATCTTGATTAGAGCCACAAAGGCCATGTATCCATAATACTGGTCTCTAAATCGGAAAAAAAGCAATCCCAAGCGTTGAGAAGACAGTTTCAAAAACCTTCTCGCACGAAGGCTTTTGACATCGCTCTTTGACATGGAGTGGGGCCCTTTTCTTGCTATTAGGGTCATCCATGATTGCCCCAACAGCAGGAGCTACTTGAACCTACCAGACCCTTATCGCGGGGACGAGTACCTAAATAGACTTTGGGTCACCCTTTCTGCCCTACCTGTCTAAAATATGTAATAGGGTTCTCCTATCTGTCCTGATCACTCCGCCCCAGAATGTGGCCCCATTCTTCGCGCCCCCTGCGAGGCTTCCTTCCGGGCTTCGGACACGTCAGAGGCAGACGGATTCTATAGACCTTAATGGCAGAAAGGTTATTAGAATCAAAGTTGGGCTGTTGTTATGAGAACAGAAAAGATGCAGGCGAGAAACTTTCCACCCTCAAGAGTGTGCGCGCAGGCACGCGTATGTTCTTGGTAAAACCAGATGGTTTCCGTTGAACTCGAGCGGGCGTTCCTCCAAAAGCCGTAAAAATCTTTACCTACTGAAACAGTGGAGAATTCCGAAATTTGTAGAAGTAGGACTTAGCTTGTAAGTGGAGGTAAAGTCTTCTTGTAGCGCAGTCTACGTACACCCCAACTTCAGCGCCTCTTATGTTTGTTTTGTGTTTGAACGTAAATTGTTCCTAAAAATTTATTTGGTGCTGATTGGTCAATTTTTGCAGCGCTTATGTGTAAAACAATAAAATTTGTTTTAAAGCTAAAGTGAGCATTTATCATGTCTGGTCGCGGCAAAGGAGGAAATGTTAAGGGGATGTTCTAAGACGCCCTCACCGACCAACTAGTTACAATAATACCATCTCTCAGTAGAAGACTCTTCAAAGACGAATAGCCCCACACTTGAAGGAAGAAGAGGGGCCACCCCCTCCGACAGGGGCCATAAGGCCTCCCAATTTGGATATAAAACGGATCCTCCTCAGTACCATCAGAGGGGCGACGAAACCCGATCGGCAAACGGTAATGGAAACAATCTTCAGCAAAATTAGTATCGAACTAATAAGATTGATCGAAATGCCAAACGGATGGGCATAGATATGCTGGACATCGAAGGACGTAGAGGATATCGTGTCTCATAAAGCCAAGGAGCCCCTTCGTAAGATTGGGCTTGAAGCATCTATCTCACACAAAGTCATAATCATACGGACAATCATACTCATGAGGCTCGACCCATTATTCACGGATAACACTTGCGAGGAAATTAAGGACGAGCTCTCCATAAGGAAAAAATGGGTAAAAATCGAGAAAGTAGAAAAATTCTGTAAAAATATTATTAAAGTCGTCTTCGCGAATATTGAGAAGGTGCGGGGGGCTATGAAGGATGGACTCCAGGGGTTCTACCCTCCAATAACCCCTGAGAAGATTAAAGCAGAAGAGTACATTCAATTGGAAAACTGCTTCAACTGCCTAACCGTCGTGAAACACGCCACGAAGGACTGCCCGAAAAAGAAGCCACATGTTCTGTCTGCTCAAAAACAGGACACGGATGGAAAGAATGCGGTACAGGACAACCTAAGTATGCGAACTGCGGAGGGAAACACAGGGCCTTGGCCATGAAGTGCCCCATACGCAAGGAAGCAATGCGAACAAAACGTAAGAACATTAAAAAAGTAAAGGAGGCAAAAACAAGAACATAAGTGGAAGCGGCGGCAACGAAGAGAAATCCGAACACATAAAAAGTGACTCTTAAACTGGTGATGCCGAGTGAGTGCAAGGAGGTAATGACCATGGTCATCTTTGCCCACTTGACGAACCTTGCCAACCCAGGCTCGTTTTCTGACCAGCTAAATACACTTCTACAAATAAATGGCATCAAGAAGAAGCTATTGTTCCCGCCGAACCCCGCAGCGCAAGAAATCTTGAACATTCAATTCCTCGACGAAACACAAAAGACAAGTAGTGAAAATAAAAAGGTAGCGCAACCAACCTGCGCACAGCAGACAAAAAGTTCAAAAGACGAGAGTAGCACAAAAGAAGAAGGAGAGGCAAAAAGCGAAAATACCAAAAAGAGCCCAAAGAAGAAACGGCAAAGGAAGAAGAAAAATAAACCAACAGCACAAGAAGAAGAGGAACAACAAACAGAGGACACGGAAGAGAACGAACAAGAAGGAATCTTGAAATATCCCGGAGTACCCCTCACGAAGAAAAGGTATATTCTATTAAGAGGATGTTTCTTCGACGGTAAGGAAGTGGACCTCAACTCGGTCTTCGGTGCAACAGTCTGCAAACCCGAAAAAGGGAACCAAGAAAAGCTACTCGCCGGAATCAAACAACGAGACTACAAATGGACCTTCGAGGGACCGTGGTCTCCGAAGGAAATAGGAGGGCTGTTGATGGAACGCGCGAAGTACATACTGGACTCGTACGTACATACCGTTAACATGTACACATACAAGAAAATTAAGTGGAATGAAAACGTCAGAAATTGACTAGTGAATAAAATATTGAAGATATGTAAAAATAACGGAAAGTGAACCACGATAAATGATAAGTGATAGTGGAGTGTTCAAAATAAATTAATAACGTTAAAAGTAGCTTAATAAGAAAACATTGTGTAGGTAACGAGTGAAAATGAATGAATAATTAAACCAAAAGAGTTCAAACTAAACTAATAACAAAAGGTGTAAAATAATAACAACAGATGTGAAGGAACAAAAAAATTATCATATAATAAAAACAGTTTTAATAATTAAATAATGTAAAGGAAATAAGTGATAATGAATAAATAAGGTAGACAATAATAATAACAGTATTGAACAAACTAACAAATTACTAAATAACGAAAATTACGATAAAAGTAGTTGAAATAGTTAAATAATGTAAGTGAAATAAGTGTTAAAGAATAAATAAGGTAGACAACCATAAATACCGGATACCAAGTATAAAATATGTAACAAAGATTTGTAAATAATATCAGAAAAGTGAGTAAAATAACGACGACAAATGTAAATAACTAACCCTAAATTCTAAGTTTGTATTACTAAAAATAAAACCCAAATCATGTAAGCTATTTATGTAATAACTAATGTAGAGTTTTTAAAATATGATCTCCTGATAATTCCGGAAGGACCCCTTTTATTCTTTTTTATTAGTACTCTTACTCAAACCTTACTCTTCTCCGCTGTATTTTTTTTCAACAAAACTTTCATCAATATTATAACTATGTATTTTTTTATTTTTACATATTGTATTCAATTTAAACTTTGAATTTTTTTGTAAAAATGGAAAACTCAATGTATCTTTCTCTCTTTAATAAATCTTTAATCTTTAATTAAACATAAGACTGCGTAGAATTCTTGGCAGAAGTCCTCCTGCAATTACCTCACGAATTCTATAAAGGAGGTAACGTTTTGGGTAGTTCCAAAGACGCCTCCGAGAATGGTTTCTCTACATAGGAACCACTATTACGAAAGAGATCTATACATTGTACTCATATCACTACTAATCTTCATCTTTCTTTTCAGCGGCCCCACCTAACTAGATGACTGCTTAAGTCCCCCCCCTCTCTCTGAGTGAATTGCCGTCAGATGTGAGAGGTGATTGCCATTCATGTTTCGTCCCAACTATGCCAGGAAATTGCACAGCCATAATTGGAGGCATTGGAGGAAGCTGGTTTGAGGAGTATCCCACAGTCGATAACAATGTCAGAAAGAATTCCGGACAAGAGACGGACTGCTCCGCTGCTCATCCCAGCGGGGGCCCCTTCCAGGACCATAGAGGAACATACGGCCGTCTCTATTGTACGTTGGGATGCGGTCGCGATTAAAACACCCTCGGGGGGCAGCGTTGTCAATAAGTCCGCCATACAATCACGTCCCCGAGAGGATCCCCCACGGATTCATCTCATCCATCGTCTTCATTCATCCCAAAGGCAAATTCCCTTTTCCTTCAGGCGGCGGTTTGGCGAAGGGGGCCCCTCTTCTCCCAAAGGCAAATTATCAAATATTTTCTTAAGAAACAACCAGAAACGTAAACATACACACTAGTGAGTCTCTAAAGAGCAGAAAAAGGCCAGGAATAGAACAAAGTGCGCTCCCCTCTTCAAGGGGTGCTCTCCACCATAATGGCGACCCAAAATGCCGCAAGGGTACCACTGAGATCCCTAAGCGGCCTTGAAAAAACGGACAAGGGGAAGGTGTTTAAAACCCCATTCAGGAAATTACACATAGCAATCCTTCGACTAATAGACGCCGATAGGATTTGTCGGAATATGAGAAAAGGAAGAAGACGTTGAGACACTCACGAGGAGGAAGGGGTAACAACCCCAAGGGAAATAAATCTACAGCCAAGCATCCCTCCTCAGATCCAAGCACACAGAAGTGTGGTGTGCAGAAGGCTGGACCCCTGGATCGGCCAGCACACTAAAAAAAGAAATCAATGAGGAAATAGAAAGGAACCAGCAAAGGGCGAGGATTGTTGAGATAATCAAATTTAAAAAACAGAAGAGACAACACGGAATATCATTAGGTGTTTAAAATAATCTTCTCAGCTATGCAAATAGCGACAAAGGCGAAAGAGAAAGGGCTACTTTTCTTCAACGCAAACGCAAAAATTAGCAGTGAGCAAATCGAACGAGAAGAGTTCACCCTAAAGCAGATTTGCTTGAGATGCTATAGACTCGAGCATCACACCACGAAAGACTGCAAGAAGCATGAATTGACCTGTTCCATATGCAGCCACAAAGGCTACGGAAGAGAAACAGAAACAGAAGATAAATGCCCAAACTGTGGGAAAAAACATGGGGCAACGGCGATGTCGTGCCCGAGAAAGAAAGATATATGAAGAGAAAGGCGGAAGAGAAAAAATCAGAAGGAATCAGGAGAGCGAACACCTCCTACGCACAAGCGGCAAAAGCCGCCCCCGCTGGAAATGTCGAGAGTGTCTCACGGAAAACATATCTGAAGATCGGCAATGAAAATGAAAGCTCGACGAAAAACCTCACATGCATACTATATGCCCACGTGAGGAATCTGACGAACCAAGGCTGCTTCGCTAAAGAGCTAAATACTATGCTCAAGAATAATGGCTTAGCAGAAATGTGGTTCGATGAAAAAAAAATCAGGTGAAGTCCTGCAGCTGCAGTTCCAGCCAGATGAAGGGGCACCAGCGACTGCCTTCCCAATAGATAAAGAAGAAAAACGGAAAGGAATACAATCCCGGAACCCACCCCAGCTTTTCAAAGGTCCGCAAGCAGGGACTCCAGAATTGAGGCCAGAAGGAAAGGGGAAGAGAGTGAAAAAAGAGCAGCCAGAACGAACAAACAGGCTGAGGGTGACCTCTCAGGCTCTGCTTCTTCCTCTGAAGAAAAACAAGAGTCCTCCCAGCTTCCTAAGACCCATGAGAGAGCAAGGAGCAAGAGCAAAAGGGATAGTTCTCGTCAAACCAAAAAGTAGGATAAGGAAGAGATCAAAATCCAATTTTACAGGAAAGTTGAAACTCCCTTCCCAAAGGATCCCAATATCGGGGAAATCATCGAAAGAAACAAGGCTGGCTTATTGAAATGGACGTACGATTCACCAGTCCAGGAAACTCTAATTGAAGAAGCGCTCATGGCGGCAGAAATAAAATTGCATAGGAACTCCTGCCTCGCCATAAGCGAAGCAGAATTTTTCAAAATCAGAAACGGAAAAAGGGACATAATAAAAAAAAACAATAGAATAAGACACACACATACACACATAAAAGACACAAACACTATACAACACAAACATAGAAAACACAAATCACACATTAAAAATACTTACAAATAACGTCAATGGATGAAAAGGGAAACACATTCCATACGGAAACATATTCCTTACAATGGATCCCAACCTGATCCTCATCACCGAACGCGGTGTTAACACGAATACAAACATAATAAATATTCCAAACTACACCGTTATAAATAAAAACCATACACAGGATCGTTACGACGGCGCAGCCATCGCGATCCGAAACAACATTACAGACAGAACGCTTCCAAACCTAGAAGAGTCATTTGTGGCTGTTGAAATACCAACCCTGGTGAAAACCTGACTGTGACAGCTGCCTATCAGCCCCCAAGTCGCAAATACCTGCCGATTACCAACTTTTACACTCTCTTCGGGGGCGAGAACCTAACATTGCTTGGCGGTGATCTAAACGCCAGATGCAGAGCGTCAGGCTACGGAAGCACCGATCAAAAGGGAAGAAACCTGGAATTGATACTCGAAAGAGACAGACTCCAGAAGGTCGGGCCAAATTTTCAGACCTTCTTAACAGATCGTTCGGCAACTAGACCGGACGTTGTGTTAACGAACAAAAACTTTCCCTTCAATATTAGCAATGAGCCCGGACCAGTGGTACCGAGCGATCACATCCCGATTATCACCAGAATCTCGCTTGCTCCACTACTCCCAGCTGACCTGCGAGACGCTAATCTCGAATAAATTGATGAAGAGATAAATAGGATCACAATCTCCTCATACAATCCGACGCGAGATGCGTTCTCAGAATCTCCTATAAAATACTCCCACAACCTAGGTGGACGAACGAGATGAGAGAAATCGCCCGGGTACATAGAAAAATTTATGAAGAGATCGGCAGGACAGACACCAATCGGGAAAGGACAGCCAGAATGAGACAACTAGAAAAGGAACTAAAAAACATATTAATTGAAAAGCAAAGAGCAATCTGGAATGACATCATTGGGAGGCTGGACAGGAAGAACAATCCTGTGAGATTTTTGAACAACATCCGCAGACTTAGGGGATTACCTGCCAGACCCAGACTCAAATTAATGATGGACATGACATCATTGACGGCCCAGAGTCTATCGAGAGAAAATTTAGAAGGCACTGGTAAGAGATTTTCGTTATATCCCCTGAGGAAAACGATGACTTCGACCAGGACTTCGAAGACCAATTGCTTGATGACCTTGGTACAGTGATACATAGAACCCCCCCCCCCACACCCGCAAGTATCTCAGGAACGAGAGATAGTTGGCCACGGACGCCCGATAACTCTCTATAGGAATGCCTCTGGGTATTCCTATAATAAAAACCTCCTGGGAAACACAAATATATGTATCATCATTTATTATGTATAAAATTCATTCAATTATTTTACTTTAACCTTGTTAATTTAATCATTCAATTATTTTACTTTAACTTTGTTAATTTAATATTTCAATTAATTTACTTCAACTTTTTTAAATTAAATCATTTTATGTTCAACCTAATAATTAATAATTCATTTATTTTACTTGTCAATTCAATTAACGTATACTCTTCCAAACAACATCTCTTAAATTTCACACACAAACAAACAATATTCTTTCTCACTCGACTCGCAGCCTTCTTCGTATAAAGGTCAGTAATCATTCCTTCTACAATTATTCATTTACCTTCAAACAAATGATACTTAGTTAATTTCATTTTCTCTCACAATTCTTTGCAAACGACCATACGAGAGTAGATCCTAATTATATTTACTTCTCATTGTAACCCCAATACAGTTCATCATAGATACTCTATATATTTACTATATTATTATATACTCTATATATTTACTATATTATTATATACTCTATATTATACACTATATTATATATTATTCACCTTATTGTTTCACCATATTATTCCACCATATTAATTTCACATACTTCAATTCTCTTCGCATCTTGTTACTGTATATCATATGTTAAAATATCTTACATTGTATACCTAACCTACTTATCTCATTGTGCATTCGTTGATTTTATGAATATATTTATATTTTTGTAATTGTCTTTCTTAAAGCCCAAGACATTAGTCCAAAATTTATTTCTCTCTCCCTTTAGGCCTAAAAACCACCGGCAGACAAATTCGATCAAACAAATTTATGGTTATGGTTTTAGAAACGCTATCTAGGCTGATTTATTAACAGAAGATAAATCACATAGATAACCATACACTATACTCTCGAAGAGACTTTGAACATCATAAGGTCATTCAAGCAGAGGGCACCAGGCTGGTCTGAAATAATGAAAAACAACCTCGTAAATGCCCTAAGGTAAATTATTCAGGGTTTGACGAACACAATGCTGCCCTGAATAAAGGCTACTTCCCTGATGGTTACAAGATGGTCAAAATCATCTTCATCCGAAGGGAAATAAGCCCCCCCCCACACACACACAGACCAGGTGGCTAACTATCGCTCGATCTTTCATCTTGGGAGGCAGGGAAAGGTCTTCGAAAGTATTATAGCAGGCAGGAGCGAGTTAGGAGAGCATAACCCCCAACAACACGGGTTCCGCAGGAAAAGGGGCACAGATACCGCCCTGACGCGCCTAACAGAGAATGTAGCATATTCCCAAGCAAAAAGGTGCTATGTAAACATTGTGCTGAGGGACGTGCAAAAGGCCTTCGATAAAGTCTGGCTGGAAAGACTTTAATACAAGATCCTGAACCCCCAGCTAGACCCAATCTTGGAAAGGATCTTCTGTGACTTTGTCATGGACAGAAGGGAATGTCCTGTAATAGAGGGCTACAGAGGACCTGAATTAGAACTGAAGGCGGGCGTTCCCCAGAGGAGCTGCCTTAGCCCACTTCTTTACCTGATCTTCACGATCGACCTCCCAACTCCGAAGCACAGGGACACGATGTATCTGCAATTCGCATATGACATCACGCAAATTGTCCCATGCTCGGAGAGGAAAGCAAGGGCCCAGGCAACTCGCACGATAGCGGAAATCAATAACATCAACCAGTACGAGAGACGATGGAAGATCAGGAACAACAGGGACAAAGTCAAAATCGTCGTGCTGAGCGTGCAAGTTGAAATGGCCCATCATCATAGAAAGGAAGAGATACGGCTACTCCTCCGAAGGCACCTTCCTGGGCCTAAAGATCTCCGACTATGGATACTCGAGACACCACACAAAGAGGCGGAACCTAGAAAGGAAATTAATCTCCAAGCTATACAGGTTTAGAGATCTTAGCTCGGCCAACATCAGGAAAATATATCTGATGTATGTCCGGGCTAAACTCATCTATCCCGCAGTGTTTACTCAAGCGGCCAGCAAATACTCGATGAAAAGACTTCAACGTGTCCAGAACACTGCATCTCTACTTATTAATAAAGTCAGAAGGCGTAATCACCTTAGGCAAAGAGATCTTCACAGGAGGAAACGATTGGAGCCCATCAATGTCACCACTCAACAACTTAGTAGAAAGGTCTGGTCCAACCTAGCGAATGGTGTTATTCCGGAGCTAAGGGACCAGGCAGCAGGTTTAACATACCTGCAAGACTACGGGCAAAGGTCTCACGCCGAAGTCAGTTCCCGAGCACCAAACTCTGCTCACAAGAAGACATTTCACTAATATATACATATACGAAACACAGTAATCAATACAACAAATACAACATAGAAGATTCAATGACTACAAACAACATTACACTAAATTTTAAACACAAGGTAAATTGTTGGCCAATAGAGCTAATAAAGGCTTGAATGCTGAATATTTACACAAAAATAAGTACACTAAATCAGTCACACAAACAATAAGAAGAACGCTAAAGCACATGAAGATACAAAAAAATATAACAAAAATTTAAACAAAGAATAAAACCAAAAGTAAAAATTAATAGAGGAAAGTGATGCCCTCCCTACCTCTATTAAATATTCAGCCCTCTTTCATCTACGACTATCCAAACTTTCTTTTGATATTGAGCACATCATCATCATTAAATATAAGATTGTCATTAAAAATCTGCTTAATCTTGATTGGTTGAATTTTGTATAATTATGACTAGATGGAATGACTATTTATATAGCTATATTTTGTGGTTTAAAATAGTATTAGCAGTCATTATACAAGAAGCAAGAAGTTATCCTTACCGTTCGCCTTTTTGAGACCTGTTCCCGCAATTTACGACGGAATAAAGAATCCAGCTGAATATTTGTCTTTATCCTAAGGAAGCATTTTTGATCACTTAACCCAGCATGCTACACTATAAGGGGTCCCCTTTTAGCACTTTACATAAAAGGGGCATATAACGTCCGAATAGCCATACCATAATCTATCTAAACTTTGAAGTGTTTTATTTGAATCCTGAGGGTAACTGAACAATTCTAAATCTGCGGTTGATCCTGTTTGAGTGGGTTTTGTAAATCAAAAATAATCGTAACTGTCCAATACACCACTGGATGATTCAGCTTCGGTTCCCTCTGCTAATTTCTCAATCACTTGAATCATAATATTTTAAACAGAGTCTTGGTGGCTTGAACTGTCCCATGAAATACTGATATTTAATCAGCGTAGTTTGAAGAATGGATGGCTTGTTGATGCAATAATGGAATCTGTAACGCTGATTTCATTTGCCAAGGTCGAATAAGACTGGTAGCGCTTTAAAAAGCCCTTAGTGACGGCACTTAGAAGAGGTTGGCAAAATTTCAGAGAACGTGACTGAAGGCTCTTAGCTTTTTCTCCACAGTGAGCAAGGTAGAGAGAAATTCTCCATAAAACAATTTGGTTCTTCAGGTAGGTGATCAATTGCCACTGCAATAGGAGCCAAAACTGAGACATACTCCACAAGAAATTAAATTCCGTGACTTATGAACACTGGAAGTTCAAGGGACGTCATGAGTTGATGTAATTTGTTCTTGTGTTTTAAAAGTAATGACAATGCACCAAACAGAGAGTTCCACATTGAATTGCAAGGCACCTTTAATGAGCAGCATGATTGATATTTGCAAAAGAAGATATTTTCAGTGCCTGTTTTGCATCAGTTGGGGCGACGAGACTGGGTATGTGTGAAGCACAGCGCAAATGCTTAGGTAGGCTGAAGCTGCATGGGTCAGACGAAAGGTCTTCTTCCTGATCTAAGGCACTTGTCATTAAGAAACTATCCTCCAGCTCGTGCTCACCCTGATCTTATTCACCTACCTGGATTTCATCTTCTGAATCTGTGGACACATTTGCAGCAATGACTGCAAATTTCTTAAACGCTTTAACAAAATTAGAGCTGTTATCAGTGACGGTGCTCGTGATTTTCTGCAGGGGGATATCGTATTCATTGATGATATTCTCCATATGTTCAGCAATCTTGATATAGTTCTGTTCTCCATTGAAGCGACAGCATGCCAATATTCCACTGTGACGGACAAGTGCAGCTTCCTCAAGCTGAAAAAAAGAAATAACAGTCCAATGTTTGTCTCATAAATGTTTCCATAAATTTTACATATCAATATAATCGAGATAAATTCCATCAACAAATAGGTCTGCTTTCAATAAAAGCTGATAACTCCCTAACTGTAGACATTTTCAATTTCATTTGTAATAAAGAGCAAAATATTAACATACTCAATGAACTGTGACACCCAAAAACTACGGTGACGAGTTGACCAAATATCTGCAGTAAGACATAAGTAAGATGTGCTGTCTAGTTTATTTTTCAGTAGAGCTCTTGTCACTTTCTCTTCTTCTATAAGATTTCGGCCTAGCGTCCGCCTTGAACTGACCAGAGGTGGGCGCGATTCGAAAAAATTAGAGGCCGTTTAGCGATTACCGATTTGCCAGCTCGTCAAGTCCGATTCGATTATCCGATTCGGGTACGAAAAATCTAAGCCCGATTAGCGATTATCTGATTCGATTAAAATGTTTAAATACGATTCGATATTTTTAAAAACGATTCAGTGTTTTAAAAGCGATTTTCAATGTTTCTAAAGAGAATTTAATGGGGTTTTTTTAACGCTAAAGAAGACATTTATAACTAATACAAAGAGAAACCAAGCTTTTAAGATAAAAAAATAAACATTTTATTTTAATTAAAATATAATATAACAAAAAATTAAACTGGTTGCTGTGCTGGGAGCCCAGGGGCTTCTAGTTTGCATCGCTGGTGTTCCTGTTCCTGGGCTGGGGAGTCATAAATCTCTCCATACTGGATGTAACGGACGCGTCTTCGTCCGCTATCAAAGGTGTGAATAAAACTCCGTTTTCGACAAGGCTGCTTCTTTTGCACGTGCTAAATTATGTACAGAATTTCAGTATTTAGAAACAAAATTACGAAATGCACAAATAAATGCTAACTAGCAACAAACAAGTGCGTGCAAGTAAGAAGCCGGTGCGCACGAATACATAATGAAAATTGTATGAAATGGCTAATTGACGAAGTTTAAGCTTGATTTATCGTTACTTTATGAAACTAATAGTCTAGATATGATCATATGAATACCATTAGAACGAAATAGAAATACTAAATGTAAATATTAATGGTGCAACTTACTGCCGTTGGGGTCCGCAATAGCAAGAAAATGAAAACAGAAGGATTACTTCGAAGCGTTCACAAGTGATGGCAAGGAAGTAGCGCAGCAGCAGCTTTCTCTCACGACGACTGTCTCTAACCTGGTACGGCGCGTCACTTAACCGATATGAGACGCGTACGAAAAAACAAAACTAAACACGTATTATACCTACTTTATACTTGTAAAATATAACCTTTTAATATGTATGATTTAATAATTAATTATGATATTTTACGCATTATATTATGGAGAAAATACGAAAGTGTGAATAGAATAGAATAAAACGAAAAAATATTTCCTTGAGAAAAATATAGAAAAATTTATAAAGAAACTGCTATTGCGAAAAAACAAAGACGACGTCGACCTGGATTAATCGCAAATCGCTTTAAATTTTCGGCAGTCCGATTGCGATTATCCGATTCGTTTGGCGGGGGTTAGTCCGATTCGATTATCCGATTCGAAAGTGCGAGTCCGATTAATCAGATATCGGACTTCCAAATTGGACCGCGCACCTCTGGAAATGACGTCAACTGCAGAATTTAGACCTGCAGCAATGGAATGTGTGATTATTGTGAGTGAAATTGATTTTCACAGTGAAATGAGAATATATGTTATGCATATAAAAATATATATATATATTATATATATATATATATATATATATATATATATATATATATATATATATATATATATATATATATATATATATATATATAATGTAGCTATATGAATATCCTATAGCTATATAGGACTTGTACATTAATTCATAAATATATTATTAGTCCTTCATATTCAGAAGTATTGTTAGGAATATATACCATAGCAATGCCCTCTGGGCATTCCTATAATAAAATCCTCCTGAAACCTAAATAATATATATATATATATATATATATATATATATATATATATATATATATATATATATATATATATATATATATATATATATATATACATATATATATCATCATTTATTATGTATAAAATTCAAATCATTAAATTCTTTTACTTAACTTTTTTCAATTAAATCATTCATGGAAATTTATGTACAACTTAATAATTCATTCCTTTATCTTATATAACTTGTCAATTCAATCATTCAATTGTTTTATGCATAACTTTTTGCAATTCATTTATTATATGTAACCCTTAATAATTCAAATATCCTTTGACGAAAAACTGATTTCATGTAACGCAGTGGTTTAAACAACATCTCTTAAAATTTCCCGCACATACAAACACACGCATTTCACCAATTGTGAAATAACGAGAATTCTCTCTCATTCGTGCTTGATTATACTTCCAATCAAGGTCAGTTATAAATCTTCCCACACTTATTCTCTGCAAACTGCCATTCGATAGTAGTTCCTAATTCTATTTACTTCTCGTATCGCAGACCCCAATTCAGTCCATCATAGTCATTTTTATTTCACTCTTACTTCATTTTCACTTCACATCTTAATTTACATCTTGTTACTTTAAATCATATTTTACCATATCTTTCATTGTATTCCTAATCCAATTTATCTCAGTGTGCATTCGTTAATTTTGTGAATATATATATTTTGTTTAATTGTTTTTCTTACGAACCTAGTTCAGAAAATTTATAAATTCTTTTCACGTCAGTCATTAGGCCTAAACATTAGCAGACGAAGATTTACTATCTAAACTCAAAATTTATGGTAATGGTTTTCAAATAGCTATTTGGGCTGATTTATTAACCAAAAATAATCCAAATAATCCAATTTATTTCATTGGGCATTCGTTAAGTTTGTGAATATATTTAGTTTAATTGTTTTTCTTACGAACCTAGTTTAGAAAACTTATAAATTATTTTCACTTCAGTCATAAGGCCTAAACATTAGCAGACGACGATTTACCATCTAAACTCAAAATTTATGGTAATGGTTTTCAAATAGCTATTTAAGCTGATTTATTAACCAAAAATAAATCCAATTAATAACCAAATACCATAATACATTATCAACCTTTATTTCCTACAATTTTGACGGACGGGCATACTAGTTTTGACATAATGATATACAGGTATTGCTACTATAACGAAATACATCGTTAAGGAATTCATCTAATAACTACATAGAATCGATCCATAATTGTACTAATTATTCATGAAAATTTTTATTCAATAATATCTTCGAGTAAATGATAGCGCGCTTTAAGAATATATGTATGTGGATTCTCATTAAATTATATGTCTTCATTTATTTAACTTCGTTATAAATATAGCCTACGTAGTGACCAATAATTGAAGGACATCAGATAATTGAAGGACATTTGTTTCACGTTGTCATAATTCACGTTAAATTCAATCAGCATATACTATAAATAAAGGTGTTGTAAAAGCAAGCAGGTAGGTTCGTGCATGGTAAACCTACGCTACTTAACATTCCCGCTAGCTACTAGCAATTTGGCCATTTTTTAAAAATAAGAAATAGTGAAACTTGTCAATTCAATTAAGTATAATATAATTTGCTTTAATAAATTCTTACCTTCAAATGAATGCGTAGATTGGAAGTAGCATTGCTCGCCGCAGAGATTTCGCCATTGCATGATGTACATACACACTTCACTTTTTCCGTCGGAAGATTTCACTCTAAAAAATTTACCATCTCGTAAAGGATGACTATAATTACATGATTCCTTATCTTCCTCGCCTTTATTACTGTCTAATCTCTCCATTTCACACTTTCGAAAAAGCTGAAGTTTCCATGCAGCAGTTGAAATAACGCTGAGCGCTCTCACTAACAACTGAACACAACTGTGACCATCTGCTAACTGAATTTGAAGTGATGCAATCAATCTTCCCTCACCGGCCCACACAGTCAGCCGTTTGTGTCATACAAGTTGCGACAAGCTAAAACATGCATTACACGATCTTAACAGGTATATAAACCTATTATCAGTAAAGTATTTGCAAAGAGTATTTAAATACTTTCAAATGTATTCAAATACATCATTTCAAATGTATTTACAAATACAATTTTAAATACATAAATGTATTTAAATACTGCCTTACTCTACTGAAACACAAGAGGCGGAGGCAGCAAAACGGAAGGCAAGGTTTGTGAGGCAGGGGTGATTGTAAGAGTGGTTTGAAGGGTATTTGGGGGACGTTCTGGACCATAAAGTGTTATAGCGAGAGAAGCCTTGGGAAGAGAGTGCTCAAGGTGAACATTTTCAATAAAGGCGGGTTTCAGGCGATCTATGGAAACAGTATCCTGCTTAGTGCCAAGCTGAAGGATGAAGAACTTCAGCATCCTGGGAAATACGAGAAAGGGTCCATCATAGACAGGTTGCAAGGAAGAGCGAGTTGAATCGCGAAAGACAAAAACATGGGAATAATTTGTCATCTCTTTCGGCTGAAGGTTTTGTGATTGGCAAACACTCTAGGTATGGGAAGCTTAATCTGCGCCATCACCCATACAAAATCGTGCACATAAGAAGCAGGATTTATGTGAGAAGGTAGAAATCGGTCAGAAGGAGAAAATAATTGATCAGGGAGACGAAGTTGACTACCATACATCTTTTCATTTGCAGAACAGGTCAATTCCAATTTTAAGGACGACTGAATACCCAGGATAATCAAAGGTAGCTTGTCAACACAAATGATGTTGGGATCAGACCAACCGTGGCGTTGGTCTGAAGATGGTACGCGGTGGTACGCAGGCGAAAGGAGACAAGCACTGATATCAGTGCATCCCAGTGGTAGGATTCAAATTGGCTACCACGGTCAGTCAAGATCGTGGACGGAACACCAAAACGAGCAACCCATCGTGAGGCGAAAGCTCAAGTGACGGTGGAGGCTCTGGTGTCCTAGATAGGAACTTCCTCTGGCCAACGAGTAAAACGATCGATCATGGTGAGAAGATAATTGCAACCACGTGAGTAAGGAAGAGGACCTACTAGATCGACGTGAACTGAGTCAAAACGTGACGAAGGAAGAAGAAAAGGGACCAGAGGAGCTTTCGTGTGGCGATGGATTTTGGCTCGCTGACATGCCAGAAATGAACGAGTCCATTTGGCCACGTCGGCATTCATACCTGACCATACAAAGCGGTGTGCGACTAGATTGCTTGTTGGATTGCATGCCAGGATATGAAAGTCCATGAATTTGGTCGAAAATTTGCCGACGGTAAGCGAAAGGAATGAGAGAACGAGGACAGTCAGGCAATTCATAGTCGAACAGGATGTAACTGGAAGGACTGCATGGCAATTCGACTTAGCGAACAACGAGTTGGAAAGAGTAACGCAGTGAAAGGGTTGCGTGCCTGAAATCGTGGAAATGCGAGAAAGACGTCTAGTACGACGTTTGAAAAGCCAGGAACATAAAGAATATCGCTCGTCATCTGCAGGGTAGAGTCAAGTTGACGAATATCAACTTCAGTGTGAACCGAAGAAGTGGAACAAGACGAGCAAACACCGACCAAAGGATTATTTATGGTCAGTAAAAATAGTGAAGTCACGGCCTTCCAAATATGGACGGAAGTGACGGATTGCGAGGTATATACCAACCAGCTCACGTGAGAACTTCCTATATCTCTTTTGAGGGGTCAGGAAGAGAGCGAGCGGCGAGAGCAAGAGGTTGCCATAGGTCACCACTCTTCTGCTGCAAGGTTGCACCTACGTGAGTTGAGGATGCGTCTGAAGCGACGCTGATGGGAGCTCCTGGAGAAGGATGAACCAATTCCACAGCGCGGGCAATAGCCTCTTTGATGCGAGAAAACGAATCGCGCGCTTTAGTAGACCACTCGAGAAGAGAGTTCTTTTTGGTCTTAGACAGCATGAAGTTGAAAGGTTGCGTAACCTGGCACAATTTGGAAGGAATCTGGTAGAAATTGACCATGCCACAGGAACGTCTGAGTTGTTTGCATGATGTGGGTTAGGCAAAATTGCGCATCACGGTAACTTTGTCTTCGAGTGGGATAATTCCAACACTTGAAACGTGATGTCTCATTAAGGAGAGTTGCAAGACACCAAAAAGACACCTAGAAGTGTTGAGTACGACATCGTACTCTTGAAGACGAGAAAAGACTTGGTGAATGTGAGAAAGCGTTCCTCGAGCGAAGAAGATGCTATTAGTAGGTCATCCATGTAGCAAAAGACAAATGGAAGATCTCTGAGAACTTAGCCCATGAAACGAGAGAACGTCTGGCCAGAATTTCTTAAGCCTCTGTACTCCCCAACTTCTCTGAATTCCCTCGCCGTGGATTGCGGAACGACATGTAATGGGGCAGCCCAAGATGAAGAGGAAGGTTTACAAATGCCAGAATCCATCATGAATTGGAATTCATCACGCATTGCAGAAAGTATATCTATGACTAGATGGATAAGGTCGGGAGAATACAGGTCATCCTGTCGTCACGATCTGATGCACCACATTATGTTTGATGGGTCTATCTTTCGAAGGTGGAAGGGTAAGGTCAGGAAACTCCTGCAGAAGGCGCTAGAATGTGGGCTCGGTGGACGAATATAAAGGAGGGAACTCTGTGAAGGTCAGTACGAACCTGAAACAGTGAGTAAAGTTTTGCGATCGACAAGTTTGCGTTGACGAGAATCGACCAAGAGGTCGTGAGCTGAAAGAAAGTCGAGGCCCAATATTGGACACTCTACCTCGGCCATGATGAAGGTCCATCGAAAAACACGACAGAGACCGAGTGAGACTTGAAGGTTACGCCTTCCATAGGTCCGAATATTGGTCGAATTAGCCACCTTCAGAACTAAATCTGAGGGAGTACAAGCTTTGTCGGCCTTAGAAATTGGTATAACACTGCATTCTGCACCAGTGTTCACCAGGAATGAGAAACCAGAAAGTGGGTGAAAAATGCGAACGGGAGGACCTACCTGAGCAAGTGAAGTGATGGAAGGGGGTGTAGACCACTTTGCCCCATACCTTTCTAGTTTAAAAGAGAATTTAAGGTTGAAATTTTGAAGAGTTTGGTTTAAATGAGTGATGTGCGGGGAGTGGAGAGTTGATATTAGGTGAAGAAGGTGGTACCGGTTGTAGATATGTTCACGGTTGTAAGCATTTTAATGCTTGTGCGCCATTGAGTTGATTAGGTGAAAGTTACATTATGCTTTGTGAGAATACTAGGCGCAGCATGGGGAAAAGCATAATGTTTGAGAAACCATTATTCGCGAGTATTTGTTTTACTCGTGAATATTGGGTGGGCCGTAAGTTTCCATACATAGGAAAATAAAAATTTTATTAGGGACAACCATTTTATTTATATAATATGCCCCGCATGGTTGCCATTGTTTTGAAAACACATTTTTATACGTGTTTCCTACTGTTGATAAACACGCATTAGCACAGTTGAAGTTATGCTTGTAATGGCGTTGGTGATACGTTCCTTTAGATGATTTATGTATCGTATCTTTACCTGATACACCATGGCATTCAAGTGCCCCCAAAGATAGAAATCAAACAGGAAGAGATCTGGGATCTGGGAGGCCACTCCACAAAATCACGCCGACCAATCCAAGCCTCCGGAAACTGCTGATCCAAATACCGACGTACGTGAAGACCATAATGAGGTGGAGCTCCCTCTTGCTGGAAGTAAACTGCGAAGTTACCTCCCTCGTTTAGCAGGGATAGGAAATTTATTCTTGCAACAATTTAAGATACCTTTCGGCATTAAGATTTCCACTGGCAAAAATTTGTCCAATAATTATGTCACCCCATATCTCGGCCAACACCATCACTTTACCGGCACCTGGCATCTTCGTCGGACTCAGCCAGTTAAGGTTTAGCATTACTCCAATAACGTATGTTTTGCCGATTAACCTCTCAATTGACGTAAAAATTTGTTTCATTAGTAAACACGATCTTAGTTGAAAACTTTGCATCCTAATTCACTTTGGTTAATGCCCATTCATAGAATTCCATCCGTCTATACGGGTCATCTTCACTCCAATGCTGTGCCATATGCAATTTGTATGGATGCCATTTGCTTGCTTTCAAAATACCCGATCTGCTGACACCACTTTCTGCAGACAACCGTCGTGTACTTTTTCTGGGACTCCGTGTAAGCGCTGTAAGTATCGTAGCTGTTGTGTCTTCATTGGTGGCTGTACGTCTTGGACCAATTCGCGGTTGATCTGCCACATTTCCAGTTTTCTGAAACTTGTTAATAAGTTTTGCAACAGTGTCGTGTGTGATGTTCGTTCCATGTTTTCTGTTAAAGTTCATTGCAACCATGCGAAAACGCTTCCCGACCCAGCCATCAGTATGATTTCAATTCGTCACTCTTTCGTCAAAGGTGTATTCTAGGGTATCTGAAACATAAAAAAAATATAAATTTTCCTATGTATGGAAACTTACGGCTCACCCTGTATATATATATATATATATATATATATATATATATATATATATATATATATATATATATATATATATATATATATATTTATATATGAAAGATAATGGTAAACCACATAATTTGAATCAAGATTTTATTTATAACTATCGGACTAGTTTCGGCAAGATGCCATTTTCAACTAATAATGAAGAAACTAGGCAAGGAACACAGTATATATATATATATATATATATATATATATATATATATATATATATATATATATATATATATATATATATATATATATATATATATATATATATAAGGTAAGACACATGTTAAACAAAATGAAACAATCTGTGAAATACTCGAGTGAATCTGGCGCGAATGACAAGCTGAACAAAATGAAATGGAACTGGAAATAATCTGGAGAGTTGCTAATCTCCAAGACCCATTGCATCTGGGGGTTCATAAATACGATTGGCGACTTTATTCGATATATATTTGTTAAATTTGAATTGCCCTTCAGATAAATTGAAATTATCAACTTTGTTTATGATGATGGATTCCGCAATTCTTCTCTCAATATAATTGTTTGATTTATAAATAGTTTTTGCATGGTTAAAATCAATCCTATTGTCGTGCTTTTTCATGTGCGTAAAGAGACTTGAAGAGTTCGTACACCTTCTGATATCAGCTAAATGTTTTTTCATCCTCTTTTTAAAGTGGCCCGACTCTCCGATGTATGTTAATTTGCAATTATAGCATGGTATGTTGTATACTCCAGCATCGACATTAATTGGACGCTGTCTAGTCAAGGATTTTCGAATGATATTAGAATATTTAAATGTAATATTTATGTAATTTCCGTTCGCATATGATTTTAGGTGGGGCCAAGGCTGGAGCCAGCGAAAACGCTGCAAAAAAATGGAAAAGATCGGACTTGCACCTCGGACCCCTCCGGACGTAGAGACAAAAAGATCCGTAATCTGCAGACGACTCGACCCTTGGGTCGGTGAGCACACTCCAAAACAAATCAAGGAAGAACTTGAAAAACAACAGGATTGGGCAAAGATCGAAGAAATAATCAAATTTAAAAACTAAAATAGAGAAGAGCTCAATCACGTCTTCAAAGTGATATTTAGATCCACAGAAATGTTCAAAAAAGCCTCGGAACAGGGACTGCTTGCCTTCTACACTAACTCCGCCCCCCCCCCCGATCAAATCGAGAGGGAGATATTTGTCTCCGTGCAAGTATGCTTCACATGCTACGCCATCGACAAACACCCGACCAAAGACTGTGATTACAAAGAGAAGTCATACTCAGAATGCGCAAGCCAAGACTACAGGTGGGATCAATGCAGGAGCACGTTAAAGAAATGCTTAAACTGTGGAAATGCCCACAGAACACTGGCTATGTCTTGCCCAATAAAGAAGCGGCTCATGCGGAAGAAAAAACTAAAAAATAAGCACAGAAAAAGAAAGAAGGAAAACTACATCCTACACTTCAGCAACTTCAAGTGGAAATACCGCAACACCACCAACACAGACTACAACGGTGAACATAAAGGAAAACATGAGGCCAGATTTAATTCTCTGCATAATGCACGCCTACTTCGTAAACATGGCGAAGCCAGGCTCATACGCAAACGAATTGAACGGCATGCTGGAAAAGAACGGACTTAAAAAAATGTGGTTTCCGGAGAACCCTCCTTCGAGCGAATTTTACAGAATAAACATGACCCAAGAAGAGACTCCGAAAAATACGAACCCAGAAGAAGACAAAGCCGGAATCGATACCGATTCTGAAGAGGAATCCACCGATGAAAAAAACTCGAAGACGACCCCAGAAAGCTCAAAACAAAAACAAAAACTGAATACCCAAGATTTGAACATAAAATTTACAGTTCTCACGCTAACCCGTTACCTAAACAACTCAAACAAAAAGAAATCGTGGACGGACTAGTTAAGGGATAATACAGGTGGGAATACGAGGCAGACGCCGATGAGACAGAGGTTCAAAATGCTTTAAAGCAAGACATGATACATATCACCCCTGAATCGTGTCAAAACATCTCAAACGGCGAATTCAAGAAAAAACGAAATGGACGCACTCCTTCCCCAGGCGGCTCGGAAAAAAACGAAGACAGGAAGAGACCACAACAAATAAATAAACATGGATACGTATTCACGAAAAATTCAAATATTTACACTAAATGTAAACGGCTGGAAAGGAAAAAGAATCTCATATTCAAACACAATAAGAAAAGAAGAGGCATACATAATTATTCTAACCGAACATGGACTTAACACAGAGATCGACACTATAAGAATTCCAAATTATAAATTTATTACCACGAACTACACCCAAACAAGATATGATGGTGTAGCAATTGGCGTCAAAACCGGAATCCATTTTACAGAGGTAAAGGACTTTGAAGAATCGTATCTGGCTATAAAAATAAAAATGACCACAGAAGATCTGGTCATAGCTGGGGCATATCAGCCTCCAAGACGCTCGTATTTGCCAACTTCAAATTTCCTCAAACTCTTTCGTCGACAGGCCTCAACCATATTAACAGGAGACCTCAAGATGCAGATAGGCAGGCTACACAAGCCAACCAAACAGAGTAGGAAAACCCTTCAATTATTGATACAAAGGAACCTGTTAAGCAGAGAAGGGTCAGAATTCCCAACTTACTTAACAGTCCAAGCCTCGACAACTCCTGACATCGTACTTATGAACCAAAATTTCAACCTAAATCACCACACAGAACCAAGCCCCGCAACCCTACCCGACCATTTAAATATGATAACGACCATTTCAACTTCACCCATCCAAATTAAAATTCCACAAAGAAGAGCCATCAGCAGAACAAACTGGAATGGTTATAAAGAACACTTAAGTACACTAGAAACTGGATCTCTAAACAACCAAGGAACAGAAGAAATAGAAGACCAATTAAAACTAATCACCGAAAATATCATTGAAGCAGACAGAATTCATACCCCAAAAATAGGATACAGAACCCTAACTGCTCCCAGATGGAACCACGAAATAAAGGAAAAGATGGAAGAATTTCAGAACTTAACAAAAGAAATTACAGAAAGGGGTACTAATATGGAGAAATACAGAAGGCTAATTACAATCAGAAGGCAGATAGATACTCTTATTAAAGAAAAATCAAACCAAGTTTGGAATAACAATAAGTAAAATGGATGTCGAAGCAGATCAGAGGAAATTCTGGAGAGACTACAGAAAACTACGAGGGTCACAATCAAAAGAAAATATAAAACTAAAAATACAGGACAGGGAAGTGCAAAATAACGAAGAACTCCCAGAGCACTTCCAAAATCACTGGAAAAAATATTTTTAATAACACCAGAGGAGAACCAATAATACGATATAAAGCATGAAGAGGAAGTCCTACAAACCCTGGAGGCGCAACGAGAACGCACTGCACCATACAGATACGTCGACGAAGAGAGAAACCACCCTTTGGGGGTGGGGGAATGCCCTTCTCAATGGCTGAATACCAAGCAGTCATAAAATCTTTCAACAAAAAGTAGCAGATCAAAGCGTCATAACAAAGGCACACCTAATAAATGCCCCAGAAAATGTGCATGCATTGATAGTGAAGATCTTTAATGCCCGCCTTAATATTGGGTACTTTCCCCAAACCTTTAAAAAGGCAAAGATGATCTTCCTACCGAAGCCGGGCAAACCAAAATACCAAGTCGGAAGCTACCGCCCGATCTCGCTCTTGGAATTTCTGGGTAAAGTCCTAGAAAAACTCCTAAACGACAGGTTAATTAAACACCTTACGGAAAATAACCTGTACAACCCACAACAACACGGGTTCAGGAGCAAGCAAGGAACGAATACCGCGCTGGCGATTATAAACGAGAGAATTGCCACAGAAACAGCGCGAGGCAACATAATAGACATAGTACTCCACCACGTTGCTAAAGCCGTCGATAAAGTGTGGTTGCTCGGCCTAAAAGCCAAGATCTTCAGCCTTAACCTGCAAATAAATGTTTGCAAAACATTATGCAACTACCTGGAAGAAAGAAAAGCCGCACTACAAATAAACGGCAAAACAGGCGACCATATCAACCTGAAACGGGTGTCCCCCAAGGAGGATGCCTCTCTCCAACGCTGTATACTGTTTACACCAGAGACTTTCCACAACCAACCCACGAATGTGTGATGTACATCTAACTAGCGGATGACATCACACAAATAATCACCAGCGACAGGAAGAACCCACGAGACGTAGCTTTATATATCCTATCATTCTCTCCACATTCTAACATTATACTATCTTGAATCTTGAATCTTCTTTCATTCTGTCAGATCCTCACTCCACTCATTACATCGGTAAAGGAGGCAAGAAAATATCAAAACGTTCCGAAGATGATCGAATAAGATTGAAAGCTCAGCAATTTAATTTAGCTTTTTACCAAACACATTCATTTAAAAGAGAGATGAATACAGGACAAGTGATCCACCATCTACAAGATGGAATAAAAAAGATAGTTAGAAGAAGAGAAAGTTGCCATAAAGTTTATATAGGGGAAACGGGGAGAAATCTAGACAAGAGATTGTGTGAACACAAAAGAGATATTAGAGTGGGCAGCGAAAGCAGTGGAATATTTTGCCATGTTAGAGACTTGAATCATTCGATCGATTTCAATGGAAGTAAAATGGTATTTAAATCGGCTAACTATGTTAAGAGAAGAATCGTAGAATCGAGCTTGATATCGTCAGTTCCTAATTTAAATCAATCTGAGGGTCAATTTTCTTTTAATCCTGTAATACGAAAGCAAATAAACAAAATAGTAAAATGTCAGCCCCTCAATATGTTTAGGCCTAACCCTACCTCCCCCTGATTAGCCACAAGTAGGGGATTGGGGGAAATAAGAGGGGATCTTTCACGACCTGACCCTGTGTTATGTTTGTAAGCACTTTTCTTATATTTTCTATCCAGTGTCAGTTGAAAAAGGGTGAGATACACCGAAACTGTTCTGAATTAAATTGTCTTCGGAGAATGTGGTTTAATTCCTCATATATATATATATATATATATATATATATATATATATATATATATATATATATATATATATATATATATATATATATATGTGTGTGTGTGTGTGTGTGTGTTGAATTTACGTTACATATACAAGTTACTTTGAAGGATTAGAAATTGATTTTAATTATTTTGGGAGCACCACAGAAATACATAATATACAGTGTTGAAAGGAAAGACGGCGGAACGTTCAGGTACGCAGTTCCGGAAAGAAGTATACAGCCGGTAAGCAGCGGAACTCTCTGGTATTATTCATTCTATCAAGATAATTTCATATATGCTGTTACGTGTTGAAGTGCATTTTGTAACCCGCTGGACTAGAGCATTTCCATACATTCGCTTACAATGTACATGCACTCAGCTCGGCAGTCCGCATTGTATTGATGGTAGTAACAGTCGGGTTTAGTGGATGAGTGCTCACGGGTGATTTTTTCCAATGTTACCAGTGATAGTAGGCCTATGATGACGTCTTTGAAATTGGAATTTTAGGAAACACTTAGTATAACTACTTTTTAGAGAGGCATTTTATTTGAGTAAACCATCTCTAAGTAATAAAGAATCTCTGGTTTTGCTTTGCAGGAGGGAACAGTGAAAACGTCAGATCAGATGATCAGGCTTGTTGAATGGAGAGAAGAAAAGTGTCAAAATGCAAAGAAAGGTTGATCAGATATTTTAGAGAAAAAGAGAGGCCGAAGATGATACTGTTGTTGTTACGATAGAGCAAGATGAGGAAAAGAGGGAGGAAGCAGCAGAACTACCAGGGAAACGGGTAGGCTAAACTGACAGGCCAGAATAGGGCCATGAACTAGCTAGATGGGCTGTCAAAAATTAATGAAAATGTTACTGTCCCAGAACACGCACACGCAACAGTAGGCTATATTATACGGTGAACTTTTTTTAATTTGTATGTAGGCTAATAGCTAGCTTCTGTGCAGCTCTCATCCGGAACATTACACCATGCCTTGAATCTGGAGAGCCTACAGTTTTATACTTAGGCCTACATATAAACTAGACTAGTTTTAGTAAGCTTATATTTTTTTCTTATTTAAAAGAGTTGAGGGTGAGAGACATGATGCAGGAGGAGGCAGAAGTAGCGGCCAGCAATAGCATACCCTTCTATATGGAAGAAAAACACTATGAAGAGTTCAGGCGTAAAAATGAATGGCTGTATGCTCATGATAGAAAGCTTGGCTGAAACTCATGCCTTGATGCGAAGAGCTTGGATGTCACGCCCCTCCCCCCCCCGCCTCCCCGTGATGTCAATATTGCTATTTACTGTACTGAGGAAATGATAGCCCCATTGGTAGTTACAGGGATACCCACCTTACAGCGCTGCCCCCCAAAACAAAAATCCATGAGCATGGGAACTCCAAAGCACACAATGAAGCAAGCAGGATTCTTCAGTGAGCCAAGGAAGATGTACTGATGGATATCAATGCCAGGAGTCAGGAGGCTACATTTCATTCTATACCCAAGATATTCTGGCCGGCATATTATGTGGCCAAGAATGACAAGCCATTCACTGATTTTGAAAGTTTGATCGACCTTCAGAAAGACAATTCTGTCGATTTGGGGCGTGTTTTGCACAGCAAGACTATCTGTGATGATATTATTAAACATGTGTCAGCCCAGATGAAAAGGAAACTCCTGAAGAAGATAATCGAGAACAAGAGTAAGATCAGCATCTTGGCTGATGAGTAGTTTCTGCAAAAACTTACCTACTTTTACCCCTGAAAATATACATTATTTTATTTATTTCTGGAGTACTGCGGATTATGAGAATCTGGCAGTCCTACACCCCACACTTTGATCAACCTTGGAGCAAATTTGGACCTCCGCGTCAACGTCAGGATCTGCCGCAACAATAAAAGCTCACGAGTAACGCGCTTTTCGCTGACTTCAGGCGAACTAGCGTGGTTTCTTCCTTCTCAGCTGAGCCAGGCAGCTCATTCCAACTTTGCCAAACCTCAACATTATTTGCTGTGTTTCCTTATAACTACATAAACATTAAAGCACTCACAAATCTGAGGTGCTTTGTGTCATTTTAAATTACCATTAAACTTCATACAGCGATTGAACGTTCGCACGTAGGAACGGGGCTCAAAATCGTAAACACTCAAATTTCCTTATTTCTGTACGCATTACAGCTGAAACTAGTGGAAGGTTGTGTTTGTTCTGCAAATTGTAACAAACTGTCAGTCATATTGGATTTTTAAATTTTCACTTATTTAAATTTATGTTTCCTAAATTATGGATTTAAGGTATTTTAATATATTATTATACTAAATTATTATACAGTATTCAAATTTATAAATTACAAATAAAATGGATGATGAACTAAATTCTTGCTCTGGGCCTGCTAAATTGGATTGTCTTTTGTGTAATAAAGCTGTGAAGAAGGATGCCATTGAATGTGATCTATTCAAGCATTGGTATCATTTTAGATGTGTGGGTATATAACCTAAACTGGCATTGTGACAATTGCCAATTAAATTTTGTTCAGTTACAAAACAATTTGAAATCACTTCAACATGAACTTGAACAATCAAAGGACAATAATAGAAGGCTTCAAGGTAAACTTGATGAAATGAAAATTAAATCTAAAGGCTATATTAGTAATGTGGTATGGATGATATTAATGAAAAGATTGATAACTTAATAAATTATAAACATGATCCTCCTTTAACTTTTGAAGGCAATGAGAAACCGACCTATGCAAATGTAACTAAAATAGATAATAAAAAATATCTTGAAATCTGCTACAAATGAAATTGTAACCTCCGAAAAAATTTAAAGTCTTACATCATCGCTAAAAAATATTCTTGTCAATAAATCTCATATAACTAATAAAGGTTCTGTCATTTTGGAATGCCCAAAGTCTGTATCATTAGATAGGGTAAGAGAGAATATTGAAAATAAATTTAAAGACACATATGTTGTACGTACCCCGTATAGCGTAAGAGAAGTGCAGGCGAGCGGCTTAAAAGCTTCGTTTGAATGAGTCTTTTTTTAAGACTCAGATGGCCGAGTGGATTCGCCGCTGGCTAACAGTGGTCCAGCGACGCGGGAAGCTGTTCGCAACTCGCCTACGCTATTATTTTTCTTTGCCCCTTTTCCTACTGTCCTCTATCTACAATGGTGGAAGGGTGAGCTCAGGAAACTCCTGAAGAAGGCGCTGAAACGGTGGCTCGGTGGACGGGAGACGAATAAAGAGGAGGGAACTTTGAGAAGGTGAGTACGAACCTGGGACAGTGAGGAGAGTTTTGCGTCGACAAGCTTGTGTTGTCGAGAATCGACCAGGAGGTCGTGAGCCGAAAGATAGTCGAGGCCCAATATTGGACAATCTACCTCAGCTATGATGAAAGTCCATCGAAAAACTCGACGGAGACCGAGTGAGACTTGAAGGTTACGCCTTCCATAGGTCCTAATATTGGTCGAATTGGCTGCCTTCAGAACTAAATCTGAAGGGGCATAAGCTTTGTCGGCCTTAGAAATTGGTATGACACTGCATTCAGCACCAGTGTCCACTAGGAATGAAAATTCAGAAAGTAGGTCAAAAATACGAAATGGACGAGCTACTTGAGGAAATGAGGTGTAGGCAGGGGACGTGTTCCCTTTTTTCCCATGCCTTTCTAGTTTAAAGTTTGTGATTGAGAGACTGGAGTGAGAGGAATGCCAGAATTTGAAGTTTGAGGATTCAGAGAAAATGGTTGAATTGGGTGAAGTGAAAAAACTGGAGGATTTGAGGAATGAAGATTTGATTGAGGATTCAGAGAGTTTGGTGACGAAAAGTGAAGATTAGAGGAGCTTGGGGATGAAGATTGATGTGCGAGGAGTGGAGAGTTGAGATTAGGTGGAGGTGGTTACTAGTTGTAAATATGTGCAAGGCTGTAAACATTTTGCGGCTTGTGCACCATATTTGTTATGATACCAGCACCACCGAGTTGGATGAGAGGAAAGGGAAAAAGTTATGCTTCGGGAGGAGACTACTTGGCGCAGTATGTGAAGAAGCATAGCTGCGGCTACAAGGCTGTGTACAGTGTTCAGCGTTGTGCCCATACCTTTGATGATACCAGCATAGGCCCTGATTGTGTGGAAGATGGTGAGAAAAGTTGGAAGAATAGGGTAAAAATTTTGCTGTCTCTTACCTCTTGCATCGGGATGCCCTCGTTGGTCTCTCTTTCGTGAACCAGAGCGGGACCTGCGTCTTCGATCGCCAAACCCATGTCCGTGCTCGCTCTGTGGTTCACGCTGCAGCTTTAACCGCTGAATGTCGGCTTCCATCCTTGTATTGAGACCTCAAGGTCCATCGATAGAGAAGATGGAACCCTGAACGCTCGGCCCGTTCGTCAGAGGAACTCGACGTGCCTCGAACCTGCGAAATTGAAGCATTGTTAAATGGGCCGTGAGTTTTCCGTTGGTTTGGCAGTTGCCCCAATTCACGTAAGGACTTTTATTCAATTTATCTGCGGCTGCAACAATCTCATCAATGCTCGTGGGGTTCGAGCTCAGGATTAATGGCCTAATACCCTCAGGAACTCCTCTCGTGAAGATTTCGGTGAGGAGAGGGTTAAAAAGATCGATGTGAGCATTTTTTACACTGATAAGGTCCTTCAAATGAGACAAAAAAGAAGAAGGACTCTTATCTCCCATTTCCTGAGTATTCAGGAGCTCTCTCAGGTCATCAATTTGGGACCTACCATATGTATTGAAAAAAGACTCATTCAAATGAAGCTTTTAAGCCGCTCGCCTGCACTTCTCGTACGCTATAAAAATTGCCCGGGAGGGGGAGCGTTAGCCCTTGGATAACATTTCCAAACGGGTTCTCTTCATTTCTTCAAAATCCGCTCCGCTTCCTTGAAGGGGGTTGTATAGCGTACGAGAAGTGCAGGCGAGCGGCTTAAAAGCTTCGTTTGAATGAGTCTTTTTTGGGACTCCGGATGGCCGAGTGGATTCGCCGCTGGCTAACAGTGGTCCAGCGACGCGGGAAGCTGTTCGCAACTCGCCTACGCTATTATTTTTTCTTTGCCCCCTTTAATACTCCCCTCTATCTACACCATGTATTATTGAAATGACTCCAGTTACTCATACATTTTATCATGTGCCAAAATTGACTAAACTAGGTGGAGGTGTGTGAGTGTTTTTATCAACTGATTTTAAGAATGTAAAGATAAATAATACTGTACATTACCTATCTCTCTCTCTCTCTCTCTCTCTCTCTCTCTCTCTCTCTCTCGAGAGAGAGAGAGAGAGAGAGAGAGAGAGAGAGAGAGAGAAAGTAGAGGGAGAGGTGACGCCCCCTTGTCGCGGGAAGAGAGCTTGCGTGTACCTTTGACTTTTCGAGCTATGTTGGCGGGGGTACCTCTCTTTTGGTACCCCTGGTAGGGCTTCCCTTGTCGATTTGGTCGGTAACGAGGTTTGAGACTAAGTGCGTCCTTCCTTCATTTTTCTACTTTATCCTTCTCCTTTTTACTTTTATCCTATCTCTTCCACTTATACATAAAAAACCCTACTCCTATCGTGTCACTCTTACCCTTTTTTCCTTCTATCTACATATAAGGACCTGGCAGCTACCTCATGCGTCAGAAGAGAGGATTTGGAACCTCTATAAGCAACGCCAATCGACTCTCACTGGTTGCGAGAGACTTTGACTAGAGGTGTCCTAGGCGCTGGGGCACGATGAATGGGATGAGGGTAGTGCCCCGTTAACCACTTCCCTGGCGCGTAATTATTGACCATTCCCAGTTATCGTTGACGGGTGCCTTTGGTAGCATCGGTCCGAGGTGACGGCTCTTTGTTCCCAGGTTGGTTGCCAGGCCAATTAAAAGCCTTGGGTCGAGTCTCTTGGTGTGGCGGGATATCCATTGAACGCTTCTCCGAGATCTTGGCCTTCGTGAAGGAAACTAGTAGGAGTTTAGTACGAGGCGTGCTCCGTTGTTCATCTGGTGAGAAATCGATGGCCTCATCGGACACCGTCAGTGCTGCTTGGTTGGGAGCCACGGCACGCCGAGATTTGACGACTCGGTCGGACAAACAGCAGCAGCACATGGAGCGTGCCTTCTGAAAGATCCAAAAAGTCTCCAAAGGAGAGCTGGGAGCGACTCACGCGGGGCGAAATCGCCCCCCCCCCTCCTTTTTATTTACTGATTGGTTGCAAAGCTTATACTGTCATAAAGTGTTCAAAATGACCGGCAAGAAAGGACCAGGAGCACTCAAATACACGTGCGCAATATGCCAGATAGATAAGTGGTGAGTGGACTTTACGGAGGAGTGTTATTCAAAATACCACCCGGCCAGTTCCTACACCGACTGCATTCTAAACGGCCAAATTAAGGAGTTAAAAGAAACATGCAGTGCTTCCGAGGAGAGGTCTAGGAAGTTGGAGAAGAAACTAAAGAGCCTGGAATTGGAACACGCCAGACTGATTCGCAGGCTCGAGGTCAGGATAGCAGAGCTAACCTCAAGCCCTGTAGTAAACACTGCATCTGCAGTATTACCCCCAGAGCTAGGTCAGCATGCTACAACGAATAAACCAGCGAAGAAAAAGAAAAAGAAGGGACTGAAGAAGGAAGAAAAGAAAGTTGAAAGAGAAGATAAAGTAGAAGCAGAAGAAGAGAAAGTTGAAACGGAAGATAAAGTAGAAGCAGAAGAAGAAAAGGTAGAAACAGAAGAGTATATTACAAAGAAAGATAGGGGGAAAAGATCATAAGGAAAAAGAAGAAGAAAAAGAAGAGCAAGAAAAATAAGATGGAGAACAAAGAGGGAACCGAGAGTTCGATTCCAGAAAGAAAGCCTCAAACCTCTGCAGGGAAATTTCCGAGGGTTACCCTTGTGGGAGATTCCCAAACACGAGGTTTGCAGCCCCTGCTAGCGGCCCGCCTTCGCACTAGTGTGAAGGTATGCTGCCAGCCAGGACGGGGAAACCACCACATCAGGGTAGAGGCTGAGAAATCTCAGATCTCCGAGAATTCAATCGTTGCCCTGATGGTGAGTGATAATGACCTCTACCTCCGAGGAGGCAAAGTAAGCCCCAGTGAGAAAATTCCCAGGACGGTCATGGGAGCCGTGGACGACTGCGGATGGAAAACTCGCAGACGGGTTGTAGGGATGCTCCCAAGAAGAGGTCCTAGCCGGACAGCTCACTCAACGAACGTGACCTTGAACCAGCGCCTGGCCGACCTCTGTACGGCGGAAGGGGTCTTTTTTCTGACCCTTCCCGCACCTTTTACGGTCGAAACGACCTCTACCAAAGGAACGGAGTGCACCTTTGATTTAAGGGAAAGATGTACTCTGTAACTTAATCCAGGGTGTCATGGAGCAGACGCAGAGGAGCGTCCGAACGAGAGTGAAGGCGGACGTAAGACAGCATGCCCGTGTCACTCCTGGAACGACGTTCCTAGATGTGGCAAAGAGGGGTACTGCCACACAAAATAAGCCCTGAAACGGAAGAGCGTAAGGAGTCCTACACTGGGGGACTCCCTCAAAGTTCTTCTGTTCAATGCGAGGTCAATCAGAAATAAGTTTCTTGACCTCCGTGGCCTCGTAGCAACAGAAAAACCTGAGATGGTGGTCATAACGGAGTCGTGGATAAAAACCTCAAGCCAAGATTTGAAGGTGAATCCACGATTCCCGATCACCAGCTCTTCCTGAAAGATAGGCCAGACAGAGGGGTGACGGTGTAGTGTCGTATGTCAAGGATACTCTCAACTCGATGGAATGCAACATCGTATCTGACCATGAACTACTAGGTGTTGACCTAGAGATAGATCCTGTCAGATACAGGACCCTGGTGCTTTACAGACTCCCTGCTCAACTCTTAGAACAGGACAGGAGTCTGTACAAGCTGTTGGACGAAATTGTAAAATGCAGAGTGTGTATCACCATGGGTGCCTTCAATACCCATGTTGACTGGGAAACGAGAGAACCCTGTGGCGAGAACGCACTACTTTTGGAGTTCGCGAACAACGAGTTCCTGATTCAATGGGTGAGAGAGCCAACGTGGGGAGACAATATCCTCGACTTGGTTTTCACCTCTGAGGATAACATCGTTGAGGACCTCTCTGTTGGCGAAGAGCTCGGTGGCAGTGACCACCGACTAATTAGATTTGTAGTCAAAGTCCCCAAGGCAGTGCCTGCAACTAGTAAATCGAGGAAACTTGATTTAAGAAGAGCAGACTTTGCAGGTCTTCGTGCTGGACTGACTGACGTGAGGCTAGAAGTGTGCGAGGCTGTTGAAGACTCTTGGAACAGTTTCAAAACCCCATTCATGAGTCTTCAATCGCGTTTCATCCCTCTAAAATGCCCCCGTCGGTATTCTGTTCAACCAAAGTGGTTTTAACGAGAAATCGGCCAACTGCTCAGGGAGAAGAGAAATGTGTACTGGCAATCGAAGATCTCGGGTGACTTTGACGAATACCGGAGGCTAGCCAGGAGAGTGAAGTCCAGCATAATGGCGGCTAAGCGGTCTGAGGAACTTCGAGTGGCGAGACTCTGTAAAGAGAATCCCAAAGAGTTCTTTGGATATTTCAACAGCCCTAAACCAATCTGTCGAACGATTGGCCTTTTGAGGAATCAGAAGGGGACATTAAAGCACTCAGATGCAGAAAATGCTAACCTCCTCAACGACTACTTCTCTTCAGTGTTTACTGAAGAGTGTGGTCCCATCCCCTAGCCAACGGATTCTTACTTGGGGGAAAAGCTGGAGGATACGGACTTCACCGAAGGAGAAATATAAAAGAAGATCACTGACCTAATGACGAATAGGTCACCTGGCCCGGATGGGTTTCTACCAAAAGTGTTGAAAGAAGTGCGCGATCAAGTGTCACGACACCTGAGCGCAATCTTCAACATGTCAATCCGGACCGAATGCGTTCCTAGAGACTGGCGCGAAGCGGAGGTGACTCCTGTCTTCAAGAAAGGAAAACGTAGCCAACCGTCGAACTGCCGACCTGTCAGTCTGACTTGGATAGTCGGTAAACTCATGAAAAGCATCATGGTGGAGAAAATAACGTCGTATTTAGAGTCAAAGCTGCTACTGAGGAGTTCCCAGCACGGTTTCCGAAGGCAACGGTCATGCCTGACGAACTTGTGGAATTCTTCCACTTCGTCTTCAGTGAGAACGATCGAGACAAGGCAGTGGATGTGATCTACTTAGACTTTCAGAAAGCCTTTGATAAGATACCACACCGCCGCCTTCTCCGAAAAGTGCGAGCGCTGGGCATAGATGGAAAAGTAGCCGACTGGATAGAGAACTGGATAGAGAACTGGTAGTTGGGATGCACTTCCGACGGAAGTTGTCAACAGTGAATCTGTTGACCAGTTCAAGTCAAGACTAGATAATCGCCATTAAGATCCTCGCGAGTGATCTTCGAGGTTGCCAACAGACACCTTCGAGGATTGCGCGAAAAGTACTCTCCTTGTATGGACCGTAAGGTCTTCTAGGGTACTTATGTTCCTCGTAGCGCCTTTTAGCTATCCTTTGAATATATTGAAATTATTCTGAATTATAAAAATAAAACATTTGTTTTATCAGTGATTTATAGAAGTCCAAATTCAAGTAGGGCACTTTTTATTCATGAATTTTCTTCCTATATATCGATCATAAGTAACAGTTCTAGTCCTTTTGTTGTTTGCAGAGATTTTAACTTACATATTGATAATCATCATGACTTTTATGGAATAAGGTTTCTAAAAGTACTCCATTCTTATAATATAATAATTTTTATCTCTCACCAACATCAGGTGGTGGACATACCCTAGATCTTGTTTTAACGGATGCTAATGATGGACTGGTTAAAAATGTTTCTTTCTCCAGAGTTATTCTCTGATCGTTAATTTGTTTCCTCCCACTTGAAGATTCTGAATAAGAATATAGAGATGAAGGATTTTTTTCACAATAAATCAAACTTTAATTTTGCAGAATTTATTCCAAGTTGTTTAACAACACTTAATGAGTCTTTGTATGATGAATATGTCTGCACGTCACAAGATTCATCATTATTTAATTATAAAGCTGAATGCCCTAATTGTCTTGTTTCTCTGACACATGAAGTTTTTTCCCCCTTGGTATAATTCATCAATAAAGGAAGCCCGCAAGCGAAGAAGAACTGTTGAACATATATGGAGGAGATGTAGAACTGACAGTGCTAGAACTTCTTATATTGAAACTCGAAATAATGTACATAGTTTATCTAATTAAAAGGTCAAAAAAAGATTACTTAAAAAATAAAATCAATAATGCATCTGGAAATGTTAGTAAATTATATTCAATATTTAGTAAATTGCTTGTTGAGGCAAACAATAAAACACTTCCTCAGGGATATACAGACGAGGAGCTTAGCAATAAGTTTGCTGATTATTTTATTACAAAAATGCAAAGTATTTATGCTTCTTTTAATCGGAATGATATCATTTATAGTATACTTCCTGATGTTCCTTATAAAACAGCTTTCAAGAAGTTTCATTACAAGAATTGAAAAAGCTTATTCGCTCATCCAAAAAGACAAATCATAAAAATTATCCTTTTTCTATATCTGATGTAACTGATGCTGATAACTTTAATGACTTATGTAACTTATATTTGAAAGTTGTAAATACCAGTATAAAAACGGGAATTTTTCCAGATCTATTGAAATGTAAAGTCATCAAACCACTTTTGAAATCAGGTCTTGATTATCAAGAAATTAAATCTTACAGACCAGTATCAAATCTAATTTTTCTCTCCAAATTAGTTGAGACATCAGTGTTGAAGCAGATAAATGATCATTTAGAAAAAATATGTATGCTTTCGCCATAACAGTCAGCCTATAGAAAATATTATTCTACAGAAACCGCTCTAAGTGCCATGTTAAATGACCTAATCTTAAATATGGATGAGGGAAGCTGCAGCATTCTTATTCTCCTCGATCAAAGTGCTGCATTTGACACAGTTGATCATAATATTCTGTTGTGGATCTAAAATTCCTTGGATTTGATGGTACAGTTCTTGACTGGGTTAGAAGATACCTTGAAAATCGCAAATTTGCTGTAGCTGTGAATGATCATATGTCATCACGCAGAACACTGGATTTGGGAGTTCCTCAGAGGAGTGTTCTTGGTCCTATTTTATTTATTGTCTACACAGTCGAACTTGCTGAAATACTAAAAGATTATGATGTTAGATTTAATTTCTTTGCTGATGATACACAGTTCTTTTTTGCTATGGAAGACATAAATGAAACTGAAGAGCGGCTACAGTCAATATTGCATAAATTGAAGTGATGGATGATGTAAAAAAAACAACAAACTAAATGAGCATAAAACAAAATGTATTCCTGTTGGAACATCACAAAAATTACGAGTTTTTACAAATTCTCGAGGTTTAAATATTGATGGTAATATAATTCATTTTGAAGAATTTGCCAGAGATTTGGGTGTAATCATTGACCAAAATCTAACTTTTTAGGAAAATATAAATTTGAGAGTTAAGGAATCTGATATAATTCTCAGAAAAATCGCCATGGTTAAAAGGTATCTAGATTCGGATCCTTTGAAATCATTAGCTACTATAGTGTATGGTTATCAATGTGATTTATCTTTGGTTAATAAATCAGCCTAGATAGCGTTTCGAAAACAATAAACAAACAATTTTGTTTGATCTAAGATGTCTGCTGTTAGCTTTAGGCCTAATGCGACAGCGAAATGAATTTTGGGAATAATGACTTGGGCTTTAAGAAAGACACTTACACAAATATAAATATATTCATAAAATCAACGAATGTAGATGAGACAAGTAGGTTAAGTAAATATGGTGAATAATATGGTGAAACAATATAGAGTAAATAATAGAGTAAATAATGTAGTAATTTAAAGTATCTATAATGGACTGAATTGGGGCTGCAATGAGAAGTAAAAATAATTAGGACTTACTCTCGTATTGTCGTTTGCAAAGAATGTGAGTGGAATTAACTCAGTATGATTTGTTGGGAGGTAAATGAATAATTGTAGAAGGAATGGTTACCGACCTTTATAAGAAGAAAGCAGCGAGTGGAATGGGCAGAGTAGCGTTCTCTTTTGATCGAGCTGGGAACGTCTGTTTGTTTGTTTGTGTGTGAAATTTAAAAGATGTTGTTTGGAACAGTATACGTTAATTGAATTGGCAAGTAAAGTAAATGAATGAATGAATTAATTAATTATTAAGTTTAACATAAAATTATTTAATTTACAAAAGTTGAAGTAAATTAATTGAAAGATTAAATTGACAAATTTAGAGTAAAATAAATGAATGATTAAATTAACAAAGTTAAAGGATTGCATGAATTATTTAAATGACAAAAGAATTGAATTTTATACATAATAAATGATGATAAATATATATATATATATATATATATATATATATATATATATATATATATATATATATATATACATATATATATATATATATATATATATATATATATATATATATATATATATATATATATATATATAAAAGATTTCCCAGGAGGTTTTTATTATAGGAATGCCCAGAGGCATTGCTATAACACTCCCCGCCTAAGAAGGTTACCCTCCCCTTTTACTATTTTGAGATTATAAGTCCGAGTAGCGACGAGGCCTCCTGACGACGCGACCGGAGCGTGGGATAGTGCCATTGGTTTGGATGCGGGTACGAGGACACATATTTGCTGTAGCAGTGGCATTAGCGTTGAACGAGGCACTGGCACGAGAAAAGGTTGACGGAGCGAAGGTGATCCGCTTGCTGGTTCCTTGCGAGATGGCGTCAAGCGGGATCTGTAAGTTTTGAGTTCCGTTGTCCGCTGATGGAGTGACCAGTGAGGAAGCTATTTGCTCCTGACTAACCACTTCTACCGATGATGGTTCCTGCAACAAAGGAGGAGGAGGCAGCAAAACGGAAGGTGGAGTTAAGGAGGCAGTAGTTAAAAAGGTGGAGTTTAGGTTGTTTAGGTGGTTTACTGTACCATAAAGGGGGTATAGTAGGAGGAGAATGAGGTGATTGGGGTTCTAGACGAACATTTTGGGTATAAGCGGGTTTTAGGCGTGTTGCGAGAGCACTATGTGAGTGCGAGTGAATTAATAGCGTGTTGTCAGAGCACTATCCGAGTGCGAGCGAATTAATGGCGTGTTGCCAGAGCACTATACGAGTACTGAATGTAAGGGCGTGTTGTCAGAGTACTATGTGAGTACTGAATGTAATGGAGTGTGTCCAGAGCACTATATGCGTGCAAGAATAAATGGCGTTGCCAGAGCACTATGTGAGTGCTGAATGGGTTTATGGCGTGTTGCCAGAGTACTATGTGAGTAATGATTGTACTGGCGTGTTTCCAGAGCACTATATGAGTACTGAATGTAATGGCGTGTTGCCTGAGCACTATGTGACTTCTAGTGAATTAATGGCGTGTTGCCAGAGCACAATGCGAGTGCGAGCGAATTAATGGCGTGTTGCCAGAGCACTATGCAAGTACTGAATATAATGGCGTGTTGCCAGAGTACTATTTGAGTACTGAATGTAATGGCGTGTGTCCAGAGCACTACATATATGAGTGCGAGAATAATGGCGTTGACAGAGCACTATGTGAGTGCTGAATGGGTTTATGGCGTGTTGCAAGAGTACTATGTGAGTACTGAATGTACTGGCGTGTTTCCAAAGCACTATATGAGTACTGAATGTAATGGCGTGTTGCCAGAGCACTATGTGAGTGCGAAAGAATTAATGGCGTTGTCAGAGCACTATTTGAGTGCGAGGATTGATGACGTGTTGTCAGAGCACTATGGGAGTGCGAGCGAACTGTTGAATTTTTGTCAGAGCACTATGTGAGGGCGAAAAAATTAAGGGCGTGTTGTCAGAGCACTATGTGAGTGCTGAATGGGTTTATAGCGTGTTGCTAGAGCACTATATGAGTACTGAATGTAATAGCATGTTGTCAGAGCACTATATGAGTGCGAGGATTGATGATGAGTTGTCAAAGCACTATGCCAGTGCCAGAGAATTGACATCGTAGCACTGTATGTGTGCTGAATGAAATGAAGTCGATATGAAGTGAGGATTGAGTGTGGGTTAAAATAGAAAAGTGAGTACCTACCTGAATAAGTGAAGTGAGGTGTAGGTGGTAGATGTTGACCCGTTTATTGTCAATTGTTAATGTCTGTTGTTAATTGTTGCTAACGTTTGTTGTTGTTAACGTTTGTTGCTAATTGTTATTGTTTGTTGTTAATCCCTTGAGATGTTAGTTTAAAGTATGTGAGTGGAATTAACTCAGTATGATTTGTTGGGAGGTAAATGAATAATTGTAGAAGGAATGGTTACCGACCTTTATAAGAAGAAAGCAGCGAGTGGAATGGGCAGAGTAGCGTGCTCTTTTGATCGAGCTGGGAACGTCTGTTTGTTTGTTTGTGTGTGAAATTTAAAAGATGTTGTTTGGAACAGTATACGTTAATTGAATTGGCAAGTAAAGTAAATGAATGAATTAATTATTAAGTTTAACATAAAATGATTTAATTTACAAAAGTTGAAGTAAATTAATTGAAAGCTTAAATTGACAAAGTTAGAGTAAAATAAATGAATGATTAAATTAACTAAGTTAAAGGATTGCATGAATTATTTAAATGACAAAAGAATTGAATTTTATACATAATAAATGATGATGATATATATATATATATATATATATATATATATATATATATATATATATATATATATATATATATATATATTTAAGTTTCCCAGGAGGTTTTTATTATAGGAATGCCCAGAAGCATTGCTATACTACAACCAACCCTTATAATTTCCAGATGTATTATTGTAATTCCCTTTACTATACCTTGCCAACTACCAATTAAGAAAACTACAAATGGTTCTAAATCGATCAGCAAGATTGGTGCTGAGTATTCCATACCTGTAGAGAATTACCTCTGCTTTAGTGTCTCTGCATTGGTTACCAATAAAGGCAAGAATTGAGTACAAAATATGTGTTATTGTGTTTCAAGCGCTGAATACTGGTTTCCCATCATATATCTCTTCTGTAGCGGTCTACACCCCTAGAAGCGGAAATATTAAATCATAACTGTATATATATATATATATATATATATATATATATATATATATATATATATATATATATATATATATATATATTATTTCAACAAGGGTTGGTAACCATAACTTAAATCGTCTGATTGGTACGCCCGATTTCTCAAGCGTTTTCAAATAAAATCACATGCTCATTCATTCACTTTGTTCGGCTCATCGGAATCAGGTCTGTAATACTGAAATTGTAATATTTAGCTAAATATGTCCCAAAAGAATCTCGTTTTTAATACGTGATTCTTTCTCTCATTTACAGACCTTCCCAACTCCGTTGTAATATATATATATATATATATATATATATATATATATATATATATATATATATATATATATATATATATATATATATAATTTTTTATATTACCTATTTATATAATCTATTTACCCAGAACATTTAACTATATAATCTATTTGCTCATATAATCTATTTATCAATCTATATAAATATTTAAATATTTATCATACATTTATAATATTTAATCATTTAACATTTAACTATAATCTAATTAATATTTGTCAATCATCATATGTGTACTCTAATTCTCATTAACTCGTGCAAAGTTAATTCACTTGCATAAAATTCAATCCAATCATAAACTATAATTTCACTTTTTAATCATAACTGTTCATTCCATAATATATATTTTTCGTATATCTTTGTTTTAATACAGTATTTCCACGACATTGCCGACCTAGGCCTAAGTAAATTTCGTCTGCAACTTCGGACTTCCCGTTAGCGATTAACTTCATTCCCCTTGTATAACAAAAATATAGTTTTTAGGGTTTATTGTGACCAGAGCTGTCTAGTGTATGGGCGTAATAATCATCCACAACTATACTTCCTTATTATCCCCTTTCACTGCAGGATCTTTGACAGTGCATCATTCTAGTGCCACTCTCCGACTACTTGAACCTCTGTCTCATCAAGAATGGGCACAAGATCATTTATATATGGGGCTTCAAGACTCTTCAATCACTTGCCCAAGAGCATTAGAGGTTGCCAATCAATTGAAATTTTTAAAAAGAAGCTAAAGACACATCTTTTCACCCGGAACTATGACATGACTTCGATGTCAGTAACTTCAAACCACAGGTCTAATACTGTAATACTAGTGTTTGAAACATCAATCATGTCGGCCCATTAGATTATTTTTCAAATAGATATTGGGCCAAGAAAGAAATCTGCAAAAAGTAAAAGTAAGTAATACCAAATAAAAAATCTAAGGCACGATTAGAGTTGCTGTGGACCTCTTCTACGATGGCCTAAAATACACTTCATACCCAATACAAGTCACCACGCAAATCTGTCAAATCTAAAACAGAGAGAATGACAAAAAGAGAAATTACGATTCAAAATACTCTCCAATGTGACGTCATCTTAATTAACGTAAAATATAGAATGCAAACTATGATTATAATATTAATAACATCTATATAAATGGATTCACAAAAACGTGCTTGACACAATGAGAATAATTAAATTTATTTTTAAGTCATTTCAGTTTTTGAACTATTAACCTTTTTTTTTAATCATTATATAAAAGATCAAGATAATAGGAAGGAATTTCAGCGTAATTCTGAATCCTGAAATTTTTTGAGAAACTCATGCTATCTTTTTCCTTGTAAGGTCGACAGGAAATTATGCAATTCTTGTGAATTTAGTTATACGGGTTCCCTGCTGACGTAAAAACAATACTACTAAATGAATTTAACAGTAGTGAGCGCAAGTTGTACGTCACGATTTTAAATTTTCCCACACAACTATGCAGTGACAGAAATAAAATACCTGGGAGTGGTAATTAATAAAGGAAGAAACTTTTTCAGGAGACAAAGGGAAGTAATGAAAGAAAAGGCAATTAGGATGGCAAATAATGCATACTCAGTAATAAAAAAGAGCTGTAATAAATTGATGGTAGGGAAGACCTGGAATATTATATGGAGGAAAGGTGGTTGGATTTAGTAAACAAGAAATAGAAGAGCTCCAGAAACTTAACATAACATACAGAGTGATTTTAGGGGCAGGGCAGGGAGATGTGGTTGAGGTTTTAAGAGGAGAGATAGGGGCAACATCAATGGTAGCAAGGGTGATGAAGGGAAAGCTTACATATTACAGAAGCATAGTAACAGAGAAAGAACAAGTTAGAAATGAACTGATGAGAAGAATACTTGAGGACATGAGAGAAAAAGGATATTTTGGTTTTATGAATGAAGTGGAAAAATATAAAAAGGAATTAAAACTGAGGGATTCACAGATAGTAAAAATGAGCGAAGATGAGATGAAGAGGGAAGTGAATAAATGGGATACAGAAGAGTGGAGAAGAGCATTGCAAAAGAAAAACAGTGTAAGGATATATCGTATGAATAAGAAGGATATTGAGGAAGAGAGATGGTATGATAATACATACGGGGCAATTCTTATGTATAAGGCAAGGACTAACACATTGAAATTAAATGATAGAAGAAGATTTAGTGGTGGGGAAGTAGGGTGTGAAGTGTGTGGATGGGACATGGAAAATCTGCAGCACTTCATTGTGAATTGTGAAGGTTATGAACTGGAGAGGCAGGGGGTAAGAGTATTGCAGAGACCACATGAGGAGGATGAAGAGCAAATGTTGGGGAAATTTTTATTTGAAAGAGATGAAGTGAAAATGGAGAGAAACAAGGAAATTTTGGAAAAAATGATAATGAAAAGGAAAATACTTACAGCTAGAAGATAAGAAACGCCAAAAGGGGAGCTGTTACAACAGCATTCAAGTCAAGTCAAGTCACTTTGATTGAGTGAGTTTGAGGGCTTGTGAATAGATGATGGTGATGTCTCTGATTAGTTCCGGATAACTAATATTTCCTTAACTAAATCTTTCGGTAAATATGTAGATTAGCGGCCCGGCCGGAAAAAAAATTTGGGTTTAAATATTATCGTTCATTCGTGTCGGAATATTCCTGCGCATTTGAGGGTAAATATGTAGATTAGCGGCCCAGCCGGAAAAAAAAATTGTGTTAAATATTATCGTTCACTCGTGTCCGAATATTCATGCGCGTTTGAGTCCTTTTCTAATTATTATTCTATAAACAATTAGGATTATATACTGGGGGGCTATGCCCCCCAGACCCCCCCCCCCCAATTTAATGAAACTCAGGATCATCGTAGTGTAGTCTCCCCATTATGTTTACCCACACACAAGCCGTCAACTTAAATGTACTCCAAAAACGTGAAACATTTTGGAACACGGACGAAATAGTATGTCCCATCATTCGCGCCGATAATCTACATATTTACCCGTTTGAGTCCTTTTCAAATTCTTATTCTATAAACAATTAGGATTATATACTGGGGGGCTGTGTCCCCTAGACCCCCCAAATTTAATGAAACTCAGGATCATCGTAGTGTGGTCTCCCCATTGGGTTTACCCCCACACGAGCCGTCAACTTAAATGTACTCCAAAAATGTGAAACATTTTGGAACACGGACGAATTAGTAGGTCCCATCGTTCGCGCCGATAATCTACATATTTACCAATCTTTCTATATATATTTGTAGTAATTAAAAAATATAACCCTGGTGATTGGTCACATCTGACGCTACCGTCTGACGTCATAAGAGATATGCTGTAGCCCAAAACTGTAGCCAACTAACAGCGCCATCTACTGTGTGCCCTGAATCTGAAGTATTACCCACGATTTATTAAAATTGACTTCTCAGTTGAAAATAAGCCAACTATAATTAAAATACTGGGTAACACTTCAGTTTCGGGGCGCATGGTAGGTGGCGCTGTTTATAGGCTACAATATATGTCTTATGATGTCAGATATGAACAATTACGGTGTTATATTTTTTTGTATATGAATATATACTGGGGGGCTGCACCCCCCAGACCCCCCTAAATTGATTGAAACTCACGATCATCGCAGGGTAGTTCCTCCGCAGTGATATCTCCCCCATGAGCAGTCCCCTTTAATTTACTGGGGTTTTTTCCTGGCAGAAAAACCTAACCTAATTACAAACAATTCTTACTTTTATGTTTCTTGATTAGTTTATGTGCCTCTAAATCATCTAAAAGTTTTTCGCAGTCATGCAAAATAAACCCGAAGAAGCACAACTAGAGCACGAAAAAGCCATAACGAAAGAGAAATAAAGCAGGTTCTATTTATAGCTACGACGTTGCCAGTAAAAAATACCCCCCAAAATCCAATAAAAGACATCAAGAAACCTTACCTAACTTAGAAAAAATATATAAACGAGCAGAGGCGCAGATATTTAGTAAATAATAGACTAATATAGAAAATATAATAGAAGCCAGCAAATTAACTTTCAAACTTTTGACTCATTCCTGTGGATGCAGTTTCTTTTTATTGTATATTTTTGGGGACTTTGATTTTGACAGACTCCTATGGAGGCTTTAAATTATATATTGTAGATGCATGGTTGGACATTCCTCTGGATTGTTCAATTGTATATTATAGATGCATGATCTGAGAAAATCCTATGGATGCTTTATGTGGGTGGATTTGATGGATACGGATGACCTTTGATAGGCCCTTGTGGCTTTTGTCATCCGTGAAATTATGTTATGTTATAACAAACCATGGTGGACAGAAGAATGCAGCAAACAGGTGGCTCTGAGGTGGAAGGCTAAATGTACTAATGAAAGAAACTTCACTCTACAGAACACCATAGCCTTTAATAGACAAAAAGCTATAGCACAAAGGACAATTAGAAGAGATAAAAAATATCTTTACAAAAATTTATTTGTAATATAAACTTTAGAACTCCAATTCAAGATATCTGGTTCTTTTTTTAAAAGTTCAGAGGCACTTATAGAGAACAAACATTTCCTCTTATTCAAAATGGTAATCCAGTGCTAGGTGAAAAAGAAAAGGCAAATATTTTGGGACAGAATTTTGAAGATATTCTTAAAGATGGAGATCCAGTTATTTTAAATGAACAACAAAATAAACTGATCAGTGATGCTACAAAAGACTTATCAGAAGATTTTAACAAGGAATTCACTTGGGAAGAATACATTGATAGCTTAATCAGCATCTCAGAAAAAGGAGGAAAAGCCATGGGATCTCACTTAATACATAAAGCATTCCTAACAAATGTTCCACCAGAATATAAAAAGAAAATCTTAAAAATATTTAATAGCTGCTGGTCACTAGGTAAATTCCCATTCACATGGAAAGAAACATTATTGATACCCATAAAAAAACCTGATCAAGATCCTGCAAATCCAGGATCATATAGACTAATTTCCTTACTCTCTATTTTGGGCAAATGCTTTGAGAAAATGATTTACAATAGACTTTATTGGTTTCTTGAAAAAAAAACTATAATAAAATCTTTCCAATGTGGTTTTTGTAAGAAACACAGTTCAATTGATCAACTAGTGAAATTAGAAAATTTTATTAGGGTAAATGTAAAACAAAAACAGCACATTATAGCACTATTCCTCGATATCAAAAAAGCATTTGATCTGGTCCCACATCAGGCTCTAATGTACAAACTTGCAAAATCTGGCGTAACAGGAAGAGTATTAACAATTCTAGTCAATTATCTTAAAAACCGCTCATTCTTATCAGCTTTAAATTTGATAGAGGAATACCACAAGGTTCAATATTGTCACCTATTCTATACACAATTTTCAACAATGACATGCCTCAATTAATAAACTGCAATATATCCTATCCTGTTTTGCAGATGATCAGGCAATATACACCAGTGGGAACACACTACAGGAAGCTGAAGAAAATCTTCAAATAGTCGTTAATAAAATAAAAGATTTCTGTGACGACACATGGGGAACTACAATTAACATTAATAAAACTAAACTAATGTATTTTACAAAAAAAGAATACTTAGAACACCATTTATATCAATAAATAACCAAAGAATAAAAGATGTTAAAGAAAATAAATTTCTAGGTCTCTTTTTTTGATGCACCTTACTTGACCTGGAAATGTCATATAAATTACTTTGTATTAAATTGCCCAAAACGCCTGAATATACTAAAATCTTTGAGTAAATTATCATACGGAGCTAACCAAAAGTCATTACTTATATTTATTAAGGCATATATTATTCCGCCTGCCAATCTGTAAAAAGAAACTACATGTTATTGTTAATGCAGGAATTAAAATTAGTATTGTAGCAATGAGGTCTTCTTCCATTGCCTCTCTTTATGGTGTAACTTATATGCTACCACTTCAATATCAGAGATTTTGTTAGCATGAAATACTTTTTAAAAATACTTTCATCACCAAATAACCATATTTTGAAAGAAAACTTCAATATTCACAAAAAAGCTGTCACAGAATTTATGTGGACTACCTGAAACAAACCGCCTTATTACTATAGCGCTATCAATCTATGTAATAAACTTGGCATAGACCACTTCATATATAGGGAATCCTATATTAGTAATATACCACCTTGGGAGAACAGGAAATTACCTATACAATCAAATTTACCAATAACTTACTCAAAATCAATATCAAATATCAGCAAAACACTAATGGAAGATTACATCAACAACAGTTTTACCGGAATCCAAAAAATATATTCAAGACTCTGCTCAATGTTACTCTTGGAAATTGATGGAGATTATACCGTACTTTTCACTGATCTATTTGCCATTAAAAAGGCACTTAGTCATTGCAAAAACTACTCTGCTACATCTGCCGTTATACTTACTGACTCACAATCTAGCCTCTATATATTAGAAGACCACAGAACAAACCACCAATCATACTCAAACCTAGTTAATGAAATAATATCATTGTGGTATTCCCTTCAGAGTAACAATCATAAAATATATTTTCAATGGATACCCTCTCACATAGAGATAGTGGGAAATGAAAAAGCAGACCTATTAGCTAAAGCCTCCCACAATTTTAATAACATTGAAAACACTCCATTCTTTAAAAGCGAAATTGTAAACTTATTAAGAGAAAAGATACAAAAAGAATACTCCTCTATTTGCGAAAGATCTGTAATTTCTACTCAATTTGGTGAAATAAAAAACAAATTCAATCATGGGCTATGGTCATTTGATAAACATAGGAGACTCGAAACTGCACTTGTCAGACTGAGATCAGGACATGTAGGCTTAAATTGCTACCTAAACAAAATTAAGTTAAAAAACTCACCAAATTGTCATCACTACAATTTACCTGAGACAGTAAAACATTTTCTATTGGAATGTCCTGCTTATAATATAAAAAGACAAAAAATGATAGGCAATCTAAGCTTACTGAATATAAAAATTATAACTCTAAAAACCCTTTTGGGAGGAGGTGGTTTCAACCCACATACCCAAGAAAAGCTAAAAAAATACTTCTTAAATTTCTTGCCTCTACTAGAAAATTTTCAAAATTATAAAACTTAAACTGCTTATACGAACATTTAAAAATAATGAATATATTACTATTATAGGTACCTAGTATACACCAACTTGATTATCACAATAACTATAGATAACTCAATATCCATAAACAAGGTCTACTTGATCAGTCAATCTATTTATCTTAATTCCCCGATTAACAAATTTAACTTGTCTATAAATACCTATGTAAATGTTACCTTTGACTAAATCCAGTCAAGAACATATTCTGGTTCAAATATTAAGGATACTAACATGGTTCCACTTCTTTTCTGAAGCCCTATGGAGAGGAGCCCCATAGGTGAAGATTGGTGTGGGTTTCTATTCTATTAACTATAACTATCACTTTCAATTATCTCAGGAACCAGATGTGGCTCAAAATTAATAAATATCTTTAAACTTATTTATACAGGTATTCACCCTTTAAAAAAAAGGAAAGAAAAGAGAGAATCAATAGCTCACCTAATTATAATATAAACTCATAATTATACCAATTATACAGTGCAGCAAACTGTGTTGTGTCTAACTCTCTTAAACCTCACTATCTTTAACACACCTTCGTTTAAAAAACACAAATTAATGAAGAACAAATAAAAAATACTGGTCTGGTGGGAAGGCATACTCCATCCAAGAGGAGTGAATCCCTCTACAAAAAAAAACTATGCAGAGGGGGTGACAGCTAACGGCAGGTAAACATAACATAGCATAATTTTCCGGATGACAAAAGCCACAAGGGCCTATCAAAGGTCATATGCATCTGTCAAAACCCACCCACAAAATGCATTCATAGGATTATGTCAGATCATGCAACTACAATATACAATTTGAACCATCCACAGGAATGTGTCAAAAACTGTACCCACAGGAATGAGTCCAGAATACCCCCTAAATTTAACCCTCCCTCCCTGCGTTTGAATACATTCAAGTTTGGACTATCTACTATCTCAGGTGGCAAACTATTCCAGTAATCTACCGCTCTATCAGTGAAAAAATATTTTCTAACATCCAACCTGCACCTCTGTTTTTTTTTATTTTTAAGTGATGACCCCTACTCCTATTACTAATTAATATATCCTTAATGTACCCTATTTGCTCTATTTTTGGCCTCAATACAGATGGACGTGAGCAAAGCTCCCTACAAATTCTGTGTTTTGAATGATTTTTGTGAAACTTGAACATGATTTGTGAACAAAGAAAAGGAATTTAGTTATTGTTGAAGCGAATGTGATATAAATGGACAGTATTATTTCGCCACAAAGACCCAAATTTTTGCCCCGTTTAAAAAAAACACCGCCACAGAGAGGTTGAAACAAAAGGTAAACAAAGACTCAAGATGGTGGAAGGTGGACGCTGTGGCGCTAATGTGAGTACGCTTAAAACCGAATGTAATGGCAAAAGAAATGCCACAAATAATAAGAAAGACATGGATAAAGATAACACTATCCCTAAAGGGGAAGCATATAATTGCGGTGAATGTGGTGAGTTGGTAAAAGAGAGTGACAAGGCCATAGAATGTGAAAAATGTGTACTCTGGTTCCACACAAAATGCACAAAAGTTTCTGACAGCCTTTACCAAGTATTAACAGATGAACCAGACGAATGCCATTGGTACTGCCAAAACTGCAAAAGGGGGGCAAAAAAGCTCTACCAGAGTATAGTAGCAATGACAGGAGAAATACAGAAAATAAACCAAGTGAGCCAAGAACTAAGCGATGTGAAGATGAACCTAGGAGAGAAAGTGGGGGAACTGAGTGACAACAACATCTCTTTAGAAGCCAGAATTCTTCGACTAGAGGAAACACAGCAGTGCTTAGAGGTAAACCCCCAACAGACAGGGCTTGGGAGATTAACTGAAGAACAGCTAATTGAGCAAATAGTCAGCAAAACAACTGACACAGTAACAAAATCATTGGCTGACAAAGTTGATCTGAAATTGAATGAGAAGGAAGACCAAGAAGCTATTAAATTAAACCTTATCATACATAATCTACCTGAGACAAACTCGAAGGAGAGTGACATAAACAGAGTAACCAAACTTATTCAGGAAGAGTTTAAACTTAAGATCAACATCAATAATGCACAAAGGATGGGAAAGCCAAACTGTGAACGTGCCCGACTACTCAGGATAACAATGGCCAGCTTAAGTGAGAGGAAGCAGATATTGATCAAGGCTAAAGAATTACGTAATAGCTTGCACCCTATCCGCAACCAGATTTATATACGTCCTGATCTAACCAAGAAACAATTGGAGGAGTCAAAAAACTTGAGGGAACAACTGAAGGACCAACAAGTAAAACAACCAAACAAAAGGTGGATAATAAGAAAGGGAAAAGTGGTGGAAACAAGCGAACAGAACTAAGAATAGCATATACCAATACAGATAACTCACTTATGAACAAATATGATGAGCTCTGTGCTTTAGTAAATGACAAGCAATATGATGTAATACTAATAACAGAAATTAAACCCAAACATGGGGAAGTGCCAGAGTTATCTGTTATGCAAATTCAGGGATACGATATATTCACCAGTGATTTATATGCAGAAAATACCAGAGGGGCATGTATATATGTAAGATATACACTTAATGCTAAACAGATCAAGCCACCAATGGACTCATTCCAAGACTGCACATGGGTAACTATACAGGGATGTCACAACAACAACTTGCTTTTAGGAGTCATCTATAGATCCGGCTCGCCTCTACTTGCAACTACACGAGACACAGCGTTACAGGATACTCTCAGGTGGACAACTAACAAACAGAAAACCTCATCTACTCATCACAGGAGATTTTAATCATCCGAGCATCACCTGGAACCCATCACCTCAAACGCCGAACATAGACAATCCTGCATCCAGATTCGTTGAATGTGTACGAGATATATATTTACATCAGCACATCACCCAGACAACCAGATATAGAAATGAGCAGACTCCAACATTGGATGATCTTGTGTTTAGTAATGAGCAAGGGATGATTGAATAACTAGTACATCATGAGCCACTAGGAGCAAGTGATCATGTCAGATTGGACTTCAAATTCATCTTCTGCACAACACCTCAGGAAAAGAAGAGGACAATATGGAACTACAAGCAGGCAGACTATGAAAAAATGAGAGAAGATCTAAGCATTGAATGGGACGAATTGCTTGCGGGCAAGTCGACACAAGAAGCCATTGATATACTACAATCAAGAATCATGAAGGCAGTGAAGGATCATATACCAACAAAAAATTTAAAGAGTAAGAACAAACCACTATGGATGAACAAGGATGCCTTCCGGAAAGCTAGGAAAAAGTTCCACCATGGATAAGATATCTGAATACAAAGAGCAGACTTGACTGGGTAGCTTACACAGAAGCTAGAAATTCAGCTACACATGCATCAAGGCAGGCCCGTAAGGAATTTGAAAAAAAATTAGCAAAGGAGGCCAAGACCAATAACAAAGCCTTTTGGAACTATGTCAACAACCGCAGGAAAACTCAAACTGATGTAGGTGACCTTAAGGATACACATGGTAACTTTGTAAGTGACGATAAGGATAAAGCCGAAACACTAAATGAGCAATACTTTAAGACCTTAACACAAGAGGACAGAAGTAACATTCCAGACTTTGAGCCTAAACCCCTTCAGTATGAGGTGCTAGGAACAATAGAAATTACAGAGAGCATGATTTTTAAGCAACTGAATTCACTTTGAACTGATAAATCTCCGGGAAACGATGACCTAGGCCGTAGAGTTCTCAGAGAAGTAGCAAAGGAAATAACCAAACCTCTGACAGCAATATTCCAATCCAGCATCACCAACTCCGAGCTTCCAGAACAGTGGAGGGAAGCGAACATCACTCCCATTCACAAGAAGGGAAATAAGGCTGACCCAGCCAACTATCGCCCAGTATCTCTAACCTCAATAATGTGCAAGATGCTAGAGAGAATTATCTCTGAGGCAATGATACAACATATCAAAGCCAATAATCTTAGATGTGTCCAACAACATGGTTTCTCTAAGGGAAAATCTACAGTAACAGATCTCTTAGAAGCGCTGGATATATGGACAGAGGCTCTCAGTCACTGCTTACCAGTGGATATCATTTACCTGGACTATGCAAAAGCATTTGACACACTCCCACATGAAAGACTACTTAGAAAAGTGAAGTCACTTGGTATCGTTGGTGACCTCCTGCAGTGGATCCATGGTTTTTTGACGGAGCGTAGGCAAAGAGTGATAGTAAGTGGTACAGCATCATGTTGGAAACCAGTTACAAGTGGCGTACCACAGGGATCTGTGATGGGCCCCCTTCTCTTTATGATATTTGTCAGCGATATACCTGACAAACTACAAAACTTCATATCACTCTTTGCAGATGACACAAAGATATATGCAGCTGTCCAAAACTGTGAAGGCAACTCCCATACTAACAGTTTACAGGCAGACTTAAAAATGTTACAAGAATGGTCAGTTAAAATGCAAATGAAGTTTCACCCTGATGAATGCAAAGTAATGCACATGGGAAATAGCAACCCCCAGCACAAGTACAAAATGACAAGAGATGATGGAACAGATAACACACTACAGAACACCACAGAAGAGAAGGACCTGGGAGTCCTTATTGATTGCAATCTAAGCTTTAGTAACCACGTCCAAGCTCAAGTCAACAAAGCCAACAAGATACTTGGGGCAATTAAGCATACATTCCAATATCTAGACAAAGATCCTTCCTCCCCCTGTACAAGAGTCTCATTCGACCCCATCTGGAGTATGCATCAGTAATCTGGTCTCCAAAAACTAAAAGAGACAGAGATATCGTAGAGAGGGTACAGCGTAGAGCAACACGCATGGTTCACAATATCTCTCATCTCTCCTATTCAGAGAGACTAAAAGCCCTTAATCTACCTACCCTATACTTTAGAAGACAGAGGTCAGATGTTATACAACTACAGCAATACCCCGATTACTGCGGGTTCGATTACTGCGGTTTTCGATTTAGTGCGATTGGTAGTTTGACACCAAAAGTTCAAATACAGCATGTAGAATTCGATTTAATGCGGTACCCGAGAATTGCAAAAATATTGCAAGCCCATTAATGTAGACTTTAAAATTCTATTAATTTTGGACAATGCTCCGGGTCACCCAACGGCACTTAGTGACTTATGCGAAAATGTTAAAGTTGTATTTTTACCACCCAACACGACATCTCTGTTGCAACCGATGGATCAGGGGGTGATAGCAACTTTCAAGGCCTATTATTTACGAAAAACATTTGCCCAGGCAATTGAAAAAACAACGGGAGAAAATGCTATGAACCTTACGGAATTTTGGAAAAACTTTAACATAAAGAACGCTGTGGAAAACATTAATGATGCATGGCGTGAGGTCACAGCTAGCAATATGAGGGCAGTGTGTAAAAATATAATTCCTCACTGTGCAAATGATTTTGCAAGCTTCGAGGCGGAAGTTACAGGGGCTGTAACGGAAATTATGCAACTTGGGCTAGAAATGGGAATGGCGGATATGGACGATGGCAACGTTAGGGAATTGCTCGACTCGCATAATGGAGATCTCAATGACGACGAACTTCTAGATTTAGAGCAAGAACGTGCATACGATGACGAAGACAATGACGAAACGGAAGAAATGGCAAAAACGAAGGAATTCACGATAAAAGAACTCGATTCTATTTTTCGGACATTTGAAGATGGAAAGCAAATGATAATGGATGCAGACCCGAATGTAGAAAGGGCAATACAAGTAAGAAGACAGATAGAAAATGCGCTAAGTTGTTATCGGGTGATGTACAAAGAGAAGAAGAAGGCATCGAGAACGCAAACAACCCTTTTACAATATTTTCATAAAAAATGACATTTACTGTATCTTTTTTTCATATGCTCATGAAACTTAATAAACAGTAATACTGTATATTATATGGTGTCCAATCATTTGTTTCCTTATTTATTTACGTCGCATCTATATCGCATTTACACACATTTTTCAAAAGTCTAGACATCAATCTACGATTTTACATGTATTTATATCTTCGATTAATGCGGTTTCGCTTACTGCGGTGTTTTTACCGCACAAATTAACCGCAGTAACCGGGGTATTGCTGTATATAAGATTTCACATGGACACGACAAACTGCAAATAGGAAACCACTGTAAGCTGTGCGGCAGGTTAATGTTTACTCCGGGTCTCTCGACTAACACAAGAGGACACTGCTTTAAGTACCAAGTGCAGAGCTCATCCAGCCCAAGAGCCAATTTCTTCCCGACAAGAGTCACTTCAATATGGAACAAACTCTCAACAGAAACTGTAATCAGCAAAACTGTAAATATCTTTAAGTCAAGATTAGAAAAAGAATGGAACACCACAAAGACCTACACAGTTATATATTCACATATTGAAAAATCCGTTCTGCATACAACAACTAAAAACAACAGTACGGTCTCATTACCCAAGAGGGTACCCATCGACCAGGATTCAAGGTAAATTATATATATTGAGTGTGCTAGAGAAGATGTTTGGCAGCATTATGTCAAAGAAGTTGAAGGGATGAACAAAATGGATTTAGAGCTGGAAGAGGAACTATGGATAACTTGTATATCCTCCAAATTTTACCAAGTATTGCAAAAAGTCCTGTTACACTCATACTGCAGTTAGACACGTTTTTATTGTTCTAACTTATCAAAGATAGTGGGGAATTAAGAAGTTTCTTCTTGTGGTGATCTCCACCTCTATGACCTATCAGCCACATGCCCTAGTCCTATGTGCCTTTCATACCTTGACTTAAATGTGGCTATTGTAGGTGCAGTTACTACACTTTCTGGAAGTGCATTACAGGGTTCAATAACCCTAAGGGCAAACCAGTTCCCTTTCATCATAGTGCCCCAGTGGTCAGGTTTACACAGTTTAATGGAGTGGCCCTGCAGCTGGTTAGTGTTAACTAAGCTGAAAGAAAGTAGTATAGGGAACGTCTTCATAACTGTGCAAGAGCTTGAATGTCTCAATCATATCCCTCTAACTCTTCTCTCTTGTAACATCTGCACACCAAGGTATTGGCAAGTCACTCATAAGGCACCTGGGCGAGGCTTGGTACCAGCTTTGCTGCTCTCCTCTGCACCCTCTCTAGGGTCTGGATGTCCTTCACCAGGTATGGAGACCATAACTGGGCTTTATAGTCCAGAATGGGCCGGACTAAAGAGAGAGTGGCAGCAAGATGTCCTTAGTAAGCACACTGAAATTCCTCCTGAGAATGCCCAGTCTGCTGTTCGCTTTGGCAGCCACAGTTGCAACATGGGTCAAGGACTTGAGGTCATCAGCCACAATTATACCAAGGTCCTTTTCCTGGTCAGATTTCCCCAGCTTACTGCAATTAAGCTGGTAGTCTGCTTGCTGGTTGCTGCGGCCTATATGCATGGTCTTGCACTTGGTGGTGTTGAATGTGAGCAGCCACTTACTGCTCCATTCCTCCAGGCGTTTCATGTCTCATTGGAGGGCATCTACATTGTCCTTGGTCTTCAAGACTGTATACCTTTGCATCATAAGCAAACAGACTCACAGATGATTCAAGGCTGAAGGCAATGTCATTTACGTACACCAGGTAAAGGACCAGTCCCAGGACTGACCCCTGTGGAACTCCACTTAGCACTGGTAGCCAACCCGAACACTCCTTCCTGATGCAAACTCGATGTCTCATCTGTGAGAAAGCTTCTAATCCAGTTCAAGACATTTCCAGTTACTCCTATTGCTTTTAGTTTCACCATCAAGCTTTCTCAAAGTCTAGGTAGTTCACATCCATATAGTGTCCGCAGTCCACTGCATTGACCAGGTCGTCTAGGTAGCACAACATATTGGTTAGGCAACTCCTGTTTTTCCTGAAACCATGTTGTGCATCGGTTATCAATGCATTATCTGTGAGGTGCTGCACAATATCTTCCCTTATGATCTTTTCCATGATTTTGGACACTATACTGGTCAATTACACTAGGCGATAGTTGAGTGGGTTTGTCTTTTGTCCTTTTTTGTGTATGGGTGAGATGTTGGCCTTCCTCTAGTCAAGTGGAACATCGCCAGTCTTCATAGATGATAAAAATATGTCCAGTAGTGGTGCACAAAGAATGTCAGAACACTGTCTCAGTACATATGGTGATATTCCATCTGGACCTGGTGCCTTGCTGTCATTTAGCTCTTGAGAGTTTTTCTGGATGTCTTTCATCGTTATGGTGATGTCTTGTAGCTGGTTTCTGATGTTGAAGTGCCTAGGCTTGTGCCTTCCCTCACAAACACTGTGTTGAAGGCTTTGTTCATTTCCTGTGCAATGGCTCTTTCATTCTCTATGTCTTCTCCATTGTGGTCTTCAGTTTTGTGATGCAGTCCTTTACTGTAGTTTTGGAGCATACATATGCCGAAAAGTGTTTAGTGTTACTGGTTGCATCCTTTCCTACCTTCTTATCGTACTCATATTTTGCCATTCTCATTGCCAAAGTTGCAGGGTTCCTTCCTATTTTATACTGTTCACGGTTTCTATCAGTTTTGTTTGCCCTGTATCTGCTCCATGTGTCTAGTTTCTTCCTTATTATTTTTGCAATGCAGTACTCATCCACTTTGGCCTGGTTTCATGTTGTAGTGATCTCTGAATGTTTCCCATTTCTGGCTTGCAGTTTTGTCCCTCATATGCATATCCCAGTCTATCTCCTAAAACAGGTCTCTCATTTTCACATTATCAGCCTTGAAATAATTAAGTTTCCATGAACAGTGGTCTTGCATCCTTGGCTTGGAATCTGGTTTGATGGTGAAACACAGGACAGCGTGCTTGCTAAATCCTAGTGGGGAAAGGTATTTGACATTATCAATTTCACCAGCTATCTTTGTGAAAACAAGGTCAAGTCTGGACGGATGGTCAGTGTTCCTTAGATGCGTCCATTTCCTCCACATTTTTGGTCCAAAAGTTGCCATTTACTGCCTCCAAAAAGTTTGTTGCTTGTGTAACACCCTGAGTGCTCTCCCTAACTCTGTTCTCTTCCCAGTTAATATTTTCCATTATTAAAGTCTCCACTAACTGAAGGCTGTACACATGTTGCGGACGAAGTCCATCATGCTGGCCTGCATGTTATTGATGGAGGACTTCAGAGTAAATTGAGATGACAATAGCGCTGCCTACTTTAGGCTATTTCTGCCCCAGGGTTGCCACAACTGGTACTAAAGTACCAGATTTGGTTCTTTTAAGGGTGTCTAAAACAGCAAAAGTACCAAATTACTACAAAAAGAACCAAATCAAGGCCAATTTTATCATGTATTCATTTAATTAAGTTATTGTTAAGTATGATGAGGATCTTGTTATTTAAAACATAAATGGTTCTATTGCACTAATTTAAGACAAATTCTTGAGAATTCTTGTATCCTCCCTCATAAAATTTACATTTGGTTCTTTCTGTTACTTTTTAACTCCAAATTTTTGTTCTTTTTCAAATTTGCTTGTGGCAACCCTGTAATTTCTGCCTCAAATTATTATTTTTAAGTTAATTCCAAAGTGTGGGGATCCCCCACACACCCCTGATTTTTTTAAATAAACTAGTAATATTCCTAATTTGAAAGCCTAACATTAGATCCATATTCAAAAGGTGATTGCTAAATGTTGTTAGGCTTCTAGTGTTTCTATCACGTTCCTTGTCGCATATAAGACTCACCCTGAGCGCTATTTAAATCAATCATATTTTCTTTAAAATTGATTAATATGAAATGTCCAGATCATATTTTAATTCAGAAAAAAAAATTCCCTTCAAAGTGATATATATTATAATATGATGATTCCAATTAACAATGTGGCTACTGGCTCCTAAGATGACGACCAATCTATTTTTTGTCAGAACTTAGAAACAGTAACAAAGTATCACTAAACTTAATTTCATCAGCATTGCATCAAAAATGGGCATTCCTAAGTAATTTGATGAGCTGAATAACATTTTTTCTATAACTTTTATTGATTACAAGGATCTAAAACCCTGGGAATGACGGCGGTGTCATTTTTCAATTTACCGACTTCAGCTCATCACTGTTGCTGTGGTGGAGCTTGCAGGCCTTGTTAAGAAAATAGTAAAATCCCAATCTAAAGAAATAGCTGAATCCCAATCTAAGGAAATAGTCAAATCCCAAGCTAGAGAAATAGCCAAACCACAATCTAAAAAAATAGTCAAATCCCAATCTAGAGAAATAGCCAAACCACAATCTAAAGAAATAGTCAAATCCCAATCTAGAGAAATAGCCAAACCACAATCTAAAAAAATAGTCAAATCCCAATCTAGAGAAATAGTCAAATCCCAATCTAGAGAAATAGCCAAACCACAATCTAAAGAAATAGTCAAATCCCAATCTAGAGAAATAGCCAAACCACAATCTAAAGAAATAGTCAAATCCCAATCTAGAGAAATAGTCAAATCCCAATTTAAAGAAATAGTCAAATCCCAATCTAGAGAAATAGCCAAACCACAATCTAAAGAAATAGTCAAATCCCAATCTAGAGAAATAGCCAACCTACAATCTAAAGAAATAATCAAATCCCAATCTAGAAAAATAGCCAAACCACAATCTAAAGAAATAGTCAAATCCCAATCTAGAGAAATAGTCAAATCCCAATCTAAAGAAATAGTCAAATCCCAATCTAGAGAAATAGTCAAATCCCAATCTAAAGAAATAGTCAAATCCCAATCTAGAGAAATAGACAAACCACAATCTAAAGAAATAGTCAAATCATAATCTAGAGAAATAGCCAAGCCACAATCTAAAGAAATAGTCAAATCCTAATCTAGTGAAATAGCCAAACAACAATCTAAAGAAATAGTCAAATCCCAATCTAGAGAAATAGCCAAACCACAATCTAAAGAAATAGTCAAATCCCAATCTAGAGAAATAGCCAAACCACAATCTAAAGAAATAGTCAAATCCCAATCTAGAGAAATAGACAAACCACAATCTAAAGAAATAGTCAAATCCTAATCTAGAGAAATAGCCAAACCACAATCTAAAGAAATAGTCAAATCCCAATCTAGAGAAATAGCCAAACCACAATCTAAAGAAATAGTTAAATCCCAATCTAGAGAAATAGCCAAACCACAATCTAAAGAAATAGTCAAATCCTAATCTAAAGAAATATCCAAATCCCAATTTAAAGAAATAGTCAAATCCCAATCTAGAGAAATAGCCAAACCACAATCTAAAGAAATAGTCAAATCCTAATCTAGAGAAATAGCCAAACCACAATCTAAAGAAATAGTCAAATCCTAATCTAGAGAAATATCCAAATCCCAATTTAAAGAAATAGTCAAATCCCAATCTAGAGAAATAGCCAAACCACAATCTAAAGAAATAGTCAAATCCCAATCTAGAGAAATAGCCAAACCACAATCTAAAGAAATAGTCAAATCCTAATCTAGAGAAATAGCCAAACCACAATCTAAAGAAATAGTCAAATCCCAATCTAGAGAAATAGCCAAACCAAAATCTAAAGAAATAGTCAAATCCCAATCTAGAGAAATAGCCAAACCACAATCTAAAGAAATAGCCAAACCACAATCTAAAGAAATAGTCAAATCCCAATCTAGAGAAATATCCAAATCCCAATTTAAAGAAATAGTCAAATCCCAATCTAGAGAAATAGCCAAACCACAATCTAAAGAAATAGTCAAATCCCAATCTAGAGAAATAGCCAAACCACAATCTAAAGAAATAGTCAAATACTAATCTAAAGAAAGAGCAAAATCCCATTCTAAAGAAATAGCCAAATGCTGATCTAAAAGAGGGGCACAAGTATTTGAAGTATTCTAAAATAATTTAATTTTGAATAAGTTCAGTCATGATTGGTCTAGCATTTAAACTCTCATAAGACATTCCTATACAAAGGATGAACTGAACCCCTAAAGTGCAATGGCTTCAGCAATGAAAGTTTTAAGATCAATACCCTATTTTTGGCCAATCAGATCACTTATTGGGTGGGAGTATTGCCTTTGTAATGCCTCTTCCTCAATTTTGACTTTTTTTCACTGGTTTGCTCATCTTACTCCTTTCCTATTCCAAAATTTCCCAATATGTTTTTTGTTTTATCCAAATATTCCCTATTGAAAAGCAATTAGCCTATTAATTTTCCTCATCCTCTATCTATGGCTGCTGTATGGCTATGTATTTAATTTTTATTTCACTATATCCTATGCACATAATAAGGAGGTGTCCTATGTCCTCCCTATCGCCCATACCCCTTGAGCATTGCTGCTGCTCATTATTCGCTCTGAATCAAAGTAATGTCATACATGTTCTCCTCTTCCACCATCCTTTCTTCCATATATAACTAATGATTGCTTCTCCTCCATTCCTTTACTCCCCTTTGTGTTCCATTTGTATATTCTATTTATCAATTCCTCTATCTACATGTTTAGTAGTTGGTCTTGGTTTCTGTTCAGTTCCTTTAGGTATCCTTTTATTTCCTTAGTTCATTTGTCCTTTTTATTCTCCCAAACTTCCTACATAACTCTCCTTACTAGCTCTTGTAGATGCAGTTTATGGTTCACTCGGATGACCTCTGATAGGTCCATGTGTCCTTGTGGCTTTCCTCATCCATGGAATTATGCTATGTTATGAGTCCTTTGCCATGCTATTTACAATGTATATAAGTTTGTTTCGCATTAGACAACTTATTGCTTGAGAGGAGAAACAAAATTAATGTTTAAGATCATCGTAATAAGTATGTCTTAATCACTTAGAGCACCGTGTGTCAATGTTATCATAATTCATATATTGGTTTGTGATTGAAAATGTATTTCAAGAACTTTTATAAGTTTGTTTTAACTGTTAAGTAGACATTTTTTTTATTGTAAAATTATATATAGCATAAATTGAAAATTTGACACGTTTTGTTTTACAACTAGCTTGTTTTTTCAGTTTTTATATTTTCCTAAATTTCATTAAGTATATTTGGGTGTAGAAGGATTGTGAAATATGTCAAAATGACTTCTGTTGGAGTTTTTCAAAAAGTACGAAAGACTCTTGATGAAAATGGGTATATGGAATCTCTTCCTTTAGAAGCTCTTCCTCTTGTGAATCACTTGCTTCGAGATCTACTGGAAACAAGACAAGAATTAAATACAAAAAAATCATCTTTAGAAAAATTAAAAGAGGTAAGTTTATGATAGTATTGATTGTTGGGAGACTTTAGTTGAATATGTTAATTCTACCAAGTGAAATAGTAATCGGCTCCTTGTCTGCACAGTATAATGTGGTTTGAAAGTCTTTTTGCCCCTACCAAAAGTAATAAGAACAATAGAGGAACAATATAATAATATCAAATCAATGTACTGGTTTTAGCATATTCACTTTCATTGCACTGAAGTCATGTCGCGCATTCTCCATGCTCTTGCCAGAATGCACACAATCATGTGCACATACACTTGCAATCAACCTCTCTTCCAAACTGTAGGAGCTCCTGTCAGAGACTTGAAGTAGAAAATTTAAACCATTTAATGGTGGTTTCAAAACCTTTGGACTACCCTATAGTATGGATTCATTTTTAGGATTGTTTTTCTTTTGTTTAGATCATCATTCATCCATTTTAGAACTTGTTAAGTGCAAAAGTCCCTATAAAAAAAGTTTGTAGTGGTTGTATGAAAGGTTCAGTTTTTATCAGCTGCCGAGAAGTGAAGCTGAATGACTCCATCTGGCAACTTACCATGCCTGATGTGGCTCAGCCTGACTTCAATCGCAACCGTTTTGACTCAGCTAAGCTCTAGCTCCAAATTACTTCTGATTTTTAATGAGGATGAATTACTGGTTATTCTAGAAAATAGCTATAAATCTAGAAGTGGCCCTTCTGCCCTCAGCAATAGTACAAAAGGTCAAAATGTCAATTATGACTTTGTCAAGTGATGTCTTAAGTTTTTGTGCTGTTTGAAGATCACTTCAGAACAACCATAATTTAGAATCTTGAAAAATGCTAAAGCTACTCAGTAATTGTAGTGACCTAAGAAGACTTACTTGCTAGTCCCCCTAACCCTCTTCTGCAAGGTGGCTGGCTCCAAAGAAATCCACCATGCTCCCTGGGTAGGTCCAGAGGTTGTGTAGTGTGAGCTTGTGTGGAGTTTGGGCAGTCTGTGAGTAAGTGTTTGATGTTGTCTGTGCTTTGGTTACATCTGGTGCATAATGGTGCTGGGGCAAGGTTTATCTCTCTTTGTATTGGAGTATAGTGGAGTGGCCGATGGAGCATAGTAGATTGGCTGGTAGAGCATAGTGGAGTGACCAGGGGAGCATAGTAGAGCGGTTGGTGGAACATAGTAGAGTGGTTGGACCTGAGTTGATGATTTCTCGGTGTATTCTAGTGATATATTCCATATAATGTTAAATCTTAACAACTTATTGAATTTTCTTTCGGGTACTATATTTAGTGGAGTCCTTGGAGTTGGAGTTAGCAAAGTAAATCACAACACCACCACTGATGAGTGGAGGTGCTCTCCTACCATTTTTGTATGGCAAAGGAGCTTCCCTTTTGCCATGTTTGGAGCAGATCTTGGATAACTCCACCTTTGAAGAGGTGGCAGCTTTCTCAGGAGCACATCCAACCTTTATCTAGCAGAGAGGGAGTGTCCCTCTCTCCTAATTCTATGGGTGAGGCGGCTCTTCCCTCAGCCTCTTCTTTGGAGTCTCCCTTGGACAACTCTACTTCTAGACCAGCGGCAACCCCTGTTTCCCTTCCACACAGGGCCAGCAAAAAGACAGGGCGCAGGAGGCCCAAAATTGACTGCTCCCGGCGGGAGTGACTCTATAGTGAAAATCTCTTTTGAGATGCAATGTTGGGGGGGGCCCGTCAGGTCGTGCCCCTGCTATTCCAGACTTTGTGACCTAATTGAAGCCTGTGGTGCCAGCCCTGCTTTCTTCCAGCCCCAAAGATGAACTAAGGCCATAGGCCTAGTGAGCCGCTGGTAGGATCCCAGACACTTTGAGGGGGATGGCCAGGTGGAGGCCCGTCCTGAGGTGGAATGGCTCTGGAAGTGCTCCAGCCCCATATGGAAGGGTCTTCCAAGAAGATGGAAAAAAGACTTGGTGGGAGACAACCCCGAGCCAAAGTCACCCCTGTGCAAGATCCTCATAAGGTGGCATGGACCCTTGAAGACTCACCCTCAGCTGACTTCGATGCGTGTGACTTTCATCGCACTGTGGCACGGTTGCCGAGGCCCTTTCTACTGCTCGGGGATTTGAATGGTAGACACCTCTTCTGTGGAGACTACTCGATCAATCCCAGAGGTCAAATCCTTGCCAACCTGATTGATGAGCTTGAGATGGGTGTCCTAAATGTGGATGCATTTACGCATCACTGCTCGAGAACCGCTTCATTTTCCTGCCTTGATCTATCTTTGTGCTCTCTGGATTCACAGCCTTATTTTGATTGGGGTTGGTCGAAAACCTCCATGGTAGTGATCACTTTCCCATTCAAATATCATTTTCAGGGCAACTGCCGCCGGAGAGACCACCTCGGTGTTGCTTGGCGCGGGCGCGGTGGCCTGCATTTCAGGAAATGATTGAATTCTCCATCTCAGTCGAGGAGTTTAGGTTGGTAGATGAGGCCGTTGAGTTCTCCGGCAACCTCATTGCCGCGGGCCTGACTACTATTCCTAGAACGTCTGGCCGTTTTGCACGCCGACCACTCCTGAGTTTACTCTGAGTGAGTTGTGTTCCGCTCTTACTTCGTGCGCGGACACCCCCCATGGTCCGGACGATGTCCCGTACGTCATGCTTCGACACCTGGGTGAGCGAGGCATGGCCTTTCTGTTAGATTTGTTCAACAGGATCTGGGTAGAGGGTCTCGTCCCAGATTCCTGGCGAATCGCTACTGTGCTCGCCTTTCGCAAACCGGGGAGAGATTACTCTAGTCCCGCCGGTTTCCGCCCAATCTCTCTAACCTCTTGCCTGTGCAAGTTGATGGAGAAATTGATAAATGTTAGATTAGCCTTTTTCCTGGACAGCGGAGGCCATCTGTCTTCCGCACATTGCGGCTTCCGCAAGTTCCACTCCACATCGGATGCTCTGCTCCGACAGGAAAATGCCGTCTGCGAGGCCTTCCTTCGTAGACAGCACTACGCCACGGTCTTTTTCGATCTGGAGAAGGCCTATGATACCGCATGGCGATACGGTATCATGGAGACTCTCCACACGATGGGGGCGAGGGGACGCCTCACAATGTTTATATCTGAATTTTTGCGAGATCGTCGATTCCGCGTACGGGTGGGGGGAGCCCTCTCCCGCCCAAAGGAGCAGGAAGAGGGTGTCCCGCAGGGAAGTGTCCTTAGTGTCACACTCTTTGCCCTGAGCATCAACGGCATCACCTCGGTGCTGCCGGAAGATGTTCTCGCTACGCTCTACGTGGACGACCTTTCGATCTCTTTTGGCGCGGCCCAGATGCCAACTCTGGAGCGTCGACTCCAACAGGCATTGAACCGCGTCTCTCGCTATGCCGAAGCGCACAGGTTTCGGTTTTATTTGGCCAAGACTAAGGTGGTGCACTTCTGCCGCCATCCACGGCTCCACCCCGACCCAGATTTGTTTCTTAATGGGGTGCGCCTGGATGTGGTTGAGTCGCACCGTTTCCTTGATCCTGTATTTGACCGACGCCTCACCTGGGAGGCTCATATTCGCAGCATTAGGTTTTCTTGTACCCGCGCCATGGACATTTTCCGTTCTGTGACGTTGAGCGCTTGGGGTGCTGATAGGGCTACTGCCCTACTTTTTTATCGATCCTTTGTTCGTTCGAAGTTTTATGCATCCGCAGCCGAGCATTTATTGCGGAAGGTGGATTCGATCCACCACACCGACCTTCGCCTTGCGACTGGTGCCTTCCGCACTTGTTCCATTGAGAGCCTGTTGGTCGATGCTGGGGAGATGCCAATCGCTCTACGCCGCGTGCAGTGCATCACTCGCCTGTACGTGAGAGCCCGGCGCCCGCCTCTGTCGCCAACAGCTCTCACTGCATCCGCAGCTGATCTCGATGGTGCCTATGCCGCCGAGAAACGCCACTCATACCCTAAGCCCTTTGGGTTTAGGGCCAGGAAACTCCGAGAGCTAGATATAGCTCTCGGGCCGGTGGCACCCCTGATTCTGCCCAGGATGCCACCCTGGAGGGTACCACATTTGGCTATTTGTCGCCACGCCTCTGCTCCCAAAGCTTGTACGAGTACAGCGCCGGGAGTATTGCGTTCGACCTTTTTGTAGCACACCTCGTGTCACGCTGGAACCGTGCCAGTATATACGGATGGCTCCAAGTCCCAAGAGGGGGTCGGCTTCCACGCCGTATCCCCTCTGTTTGAAGTCAGTGAGGCTCTGCCAGGCGCTGCATTTGTCTTTACGGCTGAGCTGGTGGCAATACACCACTCGGTACTGGAGATTACGCGACGTGCCCGGTTCCGAGACCGGATTGTGATCTATAGCCACTCACAAAGCGCCCTGAGTGCTCTCGGGGCATTGGAATCTCCGCATTCCCTGGTTCGCGATATCCGTGACGCCACGGTTTTGGCGACCCGGGCGGATGTCGAGATTATCTTGTGCTGGGTTCCTGGACATGTAGGAATTGCGGGGAATGAGGGCGCCAAAGAGTCCGCGAGGACTCTGCGACCGGACTAGCGTTTCGCTCTTCCTCACACCGACTACATGGCAGGAATACGGGTAGCTCTTCGGACTGCTTGGCAAAGAAGATGGGAGACGGTCGAAGGGAACTTAAAGTTGCGTGCCATTGCGCCCCGACTGTTCCCATGGACCTATCCCCCAATGCCGCGACGGCTTCGTGCACATTGACTTTTTGTGGCAGACCACGCGTCTCCCCTTTATTTAAGTAGGTTTTTTTGTATTTATTTTCTTTCTAGGTTGCACGCTCCTGCGCCGGGGTGAGGGGGATCTCCCCCCCGACGCTGGAGATTGCTCCCTTTTTTCCATTTTTATCATTGTTATTCTTATTTTAAAGTAGCCTAGTGCTTGGCTGTCGTGATTCCGGCGACTTATGCCCAAGTGGGCAGTCACCAGATGGACTCCTTAAAAAAAACAAACAAAACATTCCAAAAACCCAACCTCCCCCAATAAGTCTTCGAAGGCGACAGCGCATTGTCCGGCCACAGCGCCCGTGGTTCTGCCTCTGAGAATCGTACGGCCATTCCCGTGTGGGTTTTCTCTTCGAAGAGGGCCCCCGCATCTCCTCCGAGCTAGGCCTGGAGGGCATATTCCTTCAATGTAATTGCCGCGGACTCCGGGCCAACTGGGAGGAGCTGCGGAGGCTCGTCTCCTCCCGTTCGCCGTTAACTATCTTTTTGCAGGAGACAATGCTGGGCGCAATCCCCCTGCCCACCCTCCGGGGTTTAAGGATTTTGCGACCATGCGACCACGAGATGGGGGCCGGGCGGGAGGAAGTGCGATTTACACCCGGCATGGTGTCTCCGTTCTTCTCTACGCTTTAGATATCTCCTTTCAGGCACTAGCTGTGCAGCTGCACCTTGATAGGGGGTATACTGTTATTTCCGCGTACATTCCACCGTCAGCCAACTTCTTGCGGGAGACTTCCGCCGCCTCGTGGCACGGTTGCCGAGGCCGTTTATCTTGCTCGGAGATCTAAACGGTACACACCCCCTCTGGGGAGACTACTCTATCACTCCCCAGGGTCAAGTTCATGACGAGCTTGAGATGGGTGTCCTAAATGTGGATGAGTTTATGCATCACTGCCCGAGAACCGCTTGATTTTCCTTCCTCGATCTATCTTTGTGCTCTCTGGATGCAGAGCCACGGGTCTAGCTACTATTCCTAGAAGGTCTGGCCGTTTTTCACACTGACCACTCCCGTGGTGGTCAGCCGAGTGTGAGACGGCCCTCAAGCAGAAACTCTATTCCTACATCTGCTATAAGCGCCGCCCGAACGATTTCACTGTCGGTGAATTTCGTCGGGCTAGGGCTAGGTTCCGGTATATTTCGAAGCACGCCGGCCGCTCTTCTTGGCGGGCATACGTGTCTTCACTTAACGGGAAAGACCCCTATAGCAGAGGTGTGGAAGCGAGTCAAAAGGATTCGGGGCAAGTTCTCGCACGACCTATCCCCCAATGCCGCGCCTGCTTCAGGTCGCTTTCTGTCGTCTCCGAATCGGACACACACGTGTGACGCATCGCTATTTGATGGAGCGCTCGCCTGCGCCCTATTGCGACGACTGCGTCGTTCCCCAGATTGTTCGGCACATTCTTGTCGAATATCCCACTCTGGGTGATCTTCGCGCACGTTACCTATCCCGGTACCGGGATGGGCGGGGTCGCTACCGCCTGTCCTTTGTACTCGGGACGAGTGCGTGCTCATTGACTGGTGGACTTATTGACTTTTTGGGGGAGGCGGGCCTTCTTTCTTTCATTTAACTAGGTTTAGTTGTTGTTTTTGTTATTGTTATTGCTTCCTAATTGTTATTTCTTTTTATTGTTTTTTTCTGTTCAATTTTTTTAAAGTAGCCTAGAACTAGGCTATTTGTTTACGGCGACTTATGCCTAAGTGGGCAGTCGCCAGATAGCTCCTTAAAAAAAAAACAACATCTAGTTGGTTCGCCGCATCTCGTTTACTACAGACTCGATTTCACACTGATGTTCGCCGCTTTAGGATAGCCACGATTTCTCTAGTTGTTTCACCGATTCTCATTTAGTATAGGCACGATTTCTCTATTTGGTTCGCTGCCTCTAGTTTAGTATATGCACGATTTCTCTATTTGGTTCGCTGCCTCTAGTTTAGTATAGTCACGATTTCTCTAGTTGGTTCGCCGCTTCTTTTAGTATAACCACGATTTCTCTAGTTGGTTCGCTGCCTCTAGTTTAATATAGTCACGATTTCTCTAGTTGGTTTGCCGCTTTTCGTATAGTATAACTACTATTTCTTTAGTTGGTTCGTGACCTCTTGTTTATTATAGTCACGATTTCCCTCGTATGTTCGCCGCATTTTGTTTAGTATAGCCACGATTTTTCTAGTTATTTCGCCGCTTCTCGTTTAATATAGCCCCGATTTCTCTAATGGGTTCGCTATTTCTTTTTTAGGATAGCCACGATTTCCATATTTGGTTCTCCGCTTCTCCTTCCAGATAGTCACGATTTCTCTATTTGGTTATCCGCTTTTCATTTAGGATATCCACGATTTCTCTAGTTGGTTCACCGCTTCTCGTTTAGTATAGCCACGATTTCTCTATTTGGTTCTCCGTTTCTCGTTTAGACTAGTCACGATTTTTCTAGTTTGTTCGACGCTTCTTGGTTAGAATAGTCACGATTTCTCTAGTTGGTTCCCCGCTTGTCGTTTAGCATAGCCACGATTTCTCTATTTGGTTCGCTGCCTCTAGTATAGTCACGATTTCTCTTGTTAATTCGCCATCTCCCATTTAGTATAGTCACGATTTCTCTAGTTGATTTACCGCTTCTCGTTTTGTATATCCACGATTTCTCTAGTTGTTTCGTGGCCTCTTGTTTAGTATAGTCGCGATTTTTCTAGTTTGTTCGCTGCCTCTTGTTTAATATAGTGACCATTTCTCTATACGATTCGCCGCCTCTTGTTTAGTATAGCCACGATTTCTCCATTTCCTTCGCCGCTTCTCGTTTAGTATAGCCATGATTTCTCTATTTGCTTCGTTGTTTGTTTCTCTTTTAGGATAGCCACTATTTCCAGAGTTGGTTCACTGTTTCTCTTTTAAGATGGCCTCGATTTCCAGAGTTGGTTCGCCGCCTCTTTTTAGTATAGCCACGATTTCTCCATTTGGTTTGCAGTTTCCCCGTTTAGTATAGTCACGATTTTTCTACTTGGTTCTCACTTTTATTTATATGAATAAATATCTTCAACCTAGATCACTTCTCCAGACTTCTACTACGTGTCGAATTTTCTGATATAACCGAGGTCCACGCCGTTGTTGAGTATTTTATTAAGACGAAAGTTTCTAAAGGTTGTGTTACTTATCTCTTGGAATCCTGGTCATGGTTATAGAATATTTATAGTCACTCTTCGTCTCTTTAAATAGTCGATGTTTTCATCCCTTTTAACTCAGTGCCTGATTCTTATCTTTTTCTCTTAGTTTTGTATTTTTTTTTGATGCGAAATTTATGCCTTTCTTTTACTCGTATATTCTTTAATCTAAAAGGCTTTTCCTTCCCAATTGGATTAATCGTGGCATGACCTATAAGGCTCGTGTGTGTTCGGAGGTCGCTTTCATTTTTCGTTTCCTAGTTCCTCTGATCCTCTGAATCGGTTTTCGTGAACCTGAATGAGAAAACCCGCCCGCAAGTGCCAAACGAGCCAGTCAGAGACAGGGGTTTGCGAGAGTAGGACGTTTCTTTGCCCATTCACTGACCTCCTTGACGGAAGTCTTTAGAGAGGTGAGGTCCGACGAAAGCCCTGCCGCTAAGTCTCGTGCACTTGACCATGGTTATTGGCAGTCACCTTTAATCACTACCATTGTCTTTTGAGTCCAGTTTATGATAGGGATAGCGATGCTGCATTGCCAGCGAAGGTGCTTTGGTAATGTGATTGTAACTATGACAACCGAATTGTTTTTTCTCATGTTAAGAGCTTAAATTCTTCTTGTCAAGGGATTCGTTTTCCCTGCGCACGCTTTGGCGTCATTGATGGACACGGGATATTTCGGAGCAAAAAATTATCAATGTATTGTTCTATTACTAAATTTTGAATATTTTACTTTTTATTAAAAGGGGGATTGGAAGATGAATGGGTCCAAATATGTCTGGGGAACGGCTTGAAATGACTTCATTCGTGATCCGTTCAGAAGAAATAGAGCGCGTCGTTTTATTAATTGATTTGTATTGGACATAATGTCCTGGATGCGTATTCAAATATTGCATGCCTTAAACAGAAACCAGTCAGTGGCTTTGTGGTTGTCAGTTGGTTCAATTTGAGGAGGAAGGGGGGGGGGATAATTGATTGAATATTTATATTGTAAAATGGACTTCTGGGCTCAGTGTTATAAATGAATTAAAATGGCTTAATTAAAGCTGCTGTTTGGGAAATATTCGGTGTGATTGTAGGCTGCATTAAACAAACAACTAGGAATAATTCCAAAGCATTAATTGCCTTTGAATAATCGCTCATCTCTGATATCACTTATTTCGAAAGAATTTTTTGAAATTTTGTATCGTATTGACCACCGTCCGGCGCCTATCTCAGTAGGGCCCGGCCTCTTTTTTAATGTGGCATCCGGACCAAGGAACGGTACAAGGCGGCCGTCAATTCGACCCTAATTTTGGTCGTACGATGCTGCACGTCAGCATTGATTTTTAGTATTACGATGCTGCACTTCAACGTTGGTTTTTTGTCGTACAATGTTTGGACTTCCATGTTGATTTTTTGTCGTACTGCACTTCAACATTGATATTTTTGGTCGGGCGATGCTGCACTCCAATGTTGAAATTTGGCCTACGATGCTGCACCTGAACGTTGATTTTTGATGGTCCGATGTTGCACTTCAACGTTGATTTTAGGTCGTACGATGTTGCACTTCAACGTTGGTTTTAGGTCGTACGATGTTGCACTTCAACGTTGGTTTTAGGTCGTACGATGTTGCACTTCCACGTTGATTTTGGCAGTACGATATTGTACTCCAACGTTGCTTTTTTTGTCGTATGATGGTGCAGATCAACGTTAATTTGGGGGCGTACGATGATAAACTTCATGTTGATTTTTGATGGTATAATGTTGCATTTCAACGTTGGTTTGGGGGCGTACGATGTTTGCACCTCAACATTGATTTTTGCTCGTACGACGTTTGCTGCATTTCAACGTTGGCTTATGTCGTACGATGCTGCAGTTCAACGTTGATTTTTGCTCGTACGATTCTGCAGTTCAACGTTGATTTTTCCTCGTACGATTCTGCAGTTCAACGTTGATTTTTCCTCGTACGATTCTGCAGTTCAACGTTGATTTTTCCTCGTACGATGCTGCAGTTCAACGTTGATTTTTCCTCGTACGATGCTGCAGTTCAACGTTGATTTTTCCTCGTACGATACTGATCTTCAACGTTGGTTTTTGGTCGTACGATGTTTGTACTTCAACGTTGATTTTGCTCGTACAATGTTTGCACTTAAACGTTGATATTTGTTCGTACTCTATTTGCACTTCAACGTTGATTTTGGGTCGTACGATGCTGCAATTTAACGTTGTTTTTTGCTCGTACGATGCTGCGGTTCAACGTTGATTTTCCTCGTACAATGTTGCTCTTCAACGTTGGTTTTTGGTCGTACGATGTTTGCACATCAACGTTGATTTTCGGTCGTACGACGATTCAACTTTGATTTGGGGTGGTACGATGGTGCATTTTAACATTGACATTTATGGTACGATGGTACAATTCAACGTTGATTTTTGATGGTATCATGTTGCACTTCAACGTTGATTTTTGATGGTGTAGTTCAACTTTGATTTGGGGTGGTACGATGGTGCATTTCAACGTTGACATTTATGGTACGATGGTACAATTCAACGTTGATTTTTGATGGTATGATGGTGTACTTCAGCTTTGATTTTTGATGGTATGATGGTGCACTTCAACGTTGATTTTGGGTCGTACGATGCTTCACTGCAACGTTAATTTTTACCTTGTTCCTACTATTTTTGCGCGTCAACATTGATTTTTTATTTGCTCGTACGATGTTTGTCCTTAAACATTGATTTTAGGTCGTTACGATGGTATGATGTTTTACCTCAACGTTGATTTTTTATGGTACGATGGTGTACTTCAACGTTGATTTTTTATGGTATGATGGTGCACTTCCACGTTGATTTTTAATGGTACGACGGTGTACTTCCACGTTGATTTTGGATGGTACGATGGTGCACTTCAACGTTGATTTTTGACGGTACGCTAATGCACTTCAACGTTTATTTTGGGTGGTACGATGGTGCACTTCAACGTTTATTTTTGATGGTACGATGGTGCACTTTAACCTTGACGTTTAGGGTACAATGGTGCACTTCAACGTTGATTTTTGATGGTATGATGTTGTGCACTTCAACGTTGATTTATGATGGTACGATAATGCACTTCAACTATGACTTTTAGTGTACAATAGTGCACTTCAACGTTGATTTTTGATGGTACAATGCTACACTTCAACGTTGATTTTTGATGGTCCACTTCAATGTTGTTTTTTTGACGGTACGATGATACTCTTCAACGTTCATTTTTGATGTGTCGATGGTGCACGTCAACGTTGATTTTTAATGATACGATTTTGCACTTCAACGTTGATGTTTGGTCGTACGATGTTTGCATTTCAACGTTAATTTTTGGTCTGCTCGTACGGTTTTTGCACTTTAACGGTGTTTTTTTGCTTTTCTCGTACGATGTTTGCCCTTCAACGTTGAATTTAAGTCGTTACGATGCTGCATTTTAACGTTGATGTTTGGTCGTACGATGTTTGCATTTCAACGTTAATTTTTGGTCTGCTCGTACGGTTTTTGCACTTCAACGGTGTTTTTTGCTTTTCTCGTACGATGTTTGCCCTTCAACGTTGAATTTAAGTCGTTACGATGCTGCATTTAACGTTGATTTTGGCTCGTACGATGCTGCACTTGAACGTTGTTTTTGGCTTGTACGATTGTGCACTTCAACGTTGATTTTTGGTCTTACGATGCTGCACTTCAACGTTGACTTTTCGTCCTACGATGTTTTCACCTTAACGTTTGTTCTGGTCGTAAGATGTTGTACTTTAACGTTGATTTTTTGGTGGTACGTTGTTGCAATTCCATCTTTGATTTTTGCTCTTACCACGCTGCCTTTCAACGTTCATTTTTCGTCGTACGATGCTGCACTTCAACGTTCATTTTTTGTCGTACGATGCTGCACCTCAACATTCATTTTTGTTCGTACGATGCTGCACTTCAACGTTTATTTTTGCTTTGCTCGTACGATGTTTGCCATACAACTTTGTTCTCGAGTTGTTACGATGCTGCATTTTAACGTTTATTTTTGGTCCCTACGATAATGCACTTTAACGTTGTTTTGGAAATGTACGATGGTGTGCTTCAACGTTGATTTTTATGGTTGATGTTGCACTTCAACGTTGATTTTTGATGGTGCACTTCAACGTTTATTTTGGGTGGCACGATAGTGCACTGCAACCTTGACCTTTAGGGTACGATGATGGACTGTAACTTTTATTTTTGATGGTAGGATCGTGCACTTCAACGTTCATTTTTGATGGTATGATGGTGCAATTCAACGTTGATGTTTGGTCGTACGATGTTTTGCATTTCAACGTTAATTTTTGTTTGCTCGTACGATCTTTGCACTTCAACGTTGATTTTGCTTTGCTCGTACGATATTTGTCCTTCAACGTTGAATTTGAGTCGTTACGTTGCTGCATTTTAACGTTTATTTTGTGTCGTTACGTTGCTGCATTTTAACGTTGATTTGGGTTCGTACGATGCACTTCAACATCGATTTTTGCTTTGCTCATACGATGTTTGTACTTCAACATTGATTTTTTATTTGCTCGTACGATGTTTTTCCTTGAGCGTTGATTTTGGGTCGTTAAAGTGCGGGTTTCAGCACCCCATCCGACCCCAGCTTAGCCTCTTCTCCTTCCTTCAAAACACTTGTTTCCTCGCTTTTCATACACCTCCCCCACAACTTTCTCTGGTCAGCCTCTAATTTCACAGGGTAGATGCTGACCTTCTTCTTAAGTCAACCGTCCCGGATCGGGGCTGAGGGGGGAGGGGACAATGTTCCCTAACCCCTGAGCTCCGGTCTTGGGTGGTTGGTTTTTAACAACCTGCTTCATCCCCACCCATACCTTCCTCCCATCCCTTTTCCTCTCCTCTTCACATTTTATCAATTTTACGCCGTGTTCAAGGTGGAGCCGCCATGCCGATGGACTGCCAGGCCACCAGGCGGGAGGGGTGGTCCCAAATGGTGGCGCCTGGCTCTGCCGGGCCTGTAAGCGCTATTGCGTCCCGCAGAAAATTAAGGGTCACCATGCCCGATGATGAACAAATAAAAAATCAACCCTCAACTTCCCCTTGCTCATCAACGGAGCCACCCTCGGGCAGCTCCACCGAAAAATGGAGGTCAATCCCCCCTGTGCTTGCGCAGGGGACCCTCCGTATCTCTCTAACCGAAGGGGAGGCTTACTCCTCTCCTTCGCCTACGGGTGTAGGGGACTCCCCCTCACCTCCTTCTCTGGAGGTGCTTTCGGGCACCTCCCTTTTTCCAGCGTCAGTCCCCTCTGTTCTTCCCAAGGGGACTGCCAAGAATGCCAGCAGGCAGCCCTTAGCCAGCCGCTCCACATCGAAGCGGCTCGGTAGGGCAAACCCCCATAGGGGGGAGAGGGAAGCCAGGCCCCTTCAGTCGCTTTCCTCAAAAGACCTGCTGGCAAGAATATTAAACCTTGCCGGGGTCAAGGACTGTGCCTCCCCACACAAGACTAGTGACGATACTGCCAACGGGACCTGCGGTCGCCTGCATTTCAGGAAATGACTAAATTCTCCATCTCAGTCGAGGAGTTTAGGTCGGAGGATGAGGCCGTTGAGTTCTTCTCCGGCAACCTCATCGCCGCTGGCCTGACCACTCCCATGGTGGTCGGCCGAATGTGAGACGGCCCTCAAACAGAAGCGTTGTGCCTACATGCGCTATAAGCGCCGCCCGAACGATTTCACTGTCGCTGAATTTCGTCGGGCTAGGGCTAGGTTCCGGTATATTTCGAAGCACGCCCGCCGCTCTTCTTGGCGGGCATACGTGTCTTCACTTAACGGGAAGACCCCTTTAGCAGAGGTGTGGAAGCGAGTCAAAAGGATTCGGGGCAAGTTCTCGCAGGACCCACCTCCCGTTCTCCAGGAAAATGGGAGCGCAATCTCGGACCCCGCGTCCGTGGCGGAATCCTTCGCGACCGCTTTTTCCGCATTCTCTAGCCTGGATGCTGCTCCGCCAGCATTCAATGCACGTCGTCATGTCGCGGAAGGCCGCCGGCTAGACTTTACCTCCAGAGGCGGAGAACCCTTCAACGACAGGTTTACTGAGAGTGAGTTGTGCTCCCCTCTCGCCTCGTGCGCGAACACCGCCTCTGGTCCGGACGATGTCCCGTACGCCATGCTTCGACACCTGGGTCAGCGAGGCATGGCCTTTCTGTTAGATTTGTTCAACAGGATCTGGGTGGAGGGTCTTCTCCCAGATTCGTGGCGAATCGCTACTGTGCTCGCCTTTCGCAAGCCGGGGAGAGATCACTCTACTCCGACCGGTTTCCGCCCAATCTCTCTAACCTCTTGCGTGTGCAAGTTGATGGAGAAATTGGTAAATGTTAGATTAGCCTTTTTCCCGGACACCGGAGGCCATCTGTCTTCCGCACAGTGCGTCTTCCGCAAGTTCCACTCCACGTCGGATGCTCTGCTCCGACTGGAAAATGCCGTCTGCGAGGCCCTCCTTCGTAGACAACACTACGCCACGGTGTTTTTCGATCTGGAGAAGGCCTATGATACCGCATGGCGATACGGTATCATGGAGACTCTCCACACGATGGGGGCGAGGGGACGCCTCCCAATGTTTATATCTGAATTTTTGAGAGATCGTCTATTCCGCATACGGGTGGGGGGAGCTCTCTCTGGCCCAAAGGAGCAGGAAGAGGGTGTCCCGCAGGAAAGTGTCCTCAGTGTCACACTCTTTGCCCTGAGCATCAACGGTATCACCTCGGTGCTGCAGGAAGATGTTCTCGTTACGCTCTACGTGGACGACCTTTCGATCTCTTTTGGCGCGCCCCAGATGTCGACTCCAACAGGCATTGAACCGCGTCTCTCGCTCTGCCGAAGCGCACAGGTTTCGGTTTTCTTTGGCCAAGACTAAGGTGGTGCACTTCTGCCGCCATCCACGGCTCCACCCCGACCCAGATTTGTTTCTTAATGGAGTGTGCCTGGATGTGGTTGAGTCGCACCGTTTCCTTGGTCTTGTATTCGACCGACGCCTCACCTAGGAGGCTCATATTCTCAGCCTCAGCCTTAGGGTCTCTTGTACCCGCGCCATGGATATTCTCCGTTCCGTGGCGTTCAGCGCTTGGGGCGCTGATAGGGCTACTGCCCTACTTTTTTATCGATCCTTTGTTCGTTCGAAGCTCGAATACGGATGCGAGTTTTATGCATCCGCAGCCGAGCGGTGATTGCGGAAGGTGGATTCGATCCACCACACCGGCCTTCGCCTTGCGACCGGTGCCTTCCGCACTTCCCCCATTGAGAGCCTGTTGGTCGATGCTGGGGAGATGCCAATCGCTCTGCCCCTCGTGCAGTGCATCACTCGCCTGTACGCGCGAGCCCGGCGCCTCCCTCAGTCGCCAACAGTTCTCACTGCATCCTCAGCTGATCTCGACGGTGCCTATGCCGCCGAGAGACGCCAGTCGTACCCTAAGCCCTTTGGGTTTAGGGCCAAGAAACTCCTTCGAGAGCTAGATATAGCTCTCGAGCCGGTGGTGCCCCTGGTTCTGCCCAGGACGCGAACCCCGAGGGTCCCACATTTGGCTATTTGTTGCCACGCCTCTGCTCCCAAATCTTGTACGAGTACAGCGCCGGGAGTACTGCGTTCGACCTTTTTGGAGCACACCTCATGTCACGCTGGAACCGTGCCAGTGTATACGGATGGCTCCAAGTCCCAAGAGGGGGTCGGCTCCCACGCCGTATCCCCTCTGTTTTAAGTCAGCGGGGCTATACCAGGCGCTGCGTGTGTCTTCACGGCCGAGCTGGTGGCAATACACCACTCGGTACGGGAGATTACGCGACGTGCCCGGTTCGGAGACCGGATTGTGATCTATAGCGACTCACAAAGCGCCCTGAGTGCTCTCGAGGCATTGGAATCTCCGCATCCCCTGGTTCGCGATATCCGTGACGCCACAGTTTTGGCGAGCCGGGAGGATGTCGAGATTATCTTCTGCTGGGTTCCTGGACATGTAGGAATTGCGAGGAATGAGGGCGCCAAAGAGTCAGCGAGGACTCTGCGACCGGACCAGCGTTTCGCTCTTCCTCACACCCACTACATGGCAGGAATACGGGCAGCTCTTCGGACTGCTTGGCAAAGAAGATGGGAGACGGTCGAAGGGAACTTATAGTTGCGTGCCATTGCGCCGCGACTCTTCCCATGGACCTATCCCCCAATGCCGCGACGGTTTCAGGTCGCTTTCTGTCGTCTCCGAATCGGACACACTTGTGTGACGCATCGCTATTTGATGAAGCGCTCGCCTGCGCCCTATTGCGACGACTTCGGCGTCCCCCAGACTGTTCGGCACATTCTTGTCGAATGTCCCAGTCTGGGTGATCTTCGCGCACGTTACCTGTCCCGGTACCGGGATGGGCGGGTTCGCTACCGCCTGTCTTTTGTACTCGGGAGGAGTGCGTGCACATTGACTGGTGGACTTGTTTACTTTTTGGGGGAGGCCGGCCTTCTCCCTTTCATTTAACCAGGTTTAGTTGTTGTTTTTGTTATTGCTTCTTAATTGTTATTTCTTTTTATTGTTTTTTTCTGTTCATTTTTTTTTAAAGTAGCCTGGAACTAGGCTGTTTGTTTACGGCGACTTATGCCTAAGTGGGCAGTCGCCAGATAGCCCCTTAAAAAAACAAAAAAAAACAAACAAAACGCACTTTAACGTCGATTTGGGGTCGTACGATGCTGCACTTAAACATTGATTTTGGGTCGTACGATGCTGCACTTAAACGTTGATTTTTGTTGTTACGATGCTGCACTTCAACCTTGATATTTTTGTCGTACGTTGTTGTAATTCCATCGTTCATTTTTGCTCATTCCACGCTGCCTTTCAACGTTCATCTTTGGTCGTACTATGCTGCACTTCAACGTTGATATTTTGGTGGTACGTTGTTGTAATTCCATCGTTGATTTTTGTTCGCACTACGATGCTGCACTGCAACGTTCATTTTTGCTCGTACGATGTTTCCCCGTCAACGTTCACTCTTTGTAGTTTGGTTTGTTGTATAAAAGTGACTAAATTATAACCTGGTATTTGTTTTTGTTACTCTCTCTACCACCGATTTGTATATATTTTATGGGGTGGTTGGCTTGGGGTGGGTTCTCATACCAGACCTGCAGCTTAACCTGGGAACTGAACCAAGGGTCGTGCAATAAAACCGCGGTCAAATCAACCAGAATCGGCCTCCACCCGCCGACTAATTAAGCCCGACTGTTGAGTTGTTTTTCCACCTGTAGACCTTTGCAAAGCTCGCGCCCTCCCGTCCTCAGAATGGTGCCCTCGGGTTCATAGGGTCCTGGTGCCCCTCTTAGCTTCACGGACGCTGGGGCGTCTTGGCTATTTCTTTTCCCCACTCTGGGTTTGATTCGACCGTAGCCCTTTCCTGGTTGCTGGAAAGGGGGAAGTCAGGGGCATTGCGTATTTTGTGCTATTCGTTGGGGATCTCCTCTAATTCTAGATGCTGGGTTCCTTCTCCCTGAACGCACCATGTAGTCTCCTCATTGGATTATTCGGCCCTATATGTACGTTTTCACTTCTCCCCACTTGTGTCAGTTTTATTAACGGGGTTTTCCTCTTAACCTGTTTAACGGAAATGTCCTCTTCGGTTTGCGCGTTTTAGTTTAAAGTAACCCCCTCCCCTCCGCGTCTATTTGTTTGGTCTTTGATTCGCGCATTTTATTAGTTTCCTCCTTTTCGCCTCGTTGTTCTTCACTTTGTACCCCCAATCCCTACCCATTGGACTACTCAGCTCCGACTACAGGGGTTAACTCAAACTGCCCTAAAATTTGCTATAAACTCCTCGGTTCTTTTAGCGTCTCATTATCAAAGGGGAAGGAAACATTTGGGGGAAGGCGGGAAGTAGGTTTTTCTTTCCTCGGTATTCTGGCTCTTCATTTTTGTTTCCCCATCTCCACATTTTCCTTATTTCGTGACCATATGTTTTATTGGAGTTCCGCAGTCAATAAATAATAATCCCTCTATTCCCCCCCCCCTCTTCCAATAAATCCATATAGGTCGGTTCTTTATGGCCGACCTTTTTACCCGCTTCAATCTCTTCCAGGCGCTCATGTGTCACGCATTGTCTGAGTGGTATTTACCCCAAAGAGGGATGAGGAAGAGAGGGAATGTGCGTGTGTGTGTGTGTATGTGTAGTTATCAGTAACGTAGTTCCAGCGTTCTTTACTACGAACCTTATTCTTTTATCTCGATTTGGTCCCCGCAAAGGATGGGGGGGGGGGGAAACCCGTCTGGCCCGTTACACTCGGTTATCCGAGGAGCTGCACGTCCCCTCAGCGTATGTGCAAATTAGGAAAGACACATCACTGGGTTAAATTTGAACTCTGGGGAAATTATTGTTGCGCTTTGCCCTCGCCTCCACTCAACACTACTTCACCTTTTTATCTCCACCATTGACCTGTATGGGCATCGGCCTCCATTACAGGGGTTGGAGAGGTGCCGGAGAATTGTGCCCCTTATTATGTCAACATCCCCAAAGTTGTCTCCTATTTTGAATATTGAGTCTGCGTACCCTTTTCACTCACTCCTTTCCGTATGAAACCAACAAGATGCACTTAATAGTTTTCACTTTTTTATAGTTTTAAGATGAAAATATTTTCTACCTCAAATTTACCCCCCTTCCCACACACACTCTTCCCTTGACAGAATTGCGATTCCCTCGAGCTGAGTTTGGGCCCCTTCAAGGAAGAGAATGGACGACTCCTGACGGAGGTGAATCAACTCCATATGGAAAACCTTCGGCTGAGGGAGAGCGTCGACAAATCCCACAAAGGTAAGTGAAACCCTTCCAAAGCTCCTTCGTAAGTGAGCCCGGGCATACAACCTTGTACCCTGTGTAGAGGGAAGGCCTGGTTCACTGTGGCCATTCAACTCCTAGACTGCTCCTGGGGCTAGGTGGTTCATTTGCCTTATATGGAATTGGGAGTGTCTTTGTGTGTCCAGATACTCCCATAAAGGCCTTGTTAAGTTATGTTGTTTTTTTTTGTCTTTCATGCTGTGGAGTGTTTTTTTATTGTTGTAGTTATTTTTCAGGGTCTTTTGGTAACATAGTAGATACTCTGTTTGGTTTCTGAGGTTGATGTGTATGGTTCAATCCGAGCGAGTATGGACATGAAACTTCAGTGTATGTGAGGGATTGGAAGCCTATTGGGTGGTTGTACTGGCGTAGTTTTAATATTTTTGCCCCAAAATGCTTCACTTTTTCCCTACACACGCTTCTATCAATTTTCATTCCATTGGTGTTCTCGCTGAATTAGGGATTCTGTTCAACTTTTATCTAAGCCCTTTGAAAGAAAAGGACCTAATTCTTGTGTTTTCCCCGATTGGAGTTTCAATTTATGTTTTCCGGCACTGCTGCATCCAGAAATAGACACCAGAAGGTGAATACATCGGAAGTCTTTGAGTGTTATGCAAGTGTCAATCGATTGTCAGATGAAATTTAAGCTAAGTAATCCTTGCATGTGTGTGTTAGGTGTTGTTTTTGGCAATTGATTGATTTTAAGTTATTTTGTTTATGAGGTGTTTCATTTCAGATCATGAGAATGCTCTTCAAAAACTGGTGAGGGAGAATCGAAATTTCGTTTTCTTGGTGGAGGAGCTGAAACGACACATTTGCTCCCTGGAAAAAGAATCCCAGAGCAAAAGCGACAAGATCCTCCTCCTACAGCAGCGGAACCTTAAGGCCGTCGTCATTACTCCGGGTGAGACGATCCCTGCCATTCTCTTGACCTGATTCCTTTTGAAAAGTGAAAACATTGTGGGTAGAAGGAAGGGGAGGGAAGGGGTGAATGTATAGTTCTTGTCAAACCTCTACACTAAATGTCGCCCGCTGATTCCCTTATTGGTGGGTATCCTCTTGAATTGTCTATTTAATAATTGCCACATTCCTTCTGATGCGTGAGCCCTTTGGTGGCTCCACGAAATGGACTGTTTCTCATCCCGCCTTCGCTGGGCGCCGGGGCGCAGGTGGCACCATTACACCCATTGCATCTCAGAAGCAGCGGCTGGAGAGTACTGCATTGCTCACCCCCAGTAATATGTCCTCTCACGAGAAGTGCCCCAAGTAAGCATCCTCATATGGGTATTTCCTGAGTGTGTTTACCCCACTGAGACCAATTACTTTAGGGGCTCGATTGTTGATTCAGAGTGATCCTTGTGTGCCTGCTGGCACTTAACCTCTTTTAACCTCGCTTCTGGAATAAGGGTGGTTGCTGCACCACTCACTGTCACCACTGCTTTAATCCCTTGACTCCGATTACTCAAAAGGGCTAAAATTAAACTCGTTGTTTACTAAAAGCTACTTCCGATGTTTATAGAGGGTAGAAGGATTTAATGCGGTTGGACTGAAAGTCTTCTGAGGTGGTATGTAAGATGGAAATAGACTTTTGAAGAGAATAGAGAATGAATAACAGGTTGGAAGACCTTGAAAAAGAAGTGTTGATTATGTGAATGTGTGAGAGAAATGTCTAACTGAGGATGAACAGGATGATCCGTGTATATGGGGTATGTGTGGGTAGAATGATGGGTCTTCTTGAGCTTAATGCAAGAAGCGGGTTGGAGGGGTGGGTAGTTGTTAGTTGCATTGAGGTGCGCCGAATCCACTTTGTAGAAACTGGTTTACCCCTCTCCCCCGTGTTAGTCATCCCGCGAGACCCCCTATCCTCGCAGAACCCAGAGGGGTTCGGGAGGGTTAACCTATGTTATCTGTCCTTGCCCGGGGTACATTTGGTTTCAAAAGTCTCCCCTATCCCAGTACTCACCTCAGTGTTTTACAGCCTGGTGTCGGTTCTCTTAACTAGTCCCCTTTTCCACTGACCCCACCCCCCCTCTCTTTTCTATGTGTTTCTGAAGGTGTGGCTGCGCTGCTCAGGGGCAGAAAGCGAGGAACAAGGACCTCTACTTGGCCGATCTTCTCCGCATGACAGACAAGAAGCTCCTCATTTTGCAAGGGGAGGTCGAGAGTCACAAGCGCAGGTCACTCCACTCCCAGCATGAGTGCAGCCAACTCGAAAAGAAGGTGGTTTTTTTATTTGTGTCTTCTCTCTCATTTGATATCGCCCACTGGATATGGAAACTGACATAAAGATCAGAATGAGAATCCTTGCCAAACCGAGGGTAGGTACCTTGTGCTCTCCGGATACACAGCCCGCTTTTGGTTGGGTGGTAGTTGATGACCTGCATGGTAGTGATCACTTTCCCATTCAAATATAATTTTCGGGGCCGCTGCCGCCTGAGAGACCGCCCCGGTGGTGCTTGGCTCGGGCGCGGTGGTCTGCATTTCAGGAAATGACTGAATTCTTTATCTCAGTCGAGGAATTTAGGTCGGGTAGATGAGGCCGACGAGTGTGAGGCGGCCCTCAAACAGAAGCGTTATGCCTACAACCGCTATAAGCGCCGCCTGAACGATTTCAGTGACGGTGCATTTCGTCGAGCTAGGGCTAGGTTCCAGTATGTTTCGAAGCACGCCCGCCGCTCTTCCTGGCGGGGATACGTGTCTTCACCTAACGGGAAGACCCCTCTAGCAAAGGTGTGGAGGGGCGTCAAAAGGATTCGGGGCATGTTCTCGCAGGACCCCCTCCCGTTCTTCAGAAGAGTGGGACCGCAATCTCGGACCCCGCCTCCGTGACAGTCCTTCGCGACCCCTTTCCTTGCTTTCTCTAGCTGGGATGCTGCTCCGCTAGCATTCAACGCACGTCGTGATGTGACCGAAGGCTTCCTACTGGACTTTCCTTTCAGAGGCGGAGAACCCTTTAGCGATAGGTTTACATTGAGTGATTTGCGTTCCGCTCTCGCTTCGCGCGCGGACACCGCCCCTGGTTCGGACGATGTTCTGTACGTCTCGCTCCGACACCTGGGTGAGCGAGGCATGGCCTTTTTGTGCGCCTTGACATGAGAGGTGCATATTTCATTGCTGCAGCTATCAAAAATCAGCACAATCAACACACACTGAGAAACATCAGAACAAAGCCCAACACTAGATACTACACTCAAACGATCTCCTCCTGAGGACAGGGGGTGCTTAGCCACACTGAGATTCGGGCAGCACCCAACCTTCCTGAGCTATTAGAAAAGGCTGGATGACCTCATCGGGGACGTCTGTCCAGTTTGTAGCAGATCCACCCACACTATAAAACACATTGGAAGACTACATAAACCTTACCCACCTAAGAAGACAAGACAACATACACACACTGGAAAGTTTATGGGAACGCCCAGTACCGGCTGTTGCCTTCCTCCGGAACTCGGGGCTGTTTGACCAGACAGCCCTGTGCCAAGCAACAACAACTGGTGAATGGCTAATGTGCTCGCCTTTCGCAAACCGGGGAGGTTTATATTTGCACCCTTAGGGTTTCTTGTACCCGTGTCATGGACTTTTTCGTTCCGTGGCGTTCAACACCTTACTTTTCTATCGATTCTTTGTTCGTTCCAAGTTTGACTACGGATGTGTTTTTTATGCATCTGCAGCCGAGTGTGTATTGCAGAAGGTGGACTCGATCCACCACACTGGCCTTTGCCTGGCGACCGGTGCCTTCCGCACTTCCCCCATTGAGAGCCTACTTATCGATGCTGGGGAGAATCCACTCGCTCTGCGCCATGCACAGTACATTATTCGCCTGTACGCGCGAGCCCGGCGCCTCCCTCAGTCGCCAACGGCTCTCTGCATCCGCGTCTGATTTTGACGGTGCCTATGCCGCCGAGAGACCCCAGTCATACCCTAAGCCTTCTGGCTTTATGGCTAATAAACTCTTTCGAGAGCTCTATGTATCTCTAGGCCTGGTCGCACCTATGGTTCTGCCCAGGACTATTTGTCGGCACGCTTCTGCTCCCAAAGCTTCTACAGCGCCGGGAGTATTGCGTTCGGTCTTTTTGGAGCAAACTTCGTGATATACTGGATCCGTGCCAGTGTATTCGGATGGCGCCAAGTCCAATGACAGGATCGGTTTCGACGCCGTATCTCTTCTGTTTGAAGTCAGCGCGGCTCTGCCAGCCTCTTCGTCTGTCCACGGCCGAGTTGGTTGTATTACTCCCAATCATGCCTGGTTTGTAGACATGATTGTGATTTATAGCGACTCACGAAGCGCCCTGAATGCTCTCTAGGCATTGGAATCCCCACCTTCCCTGGTTCGCGATATCCGTGACGTCGCGGTGTCGAGATTATCTTCTGCTGGATTCCTCCACATGTAGGAAATGTGGGGAATGAACGCGCCAAAGAGTCCGCGAGGACTGACCGACCAGACCAGCGTTTCGGTCCTCCTCACACCAATTACATGGCAGGATTACGGGTTGCTTGGCAAAGAAAGAAGATGGGAGACGGCCGAGGGGAACTTAACTTTGCGTGCCATTGGACCTATCCCCTCAATGCTGCGACGGCTTCAGGTTGCTTTCTGTCGTACCCGAATTCGACGCACCGCCATTTGATGGAGCGCTTCACTGCGCCTTATTGTAACAACTGCGTTGTCCCCCAGACTGTTATGCACATTCTCGTTGAATGTCCCAGTCTGGGTGATCTCCGCGCACGTTACCTCAGCGGGGTTGCTACCGTTTGTCCTTTGTACTCGGGATGGGTTCGTTTAGACAGACTTATAGACTATCCGACTTTTTGGAAGATGCTTGCCTCCTCCTTCATCTTGCTTTTCCCTTCTTGTTTTGATTTTGTTTGTTGTTTTTTCCGTTGTTTTTGTATTTTTTGTTTTGAGTTGTGTTTTCATGTTTTTTTTGTTTTTTTTAATCTAGCTTAGCATTAGGCTGTAACATAATTATGTTAACTTGTGCTCTTGTTGGCAGTCACCAGATGGCCCCTAAAAAACTGTCTGGCTCGTTAAGCTTCCTGGTTTCCTTAGGACCTCCTCTTATGATTGTTCCTGTCATTTTCGGTCTTTGGAATGGACCCGTATCCGAACCAGGTGGCCAATCGTGATGAGGAGATTCTAAGGCTGCAAAGTCTATTGGAAGGTGGCCGCGCTGTTCACGCAGTGCTGGAGGACAACAAGCTATTAGCGGCGCATGCGCAGCTGCACCAACTCAAGCTTCAAGTGGATTATCTCACAAAGACCAACTCAGAGCTGGAGCTCAAACTCAAGTGTACGTGTTGCCTCCCCCCTCTCCTTTGAACCTTTAGTGTGTCTAGACTAATATTCAGTAACACAAGGATCCTAGGTCAGGGCCTACACACCATTAACAAAAATTGAGATCTGTTTGTCGAAATGTCACGTTCCCTCTTATGTTCACTCGGTGTTACTTTCGTTTTTCTCGAAGCCTATTGTTTTCTTACAAAACATTCGCTACCTTTGAAAACATGTATTTCAGCTACCCTCGGTGAGACGCACGAAGCAATGAGTCGCGCCATGCAAATGGCCGACGTGAACAAGGGCCTTGCCAGCGAACTGCATGGTGTTGCCCACGCCAACATCCTCCTGAAGGAAGATTGCAATTCCACCGCGGAGACTCTGAGCGCCAAACTGGCAAGGAATCAAGTGAGTCATTTGAGTCCCTTCAAGAGTCTAAATTCGTGAGTCAGAGAAGACATGAATGGTCTAGAAATCCCTTTGCGAGGAGGGATTATTCCATTGGACGATTCATACCTGAATCGCAGTTAGGATTTGACCGTCACACGAAAGGATTTTGTATTTAGGAATTGGATTACAGTGTCATTATTTTGGCAGGGGAGTTAAAATACCATTACGTTGAGAATGTGGTTAGAGGTACAAAATTACTCTTGAGAAAATTGAAATTATTAAGGAATAACAGAATAAAGATTTAGATAATGAAAGCGTGTTTAGACGGGTAGTATAAACGATAATTTTGTGTACCAATCGTTGATTAATTAAGTTCTCTCGTGTGGATGCTTAACACAAGGTTTTCTTCGGCGACTTCTGCCCTTGCTAGCTGTCGCCAAGATGGACGCTTAAAAACACATCAAACACCCATTTGCATAACTCTCCTTTTACAGTTCTCCAGTCCGAACTCCACCTACTTTCTTAACCAGTGCACTCCAACTTACTTGCGCTCCCCCCACCCTCCTACCTTTCCTGCCAGGTGGGTGGCCCCTAGGAATGTCACCACCCTCCTTGGGTAGCTCCACAGGCCCCTAAGACAAGAGATATTGTGTGAGCTTTGGGTATTCTGGGTAGGTGTTTGATGTTGCCTGGGCTTTGGTTGCATCCTGTAGTTATTAGTGGGTCAAAAAACACCCATAGAATCCCATACCCTCATCGAATTCGCGTACTTACACCTTTTTTTACCAGTCACTCACAATTTTTAAACGAGCCTATACCACATACCCCCTTTTCAAGGCATTTCCAAACTGTCACAGAAGTAACGACGCCTCATACTCTGCCCACATCGTACCATATTATTCTCCATTTACACTCCGCAGACTTTCTCACTTATATTTGCACTTCCACAACGTTCCTCTCCTATTTCTGGCCACACACAACCTCGAATTTCACACACTAAGATGGTCGATAGTGTTTAACTGCTCTAAGGCTGATGCGGGTTCCCTAATCGTCAAATGCAGTGTTTGAAAGCAGACACGATAGCGTCTCATCCTTATTAACACAGTGTTTCACGTCGTCTACGACGTACAGATGACACCACAAGTATTGTTTTTAATATAAACAAACGCAAAAATTTGGTTTTACTGTTTCCATCTCATTACTAGATATGGCTGCATGGCAGAAGGGTGTGTTTATATATCATTTTCCTTCGCCATTGGTTGATTCGTCTTTTTATATAACCACCACTTTTGTTTGGTTACAGGAGAGGTTGGAGTACTGTAAGGGGGATCTAGAAGAGCAGCATTCGTTGTACCACGCAACGCGCGACGAGCGGGATCGACTCAAAGTGGAGCTGAGTCATTTGAATGAGGGGCATGCGCGACTCTCGGATGAGCTGAGTCAATTGGGGGAGTCGAACAAACTCCTGAAGCGGGAGAGAGATGGCTTGGAAAAGGTGCTCGCCAGAGGCCAAGGCGAGAGGAAGAGCTTGGCCGACCGCATCAATACCTTGACTGTCCAGTGTAAGTCATCATCATTTCGTCGCTTTTCCACTCACTGGGTTATGTGCGCATCATGAAGTCGGAGGAGGGGCACGTCTTCCCACTCCGAGTGCGAGATAAATGGGTTGACGATGGCTGGAGAAGTTTTGATCGTTTCCCCATTTCCCCCTCTGAACCCACTCTCCCCTCTTTATTTTCTGTCAACCACTCGTCAAAGGATTTGAGGGAGGTGGAGGGGAAGAGTCGCTGGCCGAGGCAAATCTTCTCCAGTAATGTCTCGAATGCAGCGGCTTCTTCGTCGCTCGACACTCCGGAGTTCTGCCTTTGGGAAGGTATCGGCGATTCCCACGAGGGAATTCTTTTCCAAGAGTGGTCCAGTGGATCCTTCGGGCTAGACTTGGAGGGCATTTTCCTACACTGGAATTGCCTTGGACTCTGGGTCAACTGAGAGGAGCTGCGGAGGACGGTTTCTTCTCGTTTCCCTTAAGCTGTCTGCATGGAGACTATGTTGGGCGCGTGCCCCATGCCCACCTTCCTGGGGTTAAGCGTTTTGCAACCCAACCGCCACCAGATTGGGGCCGGGCAGACTGAGGCAGTGGCAGTACAACTATACCTGGAGAGAAGGTATACTTTTATTTCAGCGTACATACATTCCACCGTCCGCCAATTTCAAGGCGGGGAACTTCACTCGTGTTGTGAAACTGATACCGAAGCCCTTCCTCCTCTGCGCTTTGAACACTATGCACCCCTTTGGGCAGGGTAGGGGAACTGCAGGATAAATCCCAGGTTTCAGGTCCTTTTCGGCCTGATCGAAGAGTTGGGAGATTTGTGTCCTAAATGTGGATGAGTTGACGCAACATTTTCCTAGAGCCACTTCATTTTCTTGTTTCCATCTGTCCCTCTGCCTTACGGATGTACAGCCTGATTTGGGGTCGCAGGCGGTTGATGAGTTTCATGAGAGTGACTGATAATATTATTTGACCTGTCTACGCTATACATAAATAAATTATAAGGGTAATAAATGGGAGAAATTATAATTACCTTTCCAGTCTGCTCAAACTTTAGGATTCTTTCACAACGAATTGATCACCAAGCAGACGATAACCAGACTCTGACCAACACCTACCAAGGCTCAATATCCCACAACTCACACACGAAGCACACAAAAAAGAAGAAGAACCCTACCACAATATATATATTCTGTCTAGTGCATTTAGCTCTATCTGCATCACCGGTTATCCACTCCAAATATCTGACCAGACAACCTACTACTGTGAACTTACAAAACCTACTAACACACCGCAACCTACACGTAGCGCACCAAGAGTTTCCCGCCAAAACTGACGTCATAACATTCTTTCCATTCTATTTACATGATAGATTACGCTACGCATTATTTGCGATCTTCGTCACTATACAATATATATACCTTTGAGTATATACATATTGATGTATCTTAATAAACGACCCCACACCATGTAGTAGTTACCACCATGAGATAACTACAGGGTGGGGGGGGGTAATACCGGACGACCGGTAGTCTGCCCACCAATCACCTTCAAGCAGTGGTCAAACTCTTACAGTGACCACTTTCCTATCCAAATATTTTCTAGGCCGCTGCAGCCTGAAAAAAATAATAATCAGTGAGGCTTGGAGCGATCGCGGTGGTCTGCATTTCAGGAAATGACTGATTTCTCAGTCCCAGTCGTTGATTTTTCTCAGGCAATCTCATCGCCTTGGGCTTAATTAACTACTATTCCTTGAATGCCCACCGGTTTTGCAAACCATCCGCTTCATTAGTGGTCGGCCTAGTGTGAGATAGCCCTCAGAGAGTAGGGTTACGCCTACATGCCCTATAAGCACCGCCCAAACGATTTTAGTGTGAATTTCGTCGAACTAAGGCTAGGTTACGGTATGTTTTGCAAGACCGCTTCCAGTCTTCCATGAAGACGGGGGCCCCCAATCTTGCAGCCCACTTCTGTGGGGGGGTTGCTTCTCAACAGCTTTCCTCATATTCTCTAGCCTGGATTCTGCTCAGGCAGCATTTATTGCACGTCGTGGGGTCGCTGAAGCCCGACGTTTGGACTTTACTTCCCAAGCGGAGAACCTTCAACGACCTGCTTACGCCGAGTTTCGTTCCATTCTCGCTTCACGCGTGGATACCGACCCTGGTCCTCATGATATCCCGTACCTAATGCTTCGACACTTCGGTGAGCGAGGCATGTCCTTTCCTTTATCTTTGTCCAACTGGATATGGACAGAAAGTATCCTACCAGATTCCTGGGGTCGCATGTTCCTGCGCCGGGGGGAGGCTGGCCTACCTCCGACGCTGGAGCATGCTTCCTTCTTGACCTCTTGCTTTTTCTCATTATTTTTTATAGTTGTTTGTTAGTTACATATTATTTGTTTTGTTATTTATTTTCTAATACAGCCTAGTATTAGGCCGTGTGGAGTACGGCGACTTATGCCCAAGTAGGCAGTCGCCAGATGAGCTCTTAAAATTAAAAACAAAAAATATATCACACATTACTGGCGAATGGCTAGCATTCTTGCTTTTTTGCAAACTTGGGATAGATCACTCTACCCTGGCTGGTTCTCTCCCAATTTCTCTAATCCGCTGCGTGCGCAAGTTGATAGATAAATTGGTAAATGTTGGATTAACCTTTGTTCTGGACAGCGGAGGTCACCCGTCTTCCGCACAGTGCGGCTTCCGCAAGTTCCACTCCACGTCGGATGCTCTGCTCGGACTGGAAAATGCCGTCTGCGAGGCCTTCCTTCGTAGACAGCACTACGCCACGGTGTTTTTAGATCTGAAGAAGGCCTATAATACCGCATGGTGGTTAGGTATCATGGAGACTCTCCACACGTTGGGGGCGAAGGGACGCCTCCCACTCATTATCTTGGAGTTTTTGCGAGATCGTCGATTCCGCGTATGGGTGGGGGGGAGCCCTCTCTGGCCTAATTGAGCAGGAAGAGGGTCTCCCGCAGATAAGTCTATTCAGCGTCGCATTCTTTGCCCTGAGCATCAACGGTCTCACCTCGGTGCTGCCGGAAGATGTTCTCGCTACTCTCTACTTGGACGACCTTCGATCTTTTTTGGCCACAAATGCCAACTCTGGAGCGTCGACTCCAACAGGCATTGAACCGCGTCTCTCGCTATGCCGAAGCGCACAGGCTTCGGTTTTCCTTGGCCAAGACTAAGGTTGTGCACTTCTGCCACCATCTACGGCTCCACCCTCACCCAGACTTGTTTCTAAATGGGGTTTGCCTGGAAGTGGTGGATTCGCACCGTTTCCTCGGTCTTGTTTTGGACCGACATCTCACTTGGGAGGCTCATATTCGCAGCCTTAGGGTCTCCTGTACCCGGCCATGGGCATTCTTTGATCTGTGACATTCAGCACCTGGGATGCTGATAGGGCTACTGCCTTGTTTTTCAATCGACCTTTGTTCGTTCGAAGCTCGACTCCGGATGAGAGTTTTATGCATCCGCAGCTGCGAGTGAATTGCGGAAGGTAGACGCGATCCACCTGACCCTTCTCCGTTTGGCGACTGGTGCCTTGCGAACATCCCCCTTAGAGAACCTGTTTGTCAATGCTAGGAAGCGGCCGCTGCCTCCCTTGGTGTTTACAATAATGCCTTGAAGTCTCTCCTCTTTCCTCTAACTATTCTTTAGTTAATGGATGGGCGTTCTGTGGAGGCTCATGGCCTTGGAGAGCGCCATACAAAAAAAAACCCATCACATTATTTGGGGTTTAGGGACCTATTTTTTGTTGGCTTCGTTGATTAATGTATGATTGTGCTCTGTTTAAGGAGGATGAGTTGTCGATGAAGAAATGGTGTAACTTTTCTTCTATGTAGTTGGCGGAGCTTGGTTATGTGGCTTAGAAGGTTATGATGATTCGGGATAGTCTGTGGAGAGGTATGTAAATGAGGTGAGCAGAATGTTGGGTTTGTGGGTTTTGATTGAGCTGTGTTCTTTAATGAGGTGAATGTGTTGTTGTTCATTAGGCTACCTGGCTTAACAGACCCGAGCCCCTGAGAAAGGTCCGCAGGCTGGACCGGGCTTTCTTACATGACCCTAACGAAGTGTATATTATGTTTGCGTGTTTGGTTTGTGCAATGCAGTTTTCCATGATGTTTGGTGGTGTGGGGTTCTGTGTTGCAGGTGAGGGTGTAAAATTGTTCAGTGATGTTCTCTTTTGTCGGTCGATTATGTTCTGATAGGTGGTGTGCATTGAAATCACCTTATAGGAAAAGGTTAAGGACCTTTATGTGTGGTTCTAGGATTGATGTGTAGTTTGATGGTACTCCTCTGAATGTATTGGTTTATTAGGTCGTATTCTGTTAATGAGGGTTCACATATCGACACGGATTAATCAGTTTGACAACAGGGTCCACAGCCCCCTCCACTTCATTATCCCCATTGCGTATTCCGCTCGTAGGTCAAAACTTTCGGGTACCCGGCTTCACAGGCCAGCGCTCTCGATCTGGGTTAGGTCGCCTTTGACAACACCCACCAGAAGAGGTATAGGTCGTCTTCCTTGCCCTGAGTTCTGTAGATAGTCATTTTTATGTCAAAAATGCCCTAAAAAAGAACTTTAAATAAGTTCAAATTTGCGGTTAAAGGACTCGTTTCGCAGTGCAAGAACGCACCATGGAATGTCGCCGTCTGCAATCGGAGGCCTCGACTCTCCGCTCTTCGATTGCTGCGCTCGAGGAAAAGTCCAAAAGGGCGGAAGCGGACCGGGAAGCTCTCGCTCGCCAGAAGACGGATGTGGAACTGGAGAAGGCCTTCGTCAGGAGTGAGCTGATCAAGGAGAAGGAGGCGAAGGAACAGGCGAGCGAGGAGAGGACGCACTTTAAGGACCGAACGGAAGAGGTAATTAGAGGGGCGAGTGGGAATCAAAACAATAGCATTTAGTAGCAATTGTAAAATGCTCCGTTTTGTCCTGGTACCAGAAGGCTCTGTAAAGGAGTCTCGTTGCGTACTGAAGGCCTCCCGTCTCTGTCTTTAGCAACCCAAGTCATCTCTTTTTGGCTACTTACGTTATTTATTTTCTACATTTCCGTTCATTCCAGTGTCTTTATGAAATTATCGAAAAACTTGTGGAGATACCTTTAGTTATCGTGGTATTTTTTAAATACAAGAGAGTTTATAAGTTTATTTGTGGTCTTTTGGGCCATTTTCTTCTGAATTTTGGTGACACTGAAGAGGGAGAATGGTGGTCTTGTCTGAGGAGTCTTACAAAGAATGGAGGATTTAGGTGTTTCGCTACTCGAAACGCTTTGTGGGCGTGGCTTAAGTTGTAGCCCAGCTTTGTTGCCCTGGTAACTATCCGGGAAGTTGCTTCATCTCGGTCATTGGAAAGGCCTGCTCTAGATTGGTTCTCCTCACTCGCATTTTTAAATCCTAATGAGCGTTTTTCTACCACTCCTTTTGTCATTCTGCTTTTTTTTTTATTATTCTCGTTGAACTCCTTTTCATCTCTATGGAGAGAAATGCTCGGCTAGACCCGCTGACTTGTATAATAATCCCATAAAAAGCTAGTAAGGTGGTCTATTTCATCCATTTTTTTCAGAGTTGTATCTCACAACTTTTACATCCTGTGGAAGTCATGTATATGAACGGTGGTCCTCTAGGATTAGAGCTATGAGAAGGAACCCGTGATTCTTGCATTGGCCGTTGGGGAATGTGATTCATCTCTGACCCTCTGTCTCCTCGGTGTCTTAATCAAGAGGTTTGACTTTGCCAGCAGCTGCACTGACGAGGAGGCCAGACTGTCTGCACAAACTGAGCGACTCGACGTGCTCCTCGCTCCTCCTACTCTAACTATATAGCAGGAATCAGGGCAGCTCTTTGGGTTACATGGCAAAGAAGATGGGAGACGGCGCGCGAGAATTTAAAGTTGCGTGCCCTTGCGCTGCGATTTTTCCCCTGTTACGCAGCTCCCAGAACCTTTCTGTCTAGTTTGGTTGGTCCCCCAGACACCTTTAGTTTGAATGTCCTTGTCCTACTCTGAGGGGTGGGAGAGCTTCCTGAATGGTGAGTTCTTGAGTACCGGATGGGGGCACTCTTGCACACCGGACTGTGGAGTGATCGAGTTTGGGGGGGACGCGGGGCTCTTCCATTCTATCTAATATAAATTGTTGGCTACATGCTCAGGCTCCAGAGGGAGTCGGGTCTTCCCCGGGGCTTGAGTGTCTTATACATGTTTTGTTATCTTTTTGTCTTTTTTTTTTGTTCATTAGTTTAGGTTTGTATTAACCTGGCCTGGGGGTAAGGGGGCTAGTCGCCGAACAACTTATATCCATTCATCTCTGGGTCCAGTTCGGCGTGTTGGTTTGTAGCACCTTCATACTTTTCCCACACTTCTTCCCTTCTACTGGCACAATCTTTTTATGCCCAAGTTTCCGTGGCACGCACCGCCGCGGGATGCTCGGTCTCGGGACGGGAGAGGTGCTTCCTCATGTTGCCCAGCTGCTTCAACTATGCTTTTCATTTCAGCTCCGCTCCTGTGAGTTAGTCCCTCGTGTTGCCCAGCTTCCTCTCTTGCTCGGCTCCTCGTTAAGCCCCCCCTCCCCCTCAAGTAAAATAAAATGCCTCTCTCTGCTCGGCCGGAGAGGTGGAAGTCTAAAATGTATTAAAACAAACCGCATTTGATATTGACATGATTCTCATGGTAAAAGAGCTTTTCCCCTTACCATTTCTTCCAAGACAGCAGCACTACCTCACGGTGTTTTTCGATCTGGAGAAGGCCTATGATACCGCCAGATGGGCGAATTTAAAAAAAGAAAATCGTAGTTGGGATAGGATTCCTGTGTTTATTTATGCAAGGCAGTGTGTAAGTGTTTGCGAGTGTGGACTGTGCGAAATTTTTTTAAGGTGTGGTTTTAGTGGAAGATTTTTGAGCTTAGCTAAAAGTAAGGTGCTGGGTCTATCTTCTTTTTTTCCGGGTTGTTTTGTTTGCTTTGTGGGTCGGTTTTGTGCTCTGCTGAAGTGTTGGGTTTCTCTCATGTATGGGTGTACTTTAGTGGGTAATATGTTGCTTTCAGCGTGGAGGTGTGGGATTGGGTTTCATATGGACGTGTCCATTGTTGCAATATTGTCTGTTCCTCTGTACAGCTAGAAGAGCAGAAGGTCGCTTTGGAACAAGCCCGCGATTTCGTGAGTCAAGATTTGGATGCTCTCAAGTTACAGGTGACAGAAGCCAAGAAAACGGAGCAGAAACTAAAGGATAAAATCCAGGAGGTATGTTCGTGTGTCGAAAGGTGTTGGTTGTGTGTCATGTCGATTTCTTGTCTCTCCCTGTTTTATTTTAGGAAAATTTATAAATGTACTTCCCTCTATTTCTCCTCGTCCCATTATTGAGGGTCATATGGGGTTTTGCGCGAATTCCTGGACTTGCGTTAGGTCGAGAGCTACTTTTTGAGTCTGTCTGGGTGGCTCTTCCTGACTTTTGGTCGACGCACACTCGATAGGCAGAATTGTCGCCCAGTTTCGCGTGGCAATGTTTAAGATGTAAACATCTGTGGTGACGATTCCTCATCCTCCAATACTTGATGTGACCATTCCTCAGTTAGCAACACTTGGGATAAGAATTGTTCAATTGGGATCAGGACCATGCGGATGCAAAGCTCCCAAGAGTTTATATGGAAGCAGGATTTTCTTCTTTCAAACAAAATGGTTTTAAAAAAGTAAATTTGAAATCTACCAAACAACATCCTAAACGAGCCTCTCCTTCCCCCCTCCCTTAATAAACCAATCATTACAGAGAACATACACAGTAATCCTATCATAATTCAGGTCCTATCACTCCACTATGCTCCCCTGGCCGCTCCATTATACTCCCCTGGCCACTCCATTATACTCCCCTGGCCATTCCACTATGCTCCGGGGCCCGGCAATTAAAAATTATTGGTGAGTGATCAATGAGTTTTTTTTGTGGTCGCCATTTTTTTTTCAACATTTTGAGGGTTTTGGTTAGGGGATGGTAGGGATATGATTTATGAGTGGAGTGGCCGTTAATGTGTTCGTGCATCCTATAATTATATTTTGTTAATAGTTCCCCCAGAGATGATGAACTCTGCCCGCTTGGGAGCCTAAGGGAGACAGTTTTTAATGCTACAGCATGTGCTGTAGGGAAGAAAGAGTCTTTGATGCTACAGCCTGTGCTGTAGAGCCTTTGATCCTACAGGCTGTGCTGTAGGGAAGAGTCTGATCCTACAGGCTGTGCTGTAGGGAAGAGTCTTTGATCCTACAGCCTGTGCTGTAGAGACAGTCTTTGATCCTACAGCCTGTGCTGTAGAGGCAGTCTTTGATCCTACAGTCTTTGATGTAGGGAGTCTTATGCTACAGCCTATGATGTATGCCCTCCATCAACATTACCGCAATTAAGTGGGGCTGGGCCTTGTGTGAGGCTGTCCTGAGGGACTAGGTCAGAGTGGAGTGAGGCTGTTGCATGCTGTTGGATTTTTATATCACTCCCTTTGGTAGTGGTCTATGCAGCAGCTAGGGAGTGGGAATTAAATTGCCGCTTAATACATCCAGGTGAGGTGTGGTTGTAATGTTATAGCCACACGCATCCAACATACCATCTCATTTCCAAGTTCAATCCAACGTATCGAATCGACCCATAAGTAGCATCTCTTCGATTAGTCGCGTCGGCAAAGCTACGATGCGGTCACCATCCAAGAATAAACAATCGCATTGCCTTGAACAACACTGCCACATGCACTCGCTGCACCTAGGGGCGCGACATGGCTCAACAAGACTCACAACATACCTAAAACTTGTTGTTCGTCGAGGGGGGGATTAGGTAGGACCATCCCGTCACGGAGGCAACCGCGCTGGGGGTGGACGCTATACTTGAACTTCCTAGCTGCTGCATAGACCACTACTACAGAGGGGTGGTATAAAATTCCACCAACATGAAACAGCCTCCCTCCTCTCTAACCTAGTAGAGCTCCTGCTAACGGAATGGATACGCCTTTGGTCTCCGGACGTCGCGGTACTGGGTTCGATCCCGGCAAGAGCGGACACAAACTTCAGATCTGGCTACCAATCGGTGGAGGCGCTGTGCTCACCCCTGTTTTCGGGTGGGTAGATCTCACACTTCTCATCGCACACACAATACTGCTTTCTTTCTCCTCCCGTCTTCGCAACACAACACACACACTGTTCCAAGGAATCCTGCCCATTGGGTATCTATATCCAAATACCTCTGACGCGGAACCAGTCCCCTCTGCCCCGGGGCTGACGAAGGTTTACCCTCAGCGCTGTTTGGTGTCGAAACCCAAAGAAGACCGGCTCCTGATGCCCGCGGGCTCACCAGCGATTGTCATACTGACTTTTATGTCTTTCATTATCCGGGTGGGATCTGCCTGGATAAAGGCAAGTTGGCGAACCACTACTACTACTCTAACCTAGTCCTTCAGGAGAGACCCAAAGAAGGCGCGGACCCCCTTAATTGTAGTAACGTTGGCGAGACCCGCAGCACGGTGTAGGATCAAAAGTTTCTCCCTTAATCTCCCTAGGAGTCGGAGGGAGCAGAGATGCCATCTGTTCCTGGGGAGCTACAAACAACATTTATACTCGCAAGTTTTTTTAATGGTAAGAGTTGTACCACCAATTTGCCCGCATTGAGATTCCTTCTTTCTCAGCGGTGATCTTCTAGTATTTAAGTACCGACAACAAGACACTAATGAACAGCAATAATAGATCATGTTATTACCATCACCCACAGAGCGGCCACGCTCTGGAAGGCATCGAGACGGAGAGGGATCACTACAGCGAGCAGGTTGTGCAGCTCCTAGACCTTCTCAAAGTGAAGCCGGCGACGATGGCCTCCGCGCAGATAGCAAGATCAAAGCTAAAGCCGGTAATTATGATCGATGCTAAAACCTGTAATTACCATTGAAGCTAAAACCGGTAATTATGATCGAAACTAAAACAGGTATTTACGATCGAAGCTAAAACCAGTAATTGTGGTCGAAATTAGATCGCTTTCGGGTGGTTATCGTCACAAACTTGTCGTAAATGTTACGTTTCTTCTAGACGTCTGTTCATTATTTTGTACTTTTTTTTCGATTCAGAAAATGATTGAGTTGAGCTCCTCGGTCGTGAATCTCTTTCCTTTCCCTCAAATTCTTCGTTTTCATTGTGAAACCTCATCAATGAGATGCCCTCTTTGGTTTTTGCTTTTTTTCATCCTATGTCAACCGGTTTCCAACAACAGGCGCATCAACACACTAAAAGACTCATGACTGGACGGAAGCCGCGACCCCCCGCCCATTAAAGGCGCTGTATATTGCACTCGCAGAAACGGAACATTCCGTTGCGTGGCTTCCCAGAGCAGTGGTCCCTATCGGGGATTAGTCGCTTCTCACGACACGTGTGGTAAGACGGTATAACACCCCCTCCCCCCCCCTCAAATTTATAAACTTTGGTGCCTCGATGACGCGTTTCTTTCGACGGTTCTTTGGCCAGGAGGAGGAGCTTGGAAAGGCACTCTACGAGAGGGAGGTCGTGCTTCAAGAGAGGGACTTCCTCAAAGCTCAGCTGCAGCGCCTCAAGAGAGGAAAGGTGGGCAAGTTGGCCTCGAGGGGCAATGCGGTCACTTATTAGTTTGTCCTCCAGTTTCTTAGGGGGCCCGCAATTTGGACTAACTGGGCGTTTGAGTCTCTGTCCTTGTGGTAGTGTTCTTGGATATGACGTCAAGACTCACAAACCCCAGCGTGTCCATTTTAAGTCCCCTCCCTAAGGAGGGGGGCTATATGGAGTACTGTTATCTTGCATTTTGGTTTCAATTCGAGAGAGGGTCCTGAGTCCCCGTTTTGTGTACTTTGTGTTCAATTATTACTAAACCTCTCAAATTTTCTTTCTAATTGCCCTCTCGTTTTTTTGTTTTTTTTACGCTTTCACCTGCATTCTAGTTAGTAGTTTTAAGCGATTGTCCTCAGGGTACGAACTTTGTCCTGGAGGTTAGGAACTATTAATTCCCCCCTCCCGAGCCTGTATCTTGGGCAGCCCGCGCTCCTTAGAAAAACTGCAACTCCAGCGGGTCGGTCACTCAGATCTCTGACCGACGCACCGTTGTGTTTTTTGGCGAAAGTGTTCTAAGATTAAGGTGTGTTCTGTGTTTTTGTTGTGTTGGTTGCACCTTGTGCAGGTTGCGCTGTTGGCTGGGCCCACGGGTCCTTGAGGTCGGAGATGAGGTGGGTGTTGCGTTCATGCCTGAGGTTGGTTGCAGTTAAGGTGGCATTAGTGTGTTAGTTGCATCCGGGGCATGCTGGTGATGGGGTGGTGTTTATTCTGTGTTGGAGTAGTGTAGAGTAGCCTGACCTGGGGTAGGACAGGATAATTGTCTGGTGTAGTGATTTCTTTTACTGGTTTGTTGGGGTGGGGGATTTAGGGTATTGTTTGGTGGTAGCGTATTCAGGTGTCTTTGGGTGAGGGGTGTGTGGATGTGTTTTGTTGGTGGTGGAGTGAGGGTAGGTTGCGGAACAGCTGTTGGAAATAATGTGTTGTGGGTTCTTTTTTGTGTCTAGGTGGTGGTTGGGGCGGGATGGGTTCACTGCTCTGCTGAAGTGTTGTGTTTCAATCATGTGGGGTTAGTGTGGTTCGAGTGCATCCCCTGAGTGGTTTGAAGCTTGTTTGTGTGAGATTTGGCAAGGTTTGTGCTGGCGCTGCGATGTTGAAGGTTGGTTGCCATGCTGGTGCTGTGTAGTTGAGGGTTGGTTGCCATGCTGGTGCTGCGTTTGTTGAGGGTGGTGCGGATGAATTGCTTGTATAGAGTGCTGAGTCTCTCTTGTCCGAAAGTGATGTTTGATACTCCTTTGAAGGTGTTGGTTTTGTTTGTGATGTTAGTGACATGAGTTCTAAATGCCATGTGGGGGTCGAGTATGATTAGTGGCAGGTGTTGGCCATTTAGTCTGATTTTGAGATGCAAGAAAAAGTTAGTGTGTTAGATCAGGCAGTTTTTCTTTATCCTACATATTTACTGGACTTTTCACCATGTGATTATCATTTATTTCAGTCATTATAACATCAGTTATGTGGCAAAGTTTACTCTAAGGTGGAGGATGTGGAAAAAATAAATCAAATCATATATTTAATTAAATTGAATGAATTCTTCAAGAAAGGTATTTCTTAGTTAAACAATAGAAGAGCATTGTCTATACCTGAGGTGAGCAAACTGCGGCCCACTGGCCACATGCTTTTCATGAGGCCTGCATTTTATTTCACAATTCAACAAAATATTGAAAATATATTAAACATTTCTGTCAAATTTTGGAACTCCTTTGAAATCTTAATGGTTAGCGTTCCCCAACGAACTCACTTCATATAGGCCTAGTTTTATATTTTTGGTCATTATTTAAATTTGGCAATATTGCAAATTGCGTCAAATAATTAATTGTAAATTGTGGTTAGGATTCCACTATAAGCCGTAGATCCCCACTCTGATATAAGTCTGGTAACAGTTTAAAAGACGTGGCAAAACTATACAAATAAATTACACTTAGTTATTAATGTGTAGTTATATCTATATGTAGTATATGCAAACAAATGCACAAAGGTAATTGCAATTAACTTATATGTATTTTAAATATGCACCTGTTTAAGTGCAGCCCACAAGGCTTTACATAAGCTTCAATGTGTCCTGGTGCTTAAATCTATAAGGATGGAAACTGCTTTGCTGAATAAATTTGAGGGTTTTTATATTAAAAATGAATTTACTTATTTATAATATTAATTTCTTGACAATCTAATAAAGACTGTGGATTTTTGATCGGTGAATTGTTGCATTTATTAATGGCTTAAAGGTGATGAGCACTTTTGGAATGTCAAGAACATTTATGAGGGAAAGATGGCATGAAAGAAGGAAGGGCAAAAGCTTATTAAAAGAAAGTAATGCTGAATAAACCCAAGGGAGGCAAGTTTAGTAATGGCAAAGCAAGAGTTGTTTTTTTGTTGTTGTTTTCTTTGTAGGTCGCACGCTCCTGCGCCGGGGAGAGGCGGACCTACCCCCGACGCCGGAACTTGTTTCCTAATTGTTGCCATTTTCCATTTTTATTGGTGTTGTTTTTTCATATTCTCATTTTAAAGTAGCCTAGTTCTAGGCTGTCGTGATTGTGGCGACTTATGCCCAAGTAGGTAGTCGCCAGATAGGCTCTTAAAAAAACAAAAGAGGCAAAACAAGAGTTTGGTATAAAAAATAATATTTCCTAGGTCTAGAAATGTGACATGAAATGGTATGCATCTCTTTTACTTTGTCTCATGTTTGGTCTGTCTGTTTCGGGTCTTTAGGAAGTCAAAGGAACCAGCTCATCCTCTTCTAGTGCCGCGAGTAACCAACAACCGTCTGACAAGGCAATGGAAGTACCCGCCGAATCTGATGCACAGTTTCCTTGGTGTTTTCAAATTGGTTGGTTATTTATTTAGGGTCTTTTTTAGTTGTTTTTTAAAAGTTTTTGTTTTTTTTTGTCTAGAATTGGCATAGGGTGACATTTGATTTATCGTGAATTAATCACAAGTTCCCAGGAGTCATTTTAGTTGTCCCATTGCAACACTGCCCAGCAAGGCTGTGTGTTTTAAACTCTAGCCACCCTGTGGGGGGGAGGGGGTAGTCATTCCTAAATGGATATGGCATGATCACCTCACCTGGATGCAATCCTGGAGTGTGAGAATACCACTTGGATGCAATCCTGCAGTGAGGTCTATGCTGTAATGGAACTTCCACTTCCTAGCTGCTGCATAGACCACTACCGCAGAGAGGTGCTATAAAATTCCCACAGCATGCAACATCCTCCCTCCACCCTAAATGGATATGACACGATCACCCCACCTGAATACAAGCCTGGAGTGTGAGAACCCCACTTGGATGCCATCCTGCAGTGAGGTCTATGCTGTAATTGAACTTCCACTTTCTATCTGCTGCATAGACCACTACCACAGAGAGGTGCTATAAAATTCCCACATCATGCAACATCCTCCCTTCACCCTAACCTGGTCCCTCAGGACAACCTCACAGAAGGCACGACCCCACTTAATTGTAGTAACGTTGGCGGGGCCTGTACCACAGGCCGTAGGATCAAGGCTTTCTCCCTTAATCTCCCAAGCAGTCGAATGGTGCTCCCCGGGAGCTATAAAAAACTACTTTCCAAGACGCATAGATACCATTTTTACTTTAGCACTAGTTTTAATGGTCGGAAGAGAGGATGATTCTGGTTGCAAGTCTAGTTTTGTCTCTCTTGCACATTTATTTTCATAACCTCACTTGTACCTGCCCATTTGTTGTTGGTGAGTGAAACCAAGTTTCTCTTTTCATGATATCCGGTACTGATGAGCACCAAACCTTTTTTCTTCCGAGTTGGGACTATTGAATCCCTAATCTCTCCCGCTCATGGTTTGTCTGGTTTTCTGATGAACCTTACGTTGGGCTGTTTTTAGTAGTTCCTGCTTCAGTCCCCTTCCCTCTTTTTTTTGCTACCTTATGTTTTACTAGCCAAGGTACTAGGCGTTGCCAGGAATAAAAAGTCGTGTCGCAAATTGTAGAAGTTTAAATACACCGACACAGTTGCGTGTCCCTTCCCTATTCCAAATTCGCCTTTCGCATCGAATCCCCTCCACCCCTTTTCGCGCGTTTGAGACAACTAAATTTGCGGCCGGCCACACAGAAAAATGTCTGCCTCAAAAGACACCTGCTAGCCGACGAAGGTCCGAGTTTTTTCGCGCTGTCATAAACCGCGACGTGGGGCAAGGAAAGCTCGGATGGCCCCAAGGTGTGAAGAATTTGATCTTTCCTGGCAGCAGACAAAAGGTCTTTTACGCGGCGATAAGAATTTTATGAGAATCTGGTGCCCTCTCACGATTTTTGCTCTTGAGGGAAATAAAAGGGAAAATTCTCCCTGGAGTCAGGCAGAAGATCTTGGACCTACGTTATGTGTGGAGCTAGTCCCACAAAGGAAACAGGTCGCCCGTTGCAAGGAAGAAACTTCGGGGAATTAGTTGTTGCCGTCACGGTACTTGTAGGTACCAAACTTCTCGCAGACCCTCCCTTCAGAGTCCGAGGTTACACAGGACCTCCCTCTGCAGATTACCCTAGACGCAGCTAGGTAATCATTTTGGCTACCCACTCCAGGTGCCAATAATCTGAACGAACACTTCGAGGAGAAGAATTCCGATTTGAGTCACCGTTTGACTCGCCTTCGCGATCCGGCCTAGGATCATTACATCCAGACACCAGTCTAGGATTGCCTCTATATTCGGTAACCTCGGACGACCGGGCTAAGTGCGAACATCGTCAGAAGAAGAAGAAGACATTCACCGTCATCCTCCAAATACTTAAGAACTCCAAGGGATCGTTAAAGTGAATTATCCCCTCCCCTAACTTCACCAGTTTAACCGTTAACTAGAACTTTCATTTCGAGCTCATAACCTCGATTATTTCAAGTGATTAATTCAGTGCTTAATTCCATAATATTATTCAATTCATTCTGTCGGGTGCAATTAAGACGCAAGCATCCTAGTATGTAGAATTCAAATGTAATCCATACAACATTATATAGACTTACCTATTCAGTGCAAAGACTAATCCTATTTATACCTATATATGCTATTCATATTTCTAATTCATGTATATTAAAGATTATTTTTGTATCTGTGTGTTTAACTATTTTGGACGATCCTTTGGCAATTAATAAGCAATTCACTTGGCTTAATTCTTATTATTACATAAGTCGACCCATGACTGGTTTTACTGAGTGAGAACACACTCAGGGGATCATTATCTTAACTTTGACCAAAAGGGAAGCACCGGGGTTATTCTTATTCACCGGAAGTGGCTACGGTAGGTGTATTGGCTACACTTCACCCCCACTTTACCTTGGTGTGGGATTATAATATATGCCAAGGAAGTGGGACTGGGATTACCCACTCACTAACCCTCGACACAAATAAATACAGATGCAGATTGTTTGAAATTCTCACATTGTTGCACAAAAAATATCTTTATTTGCTGATTATTATTATTTGTGAGGTGAAGGCAGGTTCAGGAGAGTTGCACACTCTCCCTATCATAAAATATCATCTAATAGACTTACAATGAGTAAACTTTTCACATTATACTCCCGGCAGTTTACGCGCACACGCGAATGACCGTTAGTTATGAGCGAACGACGTTGTGGCCGCAGGAAGAGATCGACTGTCTTATAGATACATTTTGTGTCGGTAGTTGCTAAATGGGAATTATTCTGGTCTGGTTTATACTGGGTGGTATTTGTTGTGACCCATGGTTCGAATTTCACAATAAGTTCAAGCTCCCAACGGAAATGAGATCGGTGGTTAAAACCGCACCCAAAGAATATTTTCCTCCTTGGTTTTAATGTATCTTATTGTAACTTAACCCCGCGGTCCACAGGTTGGGTGATCGTTCCATATCCACTTGGAAACGACTGACCACTCTTTCACTCTTACTCTACAGGATGGCTCGAGTTTAATAAAAACATACACATCCTTACCTGATGGGCCACTCGTTTTAGTTAATGAAAAATTCTGTCATCCTTGTCTTGATCAATAATTCCACCATGCATTCACGCCCTTAGTCTGCGTTCTTTGAGCTCCTCCTTCACCTGTTACTTCAGCTCCTGTCGCTGGTCCTCATTCCGAGGCTATGGAACCCCTTCGCGCTGAGAGAGATCGGCTGCGAAGCCAAGTTGATCACCTTCAGCGCCTGTACGACGAAGCCAAAATGAAGCTCCTTTCCCGGCCCTCTCCTCCTCCTCCACCTCCTGCATCCGTGCCATCTCCAGGTGTCCTCGTCCTCTCCCCCCGTTTGGAAAGAGCCACAACCCAGGACAAGGTGAGAGGGTGAGCACGAACTGTTTCCGAGTTGAATGAAAACTAGAATATGGGGGGGGGGGATTGTAACTATACTGGGTTGTGAACTGAGTCTCTGGTAAAGTAACCCAACCATTGCTTTAAATGATCCTGAATCTGGGTGGAGGACTCGACGACCAAGTATTCATTGACTTTGCGGGAAACGTGCTGTGTAGTGTTAGGAAGTAGCTAACACGCTCCAGAAGGGTAGCTTTGACAGCATTACGTGATAAAAGTGTGAAAAGTACTGAATTGGTTGTTGTTGATTCTCAAGCTATCTGGCCGTGCAAGCTCGAGACTCCGAGGAAGGATATGGTCTGTACCGGGTTTTCCTAGCAGAAATCTCGGTGAGTATATTGTGTGATTGTGTAGTGTGTGGTGTTACATTCTGGACAGACACCGGCGATGGTTGCACCCAGTATTTTCTGGGAGCTCAAGAAGGCGGGGTGACGTCCACACCACGGGCTGGCCAGGAGGACTCGGTCCTCACGAGAGGAGATTTCAGAGGGATGGATATCATAGGTTTGTGTGTGAAAGTCCTGGATAGAGCGATGTGTGAATGTTTTTGTAAGCTGGTTTGAGGTGGGAGAGTTGATAGTTTATTTCTAATATAATGGGAATTAGATGTTTCTTTGTGAGAGTGGGTGTTTCCTGTGCACTGTGGCCATGGTGGTAATGAGAATTGATTTGTTATTTGTACTATAATAAACTGTGGATACAAAGATTAGCGGAGATTGGTTGGTTATGTTCTTGTTTCATGGGTGATGTGGACTTGATTACCGAGGGAGGGCGCCAGATGACACATCCCATTTCATTGACTGATCGCTCTGGCAAAGTTCTGATGCGATTTCATTCTAAACACGTGCACCCGCTGCCACTAAGAACTAGACACAGTTCTACGCATTCGCAACATGACTGGCACATGCACGCCTAAGACAGAATCTAGAAAGACACAGTTCTTGGTCTCTGCAACGCCGTCTTCGCGGCGGGGTTCATTGGCTCCTAGGGTACGGACACTAGCCAGGGCAACTTAAGTAATAATATCTTCAAGACGCCCTGATGATGTAAATCCGATAAGGACATTTATTTTACCTGATGTCCCTAATGTATGGACACAAGAAAAATGCTTATTCTCCACAAAAAATGGAACTACATTTTATTTTATTTAATTGAAATTTTAAAAACAAACAAATATGAATGTGATTTCCACCCTTTGTGATGCAAAGTTCGATGCGCTTTGCCAGATTAATCCGATGCATTAACTCCAATGTCCGTCAATTTGAGCACATTCATTTATGGTGCCCTGTTCCCTCAGGCGTCTCGTACCATTGAGTACAACTTCTCCTTTAGCATACCACCCCCCAAAAGAAGTCAATGAGCTAGGGGTAAGATCCTGTGGAGTAGGAGACCATTGTGATATTTCCTCTGTGCCCAGACTTTCGGGAAACCCTGCATATTAATGCTTTTTGGAATCATTTTTTTATCTTATTTATGATATTTCGGTGGTTATATTAATGATTTCCATACAATTTGGCCTTCGGAATAAGTGGCTAGGGACAGATGGGAGGGGGGGGGGCTTAAGTCTTCGACTCAACGTCACTTAACGCACTTATGGGATTATTTCGCTTGTGAGTGCGTTTACATTTAATCGCCTTTTACGACAAACTAAAGCACTCGATATTACCCCTCTTGTCGCAGAGAGGCAAATTTTGTAAGCTTTCCATCTCCGCCGTTTCGTTTTAGACGCTTATTTCCTCCTTTTGGGTTTCCTGGTTTGGTGCTTCCATGAACATATCTTGTTCCCTCAGGATGCGGCAGAATTGGCCGCCCTCCGGTACGAATTGAAATCCGTCGAGAGAGAGAAGACCTTCTTCCAGGAGCAGTACGAGCGCATGAAGGCTTCGTTAGCCATGGCCGAAGACGCTTCTTCTCTGGTAAGAAGATTTTTGTCATTTGCACACTAGACCGAAATGGTCGTATGAAGGGAAAACAATGAAGATGGATTGTTTTCCTTTGTTTACTCATGGGAAAACGAATTATATCGGGAATCCTTGGTGAAGACCACTTCAAAATGGAATGACTCTTTAACTCCCCACAATGTTTTCCTTTCTACCTCACCTTGTCCCATCCCATTGCATTGTACATTATTATTATTTATTCTATTTTAGCTGAATGTTGACTTATGCCATGATATAGGATGGAAAAACTAAGAGATAAAAAAAAAGAAAAGGGTGGTTTTTGGCAAGTCAAAGATGATTCCACCGACCTAAATGTTATTCCTATGCGATTTCTAAGTCCTTTAACAATTAAACATATAGAATCCACTTGGATTGCGCAACAACCCATTGGTTCCTTACCTTAAACCTTAATGATTAAATCTTGTCAAAACCTCATTTCTAATTCAAATTTCAGGACTCTGGGGATTTAGAAAACCTCTTGCGAGAGAAGAGGGCTTTAAAAGAAGAAAGAGACTTCTATTTGAAGCAGTACAAGGATCTAAGCGCCAAATTTACGGAGTCTTTGACGGTTCCTTATTTCAAGGGTGATGCTACGGTAGGCAAAAGCGATCTTTCCCTCGAATTTTATACTCTTCGCATTCATATGTTACAAGGGTCACTTGTTTCTGGTATTTGCTTGCGTTTTTTTTGTTTATGGATCGGTGTAGCTTGGGAATTCAAGTGTTGGTTACCCTTAAAAGAGCTCATTTCATTCTGCATTAATATGATTCTTTTTAATTTATGTTAAAAATTTTCAAGCGTCCGCTGCGCTGTTTTAGAGTTATTTTTAAGAAGTTCTTGCATAGGATTGTTATTTTTACTCGTAAGTGTGTTAACCGGGTTCCCACATGTCAGGCAAAGTCAGTTTTGTGGATTTCGGTCAGGTAAACTTATTTTTTTAAGAAAAAATTCAGGTAGTTTGTGCAAATTTATTAAAAAAAGTTAGGTAATTTGTGCAAATTTATAAAAAAGTCAGATAATTTGTGTAAATTTATAAAAAAAGTCAGGTAATTTGTGCAAATTTATAAAAAAATCAGGTAATTTGTGCAAATTTATAAAAAAGTCAGGTAATTTTTTTCAGATTTTTATGTTTTCCACTCTAATTTTAAAAAAAAATTCTGTTACAGAATGGGTAAGGGGAGGGTTTTCATGTAGTGTTTTTTTTTCACTTATTCTTTAAAGTTTACTATATGACTATTATTATTTCATAATAGGTAGTAGAAAATGATCGATTTTATGGTCAAGTAATTTTAAAAGTAAGTCAAGCAAAGGGCAGTTTTTTTCATATTCTTGTGGGAACCTTGGTTAAGTTCTTGTTTTGATGCTGCGATGCTGATTCTATAGTGCTTTCTTAGCAGCTCTTTTTGACTATACTCCCTTTTATTTTCCCCTGCTCCCTGTCTTAGTTGAATCATTTTAGATCAGTACCTCTTTTGTTATCCATGGATATGTTCTTTTTTTCTATACTCTTGCGTTTATCCTCTGTTTCGCTATAACAAGACATTACTGTTTGCTAGTTAAATCTTCCTGAATTGGGCTGTAGAGATGTGGTTGTCATAGTAATTAGTCACCACACTGTATCTGGCGCGCCCAGGGCGACAGACGGTCCTCTTCGATGTCAAGCAAGTGATGACTGTATTCAATAGACCAATTTAATAGTCCTTACAAAGAACTGTTACACCTGGTACCTCTGGAGGAGCAGCACGTCCCCCCGTTACCATTGGCCCCGAGGTATGGTAGTAGATGGGTAACATTTGTACAAGCTGCGCAGTAATCTTGTTCCATTCATCTTGAAGAATTTACCAGAGTTCTTGAACTGTTTTCGGATTTCTCGCTTCGGACCCCTCTCCTAGTGTCTTCCTATCATTTTCACTGTGATTCATGTCTAGACTCTGTGCAGGTCAGTTCATAACAGAAAGAGGGCGTTATCCTCAGCGAAGTTCGAAGTTTCAACTGCTCTTATTTCTTCCGCGGTCGATCTCGACGGTGACTATGCCGATGCGAAACACCACTCATGCCCTCTAAGCCTTTCTGGTTATAGGCCAGGAAACTCCGAGAGCTTGATGTAACCTTCAGGCCGTTGCCGCAGTTAGTTCTGCCCAAGTCCCCACCCTGGAGGGTACCAGCTTTGAACGTTTTTTGCCACGCCTCTGCTCCCAAATATTTTAGGCCCCGGAAGTACTGTGTTCGCATTTCTTGGAGCATATATCGTGTCACTAGAGCTGGGCCAGTTTACACGGATGGCTCCAAATCTGAAAAAGGGTCTCCCATGCACCCATCCTCTGCTTGAAGCCCCCCGTAAGGGGCGCGGCGATTTGCCATCCTGGCCGCCGTGCTGACGGGACTCAGCACCCCGTCCGGCCCCAGCTTAGCCTCTCTTCCTTCCTTCAAAACACTTGTTTCCTCTCTTTTCACACAACCTCTCCCACAACTTTCTCTGGTCAGCCTCTAATTTCACAGGGTAGATGCTGACCTTCTTCTCAAGCCAACCGTCCCGGTTCGGGGCTGAGGGGGGAGGGGACAATGTTCCCTAACCCCTGAGCTCCGGTTCGGGATGTTTTTTTTAACAACCTGCTTCATCCCCACCCATACCTTCCTCACATCCCTTTTCCTCTCCTCTTCACATTCTATCCATTTTTACGCCGTGTCTAAGGTGGAGCCGCCATGCCGATGGACTGCCAGGCCACCAGGCGGGAGGGGTGGTCCGAAATGGCGGCGCCTGGCTCTGCCAGGCCTGTAAGCACCTCTTGCAGTGCAGGCAACTGCAAGAGGTGATGAGCTATTGCGTCCCGTATAAAAAAGAGGGTCACCAAGCCTATGTATGAAAAAACAACCCAAAAACCCCAACCCCCAACTTCCCCTGAAACAGCGACGGAGCCGCCCTCGGGCAGCTCCAGCAAAAAAATTGAGGTTTCCTTTCCTGTGCTTGCGCAGGGAAGCCTCCATATCTCTTCAACGGGAGAGGAGGCTTACTCCTCTCCTACGCCTACGGGGGAAGGGGACTCCCCCTCACCCCCTTCTCTGGAGGTGCTTTCCGGCACCTCCCTCTTACCAGTGGTAGTCCCCTCTGTTCTTTCCAATGGTACTGCCAAGAAAGCCAGCAGGCAGCCCTTAGCCAGCCGCTCCACATCGAAGCGGCTCGGTAGGGCAAACCCCCTTAGGGGGGAGAGGGAAGCCAGGCTCCTTCGGTCGCTTCCCTCAAAAGACCTGCTGGCAAGAATATTAAACCTTGCCGGGGTCAAGGCCTGTGCCTTCCCACAAAAGACTCATGACGCTGCCAAGGGGATCTGCGATATCCTGGGAGGGAATGGCCAACTGGAGGCCCCTCTGTGATAGACATGGTCCTTGAGGAAAACCAGCCTCAGACGGTAGGGCCTTCCATGGGGTGAATCCGGGCTCGGCGCCAAGCACCGAACCCGAATCCGCCCCTATGCAAGGTCCTCCTCAAACGGCTGGGGATTCTCAGGCAGTACAAGGAAGGGAGGGATCTCCTCCGGATGATGCCCCTACGACCACCAGGACCTTCTCCATTTCGGAGAAGGACCTGGCTGAGGTCGGTGCATCTGGCCTTGAGGCTTCTACCAGCGGAGGTGAGAAGCGGGTTCATTCCCCGCCCTCCTCTCCTAAAAAGAAAAAGAAGACAAGAAAGACTAAAAAGACTCGGGGCTCCTCTCCATCCGCGAGGGCTGCGGGGACGGATGGGTCTGCTGCCACTCTGGCAAGCGACCAAGCCAAGATCGGCACATCCGGCCCCTCTGCCCTCCCGGGTACGGAGCTCCTGACCATGACAAAGACCAAAAGTGCACAGGGCGGAGCCTCGATCACATCGGGGCCTCTCATTCAGAGGTTACCTGGCGTTTTCGAGCATGCTGGCTTCAAACGCATCCTCGTTATTCGCTCCACTGATGGCACCATGTTGTCCAAGGGCAACATGATCCATCAGAGGAGAGGATTAGCTAGTGCAATTGGTAGAGAGCCGAAGGTGACCCGTTTCTCGGACGGGAGCCTTCTGGCGAATGCGGCGAATCCCGCCGAGGCGACCAAGATAAGTTCTCTTCGGACACTTCATGGCACCCCGGTGAGTGTGACGCCGCACTCTACTATGAACTTTGTGAAAGGAGTAGTTTATGCGAGGGAACTCGTTGACTACTCCATTGAGGACATCACCCTAGAGCTGGCTGACCATGGGGCGGTCAAGGTCGAACGTGTGATGAGAAAACAGGGAGAGGCCTCGAGACCCACCCCTACACTCTTCGTCACGTTTGACTGTGTCAAGCTTCCTGAGTCGGTGCGTGCCGGTTGGTACCGCTACCGCGTGAAGTCATTCGTGCCACTGCCGCGGCGGTGCTATTACTGTCACTGCTTCGGCCATACGAATTGCTCATGTAGACTTGCAAAGTTGGGGTCAACCAAAATGTGTAAATTGCTCCAAGGTCGCACACGATAAGTCCAAATCGTGTGTGGCCAATTGTGTCAATTGCGGAGAGCCGCACCCTGCTGCTTCGAAGCAATGTGGTGCATATCTCCTTGAGAAAGAAATCCTGACCGTTCAGGCCCAGGATCGACTCTCATTCCGCGAGGCTAAGGACTTGGTCCTGGCGCGCCCGGCTCTGCCTGGAACGTCATATGCCTCAATAGTTAGAAAGGCACCCTCTGCTCCTGGCCCATCCAGGCCAACGAGCACGGTTGTTTCCACGCCCATTCGGAGCCCTTCTACGGGCTCTACCCAACCCGGGCGCTTCCCTGGTAAAGCTGGCGGCAAAAAGGGTTCATACCCAGCCCCGGCTAAAACCAGGGCTCCCCCCTCTTCCCCCAGCGTGACCGTTTCCCGTAACGCGAAACGGCCACGTGCCTTCACCGAGTCGTTAGACTCACAGGAGGCAACACCCCTGAAGATGGTCGCTAGGACATCTTCCGGGGTTCCTAAAGCTGTCCCGCCGAAAGGAGGACAGCAACAAAGGAGCTTCGGCTCCTTCGCCCACGCCCCGAGGTGTGGCGGGTGGCTCGGAGACGGTGGTTCCTCGAAAAGAGGGCCCCCCGCCTCCGAAGCCGCAACGCCCGCCTAAGGTTTCGAGGCGGAGGGAGGAAAAGTCTCGCATTGCGAGCCCAACCTTCCCGAATAAGTCCTCGAAGGCGACAGCGCCCGGGGTTCTGCCCCCGGGAAGCGTATGGCCATTCCCGTGAGGGTCTTCAATTCGAGGAGGGCCCCCGCGTCTCCTCCGAGCTAGGCCTGGAGGGCATATTCCTTCAATGGAATTGCCGTGGACCTTGGGCCAACTGGGAGGAGCTGCGGAGGCTCGTCTCGTCCCGTTCCACGTTAGCTATCTTTTTGCAGGAGACCATGCTAGGCGCGTGCCCCCTGCCCGCCCTCCCGGGGTATAAGGGTCTTGCGACCCCACCACCGCGGGATGGCCGGGCTGGGGGATGCGCGGTTTACACCCGGCATGATGTCTCCGTTCTTCCTTTCTCTTTAGATACCTCCTTTCAGGCAGTGGCTGTGCAGCTGCACCTGGATAGGAGGTATTCTATCATTTCTGCGTACATTCCACCGTCAGCTGACTTCGACGCGGGAAACTTCCGCCGCGTCGTGGCACGGTTGCCGAGGCCCTATCTCTTGCTTGGAGATCTGAACGGCAGGCATCCTCTCTGGGGAGATTACTCCATAAATCCCAGGGGACAAGTCCTTGCCGATCTGATCGAAGAGCTTGAGATGGGTGTCCTAAACGTGGATGAGTTTACACATCACTGGCCGAGAACCGCTTAAATTTTCTTGCCTTGACCTATTTTTGTGCTCTTCGGATGCATAGCCTGATTTTGATTGGGGTGTGGTCGATGACCTCCATGGTAGTGATCACCTTTTCATTCAAATATCATTTTCAGGGCAACTGCCGCCTGAGAGCCCACCTTGGTGGTGCTTGGCGCGGGCGCGGTGGCCTGCATTTCAGGAAATGACTGAATTCTCTATCTCAGTCGAGGAGTTTAGGTCGGTAGATGAGGCCGTTGAGTTCTTCTCCGGCAACCTCATCGCCGTGGGCCTGACTACTATTCCTAGGATGTCTGGCCGTTTTGCACGCCGACCATTCCCATGGTGGTCAGCCGAGTGTGAGATGACCCTCAAACAGAAGAATTATGCCTACATGCACTATAAGTGCTGTCCGAACGATTTCGCTGTCGCTGAATTTCGTCGGGCTAGGGCTAGGTTCCGGTATATTTCGAAGCACGCCCGCCGCTCTTCTTGGCGGGCATACGTGTCTTCACTTAACGGGAAGACCCCTTTTGCTGAGGTGTGGAAGCGAATCAAAAGGATTCGGGGCAAGTTCTCGCAGGACCCCCCTCCCGTTCTCCAGGAGAATGGGACCACAATCTTGGACCCCGCGTCCGTGGCGGAATCCTTAGAGACCGCTTTTTCCGCATTCTCTAGCCGGGATGCTGCTCCGCCAGCATTCAATGCACGTCGTCATGTCGCGGAAGGCCGCCGGCTGGACTTTACCTCCAGAGGCTGAGAACCCTTCAACGACAAGTTTACTGTGAGTGAGTTGCGTTCTGCTCTCGCTTCGTGCGCGGACACTGCCAATGGTTCGGACGATGTCCCGTACGCCATGCTTCGACACCTGGGTGAGCGAGGCTTGCCTTTCTGTTAGATTTGTTCAACAGGATCTGGGTGGAAGGTCTTCTCCAAGACTCCTGGCGAATCGCTACTGTGCTCGCCTTTCGCAAACCGGGGAGAGATCACTCTACTCCGACCGGTTTCCGCCCAATCTCTCTAACCTCTTGCGTGTGCAAGTTGATGGAGAAATTGGTAAATGTTAGATTAGCCTTTTTCCCGGACACCGGAGGCCATCTGTCTTCCGCACAGTGCGTCTTCCGCAAGTTCCACTCCACGTCGGATGCTCTGCTCCGACTGGAAAATGCCGTCTGCGAGGCTTTCCTTCGTAGACAGCACTACGCCACGGTCTTTTTCGATCTGGCTATACGGTATCATGGAGTCTCTGCACACGATGGGGGCGAGGGGACGCCTCCCAATGTTTATATCTGAATTTTTGCGAGATCGTCGATTCCGCGTACGGGTGGGGGGGAGCCCTCTCCGGCCCAAAGGAGCAGGAAGAGTGTGTCCCGCAGGGAAGTGTCCTCAGTGTCACACTCTTTGCCCTGAGCATCAACGGCATCACCTCGGTTCTGCCGGAAGATATTTTCGCTACGCTCTACGTGGACGACCTATCGATCTCTTTTGGCGCGGTCCAGATGCCAACTCTGGAGCGTCGACTCCAACAGGCATTGAACCGCGTCTCTCGCTATGCCGAAGCGCACAGGTTTCGCTTTTCTTTGGCCAAGACTAAGGTGGTGCACTTCTGCCGCCATCCACGGCTTTTCCCCGACCGAGATTTGTTTGTTAATGGGGTGCGCCTGGATGTGGTTGAGTCGCACCGTTTCCTTGGTCTTGTATTCGACCGACGCCTCACCTGGGAGGCTCATATTCGCAGCCTTAGGGTCTCTTGTATCCGCGCCATAGACATTCTCCGCTCCGTGACGTTCAGCGCTTGGGCCTTACTTTTCTATCGATCCTTTGTTCGCTCGAAGCTCGACTACGGATGCGAGTTTTATGCATTCGCAGCCGAGCGTTTATTGCGGAAGGTGGATTCGATCCACCACACCGGCCTTCGCCTTGCGACCGGTGCCTTCCGCACTTTTCCCATTGAGAGCCTGTTGGTCGATGCTGGAGAGATGCCACTCGCTCTGCGCCGCGTGCAGTTCATCACTCGCCTGTACGCAGGAGCCCGGAGCCTCCCTCAGTCGCCAACAGCTCTCACTGCATCCGCAGCTGATCTCGATGATGCCTATGCCGCCGAGGTACGCCAGTCATACCCTAAACCCATAGGGCCAGGAAACTCCTTCGAGAGGTAGATATAGCTCTCGGGTCGGTGGCGCCCCTGGTTCTGCCCAGGACGCCACCCTGGATGGTACCACATTTGGCTATTTGTCGCCACGCCTCTGCTCCAAAGCTTACACTGCGCCGGGAGTATTGCGTTCGACCTTTTTGGAGCACACATCGTGTCACGCTGGAACCGTGCCAGTGTATACGGATGGCTCTTAGTCCCAGAGGGGGTCGGCTTCCACGCCGTATCCCCTCTGTTTGAAGTCAGTGGGGCTCTACCAGGCGCTGCGCCTGTCTTCACGGCCGAGCTGGTGGCAATACACCACTCGGTACTGGAGATTACGCGACGTGCCCGGTTCGGAGACCGGATTGTGATCTATAGTGACTCGCAAAGCGCCCTGAGTGCTCTTGGGGCATTGGAATCTCCGCATCCCCTGGTTCGCGATATCCGTGACGCCACGGTTTTGGTGAGCCGGGTAGATGTCGAGATTATCTTCTGCTGGGTTCCTGGACATGTAGGAATTGCGGGGAATGAGGGCGCCAAAGAGTCTGCGAGGACTCTGTGACCGGACCAGCGTTTTGCTCTTCCTCACACCGACTACATGGCAGGAATACGGGCAGCTCTTCGGACTGCTTGGCAAAGAAGATGGGAGACGGTCGAAGGGAACTTAAAGTTGCGTGCCATTGCGTCGCGACTGTTCCCATGGACCTATCCCCCAATGCGGCGCCGGCTTCAGGTTGCTTTCTGTCGTCTCCGAATCGGGCACACTCGTGTGACGCATCGCTATTTGATGGAGTGCTTGCCTGCGCCCTGTTGCAACGACTGCGTCGTCCCCCAGACTGTTCGGCACATTCTTGTCGAATGTCCCAGTCTGGGTGATCTTCGCGTACGATACCTGTCCCGGTACCGGGATGGGCGGGGTCGCTACCGCCTGTCCCTTGTACTCAGGACAGATTCGTGCACGTTGACTTTTGGGGGGAGGCCGGTCTTCTCCCTTTCCTTTAACCAGGTTTAATTGTTGTTTTTGTTATTGTTTTGTTATTGTTATTTCTTTTTATTGTTGTTTCCTGTTCATTTTTTTAAAGTAGCCTAGAACTAGGCTGTTTGTTTACGGCGACTTATGCCTAAGTCGGCAGTCGCCAGATAGCCCCTTAAATTAAAAAAATCTTCTTGAAGCCCGTGGGACGTTTCTTGGCGCTGCGCCTCTCTTCATCTCCGCACTGGGTTGCAATACATTACTCGGTCGGGAAGATTGCGCTCCGTGCCCGGTTCGGAGCCCGAATTGTGATTTATAGCGACTCACATATGCACTGAGTGTCCCGGGGCATTGGAATCTCTGTACCCTCTAGTTCGCAGTATACGCACCGTCATGGCTGCTTCGAGTCGGGATTGTCTTCTGCTGGGTTTCTGGACATGTAAGGGTTATGGGCAACGATCGCGCTGACTTGGTGCCATTCTTTGCACAGATCCGAGGGACTATACCAGCATTTTGCTCTTCCCTACTCTGGCTACTTGGCAATAATCAAGACGATACCGCCTCGGGTTCATGGCAAAGAAGATGGGAGACGGTGGACGAGAATTTAATGTTGGACCTATTGTTGCCCTAACTTTTCCCAGGAATCTGCTCCATAATGCGTTAGATGGAGCGCCCCCTGAACTTTTCATTCAATATTGCTTGGTCCCTCAGACACTATAATACCTTTTAGCATTATTCTCCTGGCTTACGGGAGCTTTATAATCGGTATTTGTCCCAGTACCGCGATATGCGGGATCTCTACTGCTTGTCCCGCGTCCTTGGAAAGGTCTCCTGCACACCAGACTATGGTGTGAATGAGTTTTGGGAGGAGACGCGCCTCTTCCATAGTATTTAACGATTAAAATTGTTGGCTGCTTTCTTAGGCCCCCGAAGGGGCGTACCTTATAGAGATTTAATCATTGTTGTTGTTTTGTTTGTTCTTTGTGTGGGGGGGGGGCGTCCTTTATTGTTTTTGGGGCTTAGTTATATTAATCTAGCTTAAGATAGGCTTTCTTTGCAAATGGACGGCTGTGCCCTTGCTAGTGATAGCAAAGTAAAAACTAAACAAAAACATTTTGATCTATGAGTTTTATGTGAATATGTTATCAGGGTCAGAGGCTGGAGTGAAGTTCTCCTGCTGTATAATTTCCCCCTCATTTCCCAAAACCACTTGTTAATAACAACATATTGACACAGTCCACACTCTCGAACGCAGACCAACAGCTCCACAATACTCCAAATACATGAAAGAAAGATACTTGGAATCACATACAACACATCCATGTCATTCGCACCACACATAAACAACATAATCACAAAATGCAGGCCAAGACTTAATGCACTCAGAGCAATAACAAGTACAACTTTTGGACAACACAAAGAAACACTCAATCTAGTATACAAGCAATACATACGGTCCATAATAGACTATGCCAGCCCTACCTGGGCCCCTTTCATATCCAACACACAGCTAAACAAGTTACAAATCACACAAAACACTGCACTTAGAATCATACTTGGTAGCACACAAACAGCACCCATAGAACACCTACATGCTGAAATCAAGGTACTAACTATAAAACAACATCTGAACATGAGAAGCACACAGTTCCTAGCATCTGTCGTAAACAAGGCAAACAGCCCCTGTCACTATCTACGAAACTACACACCCACCCACAGATAAATAGTAAACACACTGCACAGATATTACACAAATATCCTCAATACCATACCAAAACCTGCAAATGTAACACAGTATAAAAAAACATATTCACACACACCTCACCAGGCAAGCACTGAACAATCTCCCTCACAACAAAATACTCAACACCCCCCTACCTGACGTAAGCAGCACAGAAACGCAACTCTCACGGTCGGAGAGAGTACATCTTACACGACCGCTGTGGACACCACCAGTCACTAAACACCTACAAACACCGCATAAACAACACCCATACAAATCTCTATCCACTCTGCCAAGTTAGTCTTCACACAGCCACGCATCTCATAGCAGATTGCCCTAACTTGGCAGTTCTCAGACAACACCACAACATTTCACATGTCCATCAGTTATGGTCGGATTCAGTCAGTGTGGTGGCCTACTTGCGTGGTGCGGGCTTCCTAGAAGGACAGCCCTGGGAACCACAACAACAACACTCGCGAACATCTACACACTGCTCCGCATAATCACTTCCTAAACGAGCAGCCTTCCACAAATTCACTCCAGAACACACAGACTACTCCTATCCCAACCATGAACTGGTCACTCACCCATACTACAACAATACAAACACCGAACAAAGATCACACACACCAACATACACTAGGGGCAATCGAGCTCCATAATTCACAAAACACCTTGATTGCCCTGACCTCACACTCGCAATGCACACTCTATCACTAAGGGACATGCGTACCCGCCCGGGGTGCGTTGTGGTATTCTTAGGGTCCTCTCACCTCACTGAAGAAGGGTAGGGTGGTAAACAAGTAAATAATGTCATCTGATGTATGTGATTAGCATAGGCACCCGTCGTTGCCCGGGATAAAAAGTCGTCGCAAATAAATACAGCTTTTGTTTGAAATTCTTATATTGTGGCACAAAGATATCTTTACTTGCTGATTATTATTATTATTTGTGGGGTGAAGCCAGATTCAAGAGAGTTGCGCAATCTCCCTATCATATAATTTACTTACAATGAGTAAACATTTCACATCGTATGCCCGGCAGTTTACCTGTAGGCGTGATTGACCGTTAGTTTTGAGCGAACGATGTTGTGGCCGCAGGAACGGATCGAGCGTCTTTCGATACAGATTCGAGAGCGATTCTTTTAAAAGGACTAATTAGAAAAAACGGCCCAGCGTCCCCCAGTTGCCAGCCACTTAAAATGTAAAGAAAATATATTGCACCGTAAATGTGAATTACGGTGAAGAAATAAGACGAACCAAAGTTACCAATGAATGTCCATCTGCGTAAGCTGCTGCCCCTACCGTGAATACTAAGCTCAGATAAATTGCATGTAACGTTGTACTCGGGTAATTCATCCTTTATATACATTTTACATTAATAAACATAAATGATATTTCATCCTCCTACTTTGTCTTCAACCCACTCGAATCTCATTCATGCTTACATCACCCACAATTTCTCAATCCCACTCATGATTACTCTCGCCTACATTTTAATTTCATATGTGCTCGCTTCCTCCCCAATCTTATTTGTGTTGACATCACCCGCAATTTTAAACTCGCTCGTGAATACACCACGATTTAATATTCTCCACACTTCCAGCTCCAGAATTCTAATCCAATCTTCCTTTACACTCCTCTTATTTGAATCCCATTCAAACTTAAATCTTCCGCAATTTGAATTTCATTTGCGCTCCTCTCCTCCTCGCTCAATTTGAATAAAATTTGCGCAGACCTTGCATGCAATTGGAACAATCTCAGTCCTGATTACAACCCCTGCAATTTGAATCCCATACCCTTTTGCATAATTAAAATCTCATAGGTATTTACATACCTGCCAATTCAAATCTCTCTCCTCTTAGAGACCCCGCAACTTCAAACTTATACCTATTTGTATTTCCCTAATTGGAATCTTATTTTTGTTGATATAATCCTCAATTTGAATCTCTTTTGTGAATACACACCTCCATTTTAATTTCATTCATGTAAACCCCCCCTCCCCCTTCGGCAATTTGAATCTCATTCGTGCTCACACCCTCCCCAATTTAAATCCCATTCATACCAACATCATTTGCAATTGGAATCTCATTCATATCCCCCTCTCCCTCTCCCGCAATTTAAATGTCATTCGTGCTTACACCCTCCCAAATTTAAATGTCATTCGTGCTTACACCCTCCCAAATTTAAATCTCATTCATGCTCACACCCTCCCAAATTTAAATCTCATTCGTGCTCACACCCTCCCAAATTTAAATCTCATTCATGCTCACACCCTCCCAAATTTAAATCACATGCCAACATTTATAATTTTAATTTCATTCGTGTCCCCATTCCCCTACTTCAATTTGAATCTCATTTGTGTTCACACCCTCCTAAATTTAAATCTCATTCATGCTCACACCCTCCCAATTTAAATCACATTCATTCCGACATCATTTTGCAATTTTAATCTCATTGCTGTCCCCCTCTACCCCAATTTTAATCTCATTCATGTCCCCCCATCCTGCAATATGATCATTTTGAGTGGTGAAAATCTTTTAAAAACTCCAATAGCTGCTGGTACCTGTTTGCTCCCCCCACCCAAGGCAGAAATATATGATAGATTCCTGCCCACACGATTGGGTGAACACCCCTCGTGTACAGGGACAACGAAGGTGGAGGTTAAAATAGCAAAAGAAGCTTTTTTTTGTTAGGATTCAGATTTGGTAATTGGATAAAATGAAGTGCTTGGCGTAGTTGAGGAAGGTACTCCAGGCATGATCGATGGAGTACAGAGGTAGCTAAATATTGCTATGGTAACTGCCTCATTTCTTTCTTGCCAGTTAATAACTTACTTTCCTCAGATTGTTTTGATTTGCTTTCCTTTTTGTGTTCTGCTGTTTTTATGAGGACTATTTTCGCGAAGATGTTTGTTGTTTAAATTGTTCTTTTAATGTATAAAATTTAAAACTGTGTTTACGTCCGAAGGCATGTTTATAAAACATTGTGTCTTTCTCTTTCTGCTCTTTCCTTTTCCTCTTCCTTTCTTAACTCATCCCCGAAATTGGGATGCCATCTGATCTTCCTCATGCATCAAAACGAGTGCAGATGGGTGCTCAAATCCATGTTAATTTCTTTTTCTTTTCTTTTGAGGTTTATCAAGGCGCCTTGTGCCTTCTGAGTAAAGTCTGTTTCTAGCGGTTCTCTTCATTTTTTGTCTCTTAATCTTCTATGTCCACTCGGTACGTCATAACCTCCTTTGCTCTTATAAAAACATCTAAATATTTCGTTTGTGGTGGCCTCTGGGATTAATGCATTTTGGAATGACCTGCATAAATCGCGCATGCGACTCTTTTTTACAGAAACGACGCCTGGACTCGGTCTTAGCTGAGAAGAGAGCTCTAGCTTTAGCCAAAGCTCAGTTAGAGGCTCAGGTAGGTCCCGTTGCCATTTGTATTTACATGTTTTTTTTTTTTAATGAATTGTAGTTTGCAATGCATCCTTTTGTAGATATAGGGTTGTAGAAAAAGGAGGTAAGAAAAAGTAAAGAACGAAAGGAGCGTAGGCGAGTACAAATAGAGAAGCGATATGCCTACATGTGCTATAAGGCGCCGCCGAATGATTTCAGTGTCGGTGAATTTCGTCGAGCTGGGGCTAGGCTCAGGTATTTTCGAAGCACGACCACCGCTCTCTTTGGTGGGCATATGTGTTTGCCTTAACGGGAAGACACCTTTAGCACAAGTGTGGAAGCGAGTCAAAAGGATTCTAGGCAAGTTCTCGCAGGACCCCCTCCCGTTCTCCAGGAGAATAGGACCACAAACTCGGATCCCGGGTCAGTGGCAGACTACGCTTTTGATGTCGCGAAAGGTCGCCGACTGGACCATACCTCTAGAGGTGGAGAACCCTGCAACGACAGGTTTACATTGAGTTGCGTTCCACTCACTTTGTGCGTGAACACCGTCCCTGCTCCGAACGATGTCCCGTCTGCATGCTTCCACACCTTGTTGAGCGAGGGATGGAATCAACAAGATCTGGACAAAGGCTATCCTCTCGGACTAAGGGTGCTTGGCTATTGCACTCTCTTTCCGCCCAATTCCAACCTGCTGCGTGTGGAAGTTGATGGAGAAATTGGTAATTGTTAGATTAGCGTTTTCCTGGCCAGCTAGGCCACTTATCTCCACGTTGGATGCTCTCCTCCGACTGGAAAATGCTAACTGTGAGTTCTTCCTTCGAAGACAGCGCTAGGCCTCGGTGTGTTTTCGATCTGGAGAACGCCTTTGATACCGCAAGCCGATACGGTATTATGGAAATGCCAATTCTGGAGCGTCGACTCCGACAGGCATTGAACCGCGTCTCTCGCTACGCCAAGGTGGTGCACTTCTGCCGTCATCCACGGCTCCACCCCGACCCGGACTTGTTTCTAAATGGGGTTCTCCTGAAGTGATGGACTCGCACTGTTTCCTTGGTCCTGTATTTGACCGACCCCTCACCTGAGAGGCTTATATTCGCAGCCTTAGGGTCTCGTGTACCCGCGCCATGGACATTCCTTCTTTCGTGACAGGTTACTGACTTGCTTTTTCTATCGATCCTTTGTTCATTCGAAGCTCGACTACGGATGCGAGTTTTATGCATCCGCAGCCGAGCGTGTATTGCGGAAGGTGGGGGGAAGTGCTTCCGCACTTCACCCCATTGAGAGCCTCCTTGTCGATGCTGGGAAGATGCCACTAGCTCAGCGCCGTACACAATGCATTATTCACCTGTACGCCGAATCCAGCGCCTCCTTCACTGCATCCGCGGCCCATTTCCACTGTGCCTAGTAGCCTAGTAATACGCTAGGGGGGGGGGGTACAGAGATTATGCCCTAGCTGACAGTTGCCAGATGGGCACTTTATAAAAAAATACTACCCTGATGGGTGGCTCTCACATGGGGTACGAAGCTTCCCTTCGAGGGAAGCTTATGTGAATTTCATTTTTGTGTCTGGAGATCTCCACGATTGAAAAGGAAGGAGTGGCGGAACTAAGCGTAGTTTATTTACAGTTTCTGAAGAGTTGGTAGTCCTGAGTGTGTGTGTACCACGAAATTCCCTAGTGCGATACCCTGTATCCCTCTTGTCCCCCAGTAGGTTTCCTTATGAACCACGGTGAATCTCTACCCTTTTGTTGACGATGGTCTTTTGTTATTTGTCAGATCGTAAGTTTAAAGGAGGACTTGATCGACGCTGAGCGAGACAAAGCCGAGATTTCTTCACTTAAAAAGGATTTGGCCAAGTCCTTTGAAAGGTTAGTGTCTCGTTCGTCTCCGAAGGGTGGCCATGGCTTACGGACCCGTTGTTCACACTTTTTAGTCGCTTGGACGTGACTCTTATAAGTTACTGTGTCGGTGCATAGGTCGTCGGTCGGTCGGGTGGTAACTATTTTACTTTTCAATGAGTTTTGGGGCAATAACATCGTAACTATTCGTCGATTCTAACGAAATTTTAAACCCTTATGTTACTTTACATTCTCTTTCGAATGATATAATTGCCAATGTCATCCCGAAGTTAGTCCAGGAATATTGAAAGTTTTGAAGGTCGTAAAGTCATAAATCAGAATAATTGAGAGCACGCTACTTAGGTCTGCCGACCTTGTTTTATCTCTTACTTAAGACTGTCGCTCTCCTTGTTATCTTAACATTCATGGATGACAAAAGCCACAAGGGGCTATCAAAGGACATCCAAGTCAATCCAGCCCAGCAACTCTCTATTAACTACATCCAAAGGATGGCGTCCATAACATCACTCTGAAGTTATCACCATTTAAAGCTCGTCAAAAGCAACTATATACAATAATATAAATATTTACAGTTCAAACCGAAAGGTAAGACTAACCTAACCAAAACCACAATAACTCTCCCTCCCCATATACTGGTCCAACCTTCCTTGAATCCATTTAGATTTCTGCTTTCCCCCTCCGTGGTGAATCATTCCAGAAATTTACCACTCCAAGAATCCACAAAATCATACACTTCCCGAATTATTAGCTAGACTGGTACTCTACTAGGGCCTACGGCTCTCAAGTAGGCCATCATTAGACACCTTTCAATGAGCCTCTCGACTCCCGTTGCAGGTTACAGGACGCCACGGCTCAAACCTTCCCCACCTCGATGCAGAAGTTTATCGCCGAGATTCGCAAGAGCCGAGACGCCGCCCTTGGGGACGCCGAGCAGCTACGTCAGGAGAGGGATGAGTTCAAGCAGAAGTTGAAGGTGAGTGGCAATACAGATTCCTGAGGCTGTGGTAAGAGGCTCGTGTAAGATCAATCGTGAATTACCTGCAGAACAAGAAAATAACATTCCAAGCGCTTTCACCTTTATCAAACAACGTCCGGAATCTTATTTTATTTTTCCCCCTGGGTAAATTGACATCCCTACGGTTGTGTTTTGATATGCGTGTTTTCGCCAATGTTGTATTTTATTCCCACAGGGAATTTCTGTTTTGTGGTTCGACCTGCCTGCCTTAGCCGCCGCAATCACAAAGATTTAGGTGTAATCTCCTGCACCCCAGGGGGAGGGATCCCTGTGTAGATTGTTACACCCGGTACAAGGAGGAGCGGCTTGTCCTCCCGGCCAGAGTAACTGCGGTTAACCACACTGGCAGTGCTGCCTGGCCACAGTGCCCGCGCTTGTCCCTCTGTTTGCAGGTCCTGTCCCTTTATATCCTCTCCTTCAGGTTGCTTTCTGTCGTCTCCGAATCGGACACACTCGTGTGACGCATCGCTATTTGATGAAGCGCTCGCCTGCGCCCCATTGCAACGACTGCGTCGTCCCCCAGACTGTTCGGCACATTCTTGTCGAATGTCCCAGTCTAGGTGATCTTCGCGCACGACACCTGTCCCGGTACCGGGATGGGCGGGGTCGCTACCGCCTGTCCCTTGTACTCGGGACGAGTGCGTGCACTTTGACTGGTGGACTTGTTGACTTTTGGGGAAAGGCCGGCCTTCTCCCTTTCATTTAACCAGGTTTAATTGTTGTTGTTGTTGTTGTTGTTTTTGTTATTGCTTTGTTATTGTTAATTCTTTTTATTGTTGTTTCCTGTTCAATTTCTTAAAGTAGCCTGGAACTAGGCTGTTTGTTTACGGCGACTTATGCCTAAGTCGGCAGTCGCCAGATAGCCCCTTAAATAAAAAAAAATAAAAATTATATCCTCTCCTATTTTCGACCATGTCTATATTGACCACTGTCATTTCAGATCTATCCTTACTGACCTATGACCTGCAAAGGGGTCACTGGTGTAGACGGGGAAGGGGGTAACCTCTGTTGAAAATGACACCTAGAAAAAATCATACCCTCCCGCTTCCAGTGTCAGGTTATGATAATAATATGGGTGATCGCCCACCCTGCTCCTGATTGGACCTGTCTACCCCTATTCCTCTTTATTACATACCCTGGTTTGCCCCTTACAACTTTCCCCCCTGAGGTTTTGGTGGCTCGGTGCACTTTGGGCCTGAGAACCTGGCCCAGTCGCAGGATCCGCCGAGTTGAAGACCGAAAGCCAGATGTCTCTGGTGGGTTGTATTAGGTGGGTTCGGTGCCTGGTTGTCCACCCTCATCACCTCCTCCATTGAAGTGGCTCCACCGGCCCCACCCATTATGGGTTAAAACGCAAGGACAAGTCGCCATGGCGGTGGCTATCGTGGTCAAGGCCCATCTTAGCTCATAAACGCGGGTAGAATATGTGTGATTACATTCTAGACGTTTCTGGTGCTGTGGGGACCTTTCCCTTTATCTCCCGGGGGTTCGGGGGTCAGAATCTTTTTGTTTTTATTATTTTTTAATTCTGTTACAATCGTCACACAAAAGAGGGAATAGCAGTAAAATAGATGAAAGGAGAACCGTCTCGCGCGGCCTCCTCATCCCATACGTGCGGGAGACGGAGAGGTAAATCGAACCACCTCTTCAACCAGTGGAGTGGCCTCGGTTCCCACCATCCCTAACCGCTAAATTGGGTTCACCCTTACCATTTCGGTACTGGCTGAGGGCACTCTACCTCTTCGAAGGAGACGTGGTCACCCTGTGCTTTTCCAGGGGGCCCTCCTAGTATCTTCCAGCGGGAAGGGTTCTCATCCTATGTCTACGGGTGGGGATGAACGTGGTAGTATCGTCGCCTGGACTACCTCTCCCAATGAGGGGAATTAGACCAAGGGTGGCGGAGTCCACTGGGCTTTACCCCCCTCCCTATCGAGTCCCTAATCGGCTCCTAATCAAGATTCTCCCTTGGCAAATGGCAGCCAAGGACTCAATATGAAATGAGGGACCTCCTCCCTTTGATGCTTCCCTTAAGACAGCCGTAACCCTTTTTATCTCAGAAAACGATCAGGCTTTGGCTGGCTCGTCCGGCCTCGGGGCCTCTTCTCGCTCTTTTCCCAAATCGGAAAAGTAAAAAGACTAGGGGTTCCTCTCCTTCCCAGAACGGACTGGTCCCATGCCCACTTGGCTGGAGAGCAGGCTAAGGATTGCACGTTCGGCCTCTAGCCGCCTTCAGGTGAAGAGGGTAAGAGTAAGGGTGCATGGAGCCTCGATGACGTCGTAGCTCTTCATCAGGAGGCTACCCGTCGTTTTCGAGCCCTCCGGCTTCAAACGCTTGTTATTCGTTCAACTGATGGCAACATCGTCCAAACGGCACTTTTCATCAGCCTTCAGAACAGTGAGGGGCGTCGAGACCCTACCCGACACTCTTCGCAACCTTCAATCGTGATAGGCTTCCTGAACTGGTGCGTGCAGGCTGGTATCGCTACTACATCAAGGCATTTTTGCCATTGCCGCGAAGGTGTTACAGCTTGGCGACACAAATATTACTTGCAGACCTGCTAAGTCGAGTCAACCCCAAATCTTCACGAACTGCTCCCAGAACTTACATGATAAATCACTATTGTGTAAGGCCAAATGTATGAACTACAGCCACCAACACCGTGCTTTCTCGGAGCAATGAAACTTACCTTTTCGAGAGAAAGACATCCTAGGCTCCTTCAGGCCTACGAGGACGGCAGAGTCCGCGCCATTCAGAACCTTTCCGGCATCTACATATTCTTGGTCCCCTCTTTTTTTAGAACTGGCGGTTCCACGGGCTCGGGCTCGCGTTCCGTCCCGATTATCCCTCCCTCGACACCACTTCGCCAAACGTGAAGGAGGCGCGCGTTTCCACCTAGTTATTAGATTCGCCGCAAGGTCGTTGTGAGACCATCCACGGGGCAGCAATATGGGAGCCTCGGCTCCCTCGCTCTTGTCCAAAGCTGGGATGGGGATCTTGGAAAGTCGGTGCCCCTTCAAAGCACAACGGTCCCCCTTCCCTTGCCAGAGGATTCGAGGCAGGAGCAGTAGTAGGCTCATACGCCGCGTCTCTACCCCCAGTAAGCCCTTGAAGGGAGCTGCGCCATCTAGAACTAACACCTCCCGGAGTCGTGGATGGCATTTTCCTTCAATGTAATTGCTGAGCGGAGCTGCGGAGGCTCATCTCTGCCCTCAAGAGACCATGTTGGTCACACGCCCCCTACCCACCCTCCTGGGATATAAGGATATTGCAACCTCACCACCACGGAATGAACCACGCTGCCTTTTGACGCCTGGGTTCCATGACCATGGGATCTGCGCCGCACCCTAACACTAACCATAAGCCCGAAACAAGTGGAACCGTGACTCATCGCAACATGCCCCATGTTGCCAGTTCTCCAGGCTCCAATTAACATGACGTCACGGTGGTGCTGCTGCCCTTTATTTGCTTTTTCATACCATTTTTGGTACCACCTTTTATTTTAAGATTTCCCCCGCGGTTGTGCCATTGCTGGCGGCTACCAGATGAGATGGTTGAAGGGGGGAGTGCATTTCCTCCCTAAGGAGCCTCTGTTCCTGTTTCCCACGAAGTTGCTTTTATTTCCCATCCCTAATTTCGTTCAGGGTTCCTCACCCTGTGGAGGTAATTGGTTGATTGGCCATCTTCGGTTTCTTCTCTCTTCGCAGGTCCTTTCTGCACAACAGACGCGAGACAAGTCCGTCGCTCAAGAGGATCTTTCTACCCTGCAAATGCAGAAGGGGGAAAGCGAAGCGTTGGCTTCGGACCTTCAGCAGCGTCTCCAGTCTCAGGCTGAATTGATCGTCTCCTTGCAAGAGCAGATACGGGCATTGCAGGCGGCTTTGCAACAGGCGCAATCGGAGCTTGGAATTTCCTCAAAGCAGTCGGATCAGTTAAGGTGAGATAAGTCATTCAGGCAGGTCTTCGATAATGGTTGACCCTCAAGGTGTAGATAAAAAGAGGAAGAAAGGCTCCCTACCCACATCGTTTTGCTATAGCCAATCTTATTCAGGGGTTCTAGTTTAATTGGCTCTTAGGTCAGAAGCTCCCTACTCTCAGAGGTTTGGTTACCTGTAGCCCTTCTTAGGGGCTGTAGCTTGATTGGCTCTTAGGTCGGACGCTCCCTACTCTCAGGGGTTTGGTTACCTGTAGCTTGATTGGCTCTTAGGTCGGAAGCTTCCTACTCTCACGGTTTTGTTTACCTGTGGCCAATCTTATTCAAGGGCTTTAGCTTGATTGGCCCTCAGGTCGAAACCTAAACATTGGCCTTTGGATCTAAGTGATTGATTGGAGAAAGAACGAAAGGGAGAACATAAGAAAAATGGATAGAGAAGGTCTAAGTCGTGAAAAGGGATTAAGAATAACAAGAATATGCCATCCGCTTAGGAAACCGCATAATTAAAGCTTGTAATTGGGAAGGGGCAAATGATTGATAATCCGGATCAGAACTGGAAAACCCTCTCTGGAAAGAAATGAGTAAAGTCCGGAAGCAGAAGAAGAATAGCTTTATGAATATCAATGGCAAGAATGGTACTTGTGAACAATAAAGAAGTCAAAAGTAGATGGTGAGAATACATTGAGTTGTATAATGTAGATATGGAAGATGATGCAAGTATAAATATGATTGGCTGCTTGTATGTAAATCAGGTCGTGCGTCGAGGTATAGAAGAAAGAACCTCGCAAAAGAATGGTTAGTGGTGTGAGAGGTCTGAGAAGATGATAAAATGTGTTGGTGATTGTGTGATGGAATGCATCTGGTGGCTGTACTGTAAGACCTTTGAAAGTGCTGGAAGACTGTATTAATAGTGACATTGCATAAGGGTAAAGGGGATAAATCTTATGTTGCAGGTAAAGTGGATGCAAAATTTAACAGGGGATGAACAAGGTGGTGTTAGAGTGGGTAGGGATGATGTGGATGAGGTAGTTGTACTGAGAGAGTAGCTGAAAAGGACAAGGGATAAGAGAAGTAAAGTATAGCCTGGGTTCATTTATGGCAGGTGCTAAAAATGTATGGCATGAGTGACAAACTATTGAAGGATGTGTAGAGGGTATTGAGGTCAGTAGTAAGGAGTGTGTTATGGTGAACTAGAGCTGAGGTGAGTGGTTTGACATGTGGGGGGTGTAAGACAAGGTTGAGGCATGTCATCATCGCTTCCCTACACCTTATTGTGACGACTGCGTTGTCCTCCAGACTGTTTAGCACATTCCTTTTGAATGCCCCGGTACCGGGACGAGCGGGGTCACTACCGTTTGTCCCGGTTTGTACTCGGGACTGGTTCGGGCACATTGAATTGTGGACTTGACTTCTTGGAGGAGGCTGGCCTCCTCCATTTTGTTTGATCTGTCTTGTGGATGGGTGTTCGGGCGGCGGGGCTCCCTCCGACTATAAAGCATGCCTTCTGTTTTTTTTCTCTTTTTTGTTGTTTTTTTGTTTTTAACATAGTCTAATAGTATGCTGATTTGATTGCGGCGACGTGTGCCCTTGGTGGAAGTCGCCAGAGAGACCTTAACCCCCCCCCCCCATCCCCCCCGTATATTATGCTTCCCATCTTTATCGCCCTATTCGCCTTCGTGACTTTTTGTTGCCCATTCCTGCTTCCGCCATTTTTTTTTTTTTTCATTTTGCTTCCTCTTTTCTAATTATCCACGTTTTCATCTTAGTTTCTAATTTTTAATTTGCGACTTGATTTAAATGTGTCGTCTTTTTTGTTTTAATCCCCGCCAGCGAAAGTCCATTAACTGGGCGATGGCACCTTCCTTATATTCGTAGCCTTCGCCCACAATCGATGGGTCCTTTCTCTCCTCAACCTAAGTCCGATAGACTGGCTTTCCCTTGGCCCGCAGATTTCGCCCCGGGAGACATCGGCAAGCGCTACGTTCAGTCTACTCTCCCTTTACCCTTCCGATTTTCCCGTTCTTCTCATGAGTTTGGTGAAAAAGCTCACCTTCTTGACAAGAGCATTCTCCCTCCTGGTGGGTCGTGATTGCGGCGACTTATGCCCAAGTGGGCCGTTGCCAGATAGGCTCCTAAGATTTTTTTTTAAAAATCCTTCCTGGTGAAAAACTCCCCTTCTTCACAAGAGTACCCCCCCCCCCACCCTGGTAAAAAACAACATTACAAGAGCATTTCCCCTCCTGGTGAAAATACTTCCTTTCTTCACAAGAGTATCTTCCCCAGTAAAAAAAACACCATAAAAGCATTCTCCCTCATGGTGAAAAAACTTCCCTTCTTCACAAGTGTATCCCCCCCTCCCTGGTAAAAAAACAACATCACAAGAGCATTCCCCCTCCTGGTGAAAAAACTTCCTTTCTTCACAAGAGTATCCCCCCCCCCTGGTAAGAAAAAACACAAGAGCATTCCCCCTCCTGGTGAAAAAACTTCCTTTCTTCACAAGAGTATCCCTTCCCCCTGGTAAAAAAAAAACATCACAAGAGCATTCCCCCTCCTGGTGAAAAAACTTCCTTTCTTCACAAGAGTATCCCCCCTGGTAAGAAAAAACACAAGAGCATTCCCCCTCCTGGTGAAAAAACTTCCTTTCTTCACAAGAGTATCCCTTCCCCCTGGTAAAAAAAAACATCACAAGAGCATTCCCCCTCCTGGTGAAAAAACTTCCTTTCTTCACAAGAGTATCCCCCCTGGTAAGAAAAAAGATAAGAGCATTCCCCCTCCTTTTGAAAAAACTTCCTTTCTTCACAAGAGTATCCCCCCTGGTAAGAAAAAACACAAGAGCATTCCCCCTCCTGGTGAAAAAAACTTCCTTTCTTCACAAGAGTATCCCCCCTGGTAAGAAAAAACACAAGAGCATTCCCCCTCCTGGTGAAAAAAACTTCCTTTCTTCACAAGAGTATCCCTGCCCCCTGGTAAAAAAAACAAACATCACAAGCATTCCCCCTCCTGGTGAAAAAAACTTCCCTTCTTCACAAGAGTATCCCTGCCCCCTGGTAAAAAAAAACCCACAAGCATTCCCCCTCCTGGTGAAAAAAACTTCCCTTCTTCACAAGAGTATCCCCCCTGGTAAGAAAAAACACAAGAGCATTCCCCCTCCTGGTGAAAAAACTTCCTTTCTTCACAAGAGTATCCCTGCCCCCTGGTAAAAAAAACAAAAAACACAAGCATTCCCCCTCCTGGTGAAAAAAACTTCCCTTCTTCACAAGAGTATCCCTGCCCCCTGGTAAAAAAAAAACATCACAAGCATTCCCCCTCCTGGTGAAAAAAACTTCCCTTCTTCACAAGAGTTTCCTCCCCCCCTGATAAAAAAAAAACATCATCACAAGAGCAATCCTCCTCTCAAGAAGCTTGGCCCACGCACGCTCTCAGTTTGTGAAGGATCCTCCCACGTCTTCCTCTTTTTGTTTTACTCCCATTCAGATTTCCACCGTCGTCTCACGGCTATCCACGGGATAGTGTACATCCTTCAGTGGAATTGTCAGTGGATCCTTCCCAAAAGGGGAAGAATTCTTGACCATACTAACCTTAACATATCTGCGATATGTATCCAAGATACTGGGGAACCGTCCATTCCCCATGGCTCGGAATTTTAAAGGCTCCAACTCACCTGCGCCTCTTCGCGGTTGTGGCTTATGGTTGTGCTTTCCTCTCGGTGAGCGAAGCCCAATTTTCAACGCCTTTACCGCTACCGTCTAAGTGGTAGCGCAGTTTTTTCTTTCTAGGTCTTATTCGATATGTTCTCTCTACCACCCCCGGCGAGGGTCTTACACCTAACTAATTTTTAGACATATCAGCTCCTCCCGCCTTTATTGTTAGGTAATTTGGATGCAAGGAACCCACTTTGGGGGGTGATTTGCTCTGTACCCCCCTCCCCCCGGTAGTTTTATTGAATCAATTTAAACATTTCAACCATTTTATTGAATCGATTTGAACATTAACCCAGTTTTATTGAATCGATTTGAACATTACACCCAGTTTTATTGAATCGATTTGAACATTACACCCAGTGTACATTTTTAATCCTTCTGTTCATCGTCAGAAAATTGTTGCAAACCAAGGTCGGCGAGACGAACTCCCAAGGCCAGCAGCTGGTGAGCACGGCCAGCCAACTGACTGCGTGTCAAGCTAAAGTGGTCGCGGTCGAGGGTGACGTCAATCGTCTCGAGGAGGACGTGTCGAGGTTGGAGGCTGAGAACCAGGTCCTTCGACGAAATCTGAGCAAGATGGATTCCGACAAGGATAATCTAACGGTGAGCATCATTCCCTTCACTGGCGGCTTTGCGCCACTTCGGACTGAGAGTTTTAGCGAAGACCTTTTATCCTTGGGTTGACTTGGAACTCTGTGGTGAGTCCTGGAAAAACGTGCGCTTCCTTCTAGTTCTTCTAAGCACCCACTTTTCTCTCTCACCTTCCCCCCTCTTTTTACCTTAGGATTAAGGACCAGGCCGACTACCTCATGCCGTGTCAGAAGAGTTAATTTGAGACCTTTATAATGCCCTTTAACGCCTGAAGTTACAACAAACCAGGACTTGAGGGTTCCTGGTATTTGGAGAGCGATTAATGGAAAGAGCGGATTACGCCCCGATAACCCCTCCCCTATGTATATTGGGCTGACCACCTCCCTGCTACTCACCTTATTGACTACTTTACACTACTTTATACTCCGTAGAAGCTCACATCATTCCTACCTGCTGCTTCCAAATCTCGACGCCGGCAACTATTCGTCAGTTTAACTTCTTTAAAAACAAATTCCGTGAACAGAATATTTGGCCAAATAATAACTGGTTAACCAATGATTGCATAAAGGAATCAACGACCTTACCAGAACCATTGAAAACCTCCCAAAAGACAATAGCAAACTCAGAAACACGGGAGCTCCCTCTCAATACAACTTATCCACCCGACCGCAACTGCTTACTCCCCGAAAACCAAAACAACTTAGTATATCACTACTCGCTTTGAGTGACGTCATCAATATGACGTCCTTCCTACCTATCGTAATTTTCTGACAATTTCCTTAAGCAACTAATATAGAATATACAAATATGGATAACTTAACCACTACCAACATTCACAAAACCATCGTGCATACGCTGCATACCTCGACTCTAACACGTGCGACGGCCTCGGTTGCATAAGATGTACTGCTTATGAAGGTTGGGCTTTGCTGCCTCGTTGGCTGCCAGACCAACTAAAAGTCTCGGGTTTTGTCTCTGGGGTCTGCTACCACAGATCTTCAAAATTGGGCCCTTCTTTCTAATATTAGTAGGACCTAGTAATGAAATCCACAATGTGGTCCCGACCCTCTGGTTACTCAGTTGGGAGCTGTAGCCTTTGGGGAGTGACCAGTCCACAGCAAGTTCTAGTCGGTGTGCAGCGCTGCACTGGTGCGAACACCAGTCATTAACGCACCCAGGATGGAGACCTGGAAAGTCCGAGAACCCGAGACAGGATAGTTTGGAGCAATTTGACCCAGACTATAGCCCACCGACCCCCTTTTCTCACTGGTTCCCCCAAGCTTTCCAAAATTTGGGGGAATGGCAAACCATCAAAATTTCCGAATACGTCCCCTTAAGTTAAAGCTCGCCCAACCTTGGTGTTGGAGTCGGCGTGGAATACGTGAGCACCACAATGACCGGTGGGAGGGCTCCCCTCCAACCATTCTTCTGCGCTAGACGGGCTTTCTCTTTGCCATCTTGGGAGCCGCCTTCCAGCAGGTCCACCTCTAAAGGAGGTGGCTTTTCCTGTTCTAGCAAAGCGAGCGTTTCTCTCTCTCCTTTATCTACGAGTTCTCGGTTTAGCTCTTGCACTCTTTTGTAGAGTTGCCTCCGGGAGACGAACCTGGCAGCGGGTCCCTCCAAATGGGATGATGGACCCCTTCCTGCCAAAGATTCCGAGGCAAAGGGAGGAAAAGACTCGCATGGCGAGCCCAACCTCCCCCAATAAGTCCTCGAAGTAGACAGCGCCTTCAGCGCATTGTCCGGCCAACAGCGCCCGGGGTTCTGCCCCCGGGAAGCGTACGGCCATTCCCGTGAGGGTCTTCTCTTCGAAGAGGGCCCCTGCATCTCCTCTCAGCTAGACCTGGAGGTCATATTCCTTCAATGGAATTGCCGTTCCCCGTTAGCTATCTTTTTTCCGGAGACCATGTTAGGCGCGTGCCCCCTGCCCACCCTTCGAGGTTATAAGGGTTTTGCGATCCCACTACCACAGGATGGGGGCTGGGTAAGAGGATGTGGGATTCACACCCGGTATGATATCTCTGTTCTTCTCTTTGCTTTAGATATCTCCTTTCAGGCAGTAGCTGTGCAGCTGCACCTTGATAGGAGGTATACTGTTATTTGCGCGTACATTCCACCGTCAGCTGACTTCGACTCGCGGGACTTCTGCCGCGTCGTAGCACGGGTGCCGAGGCCATTTCTCTTGCTCGCAGATCTGAACGGTAATCACCCTCTTTGGGGAGATTACTCGATCAATTCCAGGGGTCAGGTCCTTGTGAACCTGATCGATGAGCTGGAGATAGGTGTCTTAAATGTAGATTAGTTTACGCATCACTGCCCGAGATCCGCTTCATTTTCCTGCCTTGATCTATCTTTTTGCTCTCCGGATGCACAGCCTGATTTTGGGTGGGGGTGGCCGATGACCTCCATGGTAGTGATCACTTTCCCATTCAAATATCATTTTCTGGACCGCTGCCACCCGAGAGCTGGCCCAGGTGGTGCTTGGCGCAGGTGCGGTGGTCCGCATTTCAGGAAATGACTGATTTCTCTGTCTCAGTCGAGGAGCTTAGGTCGATAGATAAGGCCGTTGAGTTCTTCTCCGGCAACCTCATCGCTGTGGGTCTAACTACTATTCCTATGACGTCTGGCCGTTTTGCACGCCGACCACTCCCATGGTGCTCAGCCGAGTTGGGGGACGACCCTCCAACAGAAGCGTTTTGCCCTCATGCGCCGCCCGAACGATTTCACTGTCGGTGAATTTCGTTAAGCTAGAACTAGGTTCCGGTATATTTCGAAGCACGCCCGCCGCTCTTCCTGGCGGACAAGACCCCTCTAGCAGAGGTGTGGAAGCGAGTCAAAAGGATTCGGGTCAAGTTCTCGCAGGACCTCCCTCCCGTTCTCGAGGAAAATAGGACCGCTTTCTCCGCACTCTTTAGCCGGGATGCTGCTCCGCCAGCATTCAATGCACGTCATGATGTCGTAGAAGGCCGCCGACTGGACTTTACCTCCAGAATGCGGAGAACCCTTCAACGACAGGTTTACTTTGAATGAGTCGCGTTCCGCTCTTCCTGGTCCAGACCATGTCCCGTACGCCATGCTTCGACACCTGGGTGAGCGAGGCATGGCCTTTCTGTTAGATTTTTTCAACAGGATCTGGGTGGAGGGTCTCGTCCCAGATTCCTGGCCAATCGCTACTGTGCTCGCCTTTCGCAAACCGGGAAGAGATCACTCTACTCCGGCCGGTTTCCGCCCAATCTCTCTAGCCTCTTGCGTGTACAAGTTGATGGAGAAATTGGTAAATGTTAGATTAGCTTATTTCCTGGACAGCGGAGGCCATCTGTCTTCGGCACAGTGCGGCTTCCGCAAGTTTCACTGCACGTCAGATGCTCTGCTTCTACTGGAAAATGCCGTCTGTGAGGCCTACCTTCGTAGACATCACTACGCCACGGGATTTTTTGATTTGGAGAAGGCCTATGATATGGCATGACGATACGGTATCATGGAGATTCTCCACACGATGTGGGCGAGGGGAAGCCTCCCAATCTTTATATCTGGATTTTCGCGAGATCTTCGATTCTGTGTATGGGTGGGGGGGGGGAGCCATCACTGGTTCAATTGAACAGGAAGAAGTTGCCGCCGGGAAGTGTCCTCAGTGTTGCGCTCTTTGCCCCGAGCATCAACGGTATTATCTCGGTGCTGCCTATAAGTGGTGGATTCGTAGCGTTTCCTTGTTTTTGTTTTTGACCTCCCCCTCGGTGTAGCTCTACGGCCGGTAGAACCTCTGTTTCTGCCCAAGAAACAGATCGCCACGCCTCTGCTCCCCAAGCTTCCACAGTGTCTGCCGTATTGCTCGCTAGTTCCAAAGTCAGAAAAGGGAGCTCTGCTTTCACGCCGTATCCACTCTAACTTCAGCACCTTCTCTGTCTTCACGGCCGAGTTCGTTGCAAGACACCGCTCTGTACGGGAAATTACGCGTCGTGCCCGTTTCGGTGACTGCTTTGTAATCTCTAGCGAATCATACAGCTCACTGTGTGCTCTTGTGGTTTTGGAATCTCCGCAAGCTCTTGTTCGCGGTATCCGTGATGTCACGGCTGCCGCGAGCCGTGACGTCATGTAGTGATTCGGGGAATGTGTACAGAAATCAGGTCATCTCTCGGGCTGCCTGGCAAAGAAGATGGGAGACGGCTGAGAGGAAGTTAAAAGTTACTTGCCATTGCTCCGCCACAGTCCCAATCTACCTATCCCCACTGCCTTAGCTGTTTCAGGTCGCTTTCTGGCGCCTATGAATTGGGCACATTCGCGGATGGAAAGGGCGCTACCCTGCGACGTCTGCCTTGTCCCCTACATTGTCCTGCGCATTCTTACTCTGTCTCAATCTGGAGGATCTTCACACTTTTTGTATGAGTCTGGCCTCCTACATTTTCTCTAACTCTTGGTATTGGTTGCGTGTTTCAGCGCCGGAGCGAGGCGGGCCTCTTTTCGACGCCTCATCATGCTTTTTCGTTTTTCTTAGTGTGTGTATTTTGCTTGCAATATATATTTCTTACAATAGTGGAAGCCGTCACCGGTTCGCACGCAGGAATTTTATTGCAAAACACATTAGGCATAGCAGCTTTAAAACCAAATACTATTTGGTTAGGTGAAAATCCTGAATTATTCAACAAGGCATTACGTGCAGAAATTGCCCAGGCAAGCGCTGTCTCTAGATCACAACTAGAATTAGCCATAATTTTATTTACTAGATTACCAATGACTGCATTGAACCATTCACAAGTCCCGTTACTCCACGGGCTCTCTGCTGCTGTAATCATCACCTTCATATTGAATGCTTCAACAAGGGCTCTCACCTCATCATTATTAAACTCACCCCCGTTATCAGTAAGGATCTTCTGGGGAGAACCAAATAGACTAATCCAACACATGAACAAACCTTTAATGATTGTTGAAGCAGATTTGTTTTTGATTACTGTTGCTGTACAAAATCTCGTACAGCAACATTGACCCCACATTTTCAAATCCATTGCAATACTTTCGTTAAAACTCGTCACCAGTGGTAAACATACAACTGGTCTAGGAACAGGTCTTTTAAATTTAACACATGTTTCACAAACGCTTGATAAATCATTAATTTCACGTTCAAGATCAGTATTTTTGCTACTCGCATTTTCAGCTGTGGTATGTCCAAATTGTTTGTGTAGTTTCAAGGTAACTTTCTTCACATCAGCATCAGTAGAAGCCAACATCACCTCGTGAACGTTAGCCTGGTCTAGTCATCTACACAACGGTAGTACATAGTGTCGAGATGAAATAGAACCTAGCTTGACCCATTTCTTGGAAATCTTCACGGTGTCGTTCACAAAATCCAAAACCATGCCAGCAGTTTTCATAGACTTCTTGCTCAGCAGCAACGGAATATTAGCCTCGACAACATCGTAGTAATTTCCACACTCATGTTATTAATCCATCAAGGAATTGTTAATTTCTTCAATGAAGGTACAGAGGCGACATCACCAAACTTAAATGTTGAAGCAGATGGTTGCTCTCTAATCAATGACTGGTCATATTCAGATAGGGAATTTAGGTATCGCTGCAGCCACAAACTAGCGCACATTGTAGCAGAACAACCGGTGTCTAGTATAGCGCAGGCTTCCGACTCTTCAAGCAATGAAAGCAGCTTACTTTCCCTTGTTTCGTTGTGTACATCACCCATAAACATTGATAATTGCACACTTTCAGTCTGATCATCTTCTTTAATGACCCTATTATTATTGCTCTCATACGCGTGTGGACACTGACTTGCCCAATGATGCTTCGAATCACAACCTGCCCACCGAGACACTTGACCATCACGTTCTATAGGATTGAGCTTACGAGCTCGTGACTGCGAAGGGTAGGATTCTTATCCAGGTACCGCACTGTCCACACTACTCGTACAACCCTGACCCTGCGATGCACGACCATTAGGGTAGGAACCTCGAACACGCCGCCCACCATGAGTAAACAATGCCTCACCACCTGTAGGCTTGTCAGCACAAAACACTGGCTCACTCTTGATACTGAAAACGGGTATCATAGTCATTTTGCTCGAAGCGCCAATCTTATAACTAAAAACACTGATGGCTGACATGACTAAGTGCACGTCATTTTCAGAAAGTTTACAAGGCGCCGACAACATAAACGCCATCACAAGATCAGGAAGATTCATATCTGCCTGCAAAAATTTGAAATTATGCTCAAAATCGCTCACAAACTGATTAATGTTTACGCTTTTTGACCTACGAAAATTGTACAAATTACAAAATTTCTACACCCCCATCCTTTTTAAAATTATCAATACTGATTACTAAAGAGGCTCCTCTAGCCCTTCCAGTCAAGGAAAGATCAATTGCTAACGCACGTTTAGTTTTTGCGGCAATTCAGTAAGTTCGCACCAAATACCAATATCTTTTTCCCAACTGTCATAGCACCCATCATTGTCAAGTTTAGGCGGCCATTTCGATGAACAGATACCGGTATTAACGCTTTCCATAACAGGCCATGACGTAAGAGCTCTGGTACCACTGTAAGAACGTATGCACACGTTCACCTCTGAACAACGACTGCTGCAGAGCGAGCACCCGGCTGTGACGTCACAATGAACAGTACATAAGAACATAAGAAAAGAAGGAGACTGCAAAAGACCATTCATGGCCTACACTTGGCAGCTCCTGTTCCAGTCAACATACAAAAGATTTCTTACTAGAGAAAAGTCATCAACATTGTCACCCTTTACAGGAGTTCGTCAGATCTAATCTACAATATACATAAAATGCATCCAGAGGATTATGTCCAATCATGCAACCGCAAAATATAATCTCCCCACTCCTTAGAAAAATATATACATATGTACATAAAAAAAGTCAGTCCCATCTAGCAGCTTCATCCATATATTTATCTAATCTATTCTTAAATCTACCCAGAGAGGAGGCTTCTATCACATGTCTAGTGAGCCTATTCCATTCATCTACCACACGATTTGTAAACCAATTCCTCCCAATCTCCTTCCTAAACCTATACTTATCAAGCTTAAACCCATTGCTACGTGTCCTGTCATGTTCACTAAGTATAAGAACCTTACCCAGATCCCCTTTATTATATCCTTTTACCCATTTGAAGACTTCAATCAATTCCCCTCTGACTCTTCTCCTTTCCAATGTATGTAGATTTAGTTTTCTGAGCCTTTCACCATAAGGTAAGTTCTTATCCCACCAATCATCTTTGTCATCCTTCTCTGCACAGACTCAAGCAAATCAATATCCTTCCTATAATATGGTGACCAAAATTGTACTGCATAGTCTAGATGAGGCCTAACTAGCGCCAGATACAGTTAAGAATGACTTCAGCACTCTTATTGCTTACACTCCTCCTAATGAATCCCAATATCCTATTAGCTTTATTCTTAGCATTTAGGCATTGCTTTCTAGGACGAAGGTCTGACTTACCAAAATACCCAAGTCCCTCTCACAATCAGTCCTCCCTAAAATTCTCCCATTTAATTTATAACTATTCAATGGATTGTTTCTACCTATACTAAGTACACTACATTTGTCTATGTTAAACTTCATTTGCCATTTCTCGGCCCAATTGGACAGAATGGTCAATTCCTCATGCATTACAACAGAATCAGAATCAGCCCTAATGGCCCTACCTAGCTTAGTATCATCAGCAAATTTACTCAGGTCACTACTTATACCTATGTCAAGATCATTAATATAAATTAAGAATAGCAAGGGACCCAAAACAGATCCTTGCGGAACTCCACTGCTAACACACCCCCACTCAGATTTAACTCCATCTATACTAACTCTTTGCTGTCTGTCACCAAGCCATGACTGAATCCACCTAAATATACTGCCATCGATCCCGTGTGCTTTAACTTTGCTCAGAAGCCGTAAGTGTGGCTCTCGATCAAAAGCCTTACTAAAGTCCAAGTATAAAATATCATAGTTTTCATCATTATCTGCTGCTTCATACACCTTACTATAAAAAGACAGCAAATTAGTCAGGCAGGATTTACCCTTACTAAAGCCATGCTGTGATTATTTTATCAACTTATGCTTATCCAAGTGATCTCTAATATTCCTTGCTATAATAGATTCCATCATTTTCCCTACCACTGATGTCAAACTTACTGGTCTGTAATTAGACATATTTGTTTTATCCCCTTTCTTAAATATAGGTATCACATTGGCTTTCTTCCATGCCACTGGCACAATGCCACTCTCCAATGATTTTCTAAAGATGCATGCTAGGGGCTCACTTAACACATCCTTACATTCTTTCAAAATTCTAGGAAAGACCTCATCAGGACCGGGTGCTTTACTACTTTTGATTTTATCAATTTCCTTTTTCACTATCTCCTTTGTGATCAAGATATCCTTTAATTTCTCTTCATCATTACCTCGAAAGATCATTGACACCTCAGGTATATTTAGAGTATCCTCCTGTGTAAATACTGAGAGAAAAAAGTCATTTAGCATTCCAGCCATTGAGTCCCTATCACTCACTAATTGTCCATTGGAATCTATAAGTGGGCCTATTTTATCTCTAACCTTAGTTTTGTATAATTGCTAAAAACTTTTAGGATCTTCCTTTGCCCTATTTGCCACTTTAATTTCATAATTTCACCTTGCTACTCTAATTAACTTTTTAACATCTCTTGCTAGTTCATTATATTGAGCGCCATTATCACTCCGCCAGATATTATCACTCTACGGGGCGTATGAGGGCGACAGACAAGAATCGAGTGTTGAATCTTCGGGCAAGTTCGATGGAGCTTTCGAAACGGTCGCCTTTCTGGTTCTGGCCTGGAGAATTAAACTTTGAACACTTCTCTCCCTCCCCCCCATACCCTATCCTCTCCCTTCCCCTCATCTTTTCCCTTTAATTCACTTGCCCCCCATCCCCTTCAAGCCCTCAAATCCCCTCCCATTTATTCCCCTCCAATCCACTCCCCCACCCTTTAATCATCTCCCCTTTAATCCCCATTTTCCCTTCAATCCACCATTTTCCCTTTAATACCTCCCCCCTTAATCTCTTCGCCTCTCTCCCTTCAACTCCATATCCTATTTAATCTTATACCCTTTAATCCCCTCCCATTTAATCAGATCCACCTCCCCTCTGCCCTTTTATCCCCTCCCCTCTCCCCATTTAATCTCATCCCCTATCCCATTTAATCCCCTCCCCTCTCTCTTTTAATCACCTCACCTCTCCCCTTTAATTCCCTCCCATCTCCCCTCAATCCCATCAACTCTCCCCTTGCATCCTTTCCCCTCCAATCCACACCCCCCTTTAATCATATCCCATTTAATCCACTCCCCTTTAATCCTCTTCACTTTAATCATCTCCATTTAATCCCTTTCCTCCGATCCCCCCTCTCCCCATTAATCCGCTACCATCTCCCCCTTTAATCACATCACATGTCCCTTTAATTCCCTCCCCTCCCATCTCCCTTGTAATCCCCTTCCCCACCCTTTTAATCCTCCCCTTTAATCCCCCTATCTCATTTAATACTCTCCCCTCTAATCCACTCCACTCCTCCCCAAGCTTCTACAGCTTCGTGATTATTGCGATGCTATATTTTAACGTGTGCCTCTCATCCCACCAGAGCCCTGCCGATATACACAGACGCCTACAATTACCAATCAGGTTGGGGTGGGAAGGGGGGAGGCTCTATGCTACCTCTTCATTGTTTAAGGCCGCCTATGCTATTACACCCGCTGCGTCCGTCTAAATCCCCGAGCTTGTCGCTACATACCGCTCGGTAAGGGAGATTAAGGGCCATGCGGACGGACCGTTTTGTAAATCAGAGCGACTCAGGGCGTGCTAAATGTCCATGATGCCGTGTCAGGGATGATGTCAGCCCTTCTGACTGCGTGGAAAAGAAGATGGAATTTAATGTTACGTGTCATCTCACCCTGACTTTTCCCCTTAATCGTGCCTTAACCCCTCCCATCTTCATTCTTTCATTAGTCGGTGGACCGACGCTCTGTGGGGGACCCATTTCCTTTAAGGGCGCCTTAAACCTTATTATTAGACTTTCTTACCCTTGGCTATGGATACCGTGTTTTGCATTGTAATCGCTGTCTTTTGGTGTATGGAAGGCGCTCGCTCTGGCTGTTGCCTGCTTTCAGCTGCACTGGTAAATCAACTTCGCATCCTACAACTGGAATAACTCCTTCTGTCAGTCTACCCCTAATATTTGATAGCAATAGCGCCTTCCTACGGTACACACACATGGGAAGTTAGGTCCAAGGAACTTTAGATGAAGAGGGAAGCGCGAGAATACCTTTATACCGGTATCCCTCTTTTCTAGGCGGAGTTGGACACTAAATCCGAATACTTGGCGACGCTCAAGAACGAAATGAAGAAAGGCAGCGCGCAAATCGCCGTCCTCGAAGCCGAGGCGGCCAAAAGAGAAGCCACCATTGAGTGAGTACCACTCGTAGACTACTCGTACCTCTTATTTTCAACACTGAAATTTAATTTATTTTACATTAGTGTGGATAGGCAACTATAAATGAAAGTGGAGGGGAACTTGAGTGTTCTTAAGTAGTAGTAGTTTAGGTAGTCGTAATGGTTCGCCAACCTACTTTTCGAGTTCGAGGCGAGATTCCATCAATAAATGGATCCAGCCTCGTAGCCTGAACGTTACGAGGTCAATTTCTATCCGGTACTGTGTAGGGTTAATTTGGGAACGGTAAAAATAGATATATGATAATGTTTATATAACCAACAGTAATGTTATAGACCCGGTAATTGATTGAGGGTGGTAATTAATATAAATTATGATTGTTACCTTCGTGAGTGGGTTTAAAATGGGTTGCCTGCAAGTGGGGAACCCTCCCAGAGAAGAAGCCTCCACGCTGTCTAGCCCTGGAAAGGGATAATGGGTGTGTGCTACCCGGCCGTCCCGGTTTCGGGACGAGCGATATCGCTCCCGCTTGTAACGGGATCGGGACGAGCGAGGTCGTCAAGCTTGTCCCTTGTACTTGGAGTTCGTGCACTCTCGATTGTGACTTAACTTTTTGGAGAAGGTTGGCCTCCTTCATTTTTATTTAACATTTTGAGTGTTGGGTGCATAGTGACGCCGCCCTCCGCCGCCGGGACGAACTTTCTTAACTTTTTCTTTTGTTTTTGATTTCCACGCCTATGCCCTTTGCAGCACTCGCCAGATGAAACCCATTGAAAAAAATAAAGCGAAATAAACAAAAGAATTCCATAACTAAACTACAGATTACTCACTTTTATACACAAGGACACCACGTCCTAACACCACTTGATACACTCCTACCAAACGACCACACTGTTAAACTCCAATAAGTTGCAATAAAGGTAAAAAAAATTCCCACCTTGAGCATCATTAACACCTTTGTCGTAGAAAAGGCTCTCGACGATATACTATATATCTATTCTTTGTGGGGATTATTCTATATTCGAGTGCGGGGATTTAATCAGATGGCCGAGTATTATTCTACGTTAATAAATAGGCCTGGAGAGGGCTTATTTATCTTCAATATACTTAAGAAGTGGAACGGAGCCCAAGGGTAAATAATATTGCCAGCATTAACAAAATAGAATTTTATTAATTAAACTAACAAAAATAACACATGGACAATATTCACATGACCGGGGATTAAAATGGGAGATGCACATGAAATGAAAAAGGTCATAGGATAAATTTGACTATGCGGTGGATTAAGATTTGGAGGGATTTAAAATGACAAAACAAACAAGAAGGGAAAGGGGCGGCTAAATCCGTGTTAAAGCACGGAGTTACGTTGGCAACAAAGTTAAATAATTAAATGCAATTCGTAGCTTACGTATTTATAAGGTCGGCGTGCAGGTGCAGGCGATTTGAATGAATGGCTTCGGTCCGACTGGCGATTTCCTTCCCCGGAGGAAGGGTTTTTAGGGAGGGTTGTCCTTAACGAGGGGGGAAGGACAGACTTCGAGGAGTGGGAGCGATACTTGAGACAGGATACCGGAGATGTTCTGGATGAACAATTGAGGTTATTGGGGGTAACCAAGCGTTCTCTTGAAGAACGTTAAAAGGGTGAATTAAATTACCACTGACGTGATATCAGGGGAGAGATAACCGTTTCTTGTCGAACGGGCTCGAAGAACAATGACTGTTCTATGGTTATTCTCTTCTGAACAATTGAACAACAGTGGGGGGGGGGGCTTTTGACTTGGCACCTCGAGTGGCACGAACCTTGGCACTCAAGGATATAGTCCTCTTTTGGACAATAAGGGGGTTCTCGAAGTAGAGAGTTCCTAGGTGCACAAGGGAGACCGGATCGGCGTGATGCCTGACGAAGATAATCGGGATCTGATTCAAATGCGAAATTCTATCACATAAATAGCCTGAGCCAGCCCCTCGGGGTATGGGGCAATGGGGGACTTCCATGGAATGTCCCGCTAGCGATTCGAACACTCTTATCTTCCCATAAGCCTAACTCAATCTGGCCAGATCGACGCCTGCAAGCAAACGGGGGATTGAAACTCCTTGATTAAACTTGTGGCGGGGAAAGATAAGACTCTGGAAATTTTCGAGGCGATGAGAACGCCATGCTCCTCTCTTCTCGCGGGATGCACGTGGGGAGCATGAGTACAAATATGTGATAGAAGCGAGGCGCGGCAGCCTCAGGCAATTCTATCACAACCTTCATCCCACCAAGTTCTTCCCAACACTACAGCAGGTTTTTTGCCAAGGCTGCTACTACTCACACATCTCCCTGACCTCTTCTTAACTGGGGGTTCAATGCCCTTCCCCCGGTTGATTAACCTCACAGGAAGACCAAACAAGAGTTAACACAATCATCTAAACATACTAAACATTAGAAAAGAACCCACAAAAACACCCACACAGCACAAACACCAACCAACATCCTCAGATATACATCTCTGCCACCCTCAGTTCCACAGTATAACCCCCCGGCAAATCTTCGACCCACTCCAACCTCACCGCCTCCCAATCCTCTTCCACATTTCAACTAACACAACCTATTCACAGCTATAACAAAATAACACACAAACTACAAAAGAGCCAAGTGGACTGAATCCACCACACACAGAAAACACCGTAACCAACTTCGCCCTTGAGTATGTCCTTCATTATACCAAACACTGGCGCCTTACCAACACAATCTAGCCTGAAAGCAAAAAATGGTTCGTACTTTACCCCACAGGTCAATACCCTGGTCAGCCCGCTACACTTAGTTCCCGTAGGAGCTGCATATCCTCTCAGCCTGAGTGGGAATTAAGGAAGCCCGGATGTCACTGGGCTGACTTGAAATCTGTGATGGGGCTTGGGAAAGTGTTGGTACACTTTCCCCTCACCCACACTCAGCACTACTTTTTTTTTTTTACTTCCCGCCTCTCCCTGCAACCTTTTATGTACCCGCACTCTGTACCAGGAGGAAATGTTCTCACCCAGACAGAGTTCAGTTCGTTAGACCTAGTGCCTGGGAATGCACGCCATCCTGGATTCACCTAGTACCAGGGTATGATAATAATAGGTGATCACCCATCCTACTCGTTAGTGGACCCGCCAATCTCTAGTCTTCTTTATTACATACCCTCATACCCAATTCCACACTTGCTCTCCTATCCCACAGAGGTTCTGGCTGCCTGGGGCACTTTGGTCCTCTTATGAGCCTTAGTCGAGTGGCAGTGTATACAGGGAGGGCCGACAACTCGCCGGTTAAGGCAAGTGTTAGGTACGAGGTGTGTTGAACCGTCGTCTCTGATCACCTTCTTCTATAAGGTGGCTACCACGGTACCATCCTTCCTAGTTAGACCTCGAGGACAATTTCGCATGAATGGTGGGCCGGGTTAGCACGAACCCGTGGGCCGAGTGGGTGTAAATGATCGCATTCTCGAAATTTCGGCTCCTCTGGAGACTTTTCTCTCAACCTCCCAAGGGATTGGAAGGTCATAGTATCTACTTTCCATGCATTTTGCCCCGTAAGGGGCGTGACGATTTGCCTTCCTGGCCGCCGTGTTGACGGGACTCAGCGCCCCGTCCGGCCCCAGCTTAGCCTCTTCTCCTTATTTCAGACAGCCTGTATTTCTCCCCTATTTCCTCACTTGCTCTACAACCTCTCCCACAACTTTCTCTGGTCGGCCTCTATTTTCACAGGGTAGATGCTGACCTTCTTCTCAGCCCACTTTCCCGGATCGGGTCTGAGGGGGGGAAGGGACAATGTTTCCTCACCCCTGAGCTCCGGTTTGCGATGTTGTTGTTTTTAACAATCTGCTTCATCCCCACCCATACCTTCCTCACATCTCTTTTCCTTCTCACTTCACTATCCATTTTTTTACGCCGTGCCCAAGGTGGAGCCACCATGCTGAAGGGCTGCCAGGTCACTAGGCGGGAAGGGTGGCCTTAAATGGCTGCAACTGGCTCTGCCAGCCCTGTACGCACCCCTTGCAGAGCGGGCTACTTACTGGGAGGGGTGATGAGCGTCTGCATCCCGTGAGAAAATTAGGGTCACAATGCCCAATGATGAGAAAACTAAGAATCACCCCTCAATTTCCCCTTGTCCTTCGTCGGAGCCGCCCTCGCGCATCTCCACAGAAAAAAATGGAAGTTCCCCCCCCCCCCTGTGTTCTCGCAGAGGATCCTCCAAATCTCTGTAGCCGGAGAGGAGGCTTACTCCTCTCCTTCGCCTACGGGTGTAGGGGACTCCCCCTCATCCCCTTGTCTGGAGGTTCCTTCAGGCACCTCCCTCTTTCCAGCGGCAGTCTTCCCTTTACTTTCCAAGGGGACTGCCAAGAAAGTCAGCAGTCAGCCCATAGCCGACCGCTCACCATTTAAGCGGCTCGGAAGGGCAAACCACCTTAAGGGGGAGAGGGAAGCCAGGCCCCATCGGTCGCTTCCCTCAAAAGACCTGCTGGTTAGAATATTAAACCTAACGGGGGTCAAGGCCTGGGCCTCCCCAGACTCGACTCGTGACACTGCTACCAATGGAACCTGTGATGTCCTGGAGGGGGATGGCCAACTGGAGACCGCGCCATCCCCGAGATAGACATGGTCCTTGAGGCAACCCAGCCTCTGACGGTAGGGCCTTCGAAGGGAGCGAATCCGGGCTCGGTGCCAAGCACCGAACTCGGGTCTGCCCCTATGCAAGGTCATCCTCAAACTGCTCGGCTTTCCAAAGCAGTAGAAGGACGGGAGAGATCTCCTCCTCCGAACGGTGCCACTGCGACTGCCAGGACGTTCTCCATCTCGGAGAAGGACCTTGCTGAGGCAAGTCCATTGGGCCTGGGGGCTCCTTCCGGCGGAGGAGAGAAGCGGGTTTATTCCCCGTCCTCCTCTCCTAAAAAGTAAAAAGGAGGCGGGGGCTGCGGGGACGGATGGGTCTGGTACTACTTCGGTAAGCGACCAAGCCAAGATCGACGCATCTGGCCCCTCTGCCCCCCCCTCTTCCGGGTGTAGAACCCCTGACTAAGACTAAAGGTGCTAGTGCGCAGAGCGGTGCCTCGATTACATCGGGGCCTCTCATTCAGAGATTACCCAGCATTTTCGAGCCCTCTAGCCTCAAATGCTTCCTCGTTATTCTCTCCACTGATGGCACCATGTTGGCTAAGGGCAACAGCATCCATCAGAGGAGAGCTCTAGCTAGTGTGATTGGTAGAGAGCAGAAAGTGAGCCGTTTCTCGGACCGGAGCCTTCTGGCGAATGCGTCGAATCTTTCAGAGGTGGCCATGATTAGTCCCCTTCGGACACTTGATGGCACGCCGGTGAGTTTGACGCTGCACTCTACCATGAACTTTGTGAAAGGAATAGTTTATGCGAGGGAACTCGTGGACCATTCCATATAAGAAATCACCTTAGAGCTGGCCGACCATGGGGCGGTCAAGGTCGAATGTGTGATGAGAAAAAGGGAGGGGCCTCGAGACCCATCCCTACACTCTTCGTCACGTTCGACTGTGACAAGCTCCCTGAGTTGGTGCGTGCCGGTTGGTATCGCTACCGCGTGAAGTCATTCGTGCCACTGCCGCGGCGGTGCTACTACTGCCACCTCTTCGGCCATACTAATCGCTCCTGTAGACTTCAAAGTTGGGGTTACCCGAAGTCTGTGTAAGTTGCTCCAAGGCCGCACACGATAAGTCCAAATTGTGTGTGGCCAAGTGTGTCAATTGCGGAGAGCCGCACCCCGCTTCTTTGAAGCAATGTGGTGCGTACCTCCTTCAGAGGGAAAGCCTGGCCGTTCAGGCTCAGGATCATCTCTCATTTCGCGAGGCTAAGGACTTGGTCCTGGCGCGCCCGGCTCTGCCTGGGACGTCATATGCCTCAATAGTTAGCAAGGCACCCTCTGCTCCTGGCCCATCCAGGCCAACGAGCACGGTCTTTTCCGCGCCCATTCGGAACATTTCTGCGGATTCTACCCACCTCGGGCGCTCCCCTGGTATAGTTGGCGGCACAAACGGTCCACACCCAGCCCCAGCTAAAACCAGGGCTCCTCCCCCCTTGCCCCAACGTGACAGTTTCCCGTAAGGCGAAATGGCCACGCGCCTCCACCGAGTCGTGAGACTCACACGCGGCAACACCCATGAAGTTGGTCGCCAGGCCATCTTCCGGGATTCCTAATGCTCCCCCCCTCCCGAAAGGAGGACAGCAACAAAGGAGTTTCGGCTCCTTCGCCCACGCCCAGTGGTGGGATGGGTGGCTCGGAGACGGTGGATCCTCTAAAAGAGGGCCCCTCGCCTCCCAAGCCGCAATGCCCGCCTAAGGTTTCGAGGCGGAGGGAGGAAAAGACTCGCATGGCGAGCCCAACCTCCCCCAATAAGTCCTCGAAGTAGACAGCGCCTTCAGCGCATTGTCCGGCCAACAGCGCCCGGGGTTCTGCCTCCGGGAAGCGTACAGCCATTCCCGTGAGGGTCTTCTTCGAAGAGGGTCCCCGCGTCTCCTCCGAGCTAGGCCTGGAGTGCATATTCCTTCAATGGAATTGCCGCGGACTCCGGGACAACTGGGAGGATCTGCGGATCCTCGTCTCCTCACGTTCCCCGTTAGCTATCTTTTTCCCAGAGACCATGCTGGGCACATGCCCCCTGCCCACCCTCCCTGGGTATAAGGGTTTTGCGACCACACCACCACGGGATGGGGGCTGGGTGGGAGATGTGCGATTTACACCCGGCATGATCTCTCCGTTCTTCTCTTCGCTTTAGATACCTCCTTTCTGGCAGTGGCTGTGTAGCTGCACCTGGATGTGAGGTATACTGTTATTTCCGCGTACATTCCACCGTCAGACGCCTTCGACTCGGAGGTGTTGGGACGAGTCGTGTCACGGTTGCCGAAGCCCTTTCTCTTTTCCGGGGATTTGAATGCAAGAGACCCCCTATGGGGAGACCTCTCGAGCAATCCCAGGGGTCAGGTCCTTGACGACCTGATCGACGAGCCTGGAGATGGGTGTCCCAAGTGTGGATGGGTTTATGCACAACTGCCCGAGAAAACTACTATTTCTAGAACGTCTGGCCATTCTGCACGCCGACCGCTCCCGTGGTGTTCAGCCGAGTGTGAGACTGCCCTAAAACAGAGGCGTTATGCCTACATGCGCTATAAGCGCCGCCCGAACTATTTCACTGTTGGTGAATTTCGTTGGGTTAGGGCTAGGTTCCGGTATATTTCGAAGCACGCCCGCCGCTCTTCTTGGCGGGCATACGTGTCTTCACTGAACGGGAAGACCCCTCTAGCAGATGTGTGGAAGCGAGTCAAAAGGATTCGGGGCCAGTTTTCGCCGGACCCCCCCTCCCCTTCTCCAGGAGAATGGGACCGCAATCCCGGACCCCGCGTCCGTGGCGGAATCCTTTGTAACCGCTTTCTCCACATTCCCTAGCCTGGATGCTCAGCCAGCATTCAATGCACGTCGTGATGTCGCGGAAGGCCGCCGGCTGGACTTTACCTCCAGAGGCGGAGAACCCTTCAACAACAGGTTTACTGTGAGTGAGTTGCGCTCCGCTCTCGCTTCGTGCACGGACACCGCCCATGGTCCGGACGATGTCCCGTACGCCATGCTTCGACACCTGGGTGAGCGAGGCATGGCCTTTCTGTTAGATTTGTTTAACAGGATCTGGGTGGAAGGTCTCCTCCCAGATTCCTGGCGAATCGCTACTGTTCTCGCCTTTCGCAAACCGGGGAGAGATCGCTCTACTCCGTCCAGTTTCCGCCCAATCTCTCTAACCTCTTACGTGTGCAAGTTGATGAAGAAATTGGTAAATGTTAGATTGACCTTTTTTCTGGACAGCGGAGGCCATCTGTCTTCTGAACAGTGTGGCTTCCGCAAGTTCCACTGCAAGTCCGATGCTCTGCTCCGCCTGGAAAAAGCCTTCTGCTTGGCCTTCCTTCGTAGACAGCACTACGCCACGGTGTTTTTCGATCTGGACAAGGCCTATGATACCGCATGGCGATACGGTATCATGGAGACTCTCCACACGATGGGGGCGAGGAGACGCCTCCCAATGTTTATATCTGAATTTTTGCGAGAACGTCGATTTCGCGTACGGGTGGGGGAGCCCTCTCTGGCTCAATGGAGCCTGAAGAGGGTGTCCCGCATGAAAATGTCCTCAGTTTCACACTGCCCTGAGCATCAACGGCATCCTCTCGGTGCTGCGAGAAGATGTTCTCGCTACCCTCTACGTGCACGACCTTTCGATCTCTTTTGGCGCGGCCCAGATGCCAACTCTGGAACGTCGACTCCAACAGGCATTGAACCGCGTCTCTCGCTATGCCGAAGCGCACAGGTTTCGGTTTTCCTTGACCAAGACTAAGGTGGTGCACTTCTGCCGCCATCCACGGCTCCACCCTGACACACTTGTTTCTTAATTGGGTACGCCTGGAAGTGGTTGAATCGCACCGTTTCCTTGGTCGTGTATTTGACCGATGCCTCACCTGGGAGGCTCATATTCGCAGCCTTAGGGTCTCTTGTACCCGCGCCATGGATATTCTCCGTTCCGTGACATTTAGCGCTTGGGGCGCTGATAGGGCTACTGCCTTACTTTTTTATCGATCCTTTGTTCGTTCGAAGCTCGACTACGGATTCTAGTTTTATGTGTCCGCATCCGAGCGTGTATTTCGGAAGGTAGACTCGATCGACCACACCGGCCTTTGCCTGTTGACCGGTGCCTTCCGTACTTCACCATTTGAGAGCCTACTAGTCGATCCTGGGGAGACGTCACTCGCTCTACGCCGTGTACAGTGCATTATTCGCCTGTACGCCCGAGCCCGGCGCCTCCCTCATTCGCCAACAGCTCTCACTGCATCCGCAGCTGATTTTGACGGTGCCTATGCCGCCGAGAGACGCTAGTCATACCCTAAGCCCTTGGGTTTAGGGCTAGGAAACTCCTTTGAGAGCTAGGTATAGCTCTCGGGCCGGTGGCGGCCCTGGTTCCTCCCAGGACGCCACCCTGGAGTGCACCACCTTTGGCTATTTGTCGCCACGCCTCTTCTACCAGAGCTTCTACAGCGCCGGGAGTATTGCGTTTGGCGTTTTTGGAGCACACCTCGTGTCACGCTGGAACCGTGCCAGTGTATACGGATGGCTCCAAGGCCGAAGAAGGGGTCGGCTTCCACGCCGTATCCCCTCTGTTTGAAGTCAGCGGGGCTCGTGCCAGGCGCTGACTGTCTTCACGGCCGAGCTGGTGGCAATACACCACTCGGTACGGGAGATTATGCGACGTGCCCGGTTCGGAGACCGGATTGTGATCTATAGCAATTCACAAAGCGCCCTGAGTGCTCTTCGGGTATTGGAATCTCCGGATCCCCTGGTTCGCGATATCTGTGATGCCACGGTTTTGGCAAACCGGGCAGATGTCGAGATTATCTTCTGCTGGGTTCCTGGGGATGTAGGAATTGCGGGGAATGAGCCCGCCTTAGAGTCCGCGAGGACTCTGTGACCGGACCAGCGTTTCGCTCTTCCTCACACTGACTACATGGCAGGAATACGGGCTGCTTGGCAAAGAAGATGGGAGGTGGTCGAAGGGAACTTAAAGTTGCGTGCCATTGCGCCGCGACTGTTCCCATGGACCTACCATCTTCAATGCCGCGAAGGCTTCAGTTTGCTTTCTGTCGTTTCCGAATCGGACACATTCGCGTGACGCACTACCATTTGATGGAGCGCTCTCCAGCGCCCTATTGTGAAGACTGCGTTGTCCCCCAGACCGTTTCGCACATTCTTGTTGAATGTCCCACTCTTGGCGATCTCCGCGCACGTTACTTGTTCCGGTACCGGGGTGGGCGGAGTCGCTACCGCCTGTCCCTTTTACTCGGGATGGGTTCGTGCACATTGACTGGTAGACTTATAGACTTTTGTGGGGAGGTGGGCCTTCTCCCCTTTATTTAACTATTTTTTTGTTGTTGTTTTCTTTGTAGGTCGCACGCTCCTGCGCGGTGGGGAGGCTGAACTCCACCCGACGCCGGAGCTTGGTTCCTAATTGTTGCCATTTTCCCTTTTTATTGTTGTTGTTTTTCATATTCTTATTTTAAAGTAGCCTAATGCTAGGCTGTCGTGAGTGCGGCGACTTGTGCCCAAGTGGGTAGTCGCCAGATAGGCTCCAAATATGCTTTAAAAAAATCCATGCATTTTGTTCTCTCTTTTTGATCCTAATCGCGGCGCCAATAGAAAGCAATAAATAGGCGACCGGAAATGCAGGAAGAGCCGCCTCCAAGCGCGTCCTCGCCCTTCCTAAGTGTCGGGGAGGACGAGCTAGCGTACGACCATTTCTTTGAGGGTCTTCTCTTCGAAGAAGGCCCCCGCGTCTCCTCCGAGCTAGGCCGGGGGGGAGGGGTCTTCAATGAAGTTGCATGGCCAACTGGAAGGAGCTGCTGAGGCTCGTCTCCTCCCATCCACCGTTGCGACCCTTGCGACCCTTTCCTATCCCAACCTTACTGGAGGGTAGGGTCCCAGTCCGTCTCAAGAGGGCTTGAGGCAAGTCCCGTCTGCGACCCATGGGGCCCTCTTCGCAGTGACGCCCCGCCTCTCTCTTTCGACTACTCTAGTTGAGTATCTTCCTCATATTCTTACTTCCTTCTCTTCCACCATTTGACGGCCAGATCTCTTTCCTATCATTGAACCCGACACCTAGACGTTAGAAGACCAACGCCGTATCCACCAGGCGTGCGAGAGCTCCATTCTTTTTTACAAACCTTTCCCTCACCAAACTTTTGCGGAAAATTCGCCCGTTGGTTTTTGTAAATAAATACTATCATCTTTCCCCTTCCCATGTAGTGATTGGCTAAGCGAAAGTCGAAGGCCGTTTAAGACTTTAATTGATTTCGTTATCGAATGACTAGAATAATGTCTAAGGTCAAGCTCTTTATAATGTACAAGCTCAAGCGTGAATTCTTTATATTGTACACGTTCAAGTGTGAGCTCTTTATAATGTACGAGATCAAGCGTGAATTCTTTATAATGCACAAGCTCAAGCGTGAGCTCTTTATAATGTACAAGCTCAAGCGTGAATTCTTTATAATACACAAGTTCAAGCATGAGCTCTTTATAATGTTCAAGTTCAAGTATGAGCTCTTTATAATGCATAAGTTCAAGCATGAACACTTTGCGATTAATCTTGGGCGTAATCTTTCAGGGGTAAGCCTTGAGTAGATTTTTGTCTCTGTTTTGATTGACCTATCAATGGGGCATTGATAGCAGCGATGCAAAATGAGTTGAAGCCTATTGCCACTTGGGGATTGCAGGGCTGCTTTTATTGTTAATTGCTTTGTTACGAAATCTGATGCCATAGCTATGGCATCAGTCTAAAGAAGCGAGAGGGTTCTAGTCTGAAGGCATTTCTACCTTGGGAGAGTGCCACTGTTTCCGTCCGGTGCCTAATCATACTTTGGGATTTCATCTTCAAAAGTTACCTATACTCCTCGAGTCAATGGAATATTATTGGGCTGTATATTATTAACCTCCTGGCTAGTATAGTGGTTAGCGCGCTTTGCCCGGCAATCGTTGGGTCGGCAGTTCGAATCTCCGTCTCGATTCTTTTTAAAAAGCTGACACTATTTACTAGGAAGGTTACCAGGAAGGTTACCTCCGTGGTTGGGCATCACAGTGGGGACGGGTAGGTGGAGGGAAGTAGCCATGGCAGGCAGTCCACCTAAGAGAAGGATAACTCTGATTTCAAGACTGGAGCCACAGGCATAATTTGCCTCTTCCAGAAGATCCTCTGAGAGTATGACGGATCGATTTTGACTCTTGAACTTAGGTCACTACAGGTCCCTTTACTCAAATTTCTTGAAGGGGAGGATGTATGGTTATACGATATTTACCACACATTTTGCCACTGGATGTAGGATTCTTGCATTCTTGGTGCAATTCTTTTCTCTTTTGATTAAAGACAACTGCACCTTCCCCTCTTCCTCCCTATCGCCCTGAATCCGTCGTTGAAGTAAGTTTTATGCAAGTTAAGGGTGGTAAAGTGTCGGGAAATTTCATCCACAAACGCCGTTGATTCTCACCTGCGAGTGTTAAGGAAGGAATAAACCAACAGAGTATAATCCCTGTAGGGATGGTTGGAAGAGCGCTTGTTTTGGTTACGCGGGGAGGAAGGGGGGATCCGATTCCTGGGTGGAGTAGTCATCGCAGGCGAAGGCTATTTCCTCTTTTAGACGTTACTGGCTCCGTCCTTGCGGGCGCCTTGAAAAGCCCTCTTTGTGGGGTCCAATTCCTGCAGCTCTTTCCCCCCCTCTTGTCTCTGCGGAGGTTTCGTTCTCTTGATGGTCTTTGGATGACCGAGAGGGTGCTTGGCGCCACTGTGTGCGGCGCTCTGTCACCGATCTACTGACGGTGATTCGATGGATGGCCTTCTCCGTGTTCGTTTCAGTGTGGAGATGGGTTGGGCCCCCGCGTGAGGGACCCACGGGGTGCGAAGACCCATCGCGCTCCAGTATGGCAGAAAGGACGTCCTTGAGGATTTCCTCCTGCGCCGCCTGCGTGGGTTGGCTTTGCAGTGCTCGCGCTGACGGTGGGGGGCTCGTTGGAAAGGGCCCCTTCTCCGGAACTTGATTCCCTTCTCTGCCACCCTCGGCCGTACTCGGGAGGGACAGGCCCCGGTGGACTCGGTCGCCCGAAATCGCGTTGACCCCTTCATGGGGCCGTGAGGGGCCGGCGACCGGCACCAGTTTGTCCCTCCGGACCCCCGCCTTGATGCACCGCCCGTTGACCCACGGGACGAACCCCCGGCGATAGTCGCAGTGGCACTGGAGGACTCCAGTCCGCCTCTCGAGGGACAGCACCTTCCGCTTGGGGCAGGGCCCCCTCTCACCTAGCTCGTAGCAAGTCCCGTGGGGGGCCCAATACCCGATGAGGTGCTCGTCGCAGTGGCACAACCCCCGGATGGAGGCCGCTCGTTCGAACACCCACAGCTTCCCCCGGGCGCAGGGCCCCCTCCTCCCCACCGCGTAGCACCTTCCGGAGTCTGGGTCGTACAGGTTTCCTGACGCGCACGGGTTCTTGACGCAGGACCCGAGTCCCACCCTGTCCGCATCCGGCTTCAGGAACTTTCCTCGTGAGCAGGGCCCGCGCGTGAAAGCCCGGTAGCAGGGGCCGGTACCGTGAGGCCCCGTCGCGTAACCCAGTAAACAGGCGCATCCGGCCTCCCCCTTGAGGGTGTCGTAGGTAAAGGCCTGCCCCTGTCCGCACGGCCCCGTGGTTTGGAGCTCGAAGCAGCGTCCCGTCGCCCGGTGGTAGTTTGCGGGCAGGCGGGGCCCGCACGCGCACTCCGTCGCCTCCTCCGTCAGGTTGTACACGAAGAGATGGCCCTCGACGCAGGGCCCCTGCGTGAACAGTTCATGGCAGGACGCGTCGTGGGGCCAGTAGTTCGTGGACATGACGTCGCCATGACAACCGCATTCCGTCGTTCCTGTCGGAGAAGAAAAAGGAGATTGAGGGAGGACAAAGAAAACCGGGCGACCCACGGGGGTGGAAGGGCATCCAGAAAATAGACCCTGGTAGATACCACTTAAGGAGGGTGGGTGGTGGGAGTAGTAGGGAGAAGAGGGTGAAAGTGTTAGCCCCAGGACCAGGTCTGTAAACAACTCAAGCGATACCGAGAGACGAACTTGACCGCCGCCGATTACCTGTATGAGGGTGAACGTAGAGGAGGTCTCCGTGGAGGCAGGGCCCCCGCGAGAGATGAGGGAAACAGGTTCCTGAAGAGGGCCAGAAGACGTGCCCCGGAGGGCAGGGTTTGTACTGGTGGCACACTCCGTCTCTACTCTCCGACGCGGCTTCGTCACCAGGGAGGTCTCTGAAGTTGAAGTATTCCCTGTGTGAGAGACAAAGGGAGGCTCAGTGTTGAAGTAGGACATCGAGTCCTGCGGCAAGCAGGTGTTGGGTACACAGGACACTACTCCCCTTCCCCCCCCCTATCTGTAGCATTCTGAGGGCAGGTTTGAATCTCCCTCCTGAACATGGCAGGTCTCGCTCTAGCTCAATAGGAGACTGGATGAGCCAAGGTCGCCCCGTGTATCCAACAGCACTCAAACCCTGCCCCGGTCGTGTCAGTTGCCATGGCAACGATGGGCCTATTTGTTTATGGTCTCCGTATTAGAATCCATGTGGAAGTTGAGGTTATTCAGCGGCCCTCCTCCGTCTCCGACCTGTGCTCCTGGCCCCTCCATACATACAAGCACGGTCGCTTCCGCGCACACTCGGGTAAAACTAAGCCCCCCCACCATTGTGCAGGACTTCGCAACCAGCAGTTGGGGGCGCGACCCCACAAGGGGCCCTACCTTTAATACTGAGCGTTGAATTGGTTCGGAAGAGCTGCGCCCACCCCCCTCCCTAATAACCCCAGAAAACCGGATACGCGGTTACCTGTGACAACGGCCCATATCTGGGATTAGTCGCTTTTTTACGCCGCACTGGAGGACGGTTGTTGTATCCTTCCTCGCCCACGTCTTAAACCCCCTCGTACCCACTCCTTTCCCCTCGACCCCTCTTCGCATCCCTCTCAAATTGTCTATTTGCAACACTCTCCCTCGAGTTTATCACGAGAATACTCGGGCAAGTCTCTGACGCATTCCACACTTAAACCACTTACTCCATACATTCTTAGAACGTGGGGGTGATAGGTAACATCTGGAAGCTTTTGTGCCCTTCAGCACCCAATGCAGGATCTGCGGCTAACTTACAGTTTCACTTCCTCTAACTTCACCAATTTGGGGGCGGCCTCGTTGCTATTGCGTTGCGGAGTCTAAGAGCGCGATATTCTCTGAGGCTTAAAACGCTCTCCCCTCCGCCTAGGGGGCTGGACCCCCACCCCGCGGTTGATGTGGTAACGGGAGAGGGGGGGGGGGAAACTCACCTGTGTCCGCAGGGTCCCCGGGAGTGGAGTGTGTGGCACCTGTTCGTCTCCTTATGCCACGAAGTCCCTCGGGCACACCGGCACCCGGCTTTCCCGGTGCCCCTGTCGAAGAAGATCTCCTGCGTCTCTCGGCACGGCCCCTGCAAATGGGGGACCCCCGTTAAAATTGGGTGTAGGGGGGCTGCCAGGCTCCCGTTACCGCCAGGACGGCTCTCCCACTTGGGTGTGGGGGCCGATTCCTTCGTTGGTTACCGCTTGTTAGTTGGAAGGAAATATTCCTCGATCCATTGTTTATTTAAAGTCCCTTAGAGGGGGCCGCCCGCCCCTAATTTTCTCGTGTCGTAAGGTACTTTTGTCCTTATACCTCTTCGCGTGCACAGCCATTCTGTAACACCTCTGTCTTTTACTTCGCGCACGCGCATATCACTCTTCCATCTCTCTGAATCCGCCTGAAGGGGTTTCGGTCCACAGCTCCCTTGGTGTTGGAGCGGTTGGGTCCCCCTTGAGCCATAAAAGGGTCCAACCGATTGTTGATTTGTAGGAAACAGTAGTACCATTCATTCTACCCCCCCCCCCCCTCCCTCACGAGGACCTGCCTCAGGTGTCTTGGCCCTGTTTGCTAGTGATTCTATACCCCCTAAATTGACCCTCGCATAGCAAATAATGAACAAAAAATACGAGTTGACAACTCATTGTCAAATCTTAGGTCATTAGAGTGTCCAAAATTGTTCACTTCGGCATACGAAAGATTTCGGAGCAAATAAGCCAACGTGAGTCCGTGAATTCTTGTGAACCAAAAATTACACTATAGTGATCTTGTACTCGGTCGGGGAATGTCGCTTTTATGACTCCTTTCTTCAAAAGGTTTGAAGAGCACTTGGTCACTTTTCCCAGTCCATCGTTACGAGAAATTCTCTGTTAATTTTCCCGCCTTTTTTGCGTCCGTTTTTTCGCGCCAAGGACGGGGAAGACTTTCGCGACGCCCCACTCAGCGTAACGTGCTACAATTGTGCTCCCAGGAACAAGAGTGTGTGTGAATCCGAGAATGCCCGCACTCCCAGTCATGGGAGTTAAAATGGCGCAAATTAGTATAGTTTTTACTCCAAATCCCACGTTTAGGTCTGGTTTAGGAGACCCGTAGTTCGTACTTTTGAGGGGCTCCGTGCGAACCCCTCGAACTTAGGACCCTGCCCGCATTGGGTAACCTCACCTCCCGCAATTCTGGATCCGTTTGCTTATCCTCTCCATTTTGTTTGACCCCCACCCACAGCGCGTCGTGAGTCGGGGCACTGGCGGTTTGTGTTGCAAGTCGAGCCTGGAACGGAAATGACGAGCGCCTCCCGTAAAGAGCAGGAACACGGCAATATCCGTTGGCCTTGAATGTCCGTGTCGGGGCGGGGGGGATCCGGATTGAAAATGTGAAACCGACGAATGCAGATCCGCTGAAGGGAATTCTTTGTCAGCGACTGGCGAAAAAGAAAGGGCAGGCCTATTTGACTAGATAAGTTCGCAGGCCTATTTCACTTAGATATAAGGCGCTCCTCGGTGGGGTTGCGGCCAACCAACCAACCCCTCATCCCCATGGGGTTTCCTTTCACATTCGGATTCAAATTTCTCTAAAAGAACACATTTAAGCAACGAGGACATCTCGGAGACATATCGAAAAGGAGTCGTATATAGCCGCCTGGCCAGATGAGGGGGGGTGTTGGGGGTCCTGTGGGTGACATAATCCTACAGATGTCAACTGCAGCATACAGGTTTATGCTACAGGTGGTGACACCCCCTTCCGGGTTACATACAGTGGCAGGGAGAACCTACTACTTTCCATCCAGCTTGAGAGGCTCGCGCCTCTCTGGCTGGATGGAAGACGTGGGCCTATTTGGCTGGATGGAATATGCGAGCATCTTTGATTAGATGGAAGACCTGGGCCTCTTTGTCCGGATGGAAGATCTGGGTCTCTGTGGCTAAATAGAATACGCGGGATTCTTTGATTACATGGAAGATGTGGGCCTCTTTACCAGGATTGAGGGCGCGTCTCTTTGACTTGATGGAATACGTGGGCCTCTTTGGCTGGGCTGAAGACGTGGCCCCCTTAGATGGAAGACATAGGCCTATTTAGCTGGATGGGATACGTGGACCTATTTGGTTGGATGGCAGACGTGGGCCTCTTTTGGCCGGGTGGCAGGCGTAGGCCTCACTGGAAGGATGTCTCAGGCGCTCACTGGGGAGGATAGGATGGGAGGCGGGAACGGGCATGGTAAACAAGGACTCAGGTGACCAGAGATTACCCCGAGGTGTATACTGAGCCCATTGGGGACGTTTCACCCCCACCGGTCTAGCAAGGGGGGGGGTCTTTACACCTGATACCTGGGAAAGTAGTAGGTTCTTCCTGCCACTGTATGTAACCTGGAAGGGGGTGTCATCTGTAGCATAAACCTGTATGCTGCAGTTGACATCTGTAGGATTATGTCACTCACAGGACCCCCAACACCCCCCCTCATCTGGCCAGGCGGCTATATACGACTCCTTTTCGATATGTCTCCGAGATGTCCTCGTTGCTTAAATGTGTTCTTTTAGAGAAATTTGAATCCGAGTGTGAAAGGAAACCCCATGGGGATGAGGGGTTGGTTGGTTGGCCGCAACCCCACCGAGGAGCGAGGGAAAGAACAACGAGGGCATGTGTCAGAAGTTTCTTAAATCAGGATCGAAAAAAAAGTCGGACAGAGGAAGGGCATATACCCCTCCCGAGTGGCCAAAAGAGGAGACCCCTTGGAGCGCTGGCGACCGGGAGGACCGCCAAGGGTCGCAAGCATGACTCATCACCAAGGACGCGTACCTTCGTTGGATTACTAAGGCCCAAACAGTTCTAAATAGACTCCTCAAAGGACTTCCTGCTCTAGCCCCTTACTCCTCTGCCCCTTAGCCCTAATCTTGGTCCTGTACCCATGCCCCCTTAGTCCTATACCCATGCCCCCTTAGTCATCTACCCCTGCTTCTTAGTCATCTACCCATGCTTCTTAGTCCTCTACCCTTGCCCCTTAGTTCTCTACCCCTGCCCTAATAGGCCTTCTCCCACCGCATCGCCCACTCAAACGCGCCCTGGCAATGGCGGGCTTGGCCTGGTGTATTTCAACGCGAACTCGCCCCCCCCCTCCCCCTTGCTCAACTCTTGGTCCCCAGCCCCACCCTTTACCCCTAGAAAAGGGGCAGTCGCCCCCCTCCTCCGTTATTATACCGTTTTAGTGGCATCGCGAGACGTCGATTATACCCACGGCAAAAGTCACACCCGCCCAAGATGGTGAGCTCGTTCGTTTGTTCTCTGTCCGAGTCCTTGGTAAAGCCTTGTTACTTGGGGCAAAGGGTGGAAGGGACTTTCGCTAGTCCTTGGTAATTCGCCTCCCCTCATTCTAAGGTGCCCTTAATCTGGACATATGCAATTGACCAAGCACCGTATAGTGGTTAGCGCGCTTGCCCGGCAATCACTGGGTCGGCAGTTTGAATCTCCGTCCCGATTCTTTTTAAGCTGACACTATTTTACTAAGGGAGGTTACCTCCGTGACTGTGCACCACGGTGGGGAGTTGGGGCTTGCCCTGGCTGATGTTCGCCTGAGAAGCTACATAGCTTGATATGAGGACTCAAACCAGCAAACTTTAACTTTTAATCTCCTCCGGGATTCCAAGTGTAGTTTCCTTGTAATCCAATTAAATAGGAAAAAGGTTTAGATTTTGCTTAAAGATTGAAATTACTTTTTTTGTTAAACTCGTTTAATTATATCAATGTAGACGACGCACACTCGCAGACGTAATTTCGTAACTGACGTTTACCTACTTCCTCAAATGTCTGCTCAATATTATGTGGCGAAATCAGCCTTGACAATGGCTGAAGATTTCTCCGTGACGTTAAGCATCGCGTGAATATGGGCCGTTTCCTCCTCATAATGTGTTTGCCCGTGTGTATGTGTGTGTTAAAAGCTGGGATGACAGCATGGGAGTAAACTTTGTTAAAGAATAATATACCCCGCCATGGAGGGTATAGCTGCGATGAAAAGAGTCATCAATACGAGGGGCTTCCATTCGCCAACCACTATAAGCATTTTTGGGCTTGGTGCCAGAATCAAGGATCTCTATTCACGTGTAGGAGAGATATCCTGGCATCACGATCAAAATACTGGCGTGTGATGATCCGGGGTGGTGGGGAACTTCGAGGGGGTACCCGTCACGTGTCGCTCTTGTTCTTGTAGCGAACGTCCTTCTTTCCTCAGTGATAGGTGTAAAATAGCGTTCCCGACACTGAAGATGTTGACCAACAGTTTAAGATCAAAATGGGTTTACTACATTCGGGCGTTGATCCATTGTTTAACCTGGCTACATGTTTAGATTATTGACATCCTTCCGGTTCCCTCCCTCCCTGTTCCCCACAGACCCACCTGTTGGAAGATATAGTAGCACCTATCGTCTTGAGGCCAGTGAAGGAGCTGCCAAGACTCGGAGGTGCACGGGTTGAGAGTCTCGTTTGCCCACGGTGGTGGAAGGACCAAGGCACGTGGGTGTTGATTCCAGGTGGAGCCGATTATCAGGACGATGATGACAGTGACCAGTGGGGGGCCCCTGAGGCGAGGCTGGAGGGCTGGGTGGGTATTGTAGCTCGGAGTCCGCATTTGAGCGGCCGGTGTCTGTCGGGGAAAGAGTTTTTGTGATGAAATGGGAAACGGAATTGGTCGCGTCCGGTTTCCTCGCGTTTTGTAACTGCGCTGGATCGAGGTGAGTGGTTATTCAGCATGATGAATTAAATCCCGTATCTTTACTGTATCAGTTTGGAAGTTGAAGTTTGTATTTTTGCCTGGTTGTACTCTTTCTACAAGCTTGTTCCTAGAGGTTTATAGAACGCCGCCTCGATCACCATTTTGAGTTTGTTCATTCGTCTATCTTAACGTTTTAATTATTATTATTATTCCTCTTCTTTTATCAGTATACCCCCCCCCCTATTTTTGTCCTGGGGAAAAATACCCCTCCCATTCACAGATTGCGTCAACCTAAACAGACCAACAAAGTATATGGCCCATTTGATAGGGTCTGGGTTAAATGGCCGAGTGATTACGACTTCAAGGGGCGTCCTGCAACCTGGACTACACCCACTCAAGGGGGATCTTGCTTTATTGTAGAAAGAGCGGGGGGCATGTTCGGAAGCGTGAGCGCCCCCCAAGTAGACCAGTTCTGATTTTTACCTCCCCTTATTCACCGCCCCGGTGGCAACATTCCCCCTTATCCAAGAAGTCCAATGTCTTGGACACCGCCCCGGTGGCACCATTCCTGCTTAGCCCTTTTTTTTACCTTTGTTTCCCTCCCTTTGCTCCCTTCTTCTATTCTGCCCAGGCTCTCCTCCCGCCTCTTATTCCCTCCACCCCCTCGGGTAGTACCAGGTACCCTGACTTTTCTAAAGTAGACTGGCATGGGGGTCTGCCCCCCTTCCCTCTTCCTCTACGTTATCTTTCATGTATAACTTTTCGTTCTTTCTCTTCATCTTTCACGCATTAATTCCTCTCCTCATCGAAGGGGGTTTAAACCCCACGGCGGACCCGCAAGAGGTGACATCTGGTGGTCTCCCCCCCCCCCTACACACACCCGCACTTTCCCTTATCCACTTTCTTTACAGGTATTCCCCCCCCTCCCTCATTCCTCAACTGGAACCTCCAACGAGGCGTGGTCGGTGAGCATCAACGCATTAGCTGCCTAAACTAGCGCCCCCTCTGGCTCCCGAACGCGGTACATGGGAATTTCTCGGTATTTTTTTGTGTTTAAATAAGTTTCCCTTAAAATTAAACAAAATGTAGTCTCGAGGCTTTTTTTTATTAAATGAAAACACGTACAATTCCCCTCCCTCCGCCTTCATGAGAGGTTAATAGCCCTCCCTCCCCACTCGGTGCCCTGATTTCAGAATGAGCTTTGATACCCCATCCTCTCTCGTTCCTCACTGCCACCGTAAAAGGTGACGAGTGATTGAATCGAGAGTTTTTCCCGTCAGGTCCGCCGGGGTCGAAGGCTAAGAATAGGGGGATTCGCGGGAAATACGAAAGGGCGAGGTTGGGAATGGTAGAGTGGAGATTTCAGTTGTGTTTTGTACTAGCTGAGCCAGGAGTCGGGGGGGGGGGTAACGTGAACCCCCTTCTAGAGCCTTGTTGCAATGAGAGGGGAAATGTGATATCTCCATTGGTTGAGGTTTGGTGTCGAAGGTTTTGCCATGTGGAATCGTTTTTCCGTTTGTTTTCCACATCCTTTTTCTTTTTTTACACCCCCCGCCCCTATCCATGGTTTTAGTTGGGGTCCCAAGCCCCCAGTTCTCTAATTGCTATTGGTTTAGTAGATCAAGTTGATCCTCTTCCTCCTGGTGGTTTCTACCTACTCGTCCTGACCTCGCCAGTAGAAACGTTATCAGTCATCCCCAGGTTTTCCTGAAAGGAATCTCGAATGCGGAAATAAAAGCGACCCCCCCCTCCCTCCCCCGGTTCATTTTGCCCTTTGTTTTTTTCACGCCGAGGACAATATGGGAGGAGGTCGCTAGAGCATCTTTATCACATACTCCACGCAAAAGGGGTCAGCCTTTGTTGCGTATCAGGCTGGTACAGGCTGATTACACGCACTCCGGGTACCAATATGACAAGTAGGTTACCTTTCCTAATCTCTCCAGCGGTCGGAGGGAGCAGAGCTTCCATCTGCTACCCTGGAACTATAAACAACCAACATATACCATTCACATTGCCTAACCGTTATCACCAAATTTCTGGCTTTGTTCATTTGAAAACCACTTCCCTTCCCTGCCTCGCAAATACAAAAACTTCTACTGGGTTTAGATTAAGACTTAGAATAAGGATCCGGCAGAAGTGAGTCCCTAATTTGGTTGTTGGGTAGGAAACCCGCCAGTCTATTTCACCCTTTGAAACAGGGAATCAAAGGAAGCGCACGAAATAACTTGGGGCAAAAAACTGTTAATTTAGCAAAAGGGCAAATTTTCGGACAAGAAAGGGAGAATGACGGAACCAACATTGAATTAAAAAGGCTACTTCAATCAAGTAAAGGAAGGGCGTGGGATACCGTTTATGTGATAACCTTTGCTTGTTCACACTCGTTATTTTGGCATTTCATAACACGTTACATCACTCATTGTGTGGGTCCTGAGCTCGTCCGCTAAAAGCATGTTGAAGACTTTTTGTTCCTACTGTCTCTTAATTTTTTAAAGCTATTCGAAAACTTGCTTCAAGTCTCTTATCAGAGGATGGCCCTTATAATAAAGCGATAAAACAAACAATTGCTTTACAAAGTAGTTAATAAATAGTACTCATCCGAGAACCCCATTTCCTACCTCGTGTAGAGTTCAAAGTAGTGACCAGTTTTGAGTTCATGACAAAAACTAGATCTTTTGCCCATCACCCTCTGGAGATATTGGAGCTCCAGTTGTCTTGTACGGGCTGGCTATGTGCAGGAGAGTTGCGTCTCATCGTGGGCCATAGCGCTCAAGTATCCCAAGTAACGGACTGTACCTTCCGGAAGTAATTATTGGGCTAAATAACCGCAGTCAACCGTTGTAGCGGAAAAAAATAATAGAAAACAAGATTCCCGCTAATTTTTTTAGAGTAAAAAAACGTTAAAACGGTTATTTTTCTATTTCAAATGTTCTGAGATAGCCAAAGGGTCTCAATGTTATCAACCTTTACGTCCCCCTATTCATGACCTTCAAATGAATTCATTGTCACAATGAACTTAATCTATTTTCCAATCTATTTTCTTTTCATTCTTATTTTGCGCAATATTAAGTAAATTGTTTTGCTTCGAATGTCACCGAAATCGAAATTTGCCCTTGAAAATTAGGTTCAGCCAAAGTTTACACGTGGAATGAATGTCGATTAATTGAATGAACTTAATTGCCAAGTCCTCACCGCGTTTCACTTTGTGAATGTGTGTGAGAGAGTGTATGGGAGTGGAGGTGGATACGTGTCTACGTCAAGTCGTATGAGATCCAAGAGGATTGAAATCATCAATTTAGGATTCTGGTCATTCTTCCCTTCTGCCTGAAGCTCTCTTGCCCTGGTGAAAAAGGGGGCGGGGGTGGCTCCTGGACCCTGAAGCGTACCTCCTTTTGTATTGTTTCTGTTTTTTTGTTTTATGTTTGTGTTGTTTTTGTGAGTGGGGCTTTGAGTCTCTCTTAGTAATAGACTAAAATTAATTGCGACGACTTCTGCCTTTGATGGTAGTCGCCAGATGGCCGCTGAGAGTGGAAACACCATTCTTGATTACAACGAAGATAGGCCCACATTGAGGGGGGGGGGCATGAAGTACCCCCTATTCGTAAGAGCTCCTTAAAAACTTGCAAACAGAAAAGGAAACGAAGAACACAACGTTCGCAGGAGCGGCAGCTACTGCTGTCCAACTCGCACCGATAATCTCCATTCCCAAGCTATTGATACCTAAAAAGAGTCTACCTACACATGACCACCATAGCAAACCCTGGTACATTCAACGAAAAATAATAATTTATTACTGAATAATGGGGTCAAAGAGAAGCTGTTATACCCCTCAAATCCTTCCTCAGAAGATATAATGAAGATCGCTCTGATAGACGAAACAGAAGATACTGAAGGAACGCAAGAGGATGAAGAAACGGTGGAAGGAGTACATAAGAAACTCAGTTACCTGAATCCCCTGAAAGGAAGGACAACAGCGAGCGGGAAAAGAAAGATAAACCTACCTCGACCCAACAACAACATGTCCTAAAATAAGAAACCCAGTTACCAAACAAAGAAAATACGGACAGACTCAGGTGAAAGGGACAAAGACAAACGGTAAAAGAAAAAACAACAAACTCCCGATCTACAGATTTCCAGCACACAAATCACGACAGAATGATAGATGGACTAACCTAAGGAAAGTGCAAATGGACCTACGACGCTCCATACCGTCAAGAAGAAGTGGGAAAACTCCTTTGTCCCATACTTCAACCAACACAATCAACTCTGATGCATTCAAGGTTATTAAGAGCGAGCTGCAGACGTCAATAGACAAAATATAAATACGCGCTTTTTAAGTAAAATTTACGAAATAAAAAAGTTAATAGTAAACTATAATTAGTAAAAGTGAGAAAATATCAGTAATTGTGAGAAATTATATAACGATAGGGAATAATCTAATGTAGTGAAATAAAAAGTGTATAAATAACAAAGTTGGAATTTAAGTCAACTGTACATTAGTATAAGAATGCGCTAATAATACTAAAAAGGTTAACGTAAAATGAATTAAAAAATAGAATTAACTATATATATAGCGTAAAATAATAATATAGATGAAGTTGAACAATGTAACAAAATCATTTAAAAACAAACTATAGTAAAACAAAACAACAAACTAAACCATCAATTCTTGTTAAATATAAAGAATAACCTATTTACATGTGGAACTACCTATGGAAATAACTTACAATACAATATTAATAATTTGTTAAAAACTCTAATATCGTCTCCTACAAACTTAATTTCTTCCTTTTTTTCTAAATGGCCTATGCATACTCTTTTTTTCAACACTTTTGAACTATTTTTATCCTCTGTACTCCTTATGTTCTTAATAATAAACAGGCACCTATAAGTACGAACTGTACCCCCTATCTGTGATTCGAGTGGTAAACAAAATACCAGGCGAATTAATCCCAGGAATAAAGATGCCCGAAAAGCGGTCAAGGACTTGGAGATTCTCTTTAAAGTACAGAGGTCGCCCGACCCGCCTCTAGGCCCGCAGAAAACATCTTTCGTGGAACCGGATTTTTTTGTTGTTTGACAATCCTCCCAAAAGGAGTTTCGACCATTTACTTTACTATCAAGTAGGGGAGGTGGGTAGAGTTAACGAGTTGTTCAGGAGACGCCACATGAGTTAAATCAGTATGCAAAGTGTCGCTAAGAATAGTAAACGTGACGTAACACAGTCGATCTTATTGCATAGGCTATTTTGAAGCACGAGAGTAATGGCCGTGTGGGGAGCATACATATATTTAATATCTGGCTTTTGAGTCGGGTTAGTCTGGGGAGTTTTAATTAGTTTACGTAAAGATATATGTCTAATAACGGATTGGTTGGTGGTTCTCCTTCTTTCTGACAGCCTGCGTTTTTACCCTATTTCCTCATTCTCCCTACAACCTCTCCCACAACTTTCTCTGGTCACTCTCTAATTTCACAGGGTAGACGCCGACCAGCTTCTTCTCACCCAACTATCCCTGATCGGGGCTTAGAGGGAAGGGGACAGCGTCACCTGACTCCTGAGCTCTGGTCTGGAGTGGTAGGTTTTTAACAACACGCTCAATCCCACTCACACCTTCCCCATATCTCCTTTCTTTCTCCTTCCACTATATATCCATTTTACGCCGTGCCTAAGGTGGAGCCACCATGCCGATGGGCTGCCAGGTCACTAAGCCGGAGGAGTGGCCTTAAATGACGGGAGGTCGTTTCTGTCAGCATCGTGTTCACTCCTCGCAGAGCGGGCTACTGCGTGGGGTGATGAGCGTTTGCGTCCCGTATTATTATTATAGTCAAGATGCCCGATGATGAAAACTATGAAAATAAAAACTCCCCCTCTACCTTCCCCTGGATCATCAACGGAGCCGCCCTCGGGTAGCTCCACTGAAAAAGTGGAAGTCCCCCCGCCCCTGTGCTTTCACAGGGGAGCCTCCAAACTTCTATAACCGGACAGGGAGCTTACTCTCGTTTGACTACGGGTGTAGGGGACTCCCCCTCACCTACTTCTCTGGAGTTCTCCAGCGGCAGTCCCCCCATTACTTTCTAAGGGGACTGCCAAGAAAAAAGGCAGGCGGCCCATAATTGACCACTCCCGGTGGGAGCGGCACGTTAGGGCCAGTCCCTTTAGGGAAAGAAGGGAGGGAAGGGCCCGTCGGCCCCTGCCCCCTTCTACCAATACAAGATAAAAGATTCCTCGAATGGGATCAACGATGTCTTGGGGGGGGGGGGGCACATGGAGGCCACCCTGAGATAGACATGGTCCCTGAGGTAACCCAGCCCGAGATGTTAGGACCTTCCACTGGGTCGAGCACAGGCTCGGTGCTAAGAACTGGACCCGAGTCCGCCTCTGTTCAGGATCCTCCTCAGACGGCTTGGGCCTCCAAGACCTTATAAGGGGAGGAGGAATCTCCCCTCAGGGTGGTGCCCCTGTGATAGCCAAGACTTTCTCCATTTCGGAGAAGGATCTTGTTGAGGCCGGGGCCTCCGGTTGGCCGAGGGGGTCTGCTGCCGTTTCGGTAAGCAACCAAGCCAAGATCGGCAAGTCTGGTCCCGTTGGTCCACAGGGTCGGGAGCCCCAGACTAAGACCAAAAGTGTCCAGAACGGAACCTCCATTACGTCGGAGGCCCTCATCCTGAGGCTACCTGGCGTTTTCGAGCCCGCTGTCTTCCTTGTTGTTCCCTCCACTGATGGCAGCATGTTGACTAAGGGCAACATGATCCATCAGAGGAGAGCTCTAGCTAGTGTGATTGGTAGAGAGCCGAAGGTGACCCGTTTCTCGGACCGGAGCCTTCTGGCGAATGCGTCGAATCTTTCAGAGGCGGCCATGATTAGTGCTCTTGGGACACTTGATGGTACGCCGGTGAGTTTGACGCTGCACTCAACCATGAACTTCGTGAAAGGAGTAGTTTATACGAGGGAACTCGTGGACTATTCTATAGATGACATCACCTTAGAGCTGGCCGACCCTAAAGCAGTCAAGGTCGAGTGTGTGATGAGAAAACAGGGAGGGGCCTCGAGACCCACCCCTACACTCTTCGTCACGTTCGACTGTGACAAGCTCCCTGAGTCGGTGCGTGAAGGCATTCGTGCCACTGCCGCGGAGGTGCTATTACTGCTACCGCTTCGGCCATACTAATCGCTGCTATCGACGTGCAAAGTTCAGGTTACTCGAAACCTGTATAATTTGCTCTAAGGCCGCACACGATAAGTCCAGATTGTGTGTGGCCAAGTGTGTCAATTGAGGAGAGCCGCACCCCGCTTCTTCGAAGCAATGTGGTGCGTATTTCCTTGAGAAGAACATCCTGGCCGTTCAGGCCCAGGTTTGCCTCTCATCTCACAAGGCTAAGGACTTGGTCCTGGCGCGCCCGGGGCAGCATGGGACGTCATATGCCTCAATGTTAAGAAAGACACCCTCTGATCCTGGCCCCCTCCAGGCCCCCATTCGGAGCCCTTCTGCGGGTTCTACCCACCCCGGGCGCTCCACTGGTAAATCTGGGTGCACAAAGGGTTCATACCCAACCCCGACCAAAACCAGGGCTCCCCAGCCCCTTCCCCCAGCGAGACCATTTCTCGTAAGGCGAAATGGTCGCGCGTCTCCACCGAGACGCTAGACTCGCAGGAGGCCAAACCCCAGAAGATGGTCGTGAGGCCATCTTCCTGGGTTGCCAAAGCTGCCACCCGAAAGGAGGACAGCACTAAAGGAGCTTCGGCTCCTTCGTCCACACCCAACTGTATGCTGGGGGGCTTGGAAACGATGGATCCTCCAAAAGAGGGACCCCCCGCCCCCGAAGCCGTCCCGCTCGCCTAATGTTTCAAGGCGGAGGGAGGAAAAGAGTCGCATGGCGAGCCCAACCTCCTGCCATAAGTGCTCGAAGGCGACAGCGCTTTGTCCGGCGAACAGCGCCATTCTCGTGAGGGTCTTCTCTTAGAAGAGAGCCTCCGCATCTCCTCCGAGATAGGCCTGGAGAGCATATTCCTTCAATGAAATTGCCGCGGAGGCTCGTCTAACGCCCACTTCCCCGTTAGTTATCATTTTGCAGGAGACCATGCTGGTCGCGTGACCCCTGCCCACCCTCCCGGGGTATAAGGGTTTTACGACCCTACCAACACCGGATGGGGCCGGGCGGAGGATGCGCGATTTACGAGGAGCGGTCAATAAGTTTTGCGAATCGGTAAGGCAAAACAGAGGAAAGGGGATGGCGGTTTGTGGGGGTGTTAGAACAAGTTATGACAAGTGAGGGCCTGCAGCCACACTCTCCTGCCTCGTATATTTAAGAAGCAGTAGCTGATCGCAGATCCTCAGTCAAATTTTTCAACAATGAAGAAGGTTGAGCACCGCGCAGTGATCAAATTTTTGACCAAGGAAGGCAAGAATGCAGAAGAGATGAACGCATGGTTGCAGTGTACACCGACACCGCCCCTTCCTATCCAACCATTGCTTGCTGGAATAGGGAGTTCCGCCATGGTCGTGAGTCCCTTGAAGATGACCCCCGTCCAAGACGCCCGTCAGACGTGCCCAACGAGGACAATGTGGCCCGTGTGGAGAGGATGATCCTCGAAAATCGACGGGCGAAGGTCGAAGAAATCGAGCGAGAACTTGGAATATCACATGGAAGTGTTATCATCATCCATGACAATTTGGCCATGACCAAGGTCTCTGCCCGTTGGGTCCCTAGAAACCTCACGCCCGATGATCGACTTCAACGTCGTCAAAGTCCACAAGGCCAGAGTTGCACAAGCTGCCCTGCGCGAGTGCGGATTCGAGGAGCTCAACCATCCTCCCTACAGTCCAGATGTGGCCCCTAGCGACTACTTTTTATTCCGCCAGCTCAAGGCTGCACTGCGTAGACGCTGGTTTGGGGACGATGGAGATGTCCAGCTCGCCGTCCAGGAGTGGATTGAACAGCAGTCGGGAGATTTCTGGTTGTCGGGAATTCGAAGCCTCAGGGACAAGTGGCGCAAGTGCATTGAAGTCGAGGGTAGTTATATTGAATAATAATAATACACTTTTCCTCATATCTCGTTTCCTTATATCTAAATTGCAAAACTTATTGACAGCCCCTCGTACACCCGGCATGATGTCTCAGTTCTTTTCTTTTTAGATACTTTTCAGGTAGTAGCTGTGCAGCTGCACCTGGATACGAGGTATACTGTTATTTCCGCGAACATTCAATCGTCAGCCGATTTCGACGCATGGGAATTCCGCCGCGTCGTGGCACGGTTGCTTGAATGAGGGCGCCAAAAAGTCCGCGAAGACTGGACGACTAGACCAGCGTTTGCCAAGCCGTCCTCAGGGCGACTTGACAAATAAGATGGAAGACGGTCGAGGGGAACTTAAAGTTGCGTGCCATTGCGCCGCGACTGCTCCCATGGACCTACTCCCTAATGCCGCGATGGTTTCAGGTTGCTTTCTGTCGTCTGAATTGGACACACTCGCGAGACGCACCGCCATTTGATTGAGCGATCGCCAGCGCCCTACTGGGGAGACTGCGTTGTCCCCCAGACTGTTTGGCACATTCTCGTTGAATGTCACACTGGGCGATCTCCGCGCACGTTACCTGAGCGGGATCGCTACTGCTTGTCCCTTGTACTCAGGACTGGTTCGTTCACACTGACTTGTGGACTATACGACTTTTTGGAGGATGTTGTCTTCCTCGACTTTATTTGACTGTTGTGGGTCGCATGCTCCTGCGCCGGGAAGAGTCGGGCCTATCCCCGACGCTGGAGCACGCTTTCTTCTTGTTATGTTTTGTTTTTAGTCTATGATCTTTTTATCCTTGTTATTTGTTTTTTGTTTTGTTTTTTCAATATAGCCAAGTCATTGGTTCTAGTGAGTACTGCGACTTATGCCAAGTAGGCTGTCGCCAGATGGTCTCCTGAAATAAAAAAAGTTGTTTCTGACGCGATTTTCGAATTCAATTTCTCTCCCTCAGGACGCTAATGTGAGTTGAATCAAAATTCTGAGAAAGTCACATTTCCGGTTTCGCGCTACCGATCCGCTCATGTTTTTCCTCCTGGTTTCTTCTTTTTATCCACTATACCGCGAATGTACTGTTTTGAACGCCCGCAAAGACTAACCACAACTACTCTTGCTAGTCCCCACCCCCCAAATGGGTTTTGAGGGTGTCTACTTTTCACTCTTTGATCGTTCTATGGAGATTCTCTGTCTGTTTTTCGCCAGTCGCTTTCCTCTTCCCGTGTGGGCAGCCGCCGGGAACGAATTTGATGCAGGCTGCCGACATGGTTTCGTTCATACTGGATTGTGACATCGTTGAATTTGACGGGTGGGGTGATCCTTTTATGGTATATATGTTTCCTCTTTTTCTACCCTTAGTTTAGTTTTTGTTTGTTTTTGTTATTATCGCTTTATTATTATTATGCCTAAGAATAGGGTTATCTTTAATTCCGATATATATATATCGCTAGTGAAGCTCCTTAAAAAAAATGTCAACCGAAGATTATTATTAGTTACAGGTGAGGTTGTGGCCCAGGGCTTGTGGAACCTCCCTAAAGAGAAGGGATACCCCATGGTTTCCCCCCTGGATGAGTACACCTTCGTTGGATTACACGTTTGCCCAGTTTAACGCTGGCGCGCACCCGATTGGAGGAAATTGAAAGCCTGAAAATGTTCAGGATTATCCTGGTTTCTTCAGGCATATTTACATTGTCGCGTGTGTGTGTGTATGATTGTAACATGTGTGACTTCCATATATATGGTTGATTTGTGGGCACGTGTACATGTAGGTTTGCTTTCCACTCTGAGGTTATTATGTACATCTTGTGAATTTCCAAAATCGCCCCCTTCCCCTAGCCACGGGTAGGAGGATGCCTTTTAGCGTGCTGTAGCTCCACTGGCCACTCCTCTCCCGTTTCAGAAGACGCACTTATGCCCTCGTTGGGAGGAGCAGTTCTTTTTAGTGAAGGCGACGCGGCGTTTGTTCCACCCCCGTCATCTGTCACGTGTCGCTCCGGCCTCAGCTGGGATCGAGGGAGCCGCTCTGCTGCTTGCTCATTCATGCCTTGGCTCGAAAGGAGCAGCTGAAGAGTAACGCTACACTCACACCCACACGGATGTACACTCACGCATAAATATGTACATTCACGCACAATTGTACACTCAGCCACACGGATGTACACTCCTCACCCTCAGAGATGTACACACACATAGTTGTATACTCACGCACATAATTGCACACTGATACGCACGCGGGTGTGTTCATAATATGAGATCTGCACAAAGTCCTAATTGGACGAGCCAATATGTAAACAATAGCAAATGGATCTCCATAGTGACCACACGAACTCGCCCACAGTATGTGCACGAACACGTGTACGTAATATATATATATATATATATATATATATATATATATATATATATATATATATATATATATATATATATATATATATATATATATATATATATGATACGCACACACATGTGTACATAATATCTATCATATACACGCACGTATGTGTACATAATATTTCTGATAGGCCACTAGAGGTCAAATGATTAATCTCAATTTGGATATGAGAAAACGGCAACTATAATTCGAGGGAGAATAATTCAAATGAGACAGATGAATTAGTTCGACGAAAGTCGCGGTTTTGGAACTCAAGAAACGGATAAACAACATAAAGGATTTGCTGATCTTTATGTCTATTTCATTATCCGGTCGGTGTCCGCCTGAATAAAGGCAGGTTGGGGAACCATTACTACTAGTACTGAGTCGACTGAAATGGTAAGGACTTGGGGAGCAGTCAAGGCTGTTTTTCCTTATTTTATCAACCTTTTTTAAAGCTTAATCCGAGTTCGTAATTAATGGCGATTTGGTGCAGTAATGCCAAGGAGGCAAATGTCAAGGTATTGCTATTTCAAAGATGGAAATGTCCGATATTCAATGAAAAGAAAAACGAAAAGAACGAAAAGGTAATAACGTTGCTAAGGAAACCGCGTCAGTCTTTAACGTTCTCGCCCAGGCTGTTGTTAGGTTTTGAAATATCTTTGGGATGAAATCGTACGAGGGAATAAAAGAACAGCGCTTTATTTAGCCTGCAGCAGGCTGCGAGGACTTTGTAGACACTCGGAGAGAATGACCCGAGAATAAGACCGAAAAAGGAGGGTTCTAACCCTCTCCTTCGGGGTTCTTTGCTGGGGCTTTTGCCTATCGAGTGCAGGGGTCCCGCAGGGGACGGGGGACCGAAATCCCCTAAGAAGAGGGGGACATCCTGAGATTGGAAGTTCCTGAAGAGAGACGAAAGGCATACTCAGGGTGCTGGTCAGCCTTGACCTCCTTGGAGACTAGCCACTCCTGGTCAACTGTTAGCCCTTCGCCGTGGCCCCGAGTACACGGGCACTCTCCTGATGGCGGAAATCGCCGCCGGGAGAAGACAGACACCTATTGAATAGAGGCTCTTGTCAACAAGGGAATCTCTATTTACATAAATGGCTGCCATGTTCTCCAGACCAGCCTGTTTATTTATCCGCCTTGCCATTTCGCCCTCGAAAGGGAGTTAGAGCTTTTTAATACAAAATTGCATGATTGTAGGTCCGGATCCCTCGTTAATCATTAGGTCCCCTAAACAAAAAGAAAGACATCTTAATTGCTTCCCATCGCCCAAATAAATCCTTTCTAATATTTTGAAGTTTTGTCGCTTTTTTTTTTAATTTTCTTCGTCTTCGGTCTTTTTGAAATTCACATTTTCACCTTGTCATTGGATTCGATTCGAGGTTTTAATGCTTGAGTTTGAGTTATCCATAAAGTTGTTGTTTTTCTGCCATGCCAATTTATTACAATCCTAATAATGCGTCCATGGGCTCTCGCGGTTCCTTAGGTCAAAGTTGGATTTATGTAATAGTAATTTCTACTTCTTCTCTTTTCACACAGTTTTTATATTTGGAGATGTTCCTTACTTGATGAATGGGCAGCCCCCACCTTTGTGCATCCTGTACGGGGTGCAGCTGTCCATCCTTCACATCTTTGCCGAGTGTCTCCCCCAACAGGTTCTGCGGGGCATCTTGTCTGAGACTCGTCTCTTTTAGTGTGAATAGAATTTTTAGAAGAATCTAATCTTTTAGCCAAAATTTAATATATTGTTTCATGATTTTATATTCTCTGTTCTTATATCTATTGTTTTCTTCTATGTTTTTATCCTTTGTCGAGTTCTCAATAGTTTATTTTTGATATCCTTTTACACCCCTTGATGGTTTTAAATTTCTGTACTTCCATTCTATTGATTTTAATTTCATAGCTATATTTTTGCATATTCTCCAGATGTCGATACTTTTATTAGAATTTTCATGCAAATTACCCGTCCTTGAATTTGGCTGCGGGCTCGTCCGTTTGGGCTTTGCAGCATTCATTTCCTTACCCTTCCAAATATTTGGAGATGTTCCTTACTTACCCTTTCAAATATTTGGAGATGTTCCTTACTTACCCTTCCAAATATTTGGAGATGTTCCTTACTTACCCTTCCAAATATTTGGAGATGTTCCTTACTTACCCTTCCAAATATTTGGAGATGTTCCTTACTTACCCTTCCAAATATTTGGAGATGTTCCTTACTTACCCTTCCAAATATTTGGAGATGTTCCTTACTTACCCCTCCAAATATTTGGAGATGTTCCTTACTTACCCTTCCTAATATTTGAAGATGTTCCTTACTTACCCTTCCTAATATTTGAAGATGTTCCTTACTTACTCTTCCTAATATTTTGGAGATGTCCCTTACTTACCCTTCCAAATATTTGGAGATGTTCCTTACTTACCCTTCGAAATATTTGGAGAAGTTTCTTGATTACCCTTCCAAATATTTGGAGATGTTCCTTAATTACCCTTCCCAATATTTGGAGATGTTCCTTACTTACCCTTCCTAATATTTGGAGATGTTCCTTACCTACCCTTCCTAATATTTGGAGATGTTCCTTAATTACCCTTCCTAATATTTGCCGATGTTCCTTACTTACCCTTCCTAATTTGGAGATGTTCCTTACCCTTCCAAATATTTGGAGATATTCCTTACTTACCCTTCCAAATATTTGGAGATGTTCCTTACTTACCCTTCGAAATATTTGGAGAAGTTCCTTGATTACCCTTCCAAATATTTGGAGATGTTCCTTAATTACCCTTTCCAATATTTGGAGATGTTCCTTAATTACCCTTTCCAGTATTTGGAGATGTTCCTTACTTACCCTTCCTAATATTTGGAGATGCTCCTTACATACCCTTCCTAATATTTGGAGATGTTCCTTACTTACCCTTCCTAATATTTGCCGATGTTCCTTACTTACCCTTCCTAATTTGGAGATGTTCCTTACTTACCCTTCCAAATATTTGAATATGTTCCTTAATTACCCTTCGAAATATTTGGAGAAGTTCCTTGCTTACCCTTCCTAATATTTGAAGATGTTACTTACTTACCCTTACTAATATTTTAAAGATGTCCCTTACTTACCCTTCCAAATATTTGGAGATGTCCTTACTTACCCTTCGAAATATTTGGAGAAGTTCCTTGATTACCCTTCCAAATATTTGGAGATGTTCCTTACTTACCCTTCCCAATATTTGGAGATGTTCCTTACTTACCCTTCCTAATATTTGGAGATGTTCCTTACTTACCATTCCTAATATGTGGCGATGTTCCTTACTTACCCTTCCTAATATTTGCCGATGTTCCTTACCCTTCCTAATTTGGAGATATTCCTTACTTACCATTCCAAATATTTTAACATGTTCCTAGATTACCTTTCCAAATATTTGGAGATGTTCCTTGCTTACCCTTCCTAATATTTGAAGATGTTCCTTACTTACCCTTCCTAATATTTTAGAGATGTCCCTTACTTACCCTTTCAAATATTTGGAGATGTCCTTACTTACCCTTCGAAATATTTGGAGAAGTTCCTTGATTACCCTTCCAAATATTTGGAGATGTTCCTTACTTACCCTTCCTAATATTTTTGGATTTGTTGAGACTCAGTTCAAATGTGACGGAAAGCTTCCCCCAAAGAGCTGGGGTCTTCCAGGTGCACCCGAATCTTAATTCCCCCGCCAAACTGCGATACAGATACGTTCGCTGGACAAATTAATTGGGCAAAGACAGGGGGCGTGGTTGTTCGCCCATCAGCCCCTACACGCAAAGTTAGGGGGTCCATGAACAGGCGTTCATGACCCTGAACGAGAGAAACAAAGGAAAAAAGTATTAACGAGAACAATTTTAACTCTCAGCCATGTTTCTCACAAGCCGACCGGCCTTCGTGCATTCATCCTAGGTCGGGGTGTTGGGAGGGGGATGCTGATTCACCCCTCCTACAGGAGGATCTCCAGTTATATATCTTCCTCTATCTTCGCCACTTTCATTATAGATATCTCCTTACAAATATTCTGCATGGTAGGTTTTCATTACTATTACGCTTTTAAACTCGAGGGGAGGGGATTCAGTCAGCTGTAAGTTCTTTTTTTCTCTCCAATTCAATGTCATTTCTGTTCTTCAGTCTTTAAGTTGTTCTCCAATTCAGTCTGTGAGTTTTGTTCTTCAATTCAATCGAATGCTCCCATGGACTTACCCCCAATGCCGCGACGGCTTCTGGTTGCTTTCTGTCGTCTCCTAATTGGACACAGTCGCGGGACGCACCGCCATTTGATGGAGCGCTCGCCTGGGCCTTACTGCGACTACTGCGTTGTCCCCCAGACTGTTCGGCACATTCTTGTTGAATGTCCCAGTTTGGGCGATCGTTGGGACGAGCAGGGTCGCTACCGCTTACTCTTTATACTCGGGACTGGTTCGTGCACACAGACTTGCGGACTATACGTCCACTTTATTTGACTGTTGTGGGTCGCATGCTCCTGGGGGGGGGGGGGGCTCCATCGACGCCGTAACCCGCTTCCTTCTTGGTTTGTTGTTTTTCTTTTCTCTTGCTTTTACCCTTTAACCTTTTTTTAGCGTTATTTATTATCTACATATTGTTATTTGTTTTTATCTTCAATTCAATCTGGGAGTTCTGTTCTCTTCAATTCAATTTGTGAGTTCTCTTCTCTTCAATTCAGTCTGGGAGTTCTCTTCTTCTCTCCATCCTCCTTCGTCACTCGTCCTTCGACGGGATCCTGAGACAAAATTGCCATGGGCAAACATAACCTGCTTTTGCTCTTTTGGAGTTTCTACTTCCTTTGTTTTTGTTTAGTTTTTTTTTTAGTTTCTACTCCGCCACTTATACATATGTGAGATTATAATAATGAGGCTTAAACGCGTCCACGTAACAGCTTTTTTGCGCCCTCAAATCTCTCCTTTTCGAACCCGTTAGTCTTTGATTTCGCCACCAAGGAGCGGTCGATATTGTTACTATGAATTCCCTCACCTCTTATCTCCCATAGACTCCTTTATTCTCCCTACATGTGTATGTATTACTCCGTTATCCTGTTGTTTTTTTAGCACCAGTATAATTTTGAAGGAAATTAATTTTTTGGTCATTTACAGCGCAATAATAGCGAGGCCTTATCACGCAAAAACTTTGTAAGGCGAGAGTGTGAAGAAAGTAGTGGAGATGTAGAAAAATGTATGGAAAAGAGCCGGGAGATCTTATGGCAGGGGCCGAGGGGGCACACCCCTCCCGGCCACTCCAGTAAAACACACCTTTGGTTCAAATGTTTAACATCATTCGAACTTTATAAACTTAACAAGGTCAACAGACCTTCGAAACTTTCAATAATTCCCGGACTAACCTTGGGAAGACCTTATTAATTATATTCTAAAGAGAATGTAAAACAACATAAGGGTTTCAAATATCGTTAGAATTGGCCGAATAGCTACGATGTTATTGCCAAATAATTCCCGGACCTACGGACCGACATATTAACTTATAGTCACATGCACGCGACTAAAGATTAACTTGGCAACTTTGGTTTTGGCTCTGACCAAGACAACCATCCTACGGAGATTCGGATCAAGTAAAGATACCACTCCCACGAGAGAGAAAAATGCTTAGTTTCGCTTGGTTAATGATAAAACTGGTCTTCTCTACGAGTGGTCATGATCAGTATTACTCTTTACTTAAACTTGTCTAACAACTTGGCCAGCACCATTGAGAGAGTGGTTATTTTGGTCGTTTGTGGTTTATCTTTACTTGATCCAAAGATTCTTTAGAATGACGAGAAATACCAAGACAAAATCCCGAGCAGGGGCTGGTATTTATTAGTAATTCTCGTGACGAGGAATTATTATTGCCTTTAGGCATGACTAGGATGGATTCCTTATTCGGGGTCGACCACGGCCTCATCCATACGCTGTAGGTACCTGTGTTTCGGAACCTAAGTTAATCAGTAGGTCCATTAAACAGAAATTAGGGCATTCTTAATTGATTGGAGATTAGTGTCAAAAGCCCTACTAATTTCTTATTTTTCATTTTAACACTGCTACTATCAATTGTAGTGTTTATCTAAATGGGGATAGAAATCTAAAGATATCAGGAATTATTAAAATCCCTAAATATTAGCTCGTGAGTCCATTTGCGCGGCCAACTCGTCTGTCTTTGAAATGCCCAATGGTTTCGCTAATATAAAATACAAGAGAGGGTTGCGCTACAGAGGCAGACCTACTCGTCGTTGTTGGCTCCACTTCTTTTCCGAAGCTTGAGATCCGAACGTCGATTGTTGCTGACTGATGTGTTTAATGTAGTGCTCTGTAGTGACTGTAGAGCCCCAGCCGGGCCTTGAACATTCTGTGGCTACCTGGGCAGTCCAACCCTGGTAGTAACTGTATCCTTGATTGGCTCCTACTGCCCAGTCTCCTCTGTCGTTTAGTTTCTATTTTTGCTCTTTTGTCTTCCTCATCCCCGTAAGGGGCGCGGCGATTTGCCATCCTGGCCGCCATCCTGACAGGACTCAGCTCCCCGTCCGACCCCAGCTTAGACTCTTCTCCTTCCTTCAAAACACTTGTTTCCTTGCTTTTCATACAATCTCTCCCACAACTTTCTCTGGCCAGCCTCTAATTTCACAGGGTAGATGCTGAACTTCTTCTCAAGCCAACCGTCCCGGATCGGGGCTGAGGGGGAAGGGGACAACGTTCCCTAACCCCTGAGCTCCGGTTCGGGATGTTTTTTTTTAACAATCTGCTTCATCCCCACCCATACCTTCCTCACATCCCTTTTCCTCTTCTCTTCACAATCTATCTTTTTTACGCCGCATCTAAAGTGGAGCCGCCATGCAGATGGACTGCCAGGCCACCAGGCGGGAGGGGTGGTCCCAAATGGCGGCGCCTGGCTCTGCCAAGCCTGTAAGCACCTCTTGCAGTGCGGGCAACTGCAAGAGGTGATGAGCGATTGCATCCCGTGAAATAAATAGGGTCACCATGCCCAATGATGAGAAACACAAAAATCTCCCCTTAATTCTCCCTGTGTCACCAACGGAGCCGCCCTCAGGCAGCTCCTCCGAAAAAAATGGAGGTTTCCCCCACCCCTGCGCTTGCTCAGGGGACCCTCCATATCTCTCTAACCGGAGAGGAGGCTTGCTCCTCTCCTTCGCTTACGGGTGTAGGGGACTCCCCCTCACCCCCTTCTCTGGAGGTGCTTTCGGGGACCTCCCCTTTTCCAGCGGCAGTCCCCTCTGTTCTTTCCAAGGGGACTGCCAAGAAAGCCAGCATGCAAGCCTTAGCCAGCCGCTCCACATCGAAGCGGCTCGGTAGGGCAAACCCCCTTAGGGGAGAGAGGGAAGCCAGGCCCCTTCGGTCGCTCCCCTCAAAAGACCTGCTGGCAAGAATTTTAAACCTTGCCGGGTTCAAGGCCTGTGCCTCCCCACACAAGACTAGTGAAGATACTGCCAACGGGACCTGCGATGTCTTGGAGGCGGGGATGGCCAACTGGAGGACACCCCCTGAGGTAGACATGGTCCTTGGGAAACCCAGCCTCATACGGTAGGGCCTTCCATGTGGGAGAATCCGGGCTCGGTTCCAAGCACCGAACCTGAATCCGCCCCTATGCAAGGTCCTCATCAAACGGCTAGGGTTTCCGAAGCAGTACAAGAAGGGGAGGGATCTCCTCCGACCGGTGCCCCCACGACTACTAAGACCTTCTCCATTTCGGAGAATGACCTGGCTAAGGCCGGTCCATCTGGCCTGGGAGCTCCTGCTGGAGGAGGTGAGAAGCGGGTTCATTCCCCGCCCTCATCTCCAAAAAGAAAAAGACAAAAAAGACTCGGGGCTCCTCTCCATCCGCAGGGGCTACGGGGATGGATGGGTCTGCTGCCACTTTGGCAAGCGACCAAGCCAAGATCGGCACATCCGGCCCCTTGCCCCCTCGGTTGCTGAGCCCCTGACTAAGCCAAAAGTGCACAGGGCGGAGCCTCGATGACATCGGGGCTCCTCATTCAGAGGTTGCCTGGCGTTTTCGAGCCCGCTGGCTTCAAGCGCTTTCTCATTATTCGCTCCACTGATGGCACCATGTTGTCCAAGGGCAACATGATCCATCAGAGGAGAGGATTAGCTAGTGCAATTGGTAGAGAGCCGAAGGTGACCCGTTTCTCGGATGGGAGCCTTCTGGCGAATGCAGCGAATCCCGCCGAGGCGGCCAAGATAAGTGCTCTCCGCACACTTCATGGCACCCCGGTGAGTGTGACGCCGCACTCTACCATGAACTTTGTGAAAGGAGTAGTTTATGCGAGGGAACTCGTTGACTACTCCATTGAGGACATCACCCTAGAGCTGGCCGACCATGGGGCGGTCAAGGTCGAACGTGTGATGAGAAAACAGGGAGGGGCCTCGAGACCCACCCCTACACTCTTCGTCACGTTCGACTGTGACAAGCTCCCTGAGTCGGTGCGTGCCGGTTGGTACCGCTACGGCGTGAAGGCATTCGTGCCACTGCCGCGGTGGTGCTATTACTGTCACCGCTTCGGCTATACGAATTGTTCATGTAGACTTGCAAAGTCGGGGTCACCCGAAGTCTGTGTAAATTGCTCCAAGGACGCACACGATAAGTCCAAATCGTGTGTGGCCAAGTGTGTCAATTGCGGAGAGCCGCACCCTGCTTCTTCGAAGCAATGTGGTGCATATCTCCTTGAGAAAGAAATCCTGGCCGTTCAGGCCCAGGATCGACTCTCATTCCGCGAGGCTAAGGACTTGGTCCTGGCGCGCCCGGCTCTGCCTGGGACGTCATATGCCTCAATAGTTAGAAAGGCACCCTCTGCTCCTGGCCCATCCAGGCCAACGATCACGGTTGTTTCCCCGCCCATTCGGAATCCTTCTGCAGGCTCTACCGAACCCGGGCGCTTCCCTGGTAAAGCTGGTGGCAATAAGGGTTCATACCCAGCCCTGGCTAAAACCAGGGCTCCCCCCTCTTCCCCCATCGTGACCGTTTCCCGTAAGGCGAAACGGCCACGCGCTCCACCGAGTCGTTAGACTCACAGGAGGCAACACCCCTGAAGTTGTTTGCAGGCCATCTTCGGGGGTTCCTAAAGCTGTCCCCCGAAAGGAGCTACGGCTCCTTCGCCCACGCCTAGTGGTGGAGGGAGTGGCTCGGAGATGGTGGTTACTCGAAAAGAGCCCCCCCCCCCGCCTCCGAAGCCGCAACGCCCGCCTAAGGTTTCGAGGTGGAGGGAGGAAAAGACTCGCATGGCGAGCCTAACCTCCCGCAATAAGTCCTTGAAGGCGACAGCGCCTTTAGCGCTTTGTCCGGCCAACAGGGCCCGTTGTTCTGCCCCCGGGAAGCGTACGGCTTTTTCTGTGAGGGTCTTCTGTTCGAGGAGGACCCCTGCCTCTCCTCCAAGCTAGGCCTAGAGGGCATATTCCTTCAATGGAATTGCCGTGGACTCCGGGCCAACTGGGAGGAGCAGCGGAGGCTCGTCTCGTCCCGTTCCCCGTTAGCTATCTTTTTGCAGGAGGCTAGGCTAGGCGCGTGCCCCTGCCCGCTCTCCCTGTGTATAAGGGTCTCGCGACCCCACCCCTGCGGGATGGCCGGGCTGGGGGATGCGCGGTTTACACCCGGCATGATGTCTCCGTTCTTCCTTTCTCTTTAGATACCACCTCTCAGGCAGTGGTTGTGCAGCTGCACCTGGATAGGAGGTATACTATCATTTCTGCCTACATTCCACCGTCGGCTGACTTCGACACGGGGGAATTCCGCTGCGTCGTGGCATGGTTGCCGAGGCCCTTTCTCTCGCTTGGAGACCTGAACGGCAGGCATCCTCTCTGGGGAGATTACTCCATAAATCCCAGGGGACAAGTCCTTGCCGATCTGATCGAGAGCTTGAGATGGGTGTCCTAAACGTGGATGAGTTTACGCATCACTGTCCGAGAACCGCTTCATTTTCTTGCCTTGACCTATCTTTGTGCTCTTCGGATGCACAGCCTGATTTTGATTGAGGGGTGGTGGATGACCTCCATGGTAGTAATCACTTTCCCATTCAAATGTCATTTTCAGGGCAACTGCCGCCTGAGAGCCCACTTCGGTGGTGCTTAGCGCGGGCGCGGTGGCCTGCATTTCAGGAAATGACTGAATTCTCTATCTCAGTCGAGGAGTTTAGGTCGGTAGATGAGGCCGTTGAGTTCTTCTCCGGCAACCTCATCGCCGTGGGCCTGACTACTATTCCTAGGACGTCTGGCCGTTTTGCACGCCGACCACTCCCATGGTGGTCGGCCGAGTGTGAGACGGCCCTCAAACAGAAGCGTTATGCCTACATGCGCTATAAGCGCCGCCCGAACGATTTCACTGTCGCTGAATTTCGTCGGGCTAGGGCTAGGTTCCGGTATATTTCGAAGCACGCCCGCCGCTCTTCTTGGCGGGCATACGTGTCTTCACTGAACGGGAAGACCCCTTTAGCAGAGGTGTTGAAGCGACTCAAAAGGATTCGGGGCAAGTTCTCGCAGGACCCCCCTCCCTTTCTCCAGGAGAATGGGACCGCAATCTCGGGCCCCGCGTCCGTGGCGGTATCCTTCGCGACCGATTTTTCCGCATTCTCTAGCCGGGATGCTGCTCCGCCAGCATTCAATGCATGCCGTGATGTCGCGTAAGGGCGCCGGCTGGACTTTACCTCCAGAGGCGGAGAACCCTTCAACGACAGGTTTACTGAGAGTGAGTTGTGCTCCGCTCTCGCTTCGTGCGCGGACACCGTCCATGGTCCGGACGATGTTCCGTACGCCATGCTTGGACACCTGGGTGAGCGAGGCATGGCCTTTCTGTTAGATTTGTTGAACAGGATCTGGGTAGAAGGTCTTCTCCCAGACTCCTGGCGAATCGCTACTGTGCTCGCCTTTCGCAAGACGGGGAGTGATCACTACTCCGACCGGTTTCCGCCCAATCTCTCTAACCTCTTGCGTGTGCAAGTTGATGGAGAAATTGGTAAATGTTAGATTAGCCTTTTTCCTGTCGTGTTTTTCGGCGACTGATGCCCAAGTGGGCAGTTTCCAGATGGGCTCTATAAAGTTAAAAAAAAATTGCCTTCCTTAAAATTAACTACCCCTCTCTTGATCTGAGCTCTCCATGCCTACTACTGCCGCCTATCTGGCTGTAGTACAGGGTTTTGGTCTAAAACGTATAAAAGGTTCCCGATACATATATTCTAATAATTTCTGAGCTCGAAGGCTCAGAACTGGAAAAGGGAGTGCCCCAGGGTGGGTGTCTCAGCCCATTCCTATACTCGATTTTCACCAGAGATCTCCCAAGCTCTAGGCTTGAAGAATCGATGTATATCCAGTTCGCGGATGGTGTGTCAAATAGTAGTGTGCCCTTACAAGAATGAGAGAACTATGGCTAGAATGACCGTAGGAGATCGAAAATATCAACGCGTACTGACGTCGCTGGAAGATCGCGACAAACCATAAAAAATTCACCATCATCCCGATTAAAAGAAACAAGACAGCTCCAATATGACTTGGTGACGAAAGACACGCATACAAACCATCAGGCACAGTTTTAGGATTAAAATTAATAAATACAGATACTCTGATCAACTCAAAAGCATCACAACACGAACCAAAAATTACCTCAATGAATTTTACAGGTTTAAAAACCTAAGCACAAAAAAAAAACAAGAAAAGGATCTACACTACTTACATACGACCCAAGATTATGTACCCCTCTATGCCACTGATAGTGGTACCAAAGTCTTGGCTCAACAAACTACACACAAACAAAACAAAGCAACACTAATAATTACAATTACTAGAAGAAGAGAAAGAAAACGACATCAAGCGCTCCATGATGAAATCAAATTAATTGCGACCTAGGAATAAGAGCACAAAACATATGGAGAAAAGTAGAAAGTATTAGAGAACCAGATTTCCTAATAAATCACTTTGAGATCCCTAATCCAAACCAACCACAAGCTTGGTCAAGATTTCCCAGCAGCAGAATAGCTGCTCGGGACATTCAATACCCATCATTAAGAAGACAACAGTAAAAACGACATTATGCAGAACATCACAAAATGAATTTGACAAAAGTCACAGCAAAGCCAACTTGAAAGGCTTGAAAGCTACAACCAACCCAACTCTAAACTAGAATTATACATGTATGTACACATGTATATGTATAAAGAGATAGAGAGAGAAAACAAGGAAGAAAGAAACAATAAAGGGAAGATGAGAACAACGAAAAGGATAACCAACAAAGGCATTAGAAACAAGCAGCAAAGATATAGCAAACAAATAATGATACACGAAATCTATATAAGTAAAACAACTTTAAAGGCTTCTTACCTCTATATCTATCTTCATTTCAACTTTTCACCACTAATTCTCCTACATTACTATATATAATTTCAAACTTGTTATGTTCAAGTCCTAATAATTTTCCCCTGGTCTAGTTTTTTTTTTTTTAGATCCGTGCTTATTTTTTAGGCCTAAAGACAATAAAAAACCCCCACTTTTTTCCCCCATCTAAATTTGTTTTAATAATTTCATTTTGCTTTACTCCTTTTAAGTAGCCAGTAGCTTTTTCCTCTTGCGAAAGATTAAAATAGAAAATCTATTTTAAAAAGACCAGCCATGGCTTCGTACTAAGATTAAAATTTAAAATCTAAAAAAAGCAGCCATGGTTAAATTTTTATAAATTTTCTGAACTTCGCCAATTATTATAATTTTAAAAAGGAACTAAATTTCCCCCCTTTCAAAATATTACGTTGCTAAAATATAGTTATAGAAGAAAATATATAAAAATATATTTTCTTAACTTCACCATTTATAATTCTTTGGGTTTAAAAAAAATGCACAAAATTTAATAGAAATTTGTGAACTTCACCATTTTTTTTTTTTTTTATATTATAAAAGAATTATTAGAAATAACTTTGATAAAAATTTTAAATATACCTACGGGGGTTTTGGCCTAAAAAAAAAGAGCTTTTTCCACCTGAAATTGCTTTTATATATGTACTAAAAAAAAAAAAATCCATCCCTTAATTTTAATACATTTTCTGAACTTCACGATTTGTAATTATTTATAAAAAAAAACGCCAAAAAAAAACATGTCATTTGTCCACTAAGGAAAAAAATACATTAATTTTTCACCGATCTTCAAAAATCCCGTTATACAATTATAGAGTTAGTGATGATCAAGTTCGATAAAAGATTCAAATATACGAAAAATAGCCACTAAAAATAAACAGCCATATCTTAATTTTAATGCCCCATTTGTAATTCTTTTTGTTTTAAATAATTCCCAAACCTTCGATAATCATTAATATTTATGTACTTGACCATTTTGTTTTAAAAAAATATAATCCAGTTAAACTATACTATTACGATAAACTAACCTCAAAACTTTTGGCCATGACTATATTCATATCCCGAAATTTGCCCTTGGTCAATTTGTTCATACAAACTTAATGAAAAAAATTATTATCATTATTCATCTCATCCCCAAAATCACGTTCTTAAAATATACTCGTAGTTATGGGAAAAAAAAAATCCAGAAAAATTCCCCAGTTAAAATCTAGTTTTGGATAAGTGTCTTTGTTTTCTTTAAGGTCCTTAGAAAGATGGAGTTTTTGTATTTAAATATAAAGATATTATTTTTACATTATATAAAAAAGGGGCTTGAAATTTGCGGCTTAATTTTGGTCTCCATCATCTATGGAAAGACGCAACTCGCTTCCCCGAGGCCACGGGCCTTCGTTGGATTAGCCACGTTTTCTTTCCTCGATTCTAATTTTCCCGATACATCCATTCACCTGGGTTGCGTCGTTCCCTCCATGCCCCATTGCCGAAGATGAGCGGCTTCGGAGAAAGTTGATAGCAACCCCATTCCAGACTACCTCAAGTAGTCCCCACATGGGATTATTCTAGTTCTGGTATCTTCCACTTTCCCCAACCGCACCAATTTTTCAAATTCAAATTCTCCATGTGAAAGTTCCCTCGCTGGTTTACGTCAATTTAATGTTTAGGGAAGGCAGATTCCCATATCCGGGTTTAGCTACCTTTTATGACCAGCGTTAAAGAAGTCTGCCTATTCAGGCTTTATTTTAATGATAAAACTCCACAGGGGTACTGGGGTCGGAGGACTCACCTTTGAAATCGCTCGCGGGGCGGGGGCAAGGACAGCGCGATCAGCGGCACTTCTCAGCTCATTCTCCGTCTTCAAGAGGTTTCGGGTCTCTTTTCCATAATATGTGGCACTGATTTGTTCCCTCGTGGCTCTGACACCCCCAGGTTAACTTGGCATCCCCCCTCTTTCAATAGTGTCACCCCGGAACCTGTCAAACTACCTGGATGCCAGTTGATTAGTCTAGTGGGCGGCGGGGGGGAGGGGCGTAGGATTTGGTTTATTGACGTGCTTTTTCTTCAACGAAAAGTCCCGATTTGAAGAACGAGGACTTCTGGTCCTGGATCCCTCCTGCCCTTGAGGTGGATTGGACCAAGATTCAGTCCATTAGGGTGGGGGGGAACCCTTTTTTCTGGCAAACCCTGGGAGTAATTATCGAATCCTTCTTAATCACGGATTAATTGTCTTGATTCAAGTTACACTTAAATCCATGGTACAATGAAAGCGTCTTTATGTGTGTGGGGGGGGGGGGGAATGGGGGTCAAACAAGCACATTCGTACGTGTGTTAAGGGAATACTTGGCGTCGTTGAATTCAAATGGTGCGAATTCACGTTTCTGGGAAACTCCCGTCCCGGAGTGGCACAAGTTCGCTCGACGACGGTCAAGCTACGACTGAGATTTTTTTTCAAACCTGTACAAGAGAATTGAGGAAAAGTACTAAATTGAATGGGTGTTAACGTTATTAATGAGGTTTTGTAATATTGCGTCTCTGGAGGTTTTGGAAAGGTTTATTGGTCTAGTGTAGGTTAGATTGTAAGGGTTGTTATCCGGGGGGGCGTAACATGTTTGTTACGATATGATACTCGAACATCTTTGATTTAGGGATTCGGTGAGAAATTATATTTTGTTTAAAGATTAAAACCACAATGACTTATTGGCACCCCCTTATTCGTATGGTTTGGGGGGGGAGGGGGGGGTACAAGAATTACTTGGTACTTCGCAAGGATGGAAAAAGTCAATAAGAACCACTGGAAATAGCCATCTTCGGTTCTTTTTATTATTCCTAGTTAGGCGTCGGTTCTGACCATTTTCCCACGAGTTCTCAAAAGCTATTCGGTGGTCCTACCATTGGACTGAAGACCCAACCAGCAACAATTAACAAGAGCGCTGGTCTCGACGGACCAACTGAGGGAGACGCTCCAAATTTAGACTGTTGCCATAGCAACCCTTGTTACCTACTCCTCGCTTTTCTATTCCTCCCATAATGGGGGTCAGTTTTTTCGGGGGGGGGCTTAATCCCGCAAAGAGGGACAGATTTGTACTTATGTGTACACTATGTACTAATTTGCCCCCCCCCTCCCTCCCTGGCTATCCTCTTAGTCATCATAAATTGCGGTCTGCGCGCTTCATAGCCACTGAAAACTACCCAACCCTAGACTTTGGCCTGCATACCCAACCACGACCCCGTCACTTATGGTTCAAGAGACCACCCGGGTTATCGGGCTGGCTGCGGACCGGCTCCCACCTCGATGGTAAGGCTTGGTAGGCAAGTGATACCCTTTTCTCCTCTCTGCTTTTCCTTCCCTTTTCCACCCCAATCTGACCTCCCGTGACCTTCCGCGAGCACCCATTGAGCCGTCATGCCACGTCCCTTTGAGTCCTTTCTTAATACCCATTGACCCCTCCCGTAACATCTTTCAAACCCTTGCGACAGCGTGGTAGCCAAGCTATGGCCTGTGTTTATGGACGGTAGTACCCATAGAACGCCCCACTAATACCCATTACTTTTACCCATACATAACACCTATGGAGTCCTCCCAAATCTGTCGAGAAGCCCTCCTTGTTTATCCAAACTCTACTCGACATTTCCTTGCACCTTTCCTCCTTTGCCTCTTCATCTTAACCCGTCCCTAATTTGCGCTATGGTTATTAGTGAGCCCAAAGTTTCATTTCCAACAGTTACTACATATACTAGTAGTGGTCAGTAGTCATTTCCAGTGGTTACTACATATACTAGTAGTGGTCAGCCACCTTGACTCAGCATTCGTTCATGTCTGGTTTCTTAGTCGATTGGCGTGAATGAGGGGTGTTCTCCTGGTGTGATGCACTGTGAACTAACCATTGCTTGAGTAAACCGGATACCATTGTTGTTTAATCGGCGATGGTTCTTTCTAGTCAGCTGAATTAGAACTAACCAATTTTGATATCTAACACCATATTCTGACTCATAATGTGTCAATTCTGGCTTTGCGGAATCTGTATTGAGCCCAAATGAAGCCAGGGCCGCAAAAGTAAGTTGACTAAGAAACGAGTCTCGGGATTTGAGGATCGCGAAATGGCACATAGACGTTACTGAACATCTCTGAATGAAAACAAATGCTTTGTTACTACTAACGAAAACATGGGTGATTCTCTTTCCTTTTTGTTGGGGTTTCAGTACAGTAAACACTTTGGAACGGTGGACGATTAGAGCCGGATACATCGACAACATTAATATCACTGTTTAACAGAATTTCACTTTTGTCTTATCCTTGGGTTAAAAGTGTTATTTCCCAATTGTTTGTGGCTCTATTAAATAAAAAAAAAGTCAGTTTTAATCCCCAAACATTGCTTTTGTGGCTAGGACATTGAATTTTTAAATTAGCCCCTTTATGGTATGTCGAGGGTTAGTGAGTGGGTAATCCCCATCCCACTTCCTTGGCATATATTATAATCCCGCACCAAGGTAAAGTGGGGATGAAGTGTAGCCAATACATCTACCATAGCCACTTCCGGTAAATAAGAATAACCCCGGTGCGTCCCTTTTGATCAAAATTAAGATAATGATCCCCTGAGTGTGTCCTCACTCAGTAAAAGCCAGTCATGGGTGGACGTATGTAATAATAAGAATTAAACCAAGTGAATTGCTTATTAATTGCCAAAGGATCGTCCAAAATAGTTAAACACACAGATACAAGAATAATCTTTAATATACATGAATTAGAAATATGAATAGCATATATAGGTATAAATAGGATTAGTCTTTGCACTGAATAGGTAAATCTATATAATGTCGTGGGGATTACACTTGAATTCTACGTACTAGGATGCTTACGTCTTAATTGCACCCGAGATAATGAATTGAATAATATTATGGAATTAAGCACTGAATTAATCACTTGAAATAATCGAGGTTATGAGCTCGAAATGAAAGTTCTAGTTAACGGTTAAACTGGTGAAGTTAGGGGAGGGGATAATTCACTTTAACGATATCTTGGAGTTCTTAAGTATTTGGAGGATGACGGTGAATGTCTTCTTTTACTTCTGACGATGTTCGCACTTAGCCCGGTCGTCCGAGGTTACTGAATGTGGGGGTAATCCTAGACTGGTGTCCTGATGTAATGATCCTAGGCCGGATCGCGAAGGCGAGTCAAACGGTGACTCAAATCAGAATTCTTCTCCTCGAAGTGTTCGTTCCCACTATTGGCACCTGGAGTAGGGTAGCCAAAATGATATATCTAGCTCCGTCTAGGGTAATCCGCAGAGGGAGGTCCTGTGTAACCTCTGACTCTGAAGGGGGGGGTCTGCGAGAAGTTTGGCACCTACAAGTACCGTGACGGCAACAACTAATTCCCCGAAGTTTCTTCCTTGCAACGGGCGAACTGTTTCCTTTGTGAGACTAGCTCCACACATAACGTAGGTCCAAGATCTTTTGCCCGACTCCAGGGAGAATTTTCCCTTTTATTTCCCTCAAGAACTAAAATCGAGAGAGAGCACCGGATTCTCATAAAATCCATATCGTCGCGCGAAAGATCTTTTGTCTGCTGCTAGGACATGCGAAATATTTACGTCTCGCTGCCATCCGAGCTTTCCTTGTCTCCAAACGCGGGTTTATGACCGTGCGAAAAGGGGTGAAGGAAATTCGATGCGAAAAGGTGAATTTGGAATAAGGGGGTGGGGGGACACGCAGCTGTGTCGGTGTATTTATGTATGCACTAATGCATGGATGTACTTAGACTTCTACATGGTAAATAACATTATTTTGATGAAAATAGTAAAAATATATAAAGAGTTTCAAGGGTTATGTTTTTTTCAGTCATGGTTTAAACATGATTTATTGTAATAAAGTAGTAATAGCTATTATTTCCCTTATATTTTGTTTTTGCGGCCTGGACAGCAATGTCAGTTCTCTTACATTCCACATAGATTCGGCACTAATTTGGTGAGAAATATACTGTAGAACTTTCGAGAATTTTTTATATGTTTGATGAATTTCTAGATCAGATTTTTTATGACCTCTGATAAGTCTGATTTGAACAAGAAAAATAGGACCGGATCTAAGGAAAACAAACCGGGGCTAATATTTACATTTCTCTCCTTTGTGCTGGAGATTAGGAACGATTTAAAGATATTTCTGCTAATAAAATCATTTATGTGCATTAAAGGATTTTGTAAATCCAGTCTTATCTCTCTTGTTCATACAAAATCTGACCTTATAGGAAAAACATTTCTTTGTGTAAATACGGTGTCTCTCTATTTTGTAAGCCATTGTGAGTTTGAAAATGTTAAGATAATGAAAGTACTAACTCCAGCAATCAATCTTTCCTTTTCCTTACATGGTATATATATATATATATATATATATATATATATATATATATATATATATATATATATATATATATATATATATATATATATATATATGTTCATTAACCTATAGTAAATGGGGAAAGATGCTAGACAAGCGATTTCATCTTTTTATAAGACCAAGCAAGGATCAAACAGATTATGAAAGAAAGAAGAGAGAGAGAGAGAGAGAGATAGCAAACGGAATGAACTATTTTATCCGTTAAAGAAAGTGAAATAATAGTTGCGGTTCTAATCTATTCCATCGAGTTGTTTCTCTCCCTCCTACTAACGCCTTCGTTCTCAACATAGAGAGGGACTTAGCGACATTGCTCTGCTTAGAAGCTCACTTAGCCTTTGGGAGGGGTATGGATGTTACCCGAGTGGTTAGCGTGGTAGCCGGAAAAGCGCTCAATGGGATGGTTTTAATCGCCTCTATTATTTAACTTTCTTAACGAATAAAATATTTTATTATGTATGATATGTATATCTTCTCCGCTTTTTCCTACGCGGGGTCGCCGTTCTTGATGAGTCGTTTCCAACGATTTCTGTTTAGTGCACTTCTTCTATTTAGTCCTTTCTCTTTCATGTCACTCAGAATACAGTCTTTCCATCTCATTTTCGGTCTTCTTCTTCTTCGGGTTTCCTCTACCTCCTTGCCGCTCTTCATCTTCTCTTCCTGTGATGTGCCCAAACCATCTCAATCTTGCTTCTTGTACTTCACTCGATAGTTCGGTTACTTTCACCGATCCTCGAATGTGCTCGTTCATAACTTTGTCTCTCAGGGTCACTCCTGACATCCACCTCAGCATCTTCCTCTCCGCCACATCGAGCCTTCTTTCTTCCGTTTTCTTCAATGGCGCTGTTTCCAGTGCATTAGTCATTGCGGGCCTCACTACTGTCTTATGGACTTTGCCTTTTAGTTTTACGGGGACTCTTCTGCCACACACTCCTCCTCCTGAGATCCTTCTTCAAACCGCGAATAAATTGTTTGAACTCTCCTCTTCTTCTTCTGCCGCACCTACTCTTGATGCGGTAGCCCTTTCTAAGGTCCACAGAGTTAGGGTCATCTATCTCTGGGTCACTTACGGGCGGACGTTCTAGCGTTACTCACATTATGTTTGATATATATATATATATATATTTTTTTTTTTCATAACTTACGAAATATTTAATCCATTCCCTTGAAATTTTCACGAAAGATAGATATTAGATATATTTAAATATTTGTATAATATATAGTTTCAACGTTTTGTTAAACTTCTATAATAAATATTTAAATACACTGGTTCTTACAGACCCTTGTATCATGCCCGCTACTGTATATATATAGATATATATATATATATGACCTAATTCCTGTGGAAAAGAACCGAGACGGGTCTGGGTCTCATAATGGGAGGTAGCGGGGAGGGAACGAATCGAAGGTCGCGTACGGTCCGCACCCTCTCAAACCCTCATTTGACCTTTTACTCATTTTCCCTTAATCAAAAACCGTGCCCCCCCCCCACCCCCCGAAGAGGGTGGGTGATTCGTGCCTATGGGATAGCATTGAACCTGTTTTGCGAAAGGATGGGTACGGCTGCATTGCGCCCATTCATCGTTCCTAAGCCGGATTTCACCCCCCCCATCCCATGATGTCCCTGGATTACGCGTCTTCGTGCCCCCCCCCCCTCCCTACTTACAGAGCCCCGAACCCTCGGTAAAACACCCCGTCAGTTCTGATCACCAGGAACACCGCTTTCCCCCAGCAGGGGATTCGCCCCCTCGGCTGGAGTTACGCCACTCCTTTGTGGTAATAGCAACGAGAATTGACTCTATAGGGGAGGGGGAGGCATTCACTTTGACACGCGCGTGATTCAATGCAAATAGATGGGTGGTGGTTACGTAACACCTTATTATTTCATGACTACCAGACGCCTGGTGGTAACCGGCGTCCAAATGGCAAACCTGCCACTCGCTTTGTTCACTATGTACGTTGTTCGTACGCAGGCACATGCACGTATTGTGTACGTATGGTTACGCGCATGTAGGCCGCGATATGAGACTAGGTAGTGATTAGAAATCGGTTCCTGGGCTTCCTGGTAGGATCCATCGGACTCCGCTTTATAGTCAGGGCTGGTGCTAGGAATTGCCGGGCCCTATTAGAAAATTGATGGTGGGGCCCCTACTCTACAAAAGTCAAAATTCCTGTATATTTATATTTTATGTAGTATACTTGTTTTAACACCTCCCCCCCCATAAAAAAAAAATGATTGGTATACTAAATATTGAAAGACTATGAAAGTTTTATTTTTTTAATACAGGGTATGGCAATTACCAACATATTTTTTAGACACAGGTCTTTTCTAAAGAGACTTTTCTGCCTGTTTTATTGGCAAAGTCTTTCAAAATAATCTCCAAGTTGATTATTTTAGCAATGCCATTTTCTATGGATAGCATCCCCGAATTAGTCTCTCTTGTGAAATCGCTGACTCTAAGAAGGTTTAGTTTGGAAAAAATCACCCGATGCGACTCTTAAAGGCATTTTTAAGTAAATCCTCAAAGGAATAAAAAACATTGGGAAATGCTGTAAATCGATTATTTATTACCAGGTATTCAAACAGCTTGAGGCTTAATGACACTGGAGGGAAGAAAAGTTTTCAGAGCTTCAAGTTCTTCCGCCAACAGATAGCAGTTATCCACGTCTGTAGTTGTTTCAAAGACTACCTCTCCACTAGTGCTCTGATTTATTGTGGTGTCAGTTAATCTGGCACGGGGCCCAATTTGATCAAATAGGCTTAAAACCTGCCCTGGATTTATCCTGAGACGAGGTGATCCGATAAGAAATCGGTTTACATGTGGACACCTAAGGTGTGTGCGTAGATCGCGGGATGTCCGTTTAGAAAAATATTTTCCACCCATTGATTCCTCCTCCCCCTTCCATCTCTCTTTCGCCCGTCCATTACTCTATCAGTCTATTTTTCACGTGTCTGGGTATCCCTTTTTTGTTTAAGGACTTGCGTTCAGTGCCTAGAATTGTGTTGTTAAATTACGATAGTTAAGGGGTCGGCGGAGAGCGGTCAGCGCGCCCGCACTTTCTAGTTTCTGCTGAGTGGGGAGATTCTTAATGAGGTTACACCTCCCGCCCCCTATTTAAATTTGTGAAAGCACATTTTAGAAGGGTGGGATCAGGATGGATGTTCCCTCGATCTTTCCCCCACCCCTCCCTTTTGTGGGGTACATGAGGTCATCTTAGTTACAAATTTTAAAAGGCGGAGTGTCAAGAGCGAGTTTTGAAAGGGCACACGCGTTTTATATAGGCTGGCACCCTATTTCAAACAGAGAGGATGGAACCGTTAGCCATCGCTCACCTTTTCCAATTAACCTTTCTTAGGTACTCGTATAATATTAATAAGGTGCTTGTGAATTAACCGTAAGTTAATTTGCTTCATTATTTTGTAGTAGTGTAACCTTGTACTCTCAAATAATTTATGTTGCAGGAAACTTTGGCTCCCTTGCACCTATTGCCAAATCAGTAAAATCCCTTTTCTTATAAAACTTCCTTTTTGTCCATGAAAAGATCCATTATCCCATAAGTATCTTTATTTTTTATATATACGAGTATTATATATCTTGATGAAATATATTATCCTTTTCTGACTGCTCCCGGCTACAGAAAAGGTCAGATTCAAGTGTACAAAGTTCATATTTAAAGACATCCTGCAACCAAGATTTTTATATTTAGACACTTCATCATGCCTCTTTCTGTCTACCATTCGTTTCCTTAAGAGGATCTGTTTCCCTGGGGTACAGCTGAGGTTAGAAAAGAGGGCTACATGTCCCTGTTGCAAGGGGAAATGTGTCACAGGAAACTGACAATATTTACCATTTTTAATATTAAAATAACATAAAAAGTTGACGTCCTCTCTTTCAAATTAGATCTGAAATAGATGCGTCAAATTTAATTGGATTCGTTCTCATCCACGTCAAAGCCTCGTAAACATCCAAAGAGAAATTGTGTTGTACTCGTTAAAATACTCCCATGAACCAATTATCTCGTTTATATTCGAATACTATGTAAATAATTGCGAAATTTTAAAGACTAACAAATATGCAATAAAATAATAATGAAGAACACGAGACGGGGTGTGGGGAATCCTGTAAACAAATGAGGCAATGGCAACTGACGAAATAAGCCACTATTGGAACGAACAAACGAATATTCATATTTCTCCGCGTTCAATATAAGGGACGTCTTGAATATACGATTCTTGAACAAATTAAATTGGGAATTCCGATCATCACTTTTATTGTATTTCTGGGTTAAATACTGGCATTGATATTATATTCGCGCCTGCCATAATTGAAGGTTTGATAATAATTTATTATTATTGATTCTGTAAAACTAGCAATTATGGATTAATTGAATTTCAGAACAGCATTCCTTAAAATAAAATTTACTTTCGCTTTCAAGTCAATTTTACAAAGGTTAACAAAGAAATCATAGCGAAACTTTTTATTATTATACCAGGCAATGGCTTCGCCACTCCCCCTACGGGAGGGAGCTTACGCTTCTCTACTAACATTAAAATTTAAAATCTAAAAAAATCAGCCATGGTTAAATTTTTATAAATTTTCAAAATATCACGTTGCTAAAATATAGTTATAGAAGAAGATATATAAAAATAAATTTTCTGAACTTCACCATTTTAATTCTTTGTGTTTAAAAAAAATCACAAAATTTTGATACTCATACAGTCTACTGCCCTTGAATTTATTTTTTGCCCTTGAAATCCTTGAAAAGTCCTTGAAGTTGATGAAAAATTTAGATGGTCCTTGAATTTAAAGCTAAATCATTGAATGATTGTTCAAATGATTATTCAAATTCACTATTTATATACTTTTTAATGTGAGTGAACATATGTATGTTTTGGATGCATTGTATTTTATGATGGATGCTCGCTAGACTTCTGTGACTGTCACTTGGATACCTTGTTCTTGTTTTTTTTTTTGCACTGGTGAGTTGATTTGGGTTATGCTTTGCTTATAACCCATTTTTCCCTTAAATATCTCACCTTCATCAATGTCCCATAATGTTTATTACACTTTTTTAGTTTAAAAAAACAAAACAATGGCTAAAACCCGTCCTTGGTTATTTTTTAAAAATCCTTGAAAACCTTGAAAAGTCCTTGACTTCAAAATCACCAAACAAGTAGACACCCTGTTATATTTATTTCTGAACTTTACTATTTTGTTTTTTGATATTATAAAAGAATTATTAGAAATAACTTTGGTAAAAAAACATAAGTCATAACCAAACTAAGATGAAATTATTATTCAAATACTCAAAAAAATCCCTTTTTTAAATTATAGTTAGTGATGATGATGATGATGATGATGATGATAACAGGATTGGGGGGATGGGTTGAATAATAATAGATTATTTTCCTCTTAGTATGGTTATAACCTAGGTATATTTTAAGTTTTCACCCAACTTCTTTCTAAGAATTACTTTAGAGTTCGAATAAACAAAATGGTGAAGTTCCTAAAAAAATTATTATCTGGTGTTTGTAAATTTTTCGAATATACGAAGAAAAAACTAAAACTAAACAGCCATATCTTAATTTTAATAAAATTAAGATATGGCTGTTTATTTTTAGTTTTTTCTTCGTATATTCGAATCTTTTATCGAATTTCTTTCTAAAATAGATTTTTCATTTTAATCTTTAGCAGGAGAAAATAGACCAGATTCCTGTGGATGTTAGGCTGTCTTAGAACGAGTGTGAACTGCTGGCTCGGGACAGAGTGGAGGGGATGGGGGGGAGACAGCAGGCAGACGCAGAGCAAGGGGCCGTCCGTTATGACTTACGCCCTTAAGTCAGTCAGTCTAAAAACGACTAAAGCCAAATTATTAAAGAAAATTTAGATGGGGAAAAAAGAGCTATGAGGATTGTTTTCTCCGCATTTCAAAAGAATTCCGATGTTTTGGGGTTTTTTGCCTTTCTTTATCCCTAGAAAATAAGGATGTATCTAAAAAAGAAAAACAGACAAAGAGTAAATAGGCCACAGACCGAAGGTTTACATGCGAAGCACACGATCCTCCTGTAAGGAATGAAAGCCGCTATAATTTAAAAGGGGGATTTTTTTGAGTATTTGGATAATAATTTCATCTTAGTTTGGTTATGACTTTTTTATCAAAGTTATTTCTAATAATTCCTTTATAATATCAAAAAACAAAATGGTGAAGTTCAGAAATAAATTTATAAGTATCGAAATTTTGTGAATTTTTTAAAACCCAAAGAATTACAAATGGTGAAGTTCAGAAAATTTATTTTTATATATTATCTTCTTCTATAACTATATTTTAGCAAAGTGATATTTTGAAAGGGGGAAAATTGAGTTTAGAGTTCCCCTTTAAAATTATTATAATTGGCGAAGTTCAGAAAATGTATACAAATTTACCCATGGCTGCTTTTTTTAGATTTTAATCTTTGTAGCGAAGCGCAAGCTCCCCGCGTAGTGGGAAGGGGGGAGTGGCGAAGCCATTGCCTGGTGGATTATATAACAAAATTAGGCGATCAATATTCGAACTCAAACATTTCTCTCCATTACTTTGTCCCTCCTAAGTAATTGCAAGGCCTACCACAGGTATTGGTTGTTTTTATGATATTTGAGTATTTTTATTTGAGAGGTTCGGATTGTGTTCTTTCTTTTACCTAATTTCCCCGAGCTACTTTAATTGATAGTTTGGGTCAATCTTTTCACGGACCACCATAAACCTTTTTCACATTCACTTTGCCATTTTTTGAAAAAGTGAAAACAATCAATGCTAGTTCTCAGTGGGGGATTAATTAAGTAAGGGGTGGACGAAAGGAAATGCTTGAAAGATAAAATGAAACGTGTGATTAAGTGGTATATTCAGGTGTTGGGGCATTTTAAAAAGTAAACCCTCCCCCCAAGAAAAGCACTGTTAAAACGCCCCATCAAAAAACAAAGTTTCCTTAGTTTAAAACCTATTTAGCAAGTTGAGATTTTCAAAAAGAATCCACTGCATCTTCCAGACTGTTCAATGCAAGTGAAAATTAAGTAATGTTGATGTTAAATAAAATAAACACAGGTTATATGAACGAATATACTGGCCCAAAGTAAAGCAGCATTATCAAAGAGCAACGTTTCAGGAATCTCCTGGTTTTCTTTTACGGCAACCACCGTTGACTCGAGGAGCTCTTCAGAACCTTGAATCTTCTGCAGCGCGCCCGTCCATCGACTAGGTAATGGCCGCTTGAAAGCGCCGTGCGAGGAAGAGGGGCGTATGCTAAGAGGCAGACCATTCGACAGCAATGTGGCAACTACAGAGAAGGTATGATCGCCCATGCAGCAGGACGATTGCGAGGAAGCGAAAGCAGTAGGGGCCACAGCCATTGGGAATCTCCTCTCAGACAAATGGAGTCAGCGAGATCCGAATTTACAAATCAGTTGTGGGAGATTTGCAGAAAATTAAATCGGGGCAAATCGGAAGATGCTCTTGACTGTTCTCGACGCGAACGGCAAAGTGAATGAGCGAATTTTCCCCATGGAATAATGCCATTAGAGGACGCAGGATGGACTGGGGGAGCTCCATGTCGTGGGAAGAGCACAAAAACGCCAGGATCTTCCTCGAAGACACTGGCAAAAACCTTTGTGACGTAGACGAAAAGAAAAAGCTTCTTTTTTTTTGTATTGCTAACTGGTACATTTCTTGGCGCCCCCGAATAGGGCGTCATCGCATTGGTAAGATTGGGGCTGACATCTGGAAAATTGAGTGTCCTCAGGGCCCACACACCCCACATAAGTTAATAATAACATTCCTACGCCCGCCTCCATTTATCAAACTTTTTTCGCTTCGGTCGCCCCTTTGACCTGACCTTTTTCCCCTGTCAAATTACTTCTCGCTCAATTGCTACTTTTCCGTCTGTTTGGAGTGATCAATTCAGCTGCAATTTCCATCCTCGACTACACCCTCCAAGGTTGCACAAATCGCCCCCGTCTTAAAATGTGACATTTCATAACCACATAAATATGTGTTTTAATACTTTCTAGCATTTAATTAAACTAGCGATTAAATTGATAGAACGCTCTTTTGTTATTGAGAAACTTAAGTTTATTAGAATGCACTCCGGATGTGGATTAGGCAGAGGTGAAATCTGCAAAATTGTTACAAAATCTAGACGACAGAGGAAGAGGACAACCAGAGCTTTCGCTTGATAACTTTCTCGACTCCACCCGAACCATAGGACCTTATTGTTCATCCTCTTCTGTGACGCTCCTTCACTGTAGAATCACCACTCGAGAGATAGAATCCCCAGCAATGGTTTTATAAGCCTGTATATTATAGGAGATCATCCCATAAGTAACTGTGGTATTTGTTTCATGTATATAAGTATCTTATGGATATAAATCAAACAACTCTGAAGTTATTTATATTTAAATAAGTATTTATTTACTAATTTAATAAGTAATCTAATCCCCACCAGTTTCTACCACTAGTTTTCATTTTCTATTAACTTTTCAATGCCATGGTTGTTGAAAAAAATCATTTGACTTTGATTTAAAAAAGTTCTTTAAGGTTGTTTTGATCTCTTCTTTTGTTGACATCTTCATTCTCTTTAGGTGATTCGCTGAACTCATAAAATGTTAGTAATCTGCTGGGGCTAAGTCGGGTGAGTATGTGTAGAGGATGATTCATTAGTTCCAAATCGAAATTGTTAAGCTTTTATATGGTATCACCTGCGATATGAGATCGCGCGTTGTCTTGATGAAAGAGCACTCTTCTCCCATTGAACCATGCCTGGCCTCTTTTTTTTCAAGGGCTGCGTGTAAACAGTCAAACTGAGCACAGTAAACCTCTTTGGTGGAAGTCTGATTTGAGTTGAGAAGTTCAAAATGGGATGATGACATTCATATCCCACCTAACGCGCTTCTTCCGTGGATGAAGCGCCTGTTTTGGCTGGGGTATTTACTGGTTTATGCTCAGGATTAATCCGTTGTCTAAAACGTTTAATATTATTGTGCCTAATCCGGTTTTCGTCTCTTGCAACAATCCTATTAAGAATGATTCCCATTTTAGTCGAATAAGGAGAGAGAAACACATTTTGTTTCTATTTTGCGAGTCTACCTCTGACAGGTCATGAGGAACTAACTCATTGCCCAAATCGTGATGCCTTGCTTATCTCCTTTAAATGATGATGCACAATGGAATGAATTGAATGTAAGTTTTTCAACCCATTGTTCAAAAATTACAATCAGATTTTCTACCAGTTTCTTTGTTGTTGTTTTTTTGTACAAGATCCCGATCAAATTCCACTGATCGTCCTTGAATGAGGTTCATCTTTGAGAGTTTCCTGAGCGAAATTCCGAAACGATCTTTGGGACTAGCTCACACTCATTGTTCCTTCATCTTATACTCGACACAAATTTTCTTTTGTTAACTCATCGTTGCCTTTTCGATAATATGTATTAATTCTTTAACGATAAGCCACATTAAATTAACAAAAATAATACAATTAATAGGCCAGAAAATGACGACGAAGCTTTATCAAAATATAAGGCTTCGGTAGGCCAAGACATACACGTACCTAGGCTAGGCTAGTATAAAAAGAGACCTGCTTTCGATTTTTTTCTATCCGTAAAATAATGCTAAACATGAGAAAAGGACGCTTTTCCCATGGGTTAACCTTATATTTATTCCGAAATCTAAGTTATGTATTAAACAGATTATGTATAATCTGTTGGAAAAATCTAGCTGGGGAGATGGTCACTAGGCCTAGTTTTAACGCCTTTAAAAGATAATGGGTTAAATATATGTATAGGGAAGTTTTATGATTTTTTTATTAAGAGGAAATTTTTTAGTATTGATAGCATAATTACATTAGCAGACTATTACAGCACGCAGCATGATACTATTTAGACAGGTGCTTTTAAGTGAAAAGGGTTTCAAGATGGATATCTTGGGTTTCTGGCTGGGTAGGGAATGAAGTGGTGGTAGATTGGTTTGTTTGAGGGCCTTGTGTTTTGTTTTCATCCAAAAGATTATGTTCGTCCCCGGGTGGAGTCCCCATTCGGGATTGGCTTTGGTTGGACAACTACCGTATGGCGAAAGCAACCCGTGAATCGGGGCTCCGTTAAAAACTAAAGTCCCAATTGAAGACTTCGAAAATTAGTCCAAACCGATGACAAAAGCCCCCCTCCCCGCTATCTGATTCTTTCCCACGCCCAGAAATACACTACCCATTACAGGGACAAATTCTAGGACGAAGAATGATATTATAACTTCTATTCATAAATTTATGATTCCCCCCCCCCCCGAATTTAAATCCCCTCTCGCAATAGCTACCCTTCTCCCCCTGATCCTTGAAGCGCAATTGTTCGTAGGACTGAGTCCGATGTTTCCTTCTGACCCCAACTTGTACACTCCGCTTCTTCCTGATCCGATCCACCTTCTTGGGTTCGCAGTCGATGATTTCCTTTCCTCAATCCGTGTAATTTGAAGGCGATTTGGGGGCCTATTTAGAACCTTCGTCACAAATGGAAATCAATATCTGTTTTCGTCTTTTAATTAACATTCATAAATGCCGTAACATTTTCGAGACGATTTTCTTTCTTTCCATCGATGTTTATAGGAAATTTTCCTTTATTGAATTAGGATTCAACTTATAAAAACATAAGAAAAGAAGGAGACTGCAAAAGACCATTCATGTTATGATGGGGACCGATTAGTTTGAAGAGGGACACATTTGCCATAAACCCCCAAAGCTGAGCGACAGATCTGCTGGTACGTAAATAACCCAATAATATCAATGGATTTGAAGCCTCACAATCATTTTTAAGACGGCATAAGGCCTACGAGGTCCGTTCCTCCACAGGCAACCGCCACGAGACGGGAACAACTAAAGCCGGTATTTGTATTAGTTGTAGAAAGTTATGAAAAAGAGGGGGTAGATAGTGAGTAAAGAGAGGGGGAGGCGAAAGATGCGAAAATGAAAAAAGCATTAGGTTGACAGTGTAGTTGCCCAGTGTACGGGCCATCTCCATTGTGTAGATTCTTGTGTTGATTTAACTTTTTTATCTTATTTATTTATTTATTTTTATTTTTTTTTATTTTTCCTCAAGCATTTAAGTTGTTTGATCTTCCATATATGAGTATATATATATGGATTTTTTTTTGATTTTTTTTTTCAGTTCAACTCACTTGAATCTGGGTTCAGGCTCTTCAGTTTTGGTGTTTGGGAGGTAACTCATGTAACCTCCCGCTTCTGAATCCAGAGCAACGAGTGTCTCGTTGGGGAGAGACCCTTCCAGTTTCTCCCAGATGCTTTTGCCTCTTTTGTAGAGGTATACATTAATTGGCTCAATTTCCGTTTGTTCGTGCAGGCTCCTTGAGGTCCGGAAGTCGTACCACTTGGAGCCTGTAACAAATTTGAGTCCTTGATTCTGTACTCTTTGTAGCATCGACATATTCCTGTTGGATGCTACATTGAGTGGTATGCTGGGGTATACCAGCTTGGATCTGACCAAGCTGATGTATAGTTTTCTTTTGTTGGCTGTAAAAAGATTTTTAAATCGGTGGAGTTTGTCGAGTTCGGTTTTTGCAAATCCAACTCGGGACCTCACGTGCTTGCTCATTCCGGAACTGGAGAGTCCGAAACCGAGAATAGACGCGCGAGGAGAGTACTCAATATCTGTGTTTCCAATTTTGAAGGGGACGGTACGCTGTCTTCCAATTGCAGTTGCGGAGAACTTAGCCACATTGGTCTGAATCTTCCAGGGACTTTCGAATCTGGAGATTCTCTCGGCTTCTGCCGCCGAGGCCATGGCCATCAGCCTTGCTGATTTTGTCCTTCGCACCACAACTTGGGTGAAATCATCCGCGTACTGTATGTTGAAGGTTTTCCCATCGGCTGGTTTAGGGATGTCTCTTGTGTAAATTGTGTAGAGAGTGGGGCTAAGGCATCCTCCTTGAGGAACACCGGAGGCAAGGTCGAAGGATTTTCCTATGTGTCCTTCGAATGCTATCACCGCTCGCCTGTTGGTGAGATAGCTACAGAGGATTTTCTCGAAGTGTGGAGCGAGTCTCAGCCTAGAGATTTTGTATTTCAGGCCTTCGATCCAGACCTTGTCGAAGGCCTTCTTTACATCTCTGCATACGACATCGATCCAACAACCTCTAGCTCGCCATGCTGCCGCATGTTGCAGCATATAGGCTATCGCCGTTTCTGTGCCTCGGTGTTCTCTGAACCCGTGCTGTTCTTCGTTCAGGAGGTTCTTTTCAGCTAGGTGTTTAGCCAGTCTGCTGTTGAAGATTTTTTCAAAAACCTTCCCAATGGTCTCTAGCGGTGAGATAGGTCTATAGTTCATGACCTGGTTAGATGGTTTTCCCGGCTTGGGTATGAAGATCATTTTGGATGTCTTCAGGCCATCCGGGAAGTATCCCATTGCAAGAGACGCATTGAACAGGTTCAGCAGTCTGGTCTTTAAGTCTTTCCGGGGCTTCTTTTAAGTGCCTAATAGTGATTAGGCTTAGCCCTGGGGCTTTAGACTTAAATGAGGAAATGGAATTTGATAGCTCTTCGGTTGAGATTTTCTTGCCATCCTGAGAGGCTCCTTGAAATCGAAGGTAGCATGTGATACTGTAAGGGTCAAACCTCCCTTCTCTCCTCTCCATGTACTCGAGAACCTGATCCTCGAAGCCTAGGTCAAAGTCGTCTTCTTCTTCCTCTGAGATTCTGAAGACATTCTCCCAGACTCCGCGGAAAAGCTTCTCTTTCTCCTTAGGAGTGACCGCCTTAGCACCTTCATGCCTGATTTCTGTTCGACCAGGGATGCGAGCATTTCCCTTTAGTTTGTTAATGGTCGTCCAAAAGGTCTTGGGGTTTCTCTCAGTATCTAATTTTTCTATTAGATAATTCCATTTATTCCGAATTTCCGTTCCTATCGTGAAATTCAGCTGATTTCTCAAATTTTGAACGATTCGAAAGTCCATGGGTCTGGTATAGCCCAAATTGAGGATGGTCTCGTAGACTCTCGTGAAACGATGCTGTAGCACCACTCTCTCTTGTGTAGGTTTTGTGGGCAAGATCAATTTGTGTGACGTCGTCGGGATAGCTACAGCGTCGGCATTGGATACGAGGTCGTTAATAGCAGTTAGTTCGTCATCCAGATCTTCTTCGGATGCGCCTTGTAATTCAGGGATAACTTCTGGGAATGCACTCCTGTATTCTTCCCATTTTGCATTCCTGAAGTCTTTTCTAGGGATGACTGGGACAGGGATAGGGGCTGTTGCAATGGTGATTATCATTGGCAGATGGTCACTAGATGTTAGGGGTCCTGGCGCGACACGATGGTGGAACGGGAAGTTAGGGTTCGTGAGCACCACGTCGGGTTTAGTGGCTGTCGCGGGGTAAAAAAACGTGGGGAAGTAAGGACCAATGCGTTCTGCAACACCTCTTCGTGTCAAGAGATCAAGTGATCTACCTCTTGAATTAGTAGAAGAGTATCCCGCTGCTCTGTTCCTGGCGTTGAGGTCCCCAGCGAACAGAACAGGGTGCTCTTTAGTGAACAGGGTGTACAGGTCATGGTATGGAAGATATGACCTGGGAGGGGGTTGGTATCCCGCGCTTAGTTCTATGTCACCCATAGAGCACCTTAATATGATAGACAAAGTGGATTCATCCGTAGGGTTGCCTAGTCTGTATTGAAGATCCTTTTTTACTGCTATTAACGCACCATCGAATCTTTCGCCGGTGCAGTTCTTCTGTACAACATTGTATCCAAAGATCTTCTGCTTGTCTAAGTCTTTGACACTTGTTTCTGACAGCAGAAGAACATCTGGGTCTAGTTCTCTGTAGACGTTATTACAGATGGTTTTTGTTAGGCTCCCATCCTTGCACATTGTGTGCCAGGATGGTTAGTCTGTTACTGTTTCTATATGCTATCCCGCTATTCTTAATTAATCTTTGGCCGTTTGACGGCCAGATTTTAACTGCTTGTACAGTTCTGGGTCATAGAGCCTGAAGTTCTCGTTGTAGAGTTTAGTTTTACACGCGAGTAGAGAGGCTCTAATTGTTTCCCCGGAGACTGGTGCGTCGTAACCATTTGATTTGCCCTTTCTTGACTCTGGTAGCCACCTCCTCAGTGGAGATCTCTTTTTTGTCGATGTTCTGTGAGTTAATCGCCAGAGTGAGTCTGATCTCTCTGCCGTCAAGCACGAGATCATCCTCTTTTTGTTCGGTCTCAGTTGCCTGGACCTTGGGCTCCACTTTGGCTTTCCTGTTTTTTTTCTGTCTGGGCGAGTTGGGTGTGGGTGCTGGGGCGTCAGTCTTTTGTTGAGCTGATGCCTGTTCAATATCTTGAGGTTTAGAAGTATTCTGATTGTTCTCTGTTTGTGGCAGTTTTGCATTAGTGAACGATGCCGAGAGGACTTTTTCGGAATCGGGGTTGTCCGGGAATTTGATTGTCTCCAAGTTGTTAGCTGCCAGCATTTTGTTCATTTCAGTGTTGAATGAACCAGGACAAGCTAGGTTGATGACGTGAGCATGTAGAATGCATGCCAGCATTTTAGTAGGGGTGTTGTCGCTTAATTGCAATACGATCTGAGGTTGAGTCGGCGTTGTGTTTGGTAGTGCTTGTTGTTTAGCGGCAGCGGCATAGGAAAGTTTTGGTCTGTCCGCAGCCTCTCTTTTCTTCATCAGTTCCTCTTTCCTAACTGGGCATTGCATACTTAGGGTGCGATGGTTTCCTGCGCAGTTGATGCACATTTTCGTGCTGCTCACGCAGTGCATCCAATCATGTCCGGTCTGCGAGCATTCGGAGCAAATCTTGGGCTTTCCAGAGTCTGGGCAGGCGCTGGTTGTGTGATCCTCTACCTTGTAACAATTAAAGCAGGTAAGGAGTTCGAAGAACCTTTCCCGCTCAATTTGGTCCGAGGAGATAATCATGGAGAACAGTCTGAGGCCTGATTCCTTGGCTTTTGCTGCCATTTCCATGTTACTGAAGATAATTTTGAAGACATGGGAAAGGCTGCGAAATTTGACAACTTCGATCACCTCCGCCCATTGGTGGTTCCTCAAAATTTCTGCTTTGATATCTTCGGCCGATCTTTCTCCTACCCAAGGGTCCACTCTTCTGCAAATAATCGCTTTCCTTGCAGCCAGAGCTGGAGATGGCCGAGGTTCTAGACCGATCTTGCCGAGTTCTTGGGAGCCTACCTCTGAAGATATTTTTTCAAGGTCATCTTGCGTGTGGCAGATGACCGTATAGCCTCTGTTGGTTTCTAGAAGGCGCTTGAGGCCAATGCCAAGTTTGTCGAATATGACTTCGAACACCTCGGCCTTTTCCGGTTTTTGGTTGTTGGTTAATTTAAGCGGGACTCGAAAGTCCAGCGGCTTCCCCCTCACGTTCATGGTGAGGGTGACTTCTCATTAATAGAGTTTCGTGGCCAACACTAAACTGGTCGTGACAGAAACAGGAGGAATCTCCAATCAGTCCGTCCGACCAAGGAGCGCCAGAAACAGGAGAAATCTCCAATCAGTCCGGCACTCCTAGTTAGTTTTGTGTGGTAGAGAAGTATGGGCTTGGGGGCCTACCACTGCTATAACCCCGGTAGAAACAGGAGGTATCTCCAATCAGTCCACCAGGGCTATGACCCGTACCTAAGCGACGGCAGAAACAGGAGATATCTCCAAGTCAGGGGGCAGTGCACTTGTCAGCGGGAGGAGCCTCGCAGTTGTCGCTTATGGATGGGCCTTGTCCGTCCAGTATCCTGAGATTGACAGGCTTATTCGTAGGCTGGTTTCGCAGAAGTTTGTGGAGTTTTGGAATTTTCCCAAAACTTCCCCTCCTTTACCGAGATGGAGGTTCAAAGTCGAAGGGCTATGGTCTCTGTTTCGGGCTGATCCTGGCTTGCTTTGACGCCTATCGCCTTGGGTGATCTAGTCGAGACAGAAACAGGAGGAATCTCCAATCAATCCGTCCCGACCGAGGAGTGCCAGAAACAGGAGGTATCTCCAATCAGACTGGCTCTCCTTATTAGATCACTCAGGCAAGTCTAAGTCCTAGGTGAGCAAAGTGCCACTCCGTGGTTGTAGCTCCGCGTGAGCACGCGTGGCTGGGTACTGCCAGTTCAGGATGAGCTGGTTTCGTAGAAGTCTGTGGAGATTGTGAATTTTCCCAAATCCTTACCTCCTTTATCAGGTAGGAGATTCAGGGGCGATGAATTATCACCTCTCTTCCCCCTGATTTGATTTGGATCACAGCTCACTTTTGTTCTCTGGATGCCTACACTGATCTAGTCAAGACAGAAACAGGAGAGATCTCCAATCAGTCCGTCCCGACCGAGGAGTGCCAGAAACAGGAGGAATCTCCAATCAGTCTGGCTCTCCTTATTAGATCGTATAGGCAGGGCGTGACCCTAGTTGAGCAGAGTGCTTTTCAGCGTTGAAGCCTCGAGTTGATATTCGAGACTGAGTTCTGCTAGTGCCGGGTGAACTGGTAAGTTTGCCCGGCCAGACTAGTTTGGTAGTCTAATTTGAAATTTTCACTGGGTTGTGAAATTTTTCTAAAAATTTCCCTCCTTTGCCGAGCTGAAGATCCCACGACGACGAGTCTACTCCTGACTGACCACTCACTAAAGCCGGTGGTTAGAGGTTCTCCTCTATATACTGGGATGCAAGTCAGTAAAGAGGGTCCATAAAGGATACAACCGCCCTCTGGTGGTGATGCCGTTAATGATGACGGTACTCAAAAGAAGGCTAAAGGTTTTCAAGTTGAATTAAGCCATTTTGGAGACCCATCTCGCCCAGGACGACGGACAGCATTGTGTCAAATGAAGTAGTAGTGGTTCACCACCCTGCCTTTATCCAGACCTGATAATGAAATGGACATAAAGGTCAGTATGACTATCGCTAGTGACCCCGAGGGCACCAGAGGCCGGTCCTCTTTGGGGAGTGGTGCCAGGATGAAGTAATATGTTTCGATACCAAACAGCGTTCAGGGGAAATATTCGTCAGCCCCGGGGCAGATTGATCTGTTCCGCGTCAGAAGTATTTGGATATAGATACCCAATGTGCAGGATTCCTTGGAACAGTGTGTGTGTGTTGTGCTGCGAAGACGGGAGAGGAAAGAAAGCAGTGTTTATGTGTGTGATGATAAGTGTAATATCTACCCACCCGAATACAAGGCTCAGCACAGCGCGTCCATCAGTCGTTAGCCACATCTCTTCGTGCGCTTACGTTTGTGTCCGAACCTGGTATTGCGACGTTAGTGGACCAACGCCCTATCCACTCGGCTACCAAAACCAGTCTGCTTCTGTATCAGATACTCGCGTTCGAATTCATCCCCAAAGATCCCCCCCTCCTCTCCCTAAAACACGCGACACCTGATTTTTTAGTACCTTGTGATTTCAACGACGTTTCGGCTTGAACTTTCTCGTCTCGGAATTGTGAGTTCAGCGAAGAGTTGCAATTTTCATTTTCTGCAACTTTCCCCCTCAATATTGTTGCGAGCAACGTTGCACCTGCCAGAAGAGTCGCTCGTTACTTCACTGCCCATGGATAATTGCTCCAACGCTCTCGAGAAATTAAGGTTGAACCATTTGGGGGAGTTATTACAGATTGTTTAGGGGGATTAAGGCCTTCTTTCACCATCCTTCCTAGTCACCCCCTGAGGAGGAGGGGGGGGACTCTGTGTAGACCTACACCTAATACCTGAAGGCGGATAGGGAAGGCCTAGTTGAGTTGACCTGCATGAAGAAGCTCATGCGTTCCCCTTTTCCCTCTAGCCAATTTTCTCCGACTATTCCCTCTATTTTTGTCTACCCGCAAGAGGAAAGAACTGCCCCTCGCTTAGAGCCCGTTGGTCGTTACCCTGTCTAGACTCACACCCGGTGTCTAGAGGAACGGCGCGTCTCCAAGGCTCGGGTGCAAATGGGGAATGCCTGGCTCAGTGGGGAGACCCCTTGCGTGTAATGGGGTTGACCACTTCCCTGGGGCCGACACGGGTGCATACTGCTCTACTGATTATGGCAGGCGAGCTTGGCTGTCTTGTTTGCTGCCAGAACAACGAAAAATCTCGGGATCTCTCACATGGCAGATCTTGGTGGTCTCGACAATGGCTAGTACGAACTAGTAAGGGATCCTGCCCAGTGGGGGATCCAGGATAAAAATTGGGAGGGGGGAGCTAATCTGAATTCCTCCCTCTGAGTAACCTGAGAAAAGGGCATTGATGATTAATAAGGGTTATAGACAGTATTGATGATAAATAACAGCATCTCATAAAGGAGTGAGCAATAAATCAATCAAATCCGATTTTTTTTCACACATCAGAAAATTATGAATTGTAGTTTTTGGACGTCAACTAAGGTATAATACTGAATTTAATAATTATTTTCGAGATTTACCTGTTTATACATGTATCATGTAAGATACATCCGGTCACAACAGTTTAAAAATATATATTCTATATTATTAGATAACTCTTTCTGAATAGCAGATACAAGTATGGCTAAAAAAATATAAACGGGTCTTGACCTTTTTTAGGGCGGGGGGGGGGGGAGCCAGTCTCCTAGCCCTCCCCCCCTGGATCCGCGCCTGATCCTGCCCTATTACCCTGCCTCTGTGCGCCATTAGAGCCCGATTGTCCACTGGGCGACTTCTGATTAATGAAGTTCGCTATCCAAGGGCGAACACCACTTTAGCATATTTTCACGTCGTTTCTTTTACCTTAGCTCCATTTAAAATGAACGATTGAAGACAGTTTGGACATTGAATATCGCAGCCTCAAAATAACCGAGGGGAGCTAATTTTTACTAGCTTACTTTTTGAGTTTTCCTTTCTTGGGCTTAAAATTGTTTAATTTCTTATATGAACTCACACTTATTTTATCTATGAACTTATTGATTAGTTCTTAATATATCTTCTGATACAATCCTCGTACGAAGAAAGACTGAGGTACCTCGAATTAATTTCACTGAAAGATCGGCATCTGCGCGGCCAATTTATTGAACTCTATAATACCAAACATGGCACTAATATAAATTATAAGTAAATATTTGAACTACTAAAAATAAACAATTAAAAATAACGTGTTTAAACTAGTAACCAAACATATTTAACACTGCAATAGCACAAAATTTCTTTTCTTATAAAATAACACAGACTTGGAATTCCTTGCCTAGGAAAGCCGTTGAAATCAGTGATAATAGTTGGGAAACTAATTCTTTATTTTTATCTTCTTTTTCCCTTATTACTTGTACTTTTCCTTAGTGGATCTAGGGGCTAGTACACACACACACACACACACACACACAAACACACACACACACACCGTAAAGCTAAGGCAAGCATAAAGCCTAGAAGTCTTACGAATATAATCCCCCCCCCCCACCAAGTTTTCGTTATTGAACTATTATTGTTCTTTGATTTTGTCATTAAATTATTTTATTACTCTTGAGTGGACCGTCTACAACAGAACTGAGGTTAGGTTCTGTTCTGGTGTAGATGGGGTGTTCGAGTGTTTAGGCATTTCCAGGTGTTTCTCTTGGTCCTATCAGTTTAATGTCACCCAACCACGAAGGACATTTAGTTTAACTTGGGGTTCGAACCACGGGCCGTTACAGCATATGACAGCAACCCCAAAGTCCACTCCATCCCGGCGCTAACTATACTCGTTGTAGCTTAACTTTATAGGTAGTTCATTATGAAATATGGCTGCATTCAATAAAGTTATTACGTAAACTGCGAAATGGCTATTTTATCATATAATGAAATTATTAACTTCATATTGCCATGATAAAAATCGACTGCCTAAATACTAAATGGTAGCATCAAATTACACAGAAATGCAAGCGTTTTATTGCTTACAAATATAAACGAAACATATAAGCGGTAGCGATAAGTTGTCAAGGGCAAAAAAAAATAAATAACCAAGAAAACATTTTAAATCGATTATTATTATATTTTTATTCTCTTTTTCCTCAAAATCCCATGGGGCAGAACCTACACTACTCGGCTGAAAGGCTAATTCGAAGCATCGTTGGGACTGATGAGAGAGACTAAAGCTATCATAATTTCCAACCCTTTCTTCTTGCACTACGCCACAGAGTTTTTTGATCTGGGGGAGGCCGATGATACCGCAAGGCGATACGGTATCATGGAGACTCTCCACACGATGGGGGCGAGGGGACGCCTCCCAATGTTTATATCTGAATTTTTGCGAGATCAGATCGTCGATTCCGCGTACAGGTGGGGAGAGCCCTCTCCGGCCCAAAGGAGCAGAAAGCAAGTGTCCCGCAGGAAAGTGTCCTCAGTGTCACACTCTTTGCCCTGAACATCAACGGCATCACCTCGGTGCTGCTGGAAGATGTTCTCGCTACGCTCTACGTGGACGACCTTTCGATCTGTTTTGGCGCGGCCCAGATGCCAACTCTGGAGCGTCGACTCCAACAGGCATTGAACCGCGTCTCTCGCTATGCCGAAGCGCACAGGTTTTCCTTGACCAAGACTAAGGTAGTCACATCCAAGGCTCCACCCAGATCCAAACTTGTTTCTAAACGGGGCTTGCCTGGATCTGGTGGAGTTGCACCATTTCATTAGTCTATCTATGGGTCTCCTGTAACCACACCATAGACATTCTTCGTTCCGTGACGTTCAACAATTCAGCTCTACTTATTTACCTTCCATCTATTCTTTCGAAGTTTGACTAGGATGTGAATTTCACGCATCCGCAGGTGAGCGCTGATCTCGTGTCACGCCGCAACCGTGCCAGTGTATACGGATGGCTCCAAGTCCCAAGAGGGGGTCGGTTTCCACGCCGTACTCCGTCTGTTTGAAGTCAGCGGAACTGTGCCAGGCAATGCGCCTGTCTTCATGGCTGAGCTGGTGGCAATACACCGCTCGGTACGGAAGATTACCCGACGTGCTCGGTGCGGAGATCAGATTGTAATTTATAGCGACTCACAAAGCGCTTTCGGGGCATTAGAATCTCCGCATTCCTTGGTTGGCGATATCCGTGACGCCACGGTTTTGGCAAGCCGGGCAGATGTCGAGATTATCTTCTGCTGGGTTCCTGGACCTGTAGGAATTGCGGGGAATGATGACGCCAAAGAATCTGTGAGGACTGAGCTACCAGACCAGTGTTTCACTCTTCCTCACACTGATTACATGGAAGGAATACGGGCAGCTCTACGGGATGCTTGTCAAAGAAGATGGGAGACAGTTGAGGGAACTTAAAGTTGCGTAAAAAGTTCTTCAGCTGTACGCAGTAAAACGGATTTTCGGCCGTCTGCGTGCCATTGCGCCGCGACTGTTCCCATGCCCCCTCCCCAATGCCGCGAAGGCTTCAGGTTGCTTTATGTCGTTTCTGAATTGGACACACTCGCGGGACGCACCGCCATTTTATGGAGCGCTCGCCTGCACCCTACTGTGAAGACCGCGTTGTCCCCCAGACTGTTCGGCACATTTTTATTGAATGTCATAGTCTGGGCAATCTTCGGGTCGCTACCTCTTCTTCCTTGTACTCGGAACGGTTTCGTGCACAGTGACTTGTGGACTTTACGACTTTTTGGAGGACGCTCTGTTCTCAACAGCCGTGCTGCCCTAACTGTGGTGGAGAACACCCTGCAAAATCACAGCAATGCACTTTCTTTCTCTATGAGAGGGAAGTCATTGCCATTAGAAACAAGAACAGGTTCAGTTTTAAAGAGGCCAGAAGAAGAGTAAAGATGTATGTCCAACCTGGTGTGAGCTTTTCTGATGCTCTGCGTTCTACCAGGCCAAAGAAAGGGAGAAGCCAGAGACCTCCTACTGGTTCCCCTGTGCCTGACCAGGTAAAAAGTCCTCCCCATCCTAAACGTACATCTCCTCGTGATGAACACTCTTGGTCAGCACCTAACACTGCTTCTGAGGTTACCAACAAAAAGAGGAACCTTCCATCCTCTCCTGGTTCCCCAAGGATGGTTAAGCACATTGCTACCGTTCCAGAACATGTGGATGTTGATCATGTTGGTCCTCAAGTGGTATCCATTCCACCCCTGGACATTCACCCAGCCCCTAAAGGACCCAGCTCTTCTTCAGCTCCAAAGCAAGTTATCACTCCACCCCCCCTAATTGATACGGCTTTGGAATTCCTTCGATTCCTGAAATGAGAAGGAACCAACCTTTGCTCCTTCCTAGGAGCCAGCTGTTGTGGAGGTTACCCTCTCATCTGAGGAGGACTCTCAAAAACTGGCTCCACATCCTCCTTCTCTATCAGCATCGAATTCACAACTTTTGCCGATGTCCTCGCCACCACCATCGCCTCTACCATCCCAACCAATACCACCAGCTGTGTCAACATCGTCTGTTCCCTCGACACCTGAACTGACCCCTGGCGTTGCTTCTATCTTTGCTTCTCCAGTGAAGACAATTCTCTCTTACAGCCACTTATCAAAATCTGATGCAACTCCTCTTAAAGAAAAACCAAAGGCAAAACTCAAGCTCCCGATGCCTCCTTTGTCATACTCCAAGCCGAAGGCTGGTATGACACGAACTACTTCCGCTGGTAGTTCAAATCCAAAATCTCCTACCCCTAAAGGTAGGAAGTAATCTACCGTTATGTCTAAGCGGTAACAATGTTTCCAATTATTCATTGGAACCTCCAAGGTCTCTTCCCTAAATGGGAAGAGTTCAAGCTCCTGCTTAAGGATTACAATCCCGATTGTATTGCTTGACAGGAGACTTGCTTGGGTACTCGTAGAGTACCCAACATTTCGAGTTTTGGGGGGATATTATAAGAACCCTGGAGAACCAATTCATGGTTCTGCTGTTTTTGTTAACAACAGGGTTCCCCACAACCAGCTCTCTTTCTAAACACAGACATGCAGGCGGTTGCTGTCCGCTTGTTTTCCAGTCGCCAATATTTGGTCTGTTCGCTGTATCTTCGTTCTGGCGAGGAAAGAGATACAGCTGTTTTAGCTACAAAATTAGCTAATTTAATTGTTCAACTCCCTCCTCCCTTTTTATTGATTGGCGACTTTAATGCTCGACACTCCATTTGGGGAGACCATGATAACAAGAGATTTCTGGGCACTAATGATGTCTGCTCTCTTAACGATGGCAGCCACACATCATTTCACATCCAGACGAACAGCTTTACATGTGTGGACTTGTCTCTCTGTTCACCAAGCTGTAGAGCTGATTTTGACTGGGCAGTGGATTCTGACTTGCGAGGCAGTGATCACTTTCCCATTGTAATAACACCATGTACAGGTAGTCCTCCTCCACCACCTAGTAAAAGATGGAATACAAAAAAAAAAAGCAAACTGGCCTAAGTTTAGGCACCTCTCCAGCCATGATGGGTCCTTCCCTCATGAAGATATTGAAGTGGCTATTGATGATCTTCTAGCCCACGTCAATCATGCAGCTAATTCCTCCATCCCGCTCTCCGCTTCAACTTCTCGTGGATCACAATTGCCCTGTTGGTCTGCTGAATGCTCGAAAGTTGTCACTGAATATAAACAGGCTTGCCGACGTTACCATCGGTGCCCCACGATGATAAAGAAACCTGCTCGTAACCGAGCAAGGGCAGCACGGCGACGCACCCTTCTACGAGCTCGAAAGACCTCGTTTCATGGTTACATCGCATCGATATGTTGGCAGACTCCTGTAGACAAAATCTGGAAGAGGGTCAAAAAACTATTGGGGAAATCCAATGGCTTTACAGCTCCCAACATTGTTCAGGCCGGAGAACTCTTAGGAGACTTGTCCCATATTTCCGATGTCTTGGCAGATCGTTTGCTAATATTTCAAGCCCAGACAACTATTCCATCCAATTCCAGCACTTTACGCTCGAACAAGAGCAGCATCTTATCAACTTTATGGAGCCTAACATGGATAATGAGCCTTATAACCGGCTCTTTTTCTATCTATGATCTCCATAATGCACCCAAGCACTGTGGATCCACTGCACCCAGATCGGATGACATTTCCTATGATATGATTAGGAATATGCATCCATCCCTCCTCTCACATTTACTGGACATCTATAACTTCATCTGGATTAGGGGCTGCTTCCCTTCTATGTGGAGGGAGGCTGTGGTTTTACCTTTCCGAAAACCAGGAAAGGATGGGACGGAACCCACCCATTACCGCCCCATTGCCCTTACTGGTTGTCCATGTAAATTGTTTGAGAGGATGATAAATACAAGACTCGTCTGGTTTTCGGAGACAAACCATCTTATATCTCCCTCTCAATCAGGGTGGTTCAGAAAAAAATAGAGTACCATCGACCTGCTTGTTAAAATGGAGTCATATATAAGAAATGCTTTTTCAAAGAGGCAGCATTCTGTTGCTGTTTTCTTTGATATTGAGAAAGCATATGATAGCACTTGGAGGCGTGGTATCCTTAAGCAACTCCATGATTGCGGCCTGCGGGGCTTTCTTCCCAGGTTTGTCGAGCAATTCCTCATGTGGCGCACACTACGTGTAAAAGTTGGAAATGCCCTATCAGAGCCCGTAGAGCAAGTTGAGGGTGTGCCACAGGGAAGTGTCCTTAGTGTCACCTGCTTCTCTGTGGGCATCAATAGCATTATCGCAAATCTCCTAGCTGAGATTTCCTCAACTCTATATGTGGATGACTTAGCGCTTATCTGTTCAGCGCCTAGACTTCCATTCGTCATACGTAAGCTACAGCGGGTTATAAATACCGTAGCTGATAATGCTTCTTCCAAGAGCTTCAACTTTTCCGCAGAAAAGACCAAGGCTGTCCACTTTTACAATCATAGATTGGTGACATGGGACCCTCCCCCTTTGTCACTCTATGATGTCCCTGTCACCTTTGTGCCCCATTTGAGATTTCTAAGGGTGATCTTTGATTCGAGGCTTTCTTGGAGGCCTCATTTGGACGCCTTGAAAAGGTCTTGTCTGAAGAGAATAGACATAATGAAATTACTGCCACACACTTCTTGGGGAAGTGATCGACGTACCCTGTGGCTTTTGTATTCAGCATTGGTCCAGTCAAAGCTGGACTATGGGTCACAGGGGTACTCCTCTGCCTCGCCGTCCATCCTTGAAAAATTTAATACTGTGCGTAACCAGGGTGTGCGCCTGGCTTCTGAAGCCTTCAAGTCCTCCCCTGTGTGTAGTCTCTCTGCAGAGGATGGGGCTCTTCCTCTTCCTTTTCACAGGCTCAAGTCTAACCTCAAATATCTTTTTAGACTTGAGCAATTACCATTGTCGCCAGTATATGAGTACACGTTCAATTTACGAACAGTGACCTCATACGAGGGGCGGTCAATATGTTTTGCGAATCGGTAGGGCAAAACAGAGGAAGGGGGATGGCTGTTTGTGGGGGTGTTAGGACAAGTTATGACAAGTCAGGACCAGCAGCCGCACGCTCCTGCCTCGTCTATTTGACAAGCAGTAGCTGATCGCAGATCGTCAGTCACAAATCTTTCCACAATGGAGAAGGTTGAGCACCGCGCAGTGATCAGATTTTTGACCAAGGAAGGCAAGAATGCAAAAGAGATCCAAGAACGCATGGTTGCAGTGTACACCGACACCGCCCGTTCCTATACAACTATTGCTCGCTGGAATAAGGAGTTCCGCCATGGTCGTGAGTCCCTTGAAGATTACTCCCGTCCAGGACGCCCGTCAGATGTGACGAACGAGGACAATGTGGCCCGTGTGGAGCGGATGATCGTCGAAAATCGACGTGTGAAGGTCGAAGAACTTGGAATATCACATGTAAGTGTTATCAACATCATCCACGACAATTTGCCCATGACCAAGGTCTTTGCCCGTTGGGTCCCTAGAAACCTCACGAAACCTCACACCCCATGATTGACTTCAACGTCGTCAAAGTTCGGAGGAGCTGCTGCTCCTGTACAACCAAGACCCGGCGGGATTCGAGTCACGCATAGTGACAGGTGATGAAACGTGGGTCCATCACTGGGATCCCGAGACCAAGCTCGAAAGCATGGCCTGGAAGTACAGGGGCTCTCCGACCCCCATCAAGTTCCGTACCCAACCCTCAGCCGGGAAGATCATGGCAACCATCTTCTGGGATTCTGAGGGAGTGTTGATGGTGAACTATGCGCCTCGTGGAAGGACCATCACAGGCCAATATTACGCCGAGGAACTGGCTGGGTTGAAGAAGTGCATCCATCAGAAGCGGTGCGGCAAGTTGATACATGGTGTCCTGGTCCTCCACGACAATGCCCCTTTCCACAATGTCAGAGTTGCGCGAGTGTGGATTCGAAGAGCTCAACCATCTCCCCTACAGTCCAGATCTTGCCCCAAACCGGCGTGGACGCCGGTTTGGGGACGATGAAGCTGTCCAGCTCGCCGTCTAGGAGTGGATTGAACAGCAGTCGGGAGATTTCTGGTTGTCGGGAATTCGAAGCCTCAGGGACAAGTGGCGCAAGTGCATTGAAGTCGAGGGTAGTTATATTGAAAAATAATATAACACTTTTCCTCATATCTCGTTTCCTTATATCCGAATTGCAAAACTTATTGACCGATCCTCGTATGATAGATTTCCATCCCTGGCTCGCCCCTTTGCTCTGCGCATGGCCGAGCACACAGGACGTCTAAGGAAGTTTTCTGTTATTCCATTTTCATTACCAAAGATTTTCCATGGCTCATACCACCTATAGTGGTATGCATTGGTTCGCCTACCAAGTGCTGCTTCTGTTTTCACAGCAAAACTTGTTGCCATTCTTGCTGCACTTTTTGTTATTGCTCCTATGCCATCTGGTTGTCTTACGATTTTCTATGACTCCCTTAGTTTTCTGGATGCACTGGGTGCTTTTGGTTTTTAGTCATCCGCTGGTTTCCAAGATCCAGCGTTGCTTTTTTATCTTTCTTCTATTCACAAAATTTCTTTTTGCTGGGTGCCTAGTCACGTGGGGATCCCATGTAATGAAAGGGCGGATACTGATGTTCAAAGTCTCAGTAGTTGTAGATCTTTTATATAGTGAGAGAGATAGTTTGGTGAAAACACACCGTTGATATTTTGCCCTGGTGATTGGGGCATCTCTTGCATCATTATTATTATTATTATTATTTATTTAATCTCTTTTGAATCTTAATATTTTAACAATTCGTGCTTTTTGATATATTCTTTTTATATATATATATATATATATATATATATATATATATATATATATATATATATATATATATATATATATATATATATATTCTCTTTCTTTTCTTTTCTTTTTTTCTTATTTTATTTCATTTTTATTTTTCTATTTTTTTATTTATTTATTTAGTTATTATTTTTTTTACATGTATTTGAACTAGCTTTAAACTTTCCATATCAATTGTTACATAATATATCAAATTTTTACACTTTCATACCTAATTTTACCTCGTTTTAACTCTAAGCTTTACCTTTAACATATAATTGGTTTTATATTAAACTTTCATACTAGTTTTTACATAATTTTCCTAGTTTTTATACTTGCATATATATTTTGACATCTATGTTTAATCTAACTTTAACCTTTCATACAAATTTTAACATTTATATTTAATCTAACCTTAAGCTTTCATACATATTTGTTCATATTCTTTTTAATTTTATCACATTCATACCAATTCTTATATAAAAATAAAAATAAAGATTTGTTTATTATCAGTTAAAGGACAATACATGCATGTATATGTCCATCCATAGAATTCCATATAATTATATATATTTGAAGCGTTCAAGCCTTTATATTCCAATTGTGGCTGAATTTGTACATTTTATTTGTTTATTTGAACAAAAATAAACTCTTGGCAACATAATTGAGTAAAAAAAATAATATTAGACAAATTAAGGATTTAGGTCATAAGTTGGAGTAATTTCAAGTGCTTTGTCTTAATTATAGGGTTGTTTCTTTTGAAATTTTGGTCATACAATGTATATAAAGGATATTCTAAGTAAATCTTTCAGTCAGTTACTCAGCAGCAGTTCGCCTGCCACTTGGGAAGTTAGTCCGTCGTCAGATTTTCCGTTTTAGTCTTGCCATGTCAATGTCTAAGTCCAGGTCCAGATTCGGCAGTATTTCGGTTTCTATTTTGTCCCATGTCTTCTTTGCTTGTGCTTGTATTAGTGTGTTGATTGGTTGTAGTCTGGCTCTTCTGTGTAATGTTCTTTGTGATATGCATTCCCGTCTTCTCGTATTGTTAATAATCAAGGAGGCTTTGTTCTGTATCCTCTGCATAGATCTCAGTGTCATAATCCCTGAGGTCTGGGTGATTACCGCTGGGTATACAAGCTTTGGTCTTATGTAGCAAAGGTAGAGTTTCCTTAAGTTACTCCTGCTCAGTTTGCGGAAACGGTACAGTTTCACCAACTCTCCCTTTGCTAAGTTGATCCGGTCTGTAACGTGAGGCTTATACCCCCTAACGGTAATTTTGAGCCCGAGCACTTTGCCCTCCTGAGAGTAGTGGTGGTTTCGATCGCCAACATAGATGTCGTCGTATATCGTGCGGTTCATGGGGATAATGATGAACTTTTCGACGTTCGTCTTTATCTTCCATTTACGCTCTTACGAGTCTATGTTTTCGATCTCTGCCGCCGTCTCTGCAGCTTGCACTAGATCGTTGTTGTAAGTGCTCCGTACAATCTGCGTGATTTCATCTGCAAATTGCAGATACATCGCGTCACCCTTGATTGGTGATGGAAGGTCGATCGTATAGATACTATACACCAGAGGGCTGAGGCAGCTTCCTTGCGGCACATCAGACTCGAGACTAAATTCCGGTCCCTTGTGGCTCCCAATCTGTAACTGAGCTCTCATTTCCATCACATAATCGCAGATGATCTTTTCAATGACAGGGCGGATACTGCGGCCAAGGAGGCGGTATCATTGGGGACACCCCCATTAGCCCCAGTGCCACTTCCTGATGTCTATCCCCTCATCACCGAATATGTAGTCGGCTTATGGCAGAAGATGTGGGATGAGCTTCCTCCCACCAAGCTCCATTCCATAAGACCTTCAGTCCCCCCATGGCTACGTGCCATGAGACCACGTTTACTGGAGGTTATTTTGTTCTGACTGAGGATATGTCATTGCGGCCTCACTCAGTGGCACTTGATGAATGGGCAGCCCCCACCTTTGTGCATCCTGTGCGGGGTGCAGCTGTCCATCCTTCACATCTTTGCCGAGTGTTCCCTTTTGAGAAATCTTGGGAGGAGGGTCTTTCCTTTCATTATTGTGCAGATGGCCCCCCAACAGGTTCTGCGGGGCATCTTGTCTGAGACTCGTCTCTTTTAGTGTGAATAGAATTTTTAGAAGAATCTAATCTTTTAGCCAAAATTTAATAATTGTTTCATGATTTTATATTCACTGTTCTTATATCTATTGTTTTCTTCTATGTTTTTATCCTTTGTCGAGTTCTCAATAGTTTATTTTTGATATCCTTTTACACCACTTGATGGTTTTAAATTTCTGTACTTCCATTCTATTGATTTTAATTTCATAGCTATATTTTTGTATATTCTCCAGATGTCTATACTTTTATTGAGAATTTTCATGCAAATTACCCGTCCCTGAATTTGGCTGCGGTCTCGTCCGTTTGGGCTTTGCAGCATTTATTTTCGGCACTATTCATTCATCCGCTACCACACGACAAGTCCTGGCGCCTTTTTATGGCTCATCGATGGCAACAAATGAGGGAATGGGATATGGTAGCTGCATTAGTTTCCTTTATTGTGCGAACTTGTTCCTGAGAGAGTATTAGTTTCCCTGGGCAAGGTGGATTAGGTTTGAGCATGTACCAGGCGTTAGTATTCAGGACCCCATCTTTACTATTGCCCCGTAGGAAGGAGGGAGTTAGCGTTTTGTGCAGGTGGTGTTCTCATCTCTATGACATTGTTCCAAGATTGTTTGTTCTTCTAGTATTACCCCACCCAGTGGTGGTCCTATCTATTTGGTAACCTCGGCGAACCTCTCTTTCAGCTCCCCTTCCAATATATAGAACTAAAAATTTCTAAATAAACATTCAAGCGATTATGTACAAACCAACGGCTTTATTGATCGTATCGTCTTAACATTTAGAACTACACAAGTACAATTCTGCATATATGTGCTGGGAGCTCGCTTGTTTTTCCCCGTGGTAAGACGCCCCCTTGGGTGGCTGCCCCAAACCTAAATCCGCCCCTGACCCTCCAAACAGCTTCGTCCAAAATTTTCTTTGTAAAATAGAAATTCCGGCTACCTCGAGAACGGAGGGAGTAAACGTACTCTCTCCCTTTGATTTGAATCCTGTGGGATTTTGTGAGATGGTTGTCCCTGTTGTGACAGCCCCTCCCACCTTGCCCTTTGCCATGCTAATTCACTCGACCCGCGTTCGTGTATTGTCTGAAACATCCCCTTTCTTCACATCCGATCCACTATCGGCATCTATTTGTATCTTATTTCCCGAAAAAAAAAATGACTGAAATTTTGACGCAACCGTAAAAGCTGTTCTATTGTTTACAATCAGTGAAAGTATCGCAGCAGGGGCACTGAATGGCCGTGAGATGGGGGGAAGGAGTCTCCCCAATCTGAGAGGTTTTCCGGTTCAAAAGAGGCTCTCAATAGCCCGCGAGTACCTCTCACTCACGTCTTGGCAGGAAAGTAGGCCTATATCCACGCAGGCCAATGGGTTCGCGAAATTTGGTTAGATTGCTCAGACGTACAAATGACGCTCATAATGATTTTTCTTCTCTTATAAAATTACTCTAATATGGAATACTTTATGGTTACTTAATTGTTTTTTTAACGAAGAAAATAATTCATAATAATTACACGTGGAAACAGTAATATTGAAAAGCAATCCCTCATATTACTGAAAGCCGAATTATATCTTCATTATCTTACTTAGCGTCTCATTGAGTTGATTTTAGGGTCTTTATTGGTCCTTAACTTCGTAATTAAGCCTTTGATTCGTCTTAGATTGGCCTTGAGTTGACCTTAGGGTTCGTAATTAATCCTGTGATTCGTGTTAGACTGGTCTAGAGTTGATTTTAAGGTCTTTGTTGGTCCTAAATTTTGTAATTAATAATGTGAGTCGTCTTATATTGGCCTTGAGTTTACCTTGGGGTCCTTATTTGTCCGTAATTTTGTAATTAATCCCGTGATTCGTCTTAGACTGGCCTAGAGTTGCTTTTAGGGTCCTTATTTGTCCGTAATTTTGTAATTAATCCTGTGATTCGTCTTAGACTGTCCTTGAGTTGATTTTAGGGGCCTTTTTGATCTTAAATTTTGTAATTAATCCTGTGATTCGTCTTAGACTGTCCTTGAGTTGCTTTTAGGGTCCTTGTTGGTCCTTAATTTTGTAATCAATCCTGTGATTCGTCTTAGACTAGCCTTGAGTTGCTTTTAGGATCCTTTTTGGTCCTTAATTATGTAATTAATCCTGTGATTCGTCGGATTAGGGTCGAAGTGGAAACCCTTGGGTGAGATTTGAGCCAAGACTCCTTTACCCTGATTGGTCGACCTGTGTAGGGAGCTAACGCTCTTTGGCGGGTTGTTGGGTGTTGTGGTACAACCACTCTATACCATAGACTACTCCTATATTATGTGGGGGGAGGTGTCTTAATCACCTACTGCAACGCGAAACGTTGAAGGACTGTTCGCAAGGATTAACGACCGACTAGGAGGTCACACTTGAGGCGTTGGGTTTCAAATCCTTAATAATCAGACAGTGTGCATAAATGGTTGCGAGATTTACTTGAATATGCCGAGAGTATCGTTCAAGGTCAGTTAAAGATGAAACAACAAAAATAGAATTTTATTTACAAAGATCAAAATATAAATAGGCAAAAGGGAATTATTTAAATTGAAATAGTCTCTTGATAATTATTATGAAGAGGGATTCTCAAATAGAATTAATTGATTAATGTTACTAGGTTAAGATCCAAAAGGGGAACTTGACCATGTTAATAATGGAGGGAGTTTTAGTCTTACGGGTCGATGACTTCGAGGAAGGTCCTTCTTGCGATGAGGCGAGTGGGGAACGATCCGATGAGGCAAGTAGGGCACGATCTGAACCAACCTTCCGATGAGGATAGGCAATCTTCAAAGATGACGTTCGACGGGAAATGTATGATTACTCGTATTTCCACTGGAAGAGGAAACTTCTTTTCTTCAAAGGTAATCGATGTAGATTTTATTCGGTTTGATTAAACGAAGGGAGACTGTTGCGCAAATTCAAAGGCTTTCTGATCTGAGAAGCTACCAATTGATTAGGGTAGAATCACGGCGGAGAAAGTCTTGCTGTCTGACGAACGCTCACGGGACTTAAGACTTGACACGATGAGGACGGCCTTGAAGTACGTGCTGGACTTCTCGAACTACAGAACAACCCGAGTGGTTGGCTGCCCGATTCTGAGGGGAAGGGGGAGTTTGAAGAAAGGAGTCACAAGCTCCAGACAACTTAATCCCGAGGCGGAGTCGATTTATCATTTAGCAGCGAGGTGCGAAAAACAGCGGCTCTTCCTCGCCTCGTCACCGGGAGGGGGGGGGGCTTAGGACGAGTTCGCAGGATTGGGGAATATTTCCCCAGTGCGCTCAGGAGTAGAAAATTCTGGAATGTTCGAACAGGAAGTGATATTCCTCATGGTGTGATACCCTCGCACGTGGTCTCCGATAAAGGAGGGGGGGTCAGAGGTTGTTCTTTTGCATTGGGATTCCTGTGGTGTTGGGGGAGGGAGGAGCCAACTCCATCCAAAAGGGTTTAGGGAGGGTCTTAGCAACCCTCTCCCCACAACGGGGGTAATTTCGCAGTCTTCTCGCCCCTAGTTTCTGCTCTAATTTATGTGTTAGTCCTCCCTCAAAGGGGGGTAAGGGAACCATGCTGCTTTAAACATCTGAAGGATTGTGTGCCCTACCGGCCTACAATGCCTCTAGGGAGGTCTGCGGTTGTATATCTCTTATATATTTTCACTTCCTCTAACTTCACTACTTTGCAAATCAATCTTTGTTCCCGGAAGAGGCAGATTCTGGAGAGTTGAGATCCTTCCAGGTCCATAACGCCCCAAGTAGTCTCCTCTACGCTACTCGAGTTATCTACCTTGCGCGCCTTTTCACCCTGCAGGGGCTGTCCCTGTTTAGAGCGTCCCGGACTTAGGCAGCCTCCTGTCTCACCTGGGTAGGCCCGGCTCACTGAGTTGAACTCCTAGACAGCGCCTGCGGATTCTGTTGGGGTCCCCCGGCCCCTCTATGCACCCCCTTTTTCGAATATTATCCTCCTATGCTTAAGGACCTGACCAGCTACCTCATGCCGGGTCAGAAGAGATACTTTGGAACATCTATAAACAACACTCTTTAATGCCTCCAGGTTGCAAGAGATCAGGCCTTGAGGGGGTCCTTAGTGATGGGGGGGAGATAGTTTTGCCTCCAATAACCCCCTTCCCTGCGTGTGATGGGGCTGACCACCCCCCTGCGGCTGTTATCGGGTGCATACGTCTACCAGGCCGACTAAAAGTTGCCTTTTCATCCGGGTCGTCTATCACATCCTTGTAGAATATCCTGGTTTGGGGATCATGGCGCGAGCGACCGACCTTCCCCTTGTCCCATATACTCGGGACGAGTTCGTGCACACTTGCCTGAAATTATTGAGTTTCTGGAAGAGGCGGGTGTTCGTTTCGGCCCCTGAGGTAGTTTTTGTTTTGTTTGGTTTGTATATTTTAAATAAGCCTAAAGATAGGGGGTGTCGCCCTTGTTCGCAGGGGAGACCTGATCATTTTCACTTAAACTAACCAAATCTTTTATTGGCAATTTACTCGCGGGTTTTTTTTCGCCATTTGGTTATTATTATTATTACTGTTAATTTAATAATATGTACATTAGTTTCCCTCGTTGGAGTCTCCCCATTCATTACGAAAAGGGGGGGGGGCAATGTATATAGGTATTATTAGTACTAATTTTCTATTAATAACAGTAATAATAGTATTAATGAAAGGGACAGAAGGAACGCGAGTAAATTTCTGGGAGATGTGTAATCCAACGGGGTACTGGGGAAAGGGAAAGACGGGAAAGGTTAAAAGGGCAAAAATGGCATTAAATATGAGTGCCATTTTGCAAAGTGGTGAAGTTAGGGGAAGGGATAATTCGTGTGGGGTATCCCGAATACTCCAAAGAGGAGACTATTTAGTGGCTTTGAAAACCGGGAGGTGACGCAACTCCCTATCCCCCTGTGTGGGGCTTGTTTGATTGGGGGGGAAGAGGAAGAGAGGGGCCGGGATTCGTGAATTCCCCAAACGGGAGATGTAAGGAGATCGCCTTCAAGGAGCAGCAGAAGATGCAACGGGGCCATATCCATTCGGGGACCCGCGTGGTGGGGGGGAGAATTGAGTGAGGCGAACTTATGCCGCGTTTGCCCGCAAGATGTCGCCCGGACGCCCGTGGCTGGCATTGAGCAGCACGCGTTACGTAAGGGAGCCTCCTGCCCCCTCCCCCATCCGAGCGTTTCCGGGGCCACAGTCCCCGAATGGACCTTTGTTTACCTTCCAAGGGGGAGGCTGAAGATAGGTTTAGGGATATAGTCATGGGTAATGCTTTTTTGCAATCTCTTTTGGTATGAGGGGTGGAAATTTTGCGGTCCAGTTATCCTGGATTGATGCAGTCTCGTACCCCCCTCCCTCCCCCGCCCAAGCCCTCTCAATCGGTATTCATGCCTTTATTTTCTAAAAAGAGATCAAATGTTTCAGTAGCATACCCACCAACCCTCGATCCCCACCCTCAAATCCACACCAGATCGTCTGGCATGGAGTAAGAGATCGAATCTTCCTTAGCCGTTCCAAGGCCCGAGATTAGAACTGAAGCCTGAGGCGCGCGAGCCGATGCGATCCCCAAGACCCTTCGCATCAACCCTACCTCCCCCCGCCCTCCCTCGTCCACCGGGAGAAGTGGAACTTGCCTATGAGTAAAGAATATCGAAAAATGATTATGAATATTCCTAATTTGTCGTTCCAAGGTCGCCGCCCACTTGTGACATTTTCTAAAATGTTGCTCTGGTGCTCATTTCCTCATCCCTTTCATTCACGCCTCCACGCATAAACACACACGCACACAGTCACACAAACACTTGGATACATAAAGACATGCAAGAAGTAAATAGTTAATTACACAAGTACTTTTATTTTTTAAATTTGAGGAGTTGAATACATTTTAAATAATAAAATTCCATTATTACTATTTTGCGGACTTCGCTTTAGTAACCCCTAGAAGGCCTAGGTATAGTTTTAAGACCTTTCGAAAATACAGCTCGTATTTCCGACCATGTTTGGCGCTTAACATTCAGCAATTCTGACCCTACCCCTCTTGGAGGGGGGGGCTTATCCATCAAGTCTTGTCTACTATTTAACCACACATCTTAAACGAGGTTCCCCGCTAATATATCAATCAGAGAAATCATTACATAGAGAGTAATCCTATCCCAACTCAGGTCCAACCACTCCACTAGGCTCAACTGGCCACGCCACTCTACTCCAACAATAAAAAAAACACAGAATTAACCTTTCCCTGGTACCAACACGAACCAGATGCAACCAAAGCCTAGATATCAAACACTTGTAGACTGCCCAAACCTTACACCAACACACACTACACACAATAACTTCTCTCATGATCCCGTGGATCCAACCTGGGAGTGTGCTGGCCTTCTCCTACCCCCCCTCCCCCATCTCGCAGAATAGAGGTAGAGGGGGCGGCCAAGTAAAGTAAGTTTACTACACATGTTCTATGGGTTCATGTCAGGGGACCTGGTCAAGGAAGTCGTGTGATGCTGCTTTGGTCCTCCCATTTGTTTGTCCATGTGTTGTATGGCAGGGAGCTCCATGTTCCATGAATGAACATCTTTTTCGAGCTGACCATTTCAAAACCTTGGTAGAATTTCCTCTTTCCGAGTCGAAATGTATTTCCCGAGTTGATATTCCCACCCTAACCAACTTGACTAAATTGCCCCCCCAACCCCAACCCCCACACACGCACCATAATAAAGCCACGATACCGTTGATTGTAGCCTATTTGTCCAAGCCCCGAGGGCGAAGAATCCCCAAATCCATTCACGCTCTGAAAATGGAGCAAACCTTAATTGATTGGTCAGAAAAAAAGTTATGCTCTGCCCAAATTCCCAAAGCTCTTCGCTCGTTTTCTCATCCCATTCATTCCTCTTCTTTATACTGGTCATAGTTAAAAGAAACTTCTTCTTGCCTCTTACACATCCAATAATATCCAAGAATGCGCGGGTAATTTACTGCTGTTCTTGGGCTGTTTTGACACTTCGCAAGCTTTTAAATGATGGATTGTTCGCAGTGGATTTTCGAACAGCACGAAGACATCTTTCAGAAGACCACGTGACATGACTCCGGCGGTTGTGTCCTCTTCAAATTGATCTAGAACTTTGTTAAGGCAAGAAAGGGGTATTCCAAGATTCCTAGCAATCCACTCAAATTGACCAACAATCCGCCCCATCCTTGAAAATGTGAAGTTTCCTTTGGTATTTCGCTTCTTGGGCATGTTTAATAATCGCAATATTAAGCTCTGAAACGAATAATGGCCCAAAACAATCGTAATATAATCTCTTATCATGAAATTAGCTATTTTATTTATGTCCCTATACACATACTATTCGTACTTAGAAGTAAGTCCCTTGTTCTCGTTGTCAGTGACTTGATCTGATGAGTTCGTACTTGCTTATTCATTTTCGTAACTCGGAGTTACGGTTTTTAAGAGTCATTGTCCCAATAATTTGTATTTCCGCTCATAGTGATTTTAGTATTTCAGTTTTCCCTAGGGTATGTGTTGTTTTCCAAGAAGCATCGCCTTCGTGTGGGGCGGGGGTGGGGGATATGTAGTTATTTGTATACGTCTATTCTTTCGCCCCTCCCGCCCCCTCCCTCTTCCAGTGGAATGGTTTCGTTGCTACTGCCATTTAATTATTAAAAATAAAGTTAAAGCTTTCCGCCCAATTCTGTTGGCTTCGCTGATAGATGCTGATAGATGGGGTAATACACCTTAATAAATGCGGTAATGGTAATAATAATCATAATCAAAATAATAATAATAAAATATCAATAAATATAGAATAATAATAATTAATAATAAAATAAAAAATAAGAAATATATAATAATAATAATAATAAATCACTATCCCAATTATTTAGAGGATGATATAATAAATGAGCACACAAATTCGATCCGGGCGATTGAATCGCCTTCCGCCATTACCCTCAAGCCCGCCTTGAGCGGTCCGCTCCGGGAGGGGCGGGGGTTGGGCCCCACGCCCGGACATAGAAAAGCCCTTTGCTCTTTCGGTTGGCTCCATTCCCTTCCCCGTCGTTAGGGCCCCCGCGCCTACGTATTTTTACAACCCCTAACTTCACCACTTTAAGACCCTTTAAAAAAAATAGGGCCCCCCAGCTGGGCGTTCCTTCGTTAGTGTTTTTTTTTTTAAATATAAAAAAAAATCGATTTTTTAAATTCGCCCGATCCCTGAGTGGTCGATTTTCCGCCATTTGTTTTCCTCCCGTGGGGACAAGCACAGAGGGGGTCATGAATGGGGGATAGAGCAGGTTGGGTGTGGGGGGTTAACCGAGGACGACTTGTACCCTGAACAAAACACTTGGATGTTGTTTTGACTCGAGGTCAAGTGAATTCTCGTGATCGAAATCGGTACTACTCCCCCTGCGTTGAGAGGGTGAGGTCTGGGGGTGGTGGTTGGGTCCCAGACACAAAGAAGCTTTGAGAGACCATCGGGGGGGAGGTCCCCCTTCTCCACCTTCCCCCAAGTCTCCCGCACCATTGTCGGGAGGGGGGTGAGAAGGGATCCATTTTGAAGTCGTTTATACAAAGGCTCCCCCCCCCCTCTTCCAGTTGCGTCAGGAATCTCCACTTCTTTTGTTGGGGAGCCGTTCTCTTATACACACACACACACGCATACATACACAAATAATGAAAAATGTAATCCTTTGTCTCATTTTCCTTCTTTTATACACACAAGCATACATACACGCGTTGAATGGAAAATAAAAGCCTTTGTGCATAGTCATATTTGTTATGTGACATGTATGCACGCTCGTGCTTGTACTTCGTAACACTCACCTCTAGCCAGCACCCCCACGCGCAGGGGTGTAGATGGTCACGCTTGGTGGTGCCTGGAGCAGCGGCACGTTCTCTCGGCCACAGCGCCCGCAGTTAAGCACCCTCTGGCACAGTCTCCTGGCCCTCATTTGTGATGGCCCCATGAATTCAGAGAAGCACCGCTGTCATGTGAGATTACATGCCACTGCTCTCACCCTGAGACCTATCCACAAATGCCCAGAATGTGATTTTCCACCTGTCGCAGGTCTTCGTCCAACATAGAGTGGTTCCGGGACAACATTAACACGCTGATGGACTGACCATCTCAGTCTCCGGATATGAATCAACTCTAAAACCTCTGGGCAGGACCTGAAAGAGTCCGTAACGCGTCGTCAGCTGACCTCCAGTAAGCAACATTCCTCAGGTGTGGCATCCTAGTGGGGACCAATCCTCGAAGACTAAATGCTCTCATCAATACTAAGGCACTCTCGGCACGCTACTGAGCATCCTTTATCAGTTTGTCGATGCTGTAATTTTCACAGAACTGCATCTGCCTATATATTGCTGATGTTAAATGTTTTGGTAGATTTTAGGTTTGTTAATTATTGTTGATTGTTTGGGGCATTAGTTATTACAATGCAGAATATATACTCTACAACGTCTAGTTTATCTATGTTGGGTCCCTGCACATGTGGGTGAGCCAGGTAATGAAGCATTGGAGACATTGGCTCGCCATTGTGCGACCACTGGACAGCTATCAGCAATCGGTCTGCCCCAGAGCTACTAAATGTTACATCAAGAAAACTGAGACGGCCCGATGAAAGCAGACTTGGCAAAACGTTAGCCTTTATAATAAATATCGACGAGTCAGCAGTTCTATTTGGCCACTGGCTTCCGCACTATCATCAAATAGGTCCTGGGGATCACTCTTTGTAAATTGCGCATTGGCAACACAAAAACTCACACACAGCTACTATATGGAACGACACCATCGACCCTTATGTGATGACTGTTTAATCAATTTGACTATATACCATATCCTGATCGAGTGCCCATCACATCTGGAATATCGTCAACGATATTTTGGCCCAGGTCCTTATAGACGACTTATTATTGGGGAACAAGTACAGTAATCTACATGGCCCCCTGTATCGATATTTACCAGACATAGGTCTTCTCCGAGACCTATAACGTGTTGTTTTTATCCAAATTACTATTGTTATTTAGTTAGATATTTATGCTTTTAATAGAAATTCATGATTTTAACCTAAATTGTATTTTTATGCCTCTTTACTGAAAGCTTCTGATCTCACTATAATAGATATATCTTTTTCGTGTACCATATTTATACTCCAGATTGCTTCTTATATTCCCGAAATTTTAGCCACATAATTCTACTCAAGATTCACGGTTGAATCACCCTATGGTGTCTACGGTGGTAAAACACCTTGCTTTAGAATTGTATGTGTTATTTGTTGTTGCTTTAGAGCGCCAGTCTGATCCTATTAATTATGAAAGACAACAATACTTCAATATTGGCTGAGTGGACTTTTTAATTACTTTATTGTTGAGAGAGTGTCACAGCGTTTAACCCGTTTTAAGGATAGAGCATAATTGTATTTGTTGTTTTAAGGAAGAGCCGTCTCAAACACGTAAGGATTTAGCGAAACGCCAGGAATTATCGAACAATAAATACATATTTTAAATTTATCAATTAACTACCAAAAGAAAAAACAGAAAAATATTTATATTCACCTAATAAGTTTAATGAGGACAAACATAATTAAAACGGCCTATTACAGAATCTATTCATGACCAAATAAAAAATAGGCTCCACGTAAACATACCATTTTCCGATTAGTTATTTTATAGTCACCCTTTTAGATTAGCGTTAAACATCAAATTAAATTTCTCTCTTTTACTTGTAAATATGACGGGGTTCACTAACAATTGTTTATACTTCAGTTAATTTGAGTACCGTAATAAACTCATACTAAACCAATACGAATATAAATGGTCATTCTAACTTACATGAAAGAAAGGATCAGGAGTTGCCGGATGTCACTAGATGGCTTTTCTCGTGATTCGGTGTGTTGGAGCGGCCGATAGTAGATTTTCCTCGAAATGGGATGGAGGTAAGGAAATCCGATGTCTAATTCTTCGGTCTTAAGATTGCAATTTGAGAGTCACTCGAGGGTGACTGGTTCTTCTATTCTTACTTGCGAAATTCCTGTTTGGCACTAGGAATATTGGTCCTGCTAAGCTTCTTACTAAGCCTGTACAGGATGCTTCGGGCTGGCTGAAATAATCCTTCTTTTGCTGCCGAAATTCCTGGTTTGGCACTAGGAATGGTAATCCAGTCATACTTCTAAGTCTGTACTGGATGGTTCGGTTTGGTACCGATATAAAACGACGTTTTAAGTTAATTCGACACTGAGAGAAGGATCGATCTTCTCGAACTGATCCTTTATCGTCTCTCGAATAATAATCCTTTCTCTTTCCTTCAGCGGCTTATTTATAGGCTGGCGACCGCCCCATCTAAGGGAAAAGGGGCGAGGCCACAGAGGAGAGAGCGAGCAGTGAGGAGGGTGGCACCGCGGTGCCCAAGTCGGCTTGTTAATTAGAGACACCACAAACCGTCACCATCCTTGGTGTTCCTTTTGACTGGCACTGCTTTTTGGCGATTTAACCACGGGCCTACGGATCTCGTAGGTAATTGGATCTTTTGAGGGCTGTTTAAGGGCCTTTGGTGGTCACCTTAGCACAGCGGCTCGCTCCAACTACTTATGCGGCGGGGAGATCAAACAGGATAGGCAGTTAGACGGTTATTCGCCGGCTAACCTTCCCACGGCTCTCGACATGTGGCTCAGTTCTCTTGCTTCTCCGCAGGGGGGGGGGGACTTTAATGTAATTCCTCTACACACCTAATATAATAATAATAATGTTTGGAGCATTGCTAACATTTTTATTTATTCCTCATTTCACTGATATATTTATATGCAAATAAATCTTTAAGACCCTGTATTTATCTAATTTCCTAAAAATTCTGAGGTGAACGAAAACTTGTAATCGCGACTGTAGAGGACTTTTTGATCTCTCGCTATGCCGAAGCTCACAGGTTTTGGTTTTCTTTGGTCAAGACTCACTGTGTTTACTTCTGTCGCCATCCACGGCTTCACCCCGAGCCGCTCTTTCCTAAATGGTGCTCAATTGGGTAGGGTATACTCACACCATTTCCATGGTCTTCTAGTCTGATATCTCACCCTGTAGGCGCATATTTGCAGCCTTGAGTTCTCTTATACCCGCGCTATAAACCTTCGCCCCGTGGGGTTTTGCGCCTGGGGTGCTGATAAGTCCTTCTTTACCGTTAATTTGTTTTTTTTTCCAAGTTATTCTAGGGATACGAGTTCTGCGCGTCTTCAGCCTAGCGTTAATTGCCGAAAGTGGACTCGATCCACCACACTGGTATCCGTTTGGAGACTGCTGCCTTCCGCATATCCCTTGTGGGGAGCATCCTTGTCGATGCTGGGGAACACCATTCGTTTTGTGCCATGCAAAGATCGTTATGCGCTTGTACGCGCGAGCCCAGGCTTTCCCCCAGTCACCAACGGCTCTTTCATCCACGAACTATCTCAACGGTGCGTATGCCACCGTAAGATGCTAATCATACCCTAAGCTCTTGGTCCGGTGGTGTGTCTGGTTCTGTCCAGTGCACCACCTTGGAAAGTACCATCTCAACGTTTGTCTCCACGACTCTGCTCCCAAAGTTTCTACAACACGGATCACACGCTCTGTCACCCTAGAGCCGTGCCAGTGTACATAGATGGCTCCAACTCGGGAGAGGAACTTGACTTGTATGGTTTCTCCCTCTTGTTTGAAGCCGTCGGAGCACTTCCTGGCGATGCGTCTCATACCGCTCGGTGTGCGAGATTTGCGTCGAGTTCTTTTCGGAGACTAGACTGTGATTTTAGCGACTCACAGAGCCTACTGATTCCCCTCGAGGCATTTGACCTCCCTGGTTTCCTGTGAGTATTGCTTTCTGCTGGGTTTCCAGGCACTAGGAGATTGCCGAAAATGAGGGTAGGGCAGCAAACTGTCTGCAGGGACTGGGTGACCTGACCAGCGTTTGACTCTTTCCAATTCTGACCTCATGGCAGTAATTAGCTCAACCTTCAGATCTCCGTGGCAAAGAAGATGGGAGACGTCCGACGGAAATCTAAAGTTGCGTGCCATTGTACTACGTCTTTCCCCATGGACCCATTCGCGGGACGCAGCGCCATTTATCGAGCGCTCTTTTGGTGACCGAGACTGTACGGCCTATTTTGGTCAAATGTCCATTGTCCAGTCTGGGGTACCTTCTCACAGGTTACCTGTTCCGGTACCAGGCCAGCGGGATCGCTTTCGCTTGTACTCTGGCCAGAATCGCGCACTCCCGACTCTGCCATAATCGAGTTTCTGAAGGAAGCGGGGCTCCTCTACAGTATTTAATCTGGTTGTTTAGTGCAGGCTCGGTTCCCTAAGGTAAGCGAGGGTTCCTCTGGTACATGACCATTCCTTTTTCTTTCTTTTTTTGTTTTTAGTTGTTTTATTTTATGTTCGTTTTTGTCTTTTTGCTGCATTACTTTATTGATGTTGTTTTAATCTAGCCTAAGTGTCGGAGAATAGGCCGGGGAGTGGTTGGAGTTTTCCCCGACTCATATATATATATATATATATATATATATATATATATATATATATATATATATATATATATATATATACATCCTATTATCCCGATTGCAGAGGAGGAGTCGTACTACTCTTTATACTTTGTTCGGCCGTGTCCTGAATGGGTTTATTGACTCAGTGCTTAGAGGTTGGCTACGGAGGGATTGAAATGAACTTTGCCAGCAAGCGACCCAAAGGAAGTTAGATACACAACAATAGGATAAAAAGTTTTAATGAACACTAAACAAGAAAAAATATATATATATATACAAATAAATCCCTATACACTTGTAATGTTGGTAAGCTTCGCGGTGAAGTTGGGGAATGTGAAAGGGAATGGTTACCTTGGAACCTGATTTTCGGGTTGCGCTGGTGAGTGAAGGGGGTGAGGTAAGGGGTGGAAACGATGAGGTAGGTTCTCCAGGGACTGACCTGATGCCACAATTCCGTCACGATTCTTGCTGGAAGAAGGCGGTGACGGGAGCTTCTTGTTACAGAGGGCCCCACGCTCGTGAACTCCGAGGAATCTTGGGTACCTTTGTGAGAGGGAGGGGGGGGGGCGAAGTGACCTATCGACGCGTAGGGTCACGGAGAAAAGCAGAGATGTAGTTTTCTCGCTTAGGGAACCAGAGTGAGGCTGTTTGTAGCTTCGGCTCTTACACGTGCGTACGAGCTTGGATCCGCATTGACTTGGATACGAACATTTCCACCCACCGTGGTTTAACGTTATTAGAGCCGTAAGCTAAATTCGCCGATTTTATTTATTAGAATTGCGGCGGCTGCTGCTGCTGCATACAATGGATCTTCGAGAGAAAGGTTAGAAACCGACCCTTGTCCTAGAGTGCCAGGCCCATCAACGTACACAGACACTGATGACTTTACAGTTATGCGTGACAAATGATCGGAATCAATGTCTCACGACCTGGCGCAATGTGCGTTCAGCGTGTCAACTTTTATACCACCTTGCGTTAAAAGTTAAATGCGCAATTAGCGGCGGCTTTCGTCGACTTACGAGCCAAGTGATCCTCTACCATATGTTGTGTCTCTATTGGTTTTTATTTGAGGGGGGGTTTAAATTAGATGCCAAAGCGATCATAGAGCCAAAGAGAATGATAGTGGAATAAAAAAAAATATATCAAACTCGGAAGCAGAAACGATCGCTTTTTTTTTTTCTTAGAACCCAAAGATAATTGAATTTTAAAGGCAAAAGGCAGACCTAGGGTTCCAAGCGATGCTTGCAGGCACTCTCCCCTTGACCTGGTTATACACCTATTTTTGGAGGTTAGGTTTAGGGACGCCATATTTTACATTCGACCTCGAATTTTGTAAACAATTTTAAAAAAATAAAAAATTTGGATCTTTTAAATGACTGGCATCCCGTGTAAGGCCAAATTATATATATAGGTGTATAATGACGCAATATTTATATTCGACCGCGAATTCGCAACTTAAGAGCAGCCTCACGAGATAATTGTATAAAGCTGGAAGCTAAACTCTTTTATAATAAGAATTCGGATCTTTGGCAAGGATGGCATCGGACGAAAAAATATATATATATATATATATATATATATATATATATATATATATATATATATATATATATATATATATATATATATATATATATATATATATATAACTCGAATTTATGTTGTAAATAAAGAGAAGCTTCGGCCTAAAATGTTGGCAACATACGAGAATTTTACTCTTTTTTATTAAAATAACTCGGATATCATAGAACGAGACGCCATACATTATCGGACAAATAAATAAAGGGTCAATTCGTGTAAATAAAAAAAAAAGGAAGTTTACCTCTTAATAATAAATTGACGTCCGGGCGGCATCCGTTTTTGGAATAAATATATATATATATATATATATATATATATATATATATATATATATATATATATAGTTTTTTCGAGTTTTAATCAATATTAATCAATAATTATCCTTCCACAGATTCACCTACGGAAACCTTGTTACGACTTTTACTTCCTCTAAATGACTAGGCTGGGGAATCTTCCTGTTTAAATTTGGCGCAATGTAATAAATTTTTTTAAAAAAGGTACCTTAAAAACAGTTCAATTACCTCACTTAGCCACTCAATCGGAAGTAGCGACGGGCGGTGTGTAGACCAACGAGGGAAGGAGCCTCCCTAACTGAGACCGATCTCCTCTCTGAAGACTTGGTGCTTCGTCGAATTACCACTACACCGATAGATGGCAATTCCTGCCCCTCCAGACGCCATGCAAGCTCTACTACTGAGGGTTAAAAGAATTCATCTTTTATACTCGAAACTCGGGAGAGGTTCTCAGGGCGCCGGAAGTAGATTAGATGTCAAGCTACTCCATTTCGTCCTTTATAAACTTCCGGCAACTATCGGAAGCGAAGATGGGCTCCCATTTATCGATAAACAGTCCGGGAAGGAACTCGGTGGTTAGCTGAAATGGCCGGCGGTTTCTTCCGGTTCGAGACCACCAGATATTGGGCCGGAAGGGGAAGGGTTGATAAGCGGCCCGCCCGGAAGGGGAAGGGTTGATAAGCGGCCCGCCCGGAAGGGAGGTGGGAAAAACTTAGGAGCATTGTGCTATTCTCCTACACTAAGAATTGGCTAGTTTAATGTTTCTGCCTCTGAGCCCTTGGTAGCTGACACCAGGTGAGCGCTTAATAAAACCCGGACCTAAAACATGCCTAGAAAAATCAACGATTTTTCTATAATTTTAGACTTTGCCATTACATATGTTAATTATGTACATGCTTGACAATTTTCATTTATTTTATTATCCATGTTTTACCGTTTGTATAATTTAAGTTGCGAAAATGTTCTGTTTTATTGAGGCAATTTCTTCCTACCTGCCATTCGCATTATAGCATGTCTGCTCTTCGTTATTTTCGACCAGACGATTTGCCATTTAACGACTGGCATTCGTCTAAGGCAGGGGTGGTGACATTGAATCATTTAATTTGGGTGGAGCACCTTTGGCTGTAAAAAGGTGGTGTGAGTGTAAAATAATAAAATAGCAGCTGATGAGAGGAATCGTAAATCGTCACATTTCCCTGGTAGGCTCTACCGCTAGTTTTCATTGTCAAATAGGCTTGTCACATCATTTTGCTGGTAGGTCCTACAGCTAATGTTCGTCAAGTAGGCTCACCTACATTTTTCTTAGCTCGGAGTCAGGGATATAGCTCTACCAAGCTTACAGGATGCATTTGTTGTACAATAATTATAGTAATTCTTTGATGCTATTCTTTATGACTATGCAGCAGCGCTGCTACCTACAGGTTACTATGTAAGTGTAGAGTTGCCAGATTGTGCGATTCATATATATATATATATATATATATATATATATATATATATATATATATATATATATATATAAGTAAAAGAACTCAATGGCGAGTTATGGTATATGATAGTGAAACCACTGTATAGGAGCCAAAAGTTTAATTTACGAGACTAGTTTCAGTATGTAGTTTATCATACCCTCTTCATTCTTATACTGAGAATGCAATTGTTACAAAAGTCTATAAATAGCGTTGAGATCAGAAAAAAACACAAAGAAACACAAACGGGAAAAAAGGTCATTAATCAGCGGGTGTAAGTCTAAGATCGTTGACTAAACTGTTTACGATGAGATTACGAGAATGGGGGCTGCAGTTCAATTGCCCATCTGACAAACTAAAATTGGGAATTTCTCCTATTAATATAGATTCTACTATTTTTCTTTTTACGGAAATCTTTACAATTATATATGATTTGTGCCTTTGAATAGTCAATTTGGTGGTTGAAATTGCTAATATGATTAAAAATACTGGATGTGGTACTGCCTCGTCTGACATCACCTTTATGTTCATAAATTCGTTTTGTTAAGCTTCTGAAGATCTCTCCTATGTAGAATGAGGGACAGTTTGTAGAGCCACACGAGATTAAATATACACCTGCTTCATTTGGCTGACCCACGGGCTTGGTCCAAGGGAAAGATTTAAGGATAGAAAAAGGGTATTTAAATGTGGTTAGACCTGGGGAAATAACTTTATTCACTCTTTTAAGGAGGGGAGAAAAAGAGAGGGATAGACGCTTCGTATTACTAAATTTGTTTTTATCCTTGGGGTGGTAATGAGTAGATTTTGCTTTAGATTAACTTCCATTGATCACGTGGAGGAGTAATTTAATACAATGAAACTGCTGGTTATATATGTAATCTCATCTTCTAGAAAGCAAGGGTCGAAACAGAATAAAAAATGTCAGTAAAAGTGTGATAAATTTGTAATCTATAGCTCATGTCGATTTCCATAGCTATGTATATATTAACGGGGTTTTTTTTCATTTTTATTTTTCAAAAATATTTTGGGAGCATCGCAACTCGTAAAATATTGGGCACGTGCTAGATAAAAGGTTGGCACCCCTGGTTTACAGGGATTAACTTCTGTTAATATATTTTTATAAGAGGATGGAGAGGCTTCGCTCGGATAATATAAATGTATATCTGGTGCTAAATGCACGAAAAACACCTCACATTATGTAGATTTAATAGAATCAGAAAGTGAGTCGTATATGATTCGACCAAACTGTAGGATAATCTTTATTATATGTCGTAGAATGGCCAGACTCTATATTTCTATATACGTAGGTACTTTGAGGCTTAAGAACATAAGAAAAGAAGGAGACTGCAAAAGACCATTCATGTCCTACACTTGGCAGCTCCTGTAAGCTTGGGGCCGAACTTGGTTGAAGACCGTTAGTAAAGGGGGAAATTGTTGTGAGTCCAGTGGGGATGGTTTATTATTAACTTTGCGGGTTCCTTTTAAAACAAATATTTCAGAGTGCAAGTTGGCCAAAAATTAACAAATAGCTGGTACGCGTTGGGGTTGCAAAAGGACAATGACGAAAATATGTATATCTTTACACACAAAAAATGATATTTATATTTATACAAAAATTGGGTTTAAAGGGAATGGTCACCCAGATGGGGTTAAAGGTCCGCACGCGATCAGGTAGGTTAATTAAGGGATTAAATAGGTCAGATTGAGTTTGGGGATTTCTAGGGAGATTTTAAACTGGGGCGTTCACACAAATAATGGAGCAATGTGGTAAGCCAAATTCAAGATCAATCTGCAGGCGGCAACGGTTACGATTACCTTACGTGCTCGTTGCCGAAAAGGGGCCAGTTGAGGTACGATGAATGCGACGGAAGAAGTTAAGTTACCTCTTGCTTCAGACGAGGGAGCACTTGTCGGGCCTTCGGAGTCGGGAATCCTTGTTAGGTAATTGCCGTTTGACTATGGCAGAGTTCACGGATGGGGATACTTGCCGATTGATTATGGCAAAGTTCACGGATCGATTTAGCCTTCAACTCGAATCAATCGCCGCTGGAGGGGGGGGGGGCGTCCTTTAGCTCGTTCGCCGGAGTTGGTGGAAGTCTAACAGTGCTGCTCTCTAAACTCAGTCGAAGCGTTATATAGGTGCCTGGTGTGGCTCCAGACGCGCGCGAATTTGGGGAAAAGTCGGCGACTCCTTCGGGGGAAGGGGGAATCGTGATAACGTTGTTTGGAATGTCCAACGGATTTCAATCTTTGAGCGGAAAGGTGGCCGTGGGAAACGATGACATCTGTCCCTATGCAAATACAGTTGGGGCTTGTGATAACGGCTTCGGCCGCCTCTTTGCCCAGGTTCAACCATGCTTTCACAGCCCCATGCGGTGATCTCAGGATCCACGTGGGGCGAGAAGGGCACGTGGTCGCTATTTGACCTCATTCTGCTACATTATAATATTGTGAAGTGGATAATTTTTAAATTTTTTATTAATTTTTGGCCAAAGTTTATTTTATTTACTTGCATAAACGTTAGATTTGTCTTATTTTGGGTTATTCCTAACACTATTTTAGGAAGGCAATTTTTTATGTTTTAATTTTTCCCCTAGTTCAAATGTGACTTTGTATGTTATTTTAATTTTACTAAAAAAATAGAATTAAACTTTTTTAAATTTAAGGCTATTATTCAATATTTTAGTTTTTTCAAAATTATTAAAATTAAGGCTATTTTTTTCGTATATATGAAGCTTTTATCAAACTTCTTTCAAGGATTTCAGGAAAAATAAATATGATCATCGATTGTTTGGGAATTAAAAATATAATTAAAATTTGTGAAGTTCAGAGAATATATAAATACAAGCCATACTTCGTATTCTTTCTTACAGAAAGAACTTGGTTCCACAGGCACTCCTTCGGCGTGTGGCCTACGGCCCATTTGCTATTCTAAATCGCTTTTTTTAATCCTCTTTATATACTCTTTATTTTAACACCCTGAACACCTTTTTCAACATAGATACCCTGAAACATTTTTTTAAAGTTATTTCACCTTTTATTATATTGTCTTTATCCCTTGAAGATTTATATATAGTTGAGGATTTTCCAAACACCTTTTTCAACATAGACAACCTGAAACCTTTATTTTAAGTTACTTCACCCGGTTTGAAATATAGAAAAACCTTCGTCAGATCTCTTTTTTCATCTAAATTTGTTTTATATACGAAATGATAGTAAAAAAGCGCCAAAGCCCAAATTTTAATACATTTTTTAACTTCACGATTTGCATGTTTTTCCATTCCAAATCATTCGATAATTATATTTATTTTTTTCTGAACTCTTAGAAAGAACTGAAAAAAGCTCGAAACATACAAAAAACAGCCCTGCGAATAAAAGTTTCAAATAAACTTAAACTCAAAAACATGAAAGGTTACTTGTCCACTAAGCAAAAAAACATTTTCAAAAATTTCAAAAATTCACCAAGTTAAATTATAGAGTTAAGGATTAAGGCATGGCTGTTTTGTTTGTTTTTTTGTATATAAAAGCAAATTTAGATGAGGGCAAAAACAGTTCTGAGGATTGTTTTTTCCGTATATCAAAATAATTCCGATAAAAGTTTTTTCTTGCCTTTAGGCCTAGAAAATAAGAGTAGATCTAAAAAAAAAAATAGACCAAGAACAGAGGTGGGCACTAAATACATTTAAAAGTATTTAAATACATGAGAAAACTGTATTTAGATACACTTTTAAATACATTTCAAATACATGATATACAATTACAATCGATAAGGACCATTGGTATAACAACAAAAAATATCCATTAAAATGAAATTGTATATTATAATTACTAATGTAGGATTTGATGATAATTGGATCTAGATACTAAAAAAAAAAAAAGAAAGTTCTATACAATGAAATTTCAGTTAGCTATTTATATCAGCATTACCTTTAAGTAATATCAGTTGCTGAAATGTTTCGTCAGATAAAGAATTCCGTTTTGGAGATAAGGTCAATCCTCCTAAAGAGAAGAGCCGTTCCACAGGAGCTGCCGACGGAATGGTGGTGTTGTATTTAATAACCTGAAGGTAACTGAACAATTATAAATCTGGGGTTGATCGTGTTTGAGTGGGTTTTGTAAATCAAAAATAATCGTCACTGTCCGATACACCACTGGATGATTTAGCTTCGGGTCCCTCTGCTAAATTCTCAATCACTTGAATCATAATATTTTTACAGTCTTGGTGGCTTGAACTGTAACGCCCAAAAGACCGGTGACGAGTTGACCAAATATCTGCAGTAAGACATGAGTAAGAGGTGCTGTCTAGTTTATTCTTCAGTAGAGCTCTTGTTACTTTCTCTTCTTCTATAAGATTTCGGCCTAGCGTCCGACTTGAAATGACGTCAACTGAAAAATTTAGACCTGCGGTAGTGGAATGTGTGATTATTTTGAGTGAAATTGATTTTCACAGTGAAATGATAATATATGGTATGCATATATAATTTTATATATAAATTGTAGCTATATGAATATCCTATAGCTATATAGGACTGGTACATTAATTCAGGAATATATTATTAGTCCTTCATATTCAGAATTACATAGTAAAATTTTGATTTTCAGTATTGTTAGGAATATATATATTATCAAGCTTTATTTCCTACATTTTTGCCGGCGGGCATGCTAGTTTTTACATAATGATATACAGGAATTGCTACTATAATGAAATAGATCGTTATAGGAATTCATCTAATAACTACATAGAATCGATCAATAATTGTACTAATTATTCATGAAAATGTTTTATTTAATAATATCTTCAAGTAAATGATAACGCGCTTTAAGAATATATGTATGTGGATCTCATGAAATTATTGCAATATATTAACCTCTTTTGTTTGTATATGTCTTCCTTTATTTAACTTCGTTATATAGCCTACGTAGTGACCAATGATCCGAACGCTTTAGTATTCGGTCGTTATAAGAGCTTAACTTGTACTACTAATACTATAATTGTAAACAACATTTGTAACTCAGAACTCACCTTTAATTAATCTCACAAAAGTTGGTTGATAGGGGATGCACACCTTGTATGATAAAATATGCAATCAGCTTATCAACAACAGATAGTTTGACCTTCTTAGTATTCACGGCAAAACACTCTGGTAATGTCTTTACCGCTGCATGAAGGACCATCGTCTAATACTGAACATTTTCTTTTTGAATCTTTTCTTTGAGCTGTCACGTAGTTATCCGCTTTTTGCACCAAAGCAGGGTGCTTTCTCTATTGATAAATGTGCATTGTCAGATAATGGAAGGACATTTGTTTCACGTTTTCATAATTCACGTTAAATTCAATTACCATATACTATAAATAAAGATGTTGCAAAAGGAAGCAGGAAGGTTCGTGCATGGTAAACCTACGCTACTTAACATTATCGTTAGCTACTATTAATTTTTGCATTTTTTAAAATAAGAAATATTGAAACTTGTCAATTCAATTAAGTATCATATAATTAGCTTTAATAAATTCTTACCTTCAAATGAATGCGTAGATTGGAAGTAGCATTGCTCGCCGCAGAGATTTCGCCATTGCATGATATACATACACACTTCACTTTTTTTCCGTCGAAGATTCCACTCTAAAAAATTTACCATCTAGTAAAGGATTACTATAATTACATGATTCTTTATCTTCCTCATCCTTATTATTGTCCATTCTCCATTTCACACTCTTTCAAAGAAGCTGAAGTTGCCGTGCAGCAGTTGGAATAACGCTGAGCACTCTCAATATACAACCGAACACAACTGTGATCATTTGTTGACTGAATTTGAACTGATGCAAGCAATCTTCCCTCACCGGTTCACGCAGTCAACCGTTTGTGTCATACAAGTTGCGACAAGCTAAAACATGCATTTCACGTTCTTAACAGCTATATAAACCTATTATCAGTAAAGTATTTTTAGAAAGTATTTAAATAGATGATTTCAAATGTATTTACAAATGCAAATTAAATTCATAAATGTATTTAAATACTGGCTACCTCTGACCAAGAATAATTATTAGGAGATATGTACTGGAAAACTTTTAATTTATTTAGACCAAAACCTTGTTGCTAGAGCCAGATAGGCCGTAGGCCACAAACTGAAGGTCTGCCTGCGAAGCGCAAGCTCCAGTAAATTGCTCTCTCTTCTAGTGTTTTAAGTTTAATTGTTATTCGACTTTACATCCAGATGGCAATTTATTAATCATTAATAATAATCGTAAAAATGGATCGATGATTTCAAGGATTTGAGCAACGAGGGTCATTATCACTAAGGTGGTTACGTATGTGCGTGTGTTTTCCGTGCCTACGGTTTCCATAACTCCCTATTGCTCCAATTTCTGCCATAACATTTCTAAAGTTCGCCTTGAAACACTGGTGGAAGGATTAGTCATGCTTAGAGGAAGATGTAGGTAGGGATTGTAATGAAAATAAATTTCTTTGGTTTCTTCGGTCGTGAATTTTGAAACCCAGCTACGAGCTGATGAAAAGTACACACACACTGTCGCCCAGGTTTGACCTTTTGATGACCAATTAAGGGGTCAATCATTAAATTCTATTAGGTTTCTGATGCACCTTAAGCAGTTAGGACTCACAATCTTTCTTTTTGTAGGACTTTTAAATACTATTGGTTCTGCTTCCCCGAAGGGGCGAGACACACACTGACAGAAAACAAGGTCTGCTGACCAAAGTCGCGTACTCTCAATTCTCCTGATTTATTACCTTACGACCTTAAAAACTTTAAATAATTCCCAGAATAATCCTGGGGGACCTTGGCAATTATATCATTCGAAAGTGAATGTAAAACAACATAAGAGTTTCAAATTTCTTTAGAATTGGCCGAATAGTTATGATGTTATTGCCAAAACAAAATAATTCCCGGGCTAACTTTGCGAGGACCTTGACAATTATATAATTCAAAAGAAAATGTAAAACAACATAAGGGTTTCAAGTTTTGTTAAAATCGGCCGAATAGTTACAATTTTATTACACCCCAAAAAAGTAAAACGGGGACGACCTACCGACATAGTGAGATATAAGAGTCGCACGGAACTAAAAATAATAGTTTATGCGATAAAACTCATTGACTACTCTTTATACGACCTGACAGAATAACTGGCCGACCAGGGACCAGTAAAGGCCCAACGTGTGATGAGAAAACGCAGGGGTTTCAAGACCCACTTCTACATTTCGTCACGTTTCGATCGTGATAAGCTCCCTGAGTCTGTGCGCGCCGGTTGTTTATCGTTCCCGCGTCAAGCCGTGCCATCTCGCGGTGTTAGTATTGCCACCGCTTCGGCTATACAAATAGAACTTGCAGATGTGCAAGTCGGATCAACGCGAAATCTGTGCTAACCGCTGCAAGGTCTTATATGATAAGGCTGTATTGTTTAATGCCAAGTCTGTAAATTATAGTGGGGCCGCACCGTGCTTCTTCAAAGCAATATAATTCGTACCTTTTAGAGTCTGTCTTGGCCCTTCAGGCTGACGACCTAATCTCGTTTCGAGAGGCTATGAAATTGATCCTGTCGCGCCTTTTGAGACCTCTGATTTTCTACGCCTCTTTAAAAAGCATCATCTACTCCTGGCTCCCACAGGCCTACGTGCAAGATAATCACAATGCACATTAGGATCCTTTCCCTGGGTTCTACCTCTTCCTGGCTACACCCTGGTAAATTAACCTAAACATAGGCTATGTTTGTTTTTGTTTTTTCGGCCGCCATCTCCTTGTTGGCGGTCCCCACTGGAGTCATTAAAATAAAAATGATGTAAAAGTGGACATCGATGTCCTTAATGTGGAATAATTCATGCATCTAGGCCACATAACTCCTTCGTGTTCCTCTCTTCATGTGTCCCTGTGTTTGCATGATGCACATGCTGGCTTTGGATTGGAGGCGTGCGATTTGCTCCATGGAAGTGATTAGTTTCCCATTCAAATCCCCTTTCCCGGGGTGCCACCGCTGAAAGTCCAATTTGGTGTTGTTTGGTTTGAACATGTGGTCCGCAATCGAGGACAAACAACTGGCATTTCTATCTCAGTGGAAGGGTTAAGTTCGGGAGATGAGACCGTGGAGTTCTCTGATTACTTCACAGCATCTTGCTTGGCTTCAATTTTCTAAAATCTAGCCTGATTCTTTTGCACGCCTTCAGCTTCCTCGGTAGGAGGCCAAGTGTGAGACGGGCTTCAGGGAGAAGCAATATGTTTATTAACGATAGTTTGGTGCAGCTCTTGGGCCGCTGGTGCCATTCGTTCTGTCCAAGATGCCACTCCGAAGGATACGAGCCTTTTACTTTTGTTACCACGTCTCTGGTACAAAAGCTTTACCTACATGACGTCAAAAGGAGCGGCTGGCCTCGATGCTTCCTCCCCTTGTTTGAAGCTGGCGAACTCCTTCGCCGCATTTCTTCTCACGCCCGATCTGGTTAAACTATACAACTCATTGATACCGAAGATTATGCACTGTGCCCGGTTCGAGGGTGTTGTAATCTATACACGAGAATTTGGTGCAACTCTTGGGCCGTTGCCCCGTAAGGGGCGCGGCGATTTGCCATCCTGGCCGCCGTGCTGACGGGATCCAGCGCTCCGTCCGGCCCCAGCTTAGCCTCTCTTCCTTCCTTCAGATAGCCCGATTTCTCCCCTACCTCGTCGCTTTTCATACAACCTCTCCCACAACTTTCTCTGGTCAGCCTCTAATTTCACAGGGTAGAATGCTGACCTTCTTCTCAAGCCAACCACCCCGGATCGGGGCTGAGGGGGGGAGGGGACATTGTTCCCTAACCCCTCAGCTCCGGTTCGGGATGGGTTTTTTTTAACAACCTGCTTCATCCCCACCCACATCTTCCTCACATCCCTTTTCCTCTCCTCTTCACAACCTATATTTTTTACGCCGTGTCCAAGGTGGAGCCGCCATGCCGAAGGACTGCCAGGCCACCAGGCGGGAGGGGTGGTCCCGAATGGCGGCGCCTGGCTCTGCCGGGCTTGTAAGCACCTCTCGCAGTGCGGGCAACTGCGAGAGGTGATGAGCTATTGCGTCCCGTAATCAAAAGAGGGTCACCATGCCCATGTATGAAAAAAAACAAAAACCCCAACCCCCAACTTCCCCAAAAACATCTACGGAGCCGCCCTCGGGCAGCTCCACCGAGAAAATGGAGGTCCCCCCCCTTGTGCTTGCGCAAGGGACCCTCCATAATTCTTTAACCGGAGAGGAGGCTTACTCCTCTCCTACGCCTACGGGTGTAGGGGACTCCCCCTCACCCCCTTCTCTGGAGGTGCTTTCGGGCACCTCCCTATCTCCAGCGGCAGTCCCTCCTTTGCTTTCTAAGGGGACTGCCAAGAAAGCCAGCAGGCAGCCCATTGCCGACCGCCCCTCGTGTAAGCGGCTCGGTAGGGCAAACCCCCTTAGGGGGGAGAGGGAAGCCAGGCCCCTTCGGTCGCTTCCCTCAAAAGACCTGCTGGCAAGAATTTTGAACCTTGCTGGGGTCAAGGCCTGTGCCTCCCCACACCACCTGACTAGTGACAATACTGCCAAGGGGACCTGCGATGTCCTGGGAGGGGATGGCCAACTGGAGGCCCCTCCTGTGATAGACATGGTCCTTGAGGAGACCCAGCCCCAGACGGTAGGGCCTTCCATGGGGGGGAATTCGGGCTCGGCGCCAAGCACCGAACCCGAATCCGCCCCTATGCAAGGTCCTCCTCAAATGGCTGAGGGCTCCGAGGCAGTAGAAGGAGGGGAGGGATCTCCTCCGACAGGTGCCCCTACGACAACCAGGACCTTCTCCATTTCGGAGAGGGACCTGGCTGAGGCTGGTCCATCTGGCCTGGGGACTTCTGCCGGCGGAGGTGAAAAGCGGGTTCATTCCCCGCCCTCCTCTCCTAAAAAGAAAAAGACTAAAAAGACTCAAAAGACGAAGAAGACTCGGGGCTCCTCTCCATCCGCGGGGGCTGCGGGGACGGATGGGTCTGCTGCCACTTTGGTAGGCGACCAAGCCAAGATCGGCACATCCGGCCCCTCTACCCCCTCGTGTGCGGAGCCCATGACTACGACTAAGACCAAGAATGCACAGGGCGGAGCCTCGATGACATCGGGGCCCCTGATTCAGAGGTTACCTGGCGTTTTCGAGCCCGCTGGCTTCAAGCGCTTCCTCGTTATTCGCTCCACTGATGGCACCATGTTGTCCAAGGGCAACATGATCCATCAGAGGAGAGGATTAGCTAGTGCAATTGGTAGAGAGCCGAAGGTAACCCGTTTCTCGGACGGGAGCCTTCTGGCGAATGCGGCGAATCCCGCCGAGGCGGCCAAGATAAGTGCTCTTCGGACACTTCATGGCACCCCGGTGAGTGTGACGCCGCACTCTACCATGAACTTTGTGAAAGGAGTAGTTTATGCGAGGGAACTCGTTGACTACTCCATTGAGGACATCACCCTAGAGCTGGCCGACCATGGGGCGGTCAAGGTCGAACGTGTGATGAGAAAACAGGGAGGGGCCTCGAGACCCACCCCTACACTCTTCGTCACGTTCGACTGTGACAAACTCCCTGAGTCGGTGCGTGCCGGTTGGTACCGCTACCGCGTGAAGGCATTCGTGCCACTGCCGCGGCGGTGCTATTACTGCCACCGCTTCGGCCATACGAATCGATCATGTAGACGTGCAAAATCGGGGTCACCCGAAGTCTGTGTAAATTGCTCCAAGGTCGCACACGATAAGTCCAAATCGTGTGTGGCCAAGTGTGTCAATTGCGGAGAGCCGCACCCTGCTTCTTCGAAGCAATGTGGTGCATATCTCCTTGAGAAAGAAATCCTGGCCGTTCAGGCCCAGGATCGACTCTCATTCCGCGAGGCAAAGGACTTGGTCCTGGCGCGCCCGGCTCTGCCTGGGACGTCATATGCCTCAATAGTTAGAAAGGCACCCTCTGCTCCTGGCCCATCCAGGCCAACGAGCACGGTTGTTTCCGCGCCCATTCGGAGCCCTTCTGTGGGCTCTACCCAACCTGGGCGCTCCCCTGGTAAAGCTGGCGGCAAAAAGGGTTCATACCCTGCCCCGCCTAAAACCAGGGCTCCCCCCTCTTCCCCCAGCGTGACCGTTTCGCGTAAAGCGAAACGGCCACGCGCCTCCACCGAGTCGTTAGACTCACAGGAGGCAACACCCCTGAAGATGGTCGCTAGGCCATCTTCCGGGGTTCCTAAAGCTGTTCTTCGAAAGGAGGACAGCAACAAAGGAGCTTCGGCCCCTTTGCCCACGCCCCGAGGTGGAGCGAGTGGCTCGGAGACGGTGGTTCCTCGAAAAGAGGGCCCCCCGCCTCCGAAGCCGCAACGCCCGCCTAAAGTTTCGAGGCGGAGGGAGGAAAAGACTCGCATGGCGAGCCCAACCTCCCCCAATAAGTCCTCGAAGGCGACAGCGCCTTCAGCGCTTTGTCCGGCCAACAGCGCCCGGGGTTCTGCCCCCGGGAAGCGTACGGCCATTCCCGTGAGGGTCTTCAATTCGAGGAGGGCCCCCGCGTCTCCTCCGAGCTAGGCCTGGAGGGCATATTCCTTCAATGGAATTGCCGTGGACTCCGGGCCAACTGGGAGGAGCTGCGGAGGCTCGCCTCATCCCGTTCCCCGTTAGCTATTTTTTTGCAGGAGACCATGCTAGGCGCGTGCCCCCTGCCTGCCCTCCCGGGGTATAAGGGTCTTGCGACCCAACCACCGCGGGACGGCCGGGCTGGGGGATGCGCGGTTTACACCCGGCATGATGTCTCCGTTCTTCCTTTCTCTTTAGATACCTCCTTTCAGGCAGTGGCTGTGCAGCTGCACCTGGATAGGAGGTATACTATCATTTCTGCGTACATTCCACCGTCAGCTGACTTCGACGCGGGGGACTTTCGCCGCGTCGTGGCACGGTTGCCGAGGCCCTATCTCTTGCTTGGAGATCTGAACGGCAGGCATCCTCTCTGGGGAGATTACACCATAAATCCCAGGGGACAAGTCCTTGCCGATCTGATCGAAGAGCTTGAGATGGGTGTCCTAAACGTGGATGAGTTTACGCATCACTGTCCGAGAACCGCTTCATTTTCTTGCCTTGACCTATCTTTGTGCTCTTCGGATGCACAGCCTGATTTTGATTGGGGGGTGGTCGATGACCTCCATGGTAGTGATCACTTTCCCATTCAAATATCATTTTCAGGGCAACTGCCGCCTGAGAGACCACCTCGGTGGTGCTTGGCGCGGGCGCGGTGGCCTGCATTTCAGGAAATGACTGAATTCTCTATCTCAGTCAAGGAGTTTAGGTCGGTAGATGAGGCCGTCAAGTTCTTCTCCGGCAACCTCATCGCCGTGGGCCTGACTACTATTCCTAGGACGTCTGGCCGTTTTGCACGCCGACCACTCCCATGGTGGTCGGCCGAGTGTGAGACGGCCCTCAAACAGAAGCGTTATGCCTACATGCGCTATAAGCGCCGCCCGAACGATTTCACCGTCGCTGAATTTCGTCGGGCTAGGGCTAGGTTCCGGTATATTTCGAAGCACGCCCGCCGCTCTTCTTGGCGGGCATACGTGTCTTCACTTAACGGGAAGACCCCTTTAGCTGAGGTGTGGAAGCGAGTCAAAAGGATTCGGGGCAAGTTCTCGCAGGACCCCCCTCCCGTTCTCCAGGAGAATGGGACCGCAATCTCGGACCCCGCGTCCGTGGCGGAATCCTTAGCGACCGCTTTTTCCGCATTCTCTAGCCGTGATGCTGCTCCGCCAGCATTCAATGCACGTCGTGATGTCGCGGAAGGCCGCCGGCTGGACTTTACCTCCAGAGGCGGAGAACCCTTCAACGACAAGTTTACTGTGAGTGAGTTGCGTTCCGCTCTCGCTTCGTGCGCGGACACCGCCCATGGTCCGGACGATGTCCCGTACGCCATGCTTCGACACCTGGGTGAGCGAGGCATGGCCTTTCTATTAGATTTGTTCAACAGGATCTGGGTGGAAGGTCTCCTCCCAGACTCCTGGCGAATCGCTACTGTGCTCGCCTTTCGCAAGCCGGGGAGAGATCACTCTACTCCGACCGGTTTCCGCCCAATCTCTCTAACCTCTTGCGTGTGCAAGTTGATGGAGAAATTGGTAAATGTTAGATTAGCCTATTTCCTGGACAGCGGAGGCCATCTGTCTTCTGCACAGTGCGGCTTCCGTAAGTTCCACTCCACGTCGGATGCTCTGCTCCGACTGGAAAATGCCGTCTGCGAGGCTTTCCTTCGTAGACAGCACTACGCCACGGTGTTTTTCGATCTGGAGAAAGCCTATGATACCGCATGGCGATACGGTATCATGGAGACTCTCCACACGATGGGGGCGAGGGGACGCCTCCCAATGTTTATATCTGAATTTTTGCGAGATCGTCGATTCCGCGTACGGGTGGGGGGAGCCCTCTCCGGCCCAAAGGAGCAGGAAGAGGGTGTCCCGCAGGGAAGTGTCCTCAGTGTCACACTCTTTGCCCTGAGCATCAACGGCATCACCTCGGTGCTGCCGGAAGATGTTCTCGCTACGCTCTACGTGGACGACCTTTCGATCTCTTTTGGCGCGGCCCAGATGCCAACTCTGGAGCGCCGACTCCAACAGGCATTGAACCGCGTCTCTCGCTATGCCGAAGCGCACAGGTTTCGGTTTTCTTGGGCCAACACTAAGGTGGTGCACTTCTGCCGCCATCCACGGCTTCACCCCGACCCAGATTTGTTTCTTAATGGGGTGCGCCTGGATGTGGTTGAGTCGCACCGTTTCCTTGGTCTTGTATTCGACCGACGCCTCACCTGGGAGGCTCACATTCGCAGCCTTAGGGTCTCTTGTACCCGCGCCATGGACATTCTCCGTTCCGTGACGTTCAGCGCTTGGGGCGCTGATAGGGCTACCGCCTTACTTTTTTATCGATCCTTTGTTCGCTCGAAGCTCGACTACGGATGCGAGTTTTATGCATCCGCAGCCGAGCGTTTATTGCGGAAGGTGGATTCGATCCACCACACCGGCCTTCGCCTTGCGACCGGTGCCTTCCGCACTTCCCCCATTGAGAGCCTGTTGGTCGATGCTGGGGAGATGCCACTCGCTCTGCGCCGCGTGCAGTGCATCACTCGCCTGTACGCGCGAGCCCGGCGCCTCCCCCAGTCGCCAACAGCTCTCACTGCATCCGCAGATGATCTCGATGGTGCCTATGCCGCCGAGAGACGCCAGTCATACCCTAAGCCCTTTGGGTTTAGGGCCAGGAAACTCCTTCGAGAGGTAGATATAGCTCTCGGGCCGGTGGCGCCCCTGGTTCTGCCCAGGACGCCACCCTGGAGGGTACCACATTTGGCTATTTGTCGCCACGCCTCTGCTCCCAAAGCTTGTACTGCGCCGGGAGTATTGCGTTCGATCTTTTTGGAGCACACATCGTGTCACGCTGGTACCGTGCCAGTGTATACGGATGGCTCCAAGTCCCAAGAGGGGGTCGGCTTCCACGCCGTATCCCCTCTGTTTGAAGTCAGCGGGGCTCTACCAGGCGCTGCGTCTGTCTTCACGGCCGAGCTGGTGGCAATACACCACTCGGTACGGGAGATTACGCGACGTGCCCGGTTCGGAGACCGGATTGTGATTTATAGCGACTCACAAAGCGCCCTGAGTGCTCTCGGGGCATTGGAATCTCCGCATCCCCTGGTTCGCGAAATCCGTGACGCCACGGTTTTGGCGAGCCGGGCAGATGTCGAGATTATCTTCTGCTGGGTTCCTGGACATGTAGGAATTGCGGGGAATGAGCGCGCCGATGAGGGCGCCAAAGAGTCCGCGAGGACTCTGCGACCGGACCAGCGTTTCGCTCTTCCTCACACCGACTACATGGCAGGAATACGGGCAGCTCTTCGGACTGCTTGGCAAAGAAGATGGGAGACGGTCGAGGGGAACTTAAAGTTGCGTGCCATTGCGCCGCGACTGTTCCCATGGACCTATCCCCCAATGCCGCGGCGGCTTCAGGTTGCTTTCTGTCGTCTTCGAATCGGACACACTCGTGTGACGCATCGTTACTTGGTGGAGCGCTCGCATGTGCCCTATTGCAACGACTGCGTCGTCCCCCAGACTGTTCGGCATATTCTTGTCGAATGTCCCAGTCTGGGTGATCTTCGCGCACGATACCTGTCTCGGTACCGGGATGGGCGGGGTCGCTACCGCCTGTCCCTTGTACTCGGGACGAGTGCGTGCACCATGACTGGTGGACTTATTGACTTTTTGGGGGAGGCCGGCCTTCTCCCCTTTATTTAAGGTTCCTTTTTTTGTTATTGTTTTGTTTTAGATTGCACTCTCCTGCACCGGGGTGAGGGGGACCTCCCCCCGCTGCCGGAGATTGCTTCGATTGTTAAGTTTTTCAAATTTATATTGATTGTTAAGTTTTCATATTTTAACTTTAAAGTAGCCTAATTCTAGGCTGTCGTGTTTTTCGGCGACTTATGCCCAAGTGGGTAGTTGCCAGATGGGCTCTATAAAAAAAAAAAAAAAAAAAATCTTGGGCCGTTGGTGTGATTTGTTCTTTACAAGATGCCACCCCGAAGGATACGAACTTTGTACGTTTGTTACCACGTATCTGGTACAAAAGCTTTACCTACAGCTCTGGTGTACACTGATAGCCCCACGTCGAAAGTGGCGGCTGGCCAATGCTTCCTTCTCCTTGTTTGAAGCCGGCGGGCTGCTTCGCTGCATCTCCACGCCCGATCTGGTTAAACTATACAACTCGTCGGTACCGAGGATTATTCGCCGTGTCCGGTTCGGGTTTTTTTGGAATCTCCACATCCCTTTGTTCGCAGTACTGGTGACTTCCTGGCTCCCCCTCTTCGCAGCTGCTTGGATATGGACATAAAGAGTTTGCTGGAAACTGACGCGCTGATGAAGAAACCACGCTGTCTATAGAGGCTGAAACCTCGGACCGGGTCCGGCCTTCCCGTTTCCCATACATTTTATTTGTTGAATGCGTTTGGTTGTCTGAGGGAAGCGGGGACTCCCTGTGCACTTGAGCATACCTCAATTGCTCGTCTATTTTTATTTATATTGCTGTTATTTGTTTTAAAATTGTTGTTTGTTTGTTTCTCGGCATCTGTTCCCTGGTATTTTGCCACAACATGAACGAAAACGAGAAAGAAATGTAGAGGTTGGTCATGTATGGGAGTGGCGTGTGCTCTCGGTCCTCACTCCTCGGGCTATATACGAGGGTGGTCAATAAGTTTTGCGAATCGGTAGGGCAAAACAGAGGAAGGGGGATGGCTGTTTGTGGGGGTGTTAGGACAAGTTATGACAAGTCAGGACCTGCGGCCGCACGCTCCTGCCTCGTCTATTTAAGAAGCAGTAACTGATCGCAGATCGTCAGTCACAATTTTTTCAACAATGGAGAAGTTTGAGCACCGCACAGTGATCAAATTTTTGACCAAGGAAGGCAAGAATGCAAAAGAGATCCATGAACGCATGGTTGCAGTGTACACCGACACCGCCCCTTCCTATGCAACCATTGCTCGCTGGAATAGGGAGTTCCGCCATGGTCGTGAGTCCCTTGAAGATGACCCCCGTCCAGGACGCCCCTCAGACGTGTCCAACGAGGACAATGTGGCCCGTGTGGAGAGGATGATCGTCGAAAATCGAAGGGTGAAGGTCGAAGAAATCGAGCGAGAACTTGGAATATCACATCGAAGTGTTATCAACATCATCCACGACAATTTGGCCATGACCAAGGTCTCTGCCCGTTGGGTCCCTAGAAACCTCACGCTGTCTGATCGACTTCAACGTCGTCAAAGTCCAACAGGCCAGAGTTGCACAAGCTGCCCTGCACGAGTGCGGATTCGAGGAGCTCAACCATCCCCCCTACAGTCCAGATCTGGCCCTTAGCGACTACTTTTTATTCCGCCAGCTCAAGGCTGCACTGCGTGGACGCCGGTTTGGGGACGATGAAGATGTCCAGTTGGTCGTCCAGGAGTGGATTGAACAGCAGTCGGGAGATTTTTGGTTGTCGGGAATTCGAAGTCTCAGGGACAAGTGGCATAAGTGTATTGAAGTCGAGGGTAGTTATATTGAAAAATAATATAACACTTTTCCTCATATCTCGTTTCCTTATATCTGAATTGCAAAACTTATTGACCGCCCCTCGTACCTTTCCACATATTTTCCCTTCCCCCAACATTTCCGCTTTCTTTAGAAACTTCTCCGTACAAACTGTGGGATACGCCATTGTTGGTCGAAAAACTGACCGATACGGCTGGTCGTCGTTTTAAGTAAATAAGAAGTGCAGTTGGAAACGCACCGATCCCCCATTCATCACCCCCCCCCCTCTCTCTCTTTCATTCTCTCCCTCTCTTCCATCCCCTTTCATTCTCTCATTTTCTCCTTTATTCCCTCGTTAATTCTCTTTCTCATTCTTTCTCTTTCGCACGCGGATTACGACGACTCGACAGCTTCTCGTTTCGGGGTGATGAAGTAATCTGTCCATTTGTCTCGATCTTATCGTTCGGAGAGCGCCATCGTCGGACACGAGCGCCTTGAGTCAGTCTCTGCACCGTCGCGTCCGCCTGGAACATCCATCGCCGGCCGAGCGACAAAGGCGAGAAGTGCCATTGCTTCCATGTTTACGCCTCTCATTCAAAGAAGGCTCTAGTCATACCGCTCATTGAGATAGAGGCGGTTTTTTGTAATTGGGGTCATTTTAGACATAAAAGATGCAGGAGTTCTAAACGCGGGACTTAATTATTTTTCTATTTAAAGCTATAGCCAAGAAAGGGCATGAAGGGCACGCACTCCCCCCACATTTCAGCTCCAGCATTCTGGTCCATACTACACATGGGTCAGGAGAGTGTGTCATTTCCCCAAGCTTCAGGGGTAGAAGAGGTTAAACGCCCCTAGTTCTTCCCAGGACGCCTCCTTGGAGGGTACCACCTTTGACTATTTGTCGCTACGCCTTTGCTCCCATAGCTTCTACAGCGTCGGGAGTATTGCGTTCGGCCTTTTTGGAACACATTTCGTGTCACGCTGGAACTGTGCAGTGTATACGGATGGCTCCAAGTCCCAAGAGGGGGTCGGCTTCCACGTCTTGTATCCTCCGTTTGAAGTCAGCGGGGCTCTGCCAGGGGCTGCGTCTGTCTGCACGGCCGAGCTGGTGGCAATGCACCGCTCGGTCCGGGAGATAACGCGACGTGCCCGGTTCGGAGACCGGACTGTGATTTATAGCGACTCACAAAGCGCCCTGAGTGCTCTTGGGGCATTGGAATCTCCGCCTTCCCTGGTTCGCGATATCCGTGATGTCACGGTTTTGGCGAGCCGGGCGGAGTTCGAGATTATCTTGTGCTGGGTTCCTGGACATGTAGGAATTGCGGGGAATTAGCGCGCCGATGAGGGTGCAAACGGGTCCGCGAGGATTGGGCGACCAGACGAGCTTTTCGCTCTTCCTCACACGGATTACATGGCAGGAATGCGGGTTGCTTGGCAAAGAAGATGGGAGATAGTCGAGTGGAAATAAGAGTTACGTGCCATTGCGCCGCGACTGTTCCCATGGACCTTTTCTCAATGCAACTTTATGTCGTCTCCAAATTGGACACATTCGCGGGACGCACCTCCATTTGATGGAGCGCTCGCCTGCGCTTTATTGTGATAACTGCGTTGTCCCCCAGACTGTTCGGCACATTCTTGTCGAATATCCCAGTTTGGGCGATCTTCGCGCACGTTATCTGTCCCGGTACTGGGATGAGCGTGGTCGCTACCGCTTGTCCCTTGTACCCGGGACTGGTTCGTGCACTCCTGACTCCGTCATTTTTCAATTTTTGGATGAGGGAGTCCCCCTGCATTGTATTTAGTTTGGGAGGGTTGTTGACTGCATCTCTAGATGCCAGTGGGTGGCGGGACTCGTTTCGACGCCTGGCTTTGCCTTTTTTTTCTTTTCCTTCTGATTTTGTTTTGTTTTTAAATAACACTGGTGTGAATATGATGGCCATGCCACCGAATATTTGCACGGGTTCCCTTGCCCCGGGACCTTTGTTTCGAACAGCAGCATGCTCGGAGAGTTGCGAGCCACTTACCTTTGTTATTAACAGACCGTCGCATCGGACAGTTGCAGCCATCTTTTCCAGTTATCCCTCTATTGGTTACAATGGCCGCATTTTAACATCCCCTATCTTCACCAATTCCAAAATTTTAATGAGAATAATTGGTCTCCTTGTACGCCGTGCTCTTCCCCCTCCTCGGCTTATTCCAATATACGGGTTGGTCCGAAATGCTTGCCACGCCCTACCGAATGTTGGCGTAAACGATTTCAAATGAAGATCCTTTGCCATGTTAACATTGCGGGTTTTTTAATTCGTAGCTCGGAAGAGCGTTTTCGCAGTTACCTTGAGGGTGATCGTAGCACAGATGCCTCCACCTCTGCGCATGTGTCCTGTCGCTTTGAGGTTCGTCCTTAATTGATCCTTCAGAAGCAGTTTATGTTCCCAACGCAGGATCTCCCTCTTCGGGTGGGTCTGCCGAATCTTGCAGGGAAGTCGTGTCGCACATACTCCATGCTCTTGCTTGCCAGAATGCACACGATCATGTGCGCATACACTTGTAATCAGCCTCTCTTACAAACTATAGGAGCTCTTGTCAGCCATATGAAAGAGAAAAAGTTAAAACAATATTTACGGGAGGGGGGATTTCGGACCACCCTGTAGGTACTTTCAAAGAATAAAATTAGGTCGTAGAGTATATCATTATCATTAGAAAGCATTTCAAAAGCAGTAATGACCTCGAATGGATGAAGAAATACCAAGGCATTTAATCTTGATTTTGAGAGCAAATTTTCCTCCAACAAGATTGTCCCAATTGGATTATTCCGGTGTTTTTTGTAGAGACAATCGAGTTTTTTTTTCCTTTTTCACTAATAATTCAAAGACCATGGGGGTAATTAGTTAACACAGAGAAAAACAAATCATAAATAACACAGAAAACAGCAAGTGCGCAAAGAGCACCGAATATACAAAATAATAACTACGGGAGAAGCGTTCAAAGTTTTCCTCTATTGTAATGCCAAGAAATTTGGTATATTTTCAAGATTTTGTTAAACATTTAATGTATTTATTCCATTATGGGCATCATCTTTCATATTTGTACTTTCTTTTATGCATTAATTTTATATTTTTGGATTAGTTGTACAAAAACTGCTTTTCCTTTGGTTTGTGGATTGCTATTCACCACAAATGCAGAGGAAAGAAACCGAATATAAGTATATTCGGTGTTTTCTTTTCTTGAATGACCATTAATATTAAACAATGAGACACCGATTATAGCTATATTCAGTGTTTTCACTTTGTATTATTGACAACATTAAGCAATCAGACTTCATTATAATTATGGCAACCACATTACATTATACATTCATCACTGTTTTTGTTTATTATTAGAATTTTTAACAAGTCATTAGGAAGGTATAAACAATCCCATAAATCTATGTAACTTTTATTGGTATTTTGACCATAAAAATATAAACCAAACAGAATCTTTAAAAAATGTATTGAATTTATCTTTCTATTTGCATGTTAATATTAGTTTGAAATATCCTTAATTTATTACAGAAAATAGTGAACATAAAGTCATATTTAAAACGAACTGAGTAAAAATATAAAACGTTACAAAAAGTAAATCCATTTAAAACTTAACGGAGATATTATTACTAGAAGGGAGGTTATTCCAAAATGCTCGATGGGAAATAGGCATTCTCATAACAAGACCTGAGTGAATTTTATCCAATTTTTCTTTTTGAATTCCTCTTGGCTTTGATGAATATTTCGCCGAATAATTGGGTGGAATAATTTCTCTTATGAATTTAACTTTAGTTCCAGTCCTGAAATGTTTTTTTTTATAGATCAGTTCGTGCAGAACTTTCTAATCAGACTTCACATAAATCTTGTAAAAGAGGAATATTATTCTCAGAAGACGTCTTCGGGCTGTTCTCAACCTTGACAAGTTTTCGAGGCCTTAAAATCATAAAGTTGCATTTCTAGGACCGTTGTTCTCTTCGTTGAAAGTTCCAGTTAATCGCAGAGGTCTTTCATATCATTCATATTCTTCTTTTTCCGGATTACTTGTTAAATTTTTCCATGAACGCCATCTGCGGCAAAGAATGTGTGACCAGTGACAAGATATTTCATCGTCATTTCCGAGGGTCCAAGATCTTCATTGACAAGTAAAGCGAATGCCGAATATAATGTCTAGTTTTTATTCTGAGCAACGCAATTATCTGTCCAAAATATAAACTTCTTTGTATCTCTATTTTCCTTAATTACTTTGATATAGGATGATGCAACATCAGGAGCATTCCTACCCCGAAGACTTTCATTCCAAACTACACAATAGTGATGTTGATTTTTCTTTAAAGAAGCAAATGTTTCAATAAACGCAACCATTCTCGAGCAGAAAATACTTTCTTTAACATCAGGCATCTGTCGTGGTTTACGGCCGAGTATAGATGTACGTTTGACACGTACATGAGTAAATCCGTTCGACTTTTCTCTAAGAGTGCTTTAATTTAATTCTTTAACCAGGAAGGCTTCGTATCATGATATATCTATTGGCAGTGCTGCGTTCAAGGATCTAATTAAACAACTCCGACAAAATATACTTTTAAAAATCACATAAAGAACGAAATATTAAATCTTTAAATAGTTGACGCAAAAATCACTTCTAATACACGAGATTTAAGCTCAATTAATGCGAGTTCTTAAAGTCATTTCAAATGGAAATAGTTTGGTTACGACTACCAGATTGAAATGGTTTTGTTACGAATACACTCGCACGGAATGGGAAATAATAAAAATTAATAATTTTTGTATTCGTTTTACCTTTAACTCGGGGAGTGTAGATAATTGGGTGACCTTGAAAGTGGGACGCCTCGATGAGTTGGTTTGGGCGAGTTTGACTAGGGACGTCCTCGCTGAGGTAAGGCGAACGTGGTGGGATGAGTCGAGAACACAGCTGATGCTTCTCCCGAGGTGGTGAAGGCTGGTGACGGTGCTTCTCTCGACTTGAAGATGTAAGTAAGGGGATCTTGGATGAATGGAAGTTATCCCGATCCCTGTGTTACCAATTCTGGCTTTTCGACGATGAGACTTAACCAAGATGTGAATCTCTTCTCGAATGGGAATTCACTTTGGTGTTCCTCAATGTTGAGGGGTATCTCTGTTTTTTCAGCAAATTGAGATACGTGATTTTCTCTGGGCGAGAATGGTAAGGAGAGTTGGTCTCGATACTACTGGTCTGCTCTTCTAAGCGACCAAAGGAACAGCCTCGGGAGGGTAAGTCCCGTTTGGTTCCAACTATCTTCTTTATTGCCTGTTTGACTCATGGACTCATCTTCTCTCGATAGCTACGCGAATTCTCTTCCAAATTTTTCAAGATCGAAATATATACGTCGATTGTCCCCTGGGGGGAGGGGAGATGAAGGAGTTTAGGAGGGGCGAACCCTCACTAGCCCACAGTAAAGCCCCTCTCCTAGGACATAAATTTTCAACGCTGTGACACTTTGCCCCTTTATGTTTACGCACGGGGAAGGTGAGATTTCGTCTTTTGGGCGAAAATAGACATAAACAATCGGATGGGACAGTGAACCTGGACCTAGATTTTCTGCCGACGAAGCCTTAGGCAGCAAGATTTTCATTCTGAAGGCTCTCGCACCCTCTTATAAAGTTTATATTAACGGAGGAAGGGGCCAGATCTTGGTTGCTTGATTCCGGGATGAAAGTTTACGCCACCAGTCTCGTAAATTACGAAATCTGCTGATTGAAATCCGTCTTTGCGCGCAACTTCGAAGGGTCTTGGAGAGGCGGGAAAGGGGGGGGGGAGTCTTGGCCCATGCGGAGCGTAACGGTTCACGCTGTATATATCTAAAAAAAAATAAACTAGCGTCTGCTTTTCCTCGTTATATTCATTACTCTACAGCATCCTTGGCAGGAGCAAAACATTTTGGATATCGACGGCAAATATTAGGAGTCCATCCATTTGCTCGTATATCTCACTATCTTCATTGTACTCTTTTCTTGCTTTCTTTTGCATTTCATTGTGCAATTGAGCCTTTTCAGCATTTTCTTCATTCATATTCAATTCATAAAATAAGCATGTTGAACATTTTTCAACACAAGGTTCAGAAAAACTTAGGTTCACTTTCTTTAGTATACTCCGAGAGAATTCATATTAACAACGGACTGATGCGCGTTTTTCTTGAAATAGTTTGTAAATTGAAGCATCGGAGAGATCTGTTGGAAGGTATCTTACATGTGGAGCATGGTCTCTTCTGAAATGAGAAATAACTGGATTGAAAGATTCGATGTGATTCATTATTACTTTTCACATAACTGATTGGTAGGTTCACGTTTTCCTGTGTTATCTGTCACTGCGATATTTCCTGATAAATTAGTTGTGGATGAAGAAGCTGCATCAATGGAATGAAATAATGATTTTATGACCTGATCATGACTTTACCCTAAAGTGCTGGAAAAAAATTTCTGACAGACTTTGATTGTTTGTCCTTGGGCATCGCTTAGTGTATACACATACGATGATTCTTCCTTGATAAATCTTCCTGAATATGCCTTCTTTCTACTTCTTTCCTTGTTACTTTGCTTGACAACCATGCTTGCCTCATATCGTAGTAGTTTTTCCCAAATTCAGAGTGAATGTGGTTTCGCATTTCATCTGACAACTTGGCATGGCATTTGTAAGGGCATTTATCTATATCACATCCATTGAACATTGGGTGTTTTTCTTTATCATGAATGATCTTTTCTTGTTGTGTCATTGATTTCCTCCTTTTTTAACCTCAGAAGCAACAGAGGTGTGATGGGAAGCCATTTCATTGTCATACACTACTTCATGAGCATCGGAAACTCCAGGAGATTGAACTTCGATAGCAGCTGCTATATTATTCTCTTGAATGCATGAAATGTCTTGCCCTTCTGTCCTCAAAACATCTCTGAAAGGAGAAAAATGAACAAATATTTATGCATTGCATTCAAGTAGCACATACAATAATTTCGTGAATTACTTCATTATCATAATGATGATCATCACCATCATCATCTTCTCGTACCTCCTTCACCACCACCTTAATTTATGCTTGCTTGTTGCCTCGCATACACAGCATAACGGTGTAAGTATTTTTGTGTTAACAAATGGACACACATATAAATTTCAGGCATACAAATATTTAAGGCATTCTCCTGAATATAAATATATATAAACAACGATAATTAAAGATAAACGATATTGAAAGTTAAATGTCGGTGACTCGGCAAGAGATGCAGGCAGCCGCGCAGTGCCGTGAACATGGCAAACACACACAATGCACAAAAGAGAACATAATTTGGATCCAAATAAATAAAAATACTTAATTAGTGTGACGGTAATGTAGAAAGGACAGAACATTCAATTACTTGCGACATGATTTTAAGACAAATTTGTATACTAGTTTTCTTTCACACTAAAACTTCACCCAGTGTACCCAGTTTGAAGTCTTTCAAACTAGTATAAATAAGTATAAATACAAAACAAAACATTATAATCTTTGAGAAATAATTTTTTAGCTTTACTATATTATATACGCTTCATATTTAGTTTATTATTATATAGCCGTTTATAGCCCGACAATTCACCCATAGTGGGTGTAGCAGGCTAGGCTACTGAAGAAACAAAGAAAAAGAGGCTGGACAAACAGATGAAGCAAAACAAGCGAAAAAGAAGATCAGCAAAAGAAAAAATTGCTGGGGTCAGGAGGGCGTTTAACCCCCAGGAACAGACGCACAAAGAAGGGTAAGCCTGAACCCCCTTGCGGGCTCATATTTAGTTTGATATGATTTAATTTGATACGAGAGACGACACAAACTAATCATCTCTCATCAGCCAAACTATTCAACTTCATCTTGAAATCAATAATGAAAAGATTTAATGAATTCTTATTTCTTTTACATTCCAATAATTATGACTATTATTAATAATGCAGGCCATATTATTAAAAAAATAGTTATAAATAAAAAGAAAACATTTCATTATAAATCTAAAATAAAATAGTGAGGCAAACGCATTTTGTGATAAAAAACAAAACTAAATTGTTAAAAAAAATTGAAAGACGTTTGATGGTGTATTGTAATTGCAAGTCATGGCTACCAGTCCTTCTGCTTTAACGACGAAATTATCTCCGACTGAATTAAAAAGATAAAACTTGACATAGGCAGAAAAAAACTCTATTGTCCATTTCAGTACAGACGCGTAGTTCACAATTTGTTCAGGAAAAAACAGGTTGATGCATGAGAGGAGCTGCAATAAATTGATAGAAAGCTTGCATATTCGGCGTTTTAGGTCTGTCATCGTGCTACATATAAATGAAACAAACCGAATATTTAGTATAATCGGTATTTAACCTCTGCATTTTGCATATTCGGTGTTTCTTCTATGTTAACCAGGGTAGCGTCGCGTATATTCGGTGTGTGGCCAATTTCTAACTCAAAACGAGTTAAAGATGGGCGTAAACCAATGCCAGAAATGGAATCTACGAGTCAAATTACATAAGAGTCAATATATAACTCAAATTTGGGAAATTTGTATATTCGCTTTTCTTCCTTTGCACGGTAGAATAGCTTAATTCAAACTAATGACGGATGTATGCCTTTTGTACGCTGTTAGCTACTCTTTTGAATGATTGGTTGTGAGGTACTCTATTGGGAGGAATTTTCATGGATCCGTACTACTAGTCTTTCCACTAACAAGCGAGGGTTTGGAACCGTTCCTGGCTCGGAGGAGAACTAATCCCAAATATACTAGTGTAGTTTACTCTATTTCTCTCCCCTATTATTAGTAATTTTTGACTAGATCCAGCTATTTATTGCTGCGGGAGTCGAGCTGGACCAAGAATCCTTCCCGTTTGAAACACTGTTTTTTAGTTGTGTGGACTCAACTCTATACGTTGCTATGGCGATCGGTCTGGTGATAACCATTTTACGTTTCAATGAGTTTGGGGGCCATAACATCGTAGCTATTCGACCGATTCTAACGAAATTTGAAAACCTTATGTTGTTTTACATTCTCTTTCGAATGATATAATTGCCAAGGTCCTCCCAAGGTTAGTCCGGTAATGATTAAAAGAAAACTAACTATGGGTCGGATTGCCCCACTCGCTGAAAGTTTTGAATGTCCTTTGGTCATAACCCCGTTAAGGGGCGCGTTGATTTGCCTTCCTGGCTGTCGTGCTGACGGGGCTCAGCGCCCGTCCGTCCCCAGCTTAGCCTCTTCTTTCAGACAGCCTGCACTTCTATCCTACTTCCTCACAGAAAAAATAGAGGTCCCCCCCTCCCCATCCCGTGCTTTCACAGGGGACCCTCAAAAACTCTTCAAGCGGAGTTTTATTCTGGGTTTTTTTCAAAAAACAAACACTACAAGCATTATAATAACATAGAAAAAGAATAGCTATCTCTATTTTTATATAATATTAATAATTACTTAGTTTAATAATTATATTAAGGTAAGAACAGATCACTGATCGCGAATTGTGGGTACCCATGATAGCCATAGCCTGGAGAAGGAGAGAGGAATTATGAGTCAGTATCAGAGAAATGACCTTAATTTGATACATATTTGTCGAAATTATAAAACATGAATATGAATTTTGAATAAAATAAGTAGCGTCCATTTCTTGAAAAACGGGGGTAATTTTGAAAAAAAACCCACCAAACCCGGGTTTTTTCAAAATTCACTTGAAAATGCCTCCCAAAGAACCCAGTAATAAAACCCGGGTTTTATTGGGTGGTTTTTTTTTTAATTGCCAACCCTGGGTATAGGGGACTCCCCCCTCACCCTCTTCTTTAGAGGTTCCCTCGGGTGCCTCCCTCTTGCCGCCGGCAGTCCCCCCTTTACTTTCTAAGGGAACTGCCAAGAAAGGCAGGCGGCCTATAATTGACCGCTCTCGGTGGGAGCGGAATGATAGGGCTAACCCCCTTAGGGGGGGGAGGGAGGAGAGGGCCTGTCGAGCCCTTCCCTCTAAAGACCTGCAGGCTCGAATATTGAACTTAGAGGGGATCACCGTACGTGCCCCCCTCTCTTCCCCGACAAAATATTTAGTGACCAATAGGGCCTGTGTTGTCCTGAGTGGGATGGCCACTCGGATATAGTCCCTGAGGCAACCCAGCCCCAGACGAACCCGAGTCCGCCCCCCCCCCCTTCGATATGCATGGTCCTCCTCAGACGGCTCAGGTCTCCAAGGCTTTACAAGAAGAGGAGGGGTCTCCTCCTCCAGCTGGTGCCCTTGTGCAAGCCAAGACCTTCTCAATCTCAAAGAAGGATTTTGCTGAGGCCAGTCCATCTGGCCTGGGCGCTCCTACCGGCGGAGGGGAGAAGTGGGTTCATTTCCCGCCCTCCTCTTGTAACAGGAAGATGACGAAGAAGACTCGGGCTCCTCTCCCTCCCTGGGAGCCGCTGGGACGCACGGGGCCGCTGCCGTTTCGGTAAGCAACCAAACCAAGATCGGCACGTCCGGCCCCCTTTGCTTGCCCGGGTGGAGAGTCCCAGATGAAGACCAGAACTGCGCAGAGGGAGCCTCGATTACGTCGGGGCCCCTCATTCAGAGACTACCCGGCGTTTTCGAGCCCGCTGGCTTCAAACGCTTCTTCGTTATTCGCTCCACTGATGGCAGCATGTTGGTTAAGGGCAACATGATCCATCAGAGGAGAGCTTTAGCTACTGATTGGTAGAGGGCCGAAGGTGACCCATTTCTCGGACGGGAGCCTTTTGGCGAATGCGTCAAAGCCCTCCGAAGTGGCCATGATTATTGTCCTTCTGACACTTGATGGCACGCCCGTGAATGTGACGCCGCACTCTACCATGAACTTCGTGAAAGGGGTGGTTTATGCGAGGGAACTCGTTGACTACTCCATAGATGACATCACCTTAGAGCTGGCCGACCATGGAGCGGTCAAGGTCGAACGTGTGATGAGAAAACAGGGAGGGGCCTCGAGACCCACCCCTACACTCTTCGTCTCGTTCGACTGTGACAAGCTCCCTGAGTCGGTGCGTGCCGGTTGGTATCGCTACCGCGAGAAGGCATTTGTGCCACTGCCGCGGAGGTGCTATTACTGTCACCGCTTCGGCCATACGAATCGATCTTGTCAACGTGCAAAGTCTGGGTCATCCGAAGCCGGTGTAAATTGTTCCAAGGCCGCACATGATAAGTCTAAATCGTGTGTGGCCAAGTGTGTCAATTGTGGAGAGCAGCATCCCGCTTCTTCGAAGCATTTTGGTGCGTACCTCCTTCAGAGGGAAATCCTGGCCGTTCAGGCTCAGGATCGTCTCTCATTTTGCGAGGCTAAGGACTTGATCCTGGCGCGCCCGGCGCTACCCGGGACGTCCTATGCCTCAATGTTGATAAAGACACCATCTGCTCCTAGCCCCTCCAGGCCTACGAGTACGGTCGTTTCCGCACCCATTCGGAACCCTTCTGCGGGTTCTACCCACCCCGGGCGCTTCCCTGGTAAATCTGGCGGCACAAAAGGTTCACACCCAGCCCCGGCTAAATCCAAAGCTCCCCTCCCTCCCCCCAGTGTGACCGTTTCGAGTAAGGCGAAACGGCCGCGCGCCTCCACCGCAACGTTAGACTCACAGGAGGCAACACCCCTGAAGAGGATCGTGAGGCCATCTTTCGGGGTTCCTAAAACTGCTCTTCGAAAGGAGGACAGCATTAACGGAGCTTCGGCTCCTTCACCCACACCCAGTGGTAGGCTGGGTGGCTTGGAGACGTTGGATCCTCGAAAAGAGCTCCCGCCTCCGAAGCCGCCCCGCTCGCCTATGGATTCGAGGCGGATGAAGGAAAAGACTCGCCTGGCGAGCCCAACCTTGCCCTATAAGTCCTCGAAGCGTTCGGCCATTCGCGTGAGGGTCTTCTCTTCGAAGAGGGACCCCGCATCTCCTTCCGAGCTAGGCCTGGAGGGCATATTCAATCAATGGAATTGCCGCGGACTCGGGGCCAACTGGGAGGAGCTGCGGAGACTCGACTCGTGTCCTCCCGTTCACGGTTAGCTAGTGATGGGACGAATACTCAGTATTGGTATTGAATATCGGTAGTATCAGCTGTTTTTAGCGGTTTCGGGATTTTTATGTCTCATTTCCTTTATCAAAATCCGATACTTGCCCATTAATTCCCAAGACACTGTATGCAATCATTTTACAACAGATATTCATTCTATTTAATGATTATATTCTTGTGTCCCGTACGTGAAAAAATCACATAATATGCACCTAATTTATTTACACAAAATTTAACATTTTATAACCCTTTCAAACCCTTAGTTTTTCAGGGAACCAAAAGGAACAATCACAGGCCAAACTACTAGTTTACCCGTACGTGAAAAATTCACGTAATTGCACTCAATTAAATGACTGCAGTTAGTTTGGTATAAATAATATAATTTTATTTAAATGTTTAACTCAATATTCGTAAATTTCGATAATTTTATCCCGTTCAAAAATATTTTGATAATACTGTACACGTGCCGTCATAAATGAGGGAAAATTTTACATTATTTTCATTTCCATTATTATTGAGTAAATCTTGAACAACAAAAGATTCGAATTTCTAAAGAGTCACCTCCGTCACAATGAATATTATTATTACACAAAAAATACATGCAATTAGCTTGAAATCAAAGCCGTTCCATATAGTCATATTGTATGTATGCTACTAATCCAATTAATTTCTATTTTTGTTCCATTGTTTTTTCCGACAAATTTTATTTCGTTTAAATCAGCTGAAAGTTAATTAAGCTTTAAATAGACTCTTCAATCTTTATGTACAACTTTTATCTAAAATGTTATTTGTTTTATATTCCTTCGATATTCATATTCAATTTTCACCCATTGCAGAATGAATATGAACAGTTACATGAAATAAACGGTAGTGTTAGAGAGTAACCATATCGAACATGTTCAAACAGCGTTCATTCAAACGAACACACGAAACATATGACTCAAGATTTGTTATTGTATTACGATTCTTTCAATCTATTATAATCAAATGCGTAGAAATTTCTTATGAATGAAAAATTATTTAGAATATTTGGTTTGAAGTACGACTAATATTCAAGTTTACACCTTTATTGTCTGTTGTTTTTATTTGATTGCTAAAGGAATTAATTAGTTGTAGAAGGGGATGCCTAAGTATTCTATTTTGTAATAGTTTGGAGAATTAAACAAAGCCCCTTTGTTCAGTAGTATTATTCTTCAAACAAATGAATAGAAACCTGCCCACCTTCCTGGGTTATAAGGGTTTTGCGACCCCACCACCAAGGAATGGGCGCCGGGCAAGAGGATGCGCGATTAACATCCGCCATGATGTCTCCGTTCTTCTCTTCGCTTTAGATAGCTCCTTTCAGGCAATAGCTGTGCAGCTTCACCTGGATAGGAGGTATACTGTTATTTCCGCTATCATTCCACCCTCAGCCGACTTCGATGTGGGAAACTTCCGCTGCGTCGTGGCACGGTTGCCAAGGCCCCCTCTCTTGCTCGCAGATCATAACGGTAGACACCCCCTCTGGGGAGACTACTCTATTAATCCCCGGGGTCAAGTCCTTGCCGACCTGATCGACGAGTTGGAGATGGGTGTCCTAAATGTGGATGAGTTTACGCATCAGTGCCCGAGAACTGCTTCATTTTCCTGCCTTGATCTATGTTTGTGCTCTCCGGATGCACAGCCTGATTTGGGGTGGGGGGTGGTCGATGACCTCCGTGATAGTGATCATTTTCCTATTCAAATATCATTTTCTCGGCCGCTGGCGCCCGAGAGCCCTCCCCGGTGGTGCTTGCCGCGGGCGCGGTGGTCCGAATTTCAGGAAATGACTGAATTTTCTGTTTCTGTCGAGAAGTTTAGGTCGGTAGATGAGGCCGTTGAGCTCTTCTCCGGCATCCTCATCGCCGTGGGCCTTACTACTATTCCTAGAACGTCTGGCCGTTTTACACGCTGACGCTCCCGTGGTGGTCAGGCGAGTGTGAAACGGCCGTCAAACAGAAGCGTTGTGCCTACATGCGCTATAAGCGCCGCCAGGACGATTTCACCATCGGTGAATTTCGTCGGGCTAGGTGCTGTATATTTCGAAGCACGCCCGCCTCTCTTCATGGCGGGCATACGTGTCTTCACTTAACGGTAAAACCCCTCTAGCAGAGGTATGGAAGCGAGTCAAAAGGATTCGGGGCAAGTTCATGCAGCCTCCCTCCCCCCCCGCACCCTGTTCTCCAGTAGAATGGGACCGCAATCTCAGACCCCGCGTCCGTGGCAGAATACTTCACGATCGCTTTCTCCGCATTCTCTAGCCGGGATGCTACTCCGCCACCATTCACTGCCCGACTGGACTTTAACTCCAGAGGCGGAGAACCCTTCAACCCTTGCTTCGTGCGTGAACACGGCCCCTGGTTCGGACGATGTCCTGTACGCCATGCTTCGACACCTGGGTGAGCGAGTGATTGCCTTTCTGTTAGATTTGTTCAACAGGATCTGGGTGGAGGGTCTCCTCCCAGATTCCTGGGTATCGCTATTGTGCTCGCTTTTCGCGAAGCGGAGATAAATCACTCTACCCCGGCCGATTTCCGCCCAATCTCTCTAACTTCCTGCGTGTGCAAGTTGATGGAGAAATTGGTAAATGTTAGCTGGTGGCCATCTGTCTTCTGCACAATGCGGCTTCCGCAAGTTCCACTCCACGTCAGATGCCCTGCTCCGACTGAAAAATGCCGTCTGCGAGGCCTTCCTTCGTAGACAGCACTACGCCACGGTGTTTTGAAGGCCTATGATACCGCATGGCGATATGGTATCATGGAGACAGATGGGGGCGAGGGGAAGCGCTCTTCAGCCCAATAGATGAGGAAGGAAGTGTTCTCAGTGTCACACATTGCCCTGAGTGAGCATCAACGGAAGATGTTCTCGCTACGATCTACGTGGACGAACCTTCGATCTCTTTTGGTGCGGTGCAGACTCCAACTCTGGAGCGTCAACTCCAACAGGCATTGAACCGCGTCTCTCGCTATGCCGAAACGCACAGGCTTCGTTTTTCTTTGGCTAAGACAAAGGTGGTGCACCTCTACCGCCATCCACGGCTCCACCCTGACCAGACTTGCTTATCCATGTGGTGCGCCTGTAAGTGGTGGATTCTCTTGGATTTGACCGACGCCTCGCGTGGGAGGCTCATATTAGCAGCCTTAGGGTCTCTTGTACCAGCGCTATGGATATTTTTCGTTCCGTGATGTTCAGCGCTTGGAACGCTGATAGGGCTACTGCCTTACTTTTTTATCGAACCTTTGTTCATTCCAACCTCGAGTACGGATGCGAGATTTATGCATCCGGAACCGAGCGTGTATTTCGGAAGGTGGACTCGATCCACCACACTGGCCTTTCCCTTGCGACCGGTGCTTTCCGCACTTCTCCCATAGAGATCCTACTTATCGATGCTGGAGAGATGCTACTCGTTCTGCGCCGCGCACAGTGCATTATTCGCCTGTACGTGCGAGCCCAGCGCCTTCCTAGGTCGCCAACAGCTCTCACTGCATTTTCAACTGATCTCGACGGTACCTCTGCCGCCGAGAGGCGCCATTTATACCCTAAGCCCATTGGGTTTAGCGCTAGGAAACTCCTTCGATAGCTAGGTATAGCTTTCGGGCTGGAGGCGTCCCTGGTTCTGCCCAGTCTGCCACCCTGGAGGATACCACCTTTAACTATTTGTCGCCACGCCTCTTCTCCAAAAACCTTTACAGCGCCGGGAGTATTGCGTTCGACCTTTTTGGAGCACACTTCGTGTCACGCTGAAACCGTGCCAGTGTATACTGCTGGCTCCAACTCCCAAGAGGGGGTCGGCTTCCACACCGTATCCCCTCTGTTTGAAGTCAGTGGGGCTCTGCCAGGCGCTGCGTCTGTCTTCACGGCCGAGCTGGTGGCAATGCACCGCTCGGTTCAGGAGATAACGTGACGTGCCCTGTTCTGAGTCCGCATTGTGATTTATTGCGACTCACAAAGCGCCCTGAGTGATCTCGGGGCATTGGAATCTCCGCATGCCCTGGTTCGCGATATCCGTGATGTCACTGTTTTGGCGAGCCAGGTGGATGTCGAGATTATCTCATGCTGGGTTCCTGGTCATGCAGGAATTGCGGGGAATGAGCGCGCCGATAAGGGCGGCAAAGAGTCCACGAGGACTGGGCTCCAGACCAGCGTTTCGCTCTTCCTCACACCGATTACATGCCAGGAATACGGGTTGCTTGGCAAAGAAGATGGGAGAGGGTCGAGGGGAACCTAAAGTTGCGTGCCATTGCGGCGCGACGCTTCCCATGGACTTTCCCCCTCAATTCCGTGACCGCTTCAGGTTACTTTCTGTCGTCTCCGAATTCCACACACTCGTGGGAGTCATCGCCATTTGATTGGGCGCTCGCCTGCGCCTTATTGTGACGATTGCGTTGTCTCCCAGACTGTTCGGCACATTCTCGTTGAATTTTCCTGTCTGGGTGATCTTCACGCACGCTACCTGTCCCGGAACCGTGATGAGCGGGGTTGCTATCGCTTGTCCCTTTTACTCGGGACATTTCGTGCACACTGATTTGTGGACTTTGTGACTTTTTGGAGGAGGCCAGCCTGCTCCACTTTATTTAGCTGAATCTTTTCGTTGTTTTTTTTTTGTTCTTTGCACGTTCCTGCGCGTTGTTGTTTTTGTAGTTATTGTTTTTTTGTTTTGTTTTTGCATATTGTTATTTTAATGTAGCCTTTTACTAAGCTCTCGTGAGTAGGCAGTCGCCAGATGAGCTCCTAATTTTTTTTTTAAAATCCCCCATCAAAATTGATTTAGGGGGTAGCGAAAATTATTACCCCCCCCCCCCACCCCCTCAGCAACAGTCAGCGCATTTAAATGTATCATTGGGGAAGGATACCCTCCTCCCTCCCCCGTGAATCCCTCCTTTCACCTCCCGCAAGGTGGTTTACCCTATAGACTTATAAGCGGGAACTAGAAGAATGGCTCTTTTTTCGCCGACCTGCTTTCGTCCATTCAAACCCGGGGGGGGAGGTAGGGTGGTGGTTACCCCTCGCTCTTGACTCTTTTGGGGGATGGGGGTGATTACCCTGAGTAGCGTGTTACACTTGGGGAAGCTGTTGGCGCGCTTTCCTCTCGCCCCCCTCAGCACTACTTTACCTTTTTATTATTATTATTTGTTATTTTCAGTATGATTATTACTAAAATTATTCTATTATTATTCTTAGTTATAATTAGAATTCTTATTATTATTATCATTCTTATTATTTATTAGTATTAATTGGGAGTAGTAATTTTAAATATTTGGCATTATTTTTATATTATTTATAATTATGTATTATTACTATTTATTATGATATTTATTTGCGTTATAATTTATTATTATTTGATATGATTTATTATTATTAGTATTCATTATTATTATCTATTATAACCATTGTGTATTATTATTATATAGTAATATTATTTATTATTATTATTATTACCCTCAACCTTTTCTCTACCCCCACTTTGTCCCAAGAGTTTCCAAGAACAAACAATAATAAATTACTAGGAATAACAATAACAACAAAGACTCCTAGAAAAAAGTGATAAAGACCCCGAAAATTACGTACGACGGAGTTCTGGAACAACGAAACAGCTTGAGAAAATAAGACGGACTTCGAGAGCACTTGTACCAGGGAGAACTGGTCCCACCTGGACAGAGTTCGTTCTGGTAGCCATGGTGCTTGGGTGGACTCCCCGCCATCCTGGGATCACCTTGCACCAGAGTATGATAATAATAGGGGATACCCTCACGGAAGCGCCCCCCGTCCCGTTTTATGGTGAGTGTGGACTGGAAACCCCCTTCGGCGGGTTGACTGGACGTCAGATTGATGTGTTGTGTGCGTGGCGAAAATGAGGCGAAAGCGATATCGGTGTTCGATGGCGTATGCGGATAGAAGTGCCTCGGCACCTTAATTGGCGGCAGCTCCCTACGAGCACCGATATATCCACTAAGTTGAACAATGGCCTAAATTGAACAAAAAAGTAGCGCACACTAACGAAGTCACAAGGGGGTAAAAAAAAGGGGTGGGATAAGAAGATATGGAGAATTATTTGCTGCTGTTTTCTTCCTAATAAGCCTTAAATTATAGAGGTAGGAGGGCGCTTTTTCTCTCCAGAGGCAGCAAATTTCAACCTTTCACGGGAAGTGTCCTTGAAAGACAGGTCTTATACCTGGGGGAGGGGGGGGGGGTCAGGTTCCTTTGAATTTCTCTCATTCACAGAACCAGAATTGTCTATTTTCTCTTCATTGTCTACTAGTGAGTGACATGATTCGCCAGGGTACAGTACCCGGTCCTTTTGTCCGTGGTTTTCCCCACTGTTTGATCCTTTGTGTTAGGAGGTTCAAATCCTCGGACATTTTAATCGATTCTCGTTGCCCTTGAATGAGATGCTCGAGAGATTATCTTCGGAAGCCTTGAATAGTTCTCTTGTATCCCTTCTGTTTATTCGCCTGTTTTGTTCCGTACCCTCATTTATTGTTCCCTAGCCTGTTCTGTTTCGTCCCCTCCTTTATTGTCTCCTAGCCTGTTCTGTTTCGTCCCCTCATTTATTGTTTCTTCACCTGTTCTGTTCCATCCCCTCCTTTATTGTCTCCTAGCCTGTTCTGTTCCGTCCCCTCCTTTATTGTTTCTTCACCTGTTCTGTTCCATCCCCTCCTTTATTGTCTCCTAGCCAGTTTTCCCCATTTGAATTATTGCTGGTTTGATTCTCAACATTTTCAACTACGGTTGAAACTTCAATCTCTTCCATCCCTTTGGTTACGACTTAGCCTATAGTAAACACCCTTTCTTATTTGATCGAAGTGATGCCATTTGTGATGGATACCCATGGTTCAATCACTTTATAAACGGTGTGTTCCCACTGGGGGATAAAAAAAGACAACGAAATTGCAGAAGTGGCAAATCTCCAACTAAATTATTTATCTATCCGTCTCGTGCACAGAAGCAATTATAAATAGATGACTCGTTTGCCCCTTTAAACTGTAGTTCCTGTCTTACTGACCTTGGAAGTTGAACGACATTCAATATATAACAACAAAACAGAAAGCGAAATGTGATAACAAGGAATTCCGAGAAAAACTTTTAAAAATAGGTCTTGAGAGAGAGCTGACAAATAAAACAGTCTAGATTATTTAAACTACATGGAATCCTATAATTAATATAAAACTGAGCTATATAATTAAAGTTGTATTAAATTTCAACTGGCATCTGTTTCGGGAGATTGCTGCCTTGGCAATTGATTCCCGCGTCCTTTCCCGATTGGGAGGTGAAGCGTTTTATCTTTGAGAAAAAAAACAACTTTTCCTCGACTCTTGGAACACCCTGTGGCCCGGCGTGAGAAACCTGACACAAGTCCCCTAATATAATAAATAGACATGTCCCTTTTTATAGTATAAAAGGACCCTTAAAGCCTTCTTTTAAAGATCTGCCAAGCGTTAAATTCGTTCCTATAATGAGCTCGGTAGTAATTTTCTATAAAGATCTCGAGAAAATAGTCATTTTCTTTCATTCCCTTCCATTAAGAGCAAAGGCCGCTTAAATATAAAGCCGCCTAGAAATTAATGGAAATGAAATTGGAGGAATTGTAAAGTGATGAAACGATATTCTTAGTTTTTGTTTACATTCTTGTTTAAAAACGGAGGAAGCTGAATGAAAAGGAAATGTGGATACGGAGGTCTAATTTGAATGAGGTCCTAGATTGACCTCCCTATCTAGTAATGCTTATCTAACTCCCCAGTATCACAAATATAAGGGACACCGTTGCTTTAAGGGGCCCCGGCTGGCTTAGAGAATTTGCCCTCGGAGAGTAGTCGCTTCTTGGTTGCACGGCGAAGGACTTTGGGATGCACACCCATTTGTTTCCCCCTTCTCTTAAATTGGAGAGAGTTAATTGGTCTATTACCCAATTTGACCAAAACTGGTATGCAAGTAGTGGGCGCACGCCGTGTTGGTCTTTGACGAATAGGTGTGGGGAGGGAGGCCCTTCCATAAGCATAGATGAAACCCATTTTAATGTCCCATTAATGCTCATTGGGTTAGGGGGGAAGGTTCTAAATACACGGATCACGCCCGGTTTCGATCCGCGAAAACCCTTGAGAGACCCGGGAGATGCTCCTAGTACCTGGCACACTTGCGTCCTACCCGGGATTAGCGCAAAAAAAATCTGCTTATGTCGATTTTTTTTCAAAAACCCTCCGGAATCCGTCGGTAACCGGTAGACACCCGGCGTGTTACTCGGCAGTACCCGACCGGTTCGAGTGCTACGTATTCACTCGTGTAAACCCGTCGGCTGCCACGAGTGACTCGCCGAGTATTAAGGGTCACACGCCGGGTACTACGGGCCAAATTCGACCCTTTTCGGCCGAACCACGCCGGATTACCCGGCGGGTAATCCATATATCACGGATAACTCGCCAGCCTGCCTACCCATGATGTAATTTGACGTCATGAACCCTGGACAACCCGTCCCCCGACCCGGCGTGGACCCCTCGGGTGATCCGTGTATGAGGAAACCATCTTTTTTTAGAATGCCTTCTAAGATCTACTTTCCCCCATAATTAGAGGCTCTCCTAAACTAATAGAAGACAGCCATGATGCTATGTGGTCAGTTAAATTTTATGGGCCTATTATGGGCTGGATACTTCACCTGATGGCGCCTAAGCCACTTTAGGGAAATCACTGACAAATTCTTATAATCACTTTTTTTTTCTTCTTTTTTTACAAATGATATATTACAATAAGTTACGGTGACCATTTTGATTAGGAAGTGGGGGCGGTATTTATATAGCCTTGTAGGCTTATTTTCCTACAAGGGACGCGTAAATTTAACTTTGCAGCATTTAAAATGTATCCATCCAGCAAATCTTGAAGATAATTGATCACATTTTCAGGTGCTTAATAATCTGTGAAGTCGAAACCTTAATTCCTTATTTCCAAAATGTCTGTATTGCTCTCAGAATATTTTGCACTCTTCCAGTTACTGTTGCTGGAGCAGAACGGTCCTTCAGTGCTTTGGGAAGAGTAAAAAACGTCCTAAGGTGAACTATGTGTTATAAGAGGCTAAGCAGTTTAGGTGTCTTGCCAATGGAAGCTTATTTGGCGAGGAATCTTAATTTGCCAGCCGTAAGGCTCGAAGAATGCGATTTGAATAAAATGTAAACAGATCCATGTTTTGCTTAACAATGTATACGAGCCTTTGTTATTTTGGATTGGATATATACATAATACAATTTTTACTGTTTTTTTTCAGCATTAAAAGTGAACTATATGAGGATAAATGCTATTAAAGTGTTTTGACAAGACTAGAAAATGTATGCAAAACAGTGTTATTTTTAAATTCGCAACTTTGGGGCATAGAAAATGCCAAGCTTCGGGGTCCCGGGTTCGCTGGCTACGCCCCCGGCTAATCGTATGAGCTAATGAAATTACTCATACGGATTGGAGAGAAATTGAAAAGGTTGCACTAAAAATATAAAAAATCAAAGCATAGATAAAAACTTGCGGATGCCAAGGTTACACCAAATTTGGCGAGACCCTCCAGTGACGAGTTCGCTCCCAGAAAATTAGCAATTAAAAGTGCAAACTCGCTAGTCAAGGGATCCAGGTCCATAGGTTGTGGTTACCACGAATGAAACCATATAGCTTTATAATTTTCTGTTATTGACTGTGGTTCGACGGGGTGGGTTTGTGTACCGCTAAATACAATGGATAGGCACGAACCAAAGCGGTTTCTTGACGCTCGTGTAGTTTTAGCTTGTCAGTCGGCGCCGCGATCCGTTCATGTTCTTGGAGTCAGTCTCTTTCTTCGGAAGGTCATGCGAGGTGACGATTGAGCTCGAGAAGAGGAGAGGAGCCGAGGAGAGGAAGCGGTGTGAGGGTCTCCAGCAAGACTTGGCCGTCACCAAGGAACAGCGAGAAGCGGCCAATCGAGAGATCAGGTAAGTGACGGACGGTTTGGTAGAGAGGGCGAGATGAAACAGGCATTTCAAACAGCCATTACTATTTATATTTGAATTTAAATGCTTGTTTTGGGAAACTTCGCAACACCCAACTGTCGGACTGTGTCTGACGGAAAAGTCGGGTCAAGCTGGTAGTGCAGTTACTTTCCAATCTCACTTTTATCATCCTAAATTCGTCGATTCTCCCTCCCTTTCCTATCTTTAGACCCCCCTCTTGGTTGTAATATTTTTTTATTTGCAGTAAAACAAGCTCCCCCCTCCTCCTTTGGGGCCAAGGGTAGTGAGAATATCTCACCCCTGGGGGATCGTTTTTGGCTTTTCCCTTTGTGTTCTCTTCTAGCTTCTGCCCTTTGCCCTCTCTAGTTGGCGAGTGAAAAATACACCTTCGATGAGTCTTGTCACCTCGATTTAACGCGTTCGGAGAGCGCAGAGACGCTCTGACGAGGGCGCCCATTCGCGTTGGATTCGCGCCAAAGAAACCCAAGTTTATTCAACGAACTGAGAGGGAAAGTTGAAAGAGAAAATGGAGTGTACAGGATTTTTTTTACTCTCGTTTACGAACTGCTTCTCCATGAATTCTTGCACGGGCACTTTCTGCAGCTCCCTTACACGATTTTCCGAAATATCTTGACTACAAAGGACCGGGGACCCGGTGGGGGGGATTCTGTAGGTAGAGAGGAAAAGAAAGAAAAGGAGAAATTTATATATTCGAAATATTAGGAAAAAAGGTTAAACGTTGAATAAGATGATATATGAGAGAAAAGGAAAATAAAAGATAAACTAAAGACGTTCAACAGAAGAGAGAGGAAATCATTTTGAAAGTAAATTAATCTTTTCGTAGCGTTCAAAGTTCAATTTAAAACTCGTTTCGGTTCTTGTGTAAACTTGGGTTAATTTTATTACCTATGGTTGGAACTTGATAATTAAAACTTCGGGATTAAATACAAATCGTGGATAATTGAAAGGTTAACAAGATCAACTGACCTATGTCGCATGCTCCCAATTATCCTGACTTATGACATTACGACATTCAAAACTTTTAATAATTCCGGGACTAACCTTGGGAGGACATTTGCAATTATATCATTCTAAAGAGAATGTAAAAGAACAGAAGGGTTTCAAATTACGTTAGAATCGTGCCAATAGTTACGCTGTTATTGCCAAAGAACTCATCGGAAAGTAAAACGGTTTCCAGCCGACCGACCAACCTACGGACCGGCATAGTCAGTTATAGAGTCTTGTCCACGCGACTAAAGATTAAAACGAGACAAAGCGGTGGTCAGCCTCCAACCCGACCGGGGAGGCCAGGAGGGGTTCTGTAGCGGTGATTCTCGAGAGTGGAGAATTCCAACCCAAAATGCAAACCCTCAGTGAAGGGAATTTCCATCATGGGCGAACGCAAAGACATCAACTAAAAAAAGGTCCATAATAGATTGTGATTGTATGACAGATAGAACCGAAAGATGAGAGAGGACTGTTGTGGTAAGTCAATTGTGTCTATTTGACCTGATGCGGGACGCAAAAGTTACCAGTTACAGGGTGATTTGAGGGGGTCGGATGCACTCTCATCTCCTTTTCAGGGTTGAATAAATTAACGTTTACCGCTTTTTATAAGAATGAAAAGAAATGTGAATGTTTGAGTGTTATGAAATAGTCAGAGCGAGAAAACAAACTCAATTAGAGATTAAATGGTCACCGCAGTGTGAAATGATCGCAGATTAAATCATCCCAGCTGTCCAATTAGAGATTTAGTGGACTAATGAGTAGCCACAATAATTACGGATTAACAATCCTGAACTGCAAGATCCGGATGAGAAAATGAATATTAGCCCTCCCCCCCTCCATTAACCAGTACGGTGGTGTTTAGAGTTCTGGTCGCGATTTAACACTGCTGTAGTGCACGAGAAAGTTGGGTGCCTGAATCTAAAATAAACAAGGTCGACAGACATAAGTCGCGTGCTCTAAATTATTCTGACTTATGACCTTAAAACTTTCAATAATTTCCTGACTAACCTTGAGAGAACCTTGACAATTATATCATTTGAAGAAGAATGTAAAACAACATAAAGGTTTCAAATTTCGTTGGAATGGGCCGAATAGTCACGATTATTGCCTAAAAACCTCATTGAAAAGTAAAATGGTTACCTTCAGACTGACGGACCGTCATAGTAATTTCGCGTGGAGGTGACTAAAAAAAAACATGTTGGACAAGTTTTCTGCCAATGGCTTTGAGAATGTTGGGGAAGTCCTGCCTCTATAATTGCTGCTGCTCTTGAGAGCGGGTGTTTTATACCTTGGGTGCTCGCGAGAGAAGAGTTCGCGCCACAAGTGCTGTAGTAGAGTACTTATGTGGTCCTCTCTATCGAGATGTGGCGTAGATAGAAAGAAGTTGGTTGTAAATATTAGGGAAAAGAAGGAGGAGATTTTGGGGCAAACAACTTTTCTCATTGTGGGATAAATAAGTCCATCTCTGGACGTTCTTGACCTAGACGAATTAGACCTGATTTCGCTCGCTCCTCTCCGGGGTGGATCGGAAATGCTGCTCGCTCCCTCCTTATGGTTTTGGATAACATCTCGAAGCGCCCAGTCCTCAGGGCCCTGTGGAGTGTCCTAATAACTACCCAACTGACCTCCCTCCAGGTTTCTTAGCAAAATTTCACAATGAGCTGACTGATAGCGTTCAAACTGCCATTGTATAGGCCGAGGACACCTCTGAGAGAAGTTCCAAATGATTTGAATGGAGTTTGGACAGTCGATCAGTTCACTCGTGGTCCCCCTAGGGACTACCCCAGGCAAACTTATAATCCACTCATACTTCGGTACACTTCCGGAGAACTGGGAAGATTTGATGTAATCGAATGAAACGTTTGGAAAGAACATCCTGAACTCTATTTGGCGAAAAAAAGGTTCAGCCTCTGAACCATATAACACCTTTTGTGAACTTTGCAGGTTGGAAAAAGCATCATTATTTAGGGCTTGGGGCCCTGAATTCTTATCCAAAGTATTGGTTAAATGTGTATCATTGAGGCAAATATATTCGCGTCGAATACAGATACTGAAGAATTTTTTCTTGTGGTTGTCTAATTTCATTGGCGATGAATGTTCCAATGATCTTCAGAAAACGAGAAATTGGATCATTACGAGGAGGATATTTTAGAATGGCCCAGTCAATCCAAAGCCTAAACCCGTGGAAATTTGGGAGTGGGAGTTTAAAATTAATCTTGAACAAACAGGATCCTGGATCTTAGATTTAAAATGGCTTTAATTAAAGAAATGAAATATATATCTCATCATGGGTGCTTCAGAATTTAAATAATTATTCTCTTGAATGTCAAAGTTGTTTTATTAAACAAAGATGCTTATCGTATTACTATTGAACAGTTTAGTCTGAGAAACGAGGAGACTTGACGACACAGGTTCGAATCATACCTCTCCCCCATTTTCATTGATGGATATCGTTTTATTTAAACTATTTACACTGCATGGTTGCAGTGTACACCGACACCGCCCCTTCCTATGCAACCATTGCAACCGTGGTCGTGAGTCCCTTGAAGATGACCCCCGTCAGACGTGACCAACGAGGACAATGTGGCCCGTGTGTAGAGGATGATCCTCGAAAATAGACGGGTGAAGTTCGAAGAAATCGAGCGAGAACTTGGAATATCACATGGAAGTGTTATCAACATCATCCACGACAATTTGGACATGACCAAGGTCTCTGCTCGTTGTGTCCCTAGAAACCTCACGCCCCATGATCGACTTCAACGTCGTCAAAGTCCACAAGGCCACAGAGTTGCACAAGCTGCCCTGCGCGAGTGCAGATTCGAGGAGCTCAATCATCCCCCCTACAGTCCAGATCTGGCCCCTAGCGACTACTTTTTATTCCGCTAGCTCAAGGCTGCACTGCGTGGACGGCGGTTTGGGGACGATGAAGATGTCCAGCTCGCCATGACAAGTGGTGCAAGTGCATTGAAGTCGAGGGTAGTTATATTGAAAAATAATAAAACACTTTTCCTCATATCTCGTTTCTTTATATCTGAATTTCAAAACTTATTGACCGCCCCTCGTATATATATACTACTTTTTAAGGCTATTCTGCTTTTTTTATATACTTTGCAATTTTCTTGTCCTTATTATAATTTCAACCCATTAACTTTTTTAGTCTGCAAAGTCTATATTTTATTGAATTCAACCCATTAACTTTTATTTTTTAAGGTCTCTCTTTTTTTATTGAATTAGTCCCAAGTTTCTAGTGATTGCGAAATTCGGGTCAATCAAATTTAATTAGAATATTTTATAGAGATGTGCAACTAAATGGCAAAATTCTGTTCTATGAGGCGGAAATTGGAACCCATTACTTGCTTAGCAAAACAAAACTTTTTTTTCTGTAGTAAAATCAACCTTTATTTAAACTAAACCAATCAATAAAGATGTTGACGAATCACGCAAGAAAACTTGAATTAATACCAGACTTTTGATATTTGCTTGAATTGGTCCTCCGTTGATGGATGCGCCCTCTTGGCTTCAAATTTGGTTTATTCCTTTCAACCCTTATCTATTTTACTCTCTCTCTCACACACACACACACACACACTCACACACACACTCTCTCTCACACACACACACACACTCTCTCTCTCTTTTTCTCTGGAGCTAGAGGGAGAGGGGTGATGCCCCCTTGTCGCGGGAAGAGAGCTTGTGTGTACCTTTGACTTTTCGAGCTATGTCAGTGGGGGTAACACTCTTCTGAGTACCCCTGGTAGGGCTTCCCTTGTCGATTTGGTCGGAAACGAGGTTCAAGACTAAGTTCGTCCTTCCTTCCTTTTTTCTATTCTATCCTCCTTTTTCACTTTTATCCTATCTCTTCCACTTATACAAAAAATAAAAAAACAACAAAAAAAACTACCCCTATCGTGTCACTCTTACCCTTTTTTTCCTCTCTCTACATATAAGGACGTGGCAGCTACCTCATGTGTCAGAAGAGAGGCTTTGGAACCTCTATAAACAACGCCAATCGACGCTCACTGATTGCGAGAGACTAGGACTAGAGGTCTCCTAGCCGTTGGGGCACGATGAATGGGATGAGGGTAGTGCCCCGTTAACCCCTTCCCTGACGCGTAATTATTGATCATTCCCAGTGACCGTTGACGGGTGCCTCCGGTAGCATCGGTTCGAGGTGACGGCCCTTTGTTCCCAGGTTGGTTGCCAGGCCAATAAAAAGCCTTGGGTCGAGTCTCCTGGTGTGGCGGGATATCCATTGAACGCTACTCCGAGATCCTGGCCGTCGTGAAGGGAACTAGTAGGAGTTTAGTACGGGGCGTGCTTCGTTTTTCACCTGGTAAGAAATCGATGGCCCCTTCGGGGACCGTCAGTGCTGCTTGGTTGGGAGCCATGGCACGCCGAGGTTTGACGACTTGGTCGGAAGAACAGCAGCACATGGAGCGTGCCCTTTGAAAGATCCGAAACCTCTCCGATGGATAGGCGGGAGCGATTCACGCGGGGCCAACTCCCCCCCCCTTTATTTACCGATTGGTCGCAAAGCTTCTACTGTCATAAAGTGTTCAAAATGACCGGCAAGAAAGGACCAGGAGCACTCAAATACAGGCGCGCAATATGCCAGATAGATAAGTGGTGCGTTGACTTTCCGGAGGGGTGTTATTCAAAATGCCACCCGGCCAGTTCCTGCATCGACTGCATTCTAAAGGGCCAAATTAAAGAGTTAAAAGAAACATGCAGGGCTTCCAAGGAAAGGTCTAGGAAGTTGGAGGAGAAAATAAACAGCCTGGAATTAGAACACGCCGGAGTGATTCGCAGGCTAGAGGTCAGGATAGCAGAGCTAACGGTAAGCCCTGTAGTAAACACTGCATCTGCAGTATTACCTTTAGAGCTAGGTCCTCATGCTACAACGAATGAACCAGCGAAGAAAAAGAAGGAGGAAGAAGAGAAAGTTGAAACAGAAGATAAAGTATTAGCCGAAAATCCGTTTTACTGCGTACAGCTGAAGAACTTTGGATACAGCACTTTTTACTTGTTTTAGTGTCTGATTGACTTTTGAGTGCTGCTACAGAAACGAGCCTATTCTGGAAGTTTTAAGGTGAACCCAGATTCATCCTTCAAAAGAGAGCCATTTTTCACGTTGAAGATTCATAATTCAATGAGGGCTTAAGCACCTCACTGCTCCCGTCCATCGCTCTGCGTGTGAACCCGCTCGGATGTCTGCCATTCATTGATTTCGTCTTAACTATGCCAGCCACTTGGTTTGGCATAATTAAGGGCTTATGTGAACACTGGTTTGAGGCCTAGCCCACAGCAGAAGCATAAGTCAGAAATCGTCTCGATACTGGGGCATAACTGCGAGTCCCGGACGGAGGAGAAATCCTCATCGCCCGGGGGACCCGGCCAGAATCATAGAGGGAGTTTCACCCGTCTCTATGTAGTTGGATGCAGTTATGGCGTATGTACCCGTGAGGGGGTGGCAAAAACTTAGCGGTCGTTGATTCGGCCGCTATGCATTAATTCCACCAAGCTCAACCCTCTGAGGTCCCCACCCGAGACCCACCCCATCACCCTATCATCCCTCATACTGGCAGCATACGAGCGGGAGAGCAACAGGAGAAATGGACGGGGCGTTCCTCTCAAGTTACTTGAAACCCATTACCAGCCCCACTCACACCATCCCATACCTCCTTTACCACACCCTAACTTTTTTCACACATAAAAACAAAATTAATTACACTTTGTTACAGGGAAAGAAGGAATAAGAAGAACATCAAGACCATGGAGGCCCTCACTAAGAGGGTCCCCTTAAGGACCATAGCCGGAAGACAAACACTAACGAAGAAGAACCTATGCGAAACCCTCTACATCGAACTCAAGGTGGCACTGGTGAAACTCATTGAAGTTTCGTCAGGCTTCATCGCCATGTGTGCCGAGACCAAAGATGTGGATCAGCTCCTTTCAGAAGAGGGAGCGAGGGTATTAAAGGAGACTGGTCTGGAAGCCAAAACCCACCCACAAGTGGCAGCAAAAAGGAGCGTCATCTGCCGCAAAGTGGAGAGTTGGGTAGGCGAGCACAATACGGAAGAGCTCAAAGAGGAGATTACGAAAAGCAACCGATGGGCACAAGTTCGCGAAATAATTAAATTCCGCGAACATACCCACGTATTTAAAATAACGTTTGCGACCACGGACATGGCAAGGAAGGCCACCCAAAACGGTATTCTCGTGTTTAACATGAGAATACCGGGCGAAAACATACAGCAAGAGAAATTCAGTAGCATACAGATGTGCTTTGTGTGCTACAAACTCGAAGCCCATACGTCTACCACCTGCCCGGACAAGAATAAGCTGTGGTGCAGTGAGTGCACCACAGAAGGGCACCGATTCGACAAGTGCGAAAGTAACTCGAAGAAGTGCCTAAACTGCAAAGGGGAACACCGGGCGATGGCTCTTAATTGCCCCAAGCGCAGAGAAATTATTAGAAGAAAAGAAGAAGAAAGAAAAGCAAAGGAGACGACGTACGCGAGCGCCGCTAAAAAGAGTACAGTGACGAACACTGCACCAGGACCTGCACCTTTCAGCGTATCAGGAGATCTGAGCGCTAAAATATTGATCTGCGTAACCCATGCAAATGTGGCAAATGCAGTGAAGCCTGGTTGTTATAACCAGGTGCTCAATGCGCTCCTGAAAGCAAATAACCTCCCGGCAGTAATCATGCCAGAAGACCCCGAGTGTTCACAGGCCTTCAAGAACTCAATCATCCAAAACAATAACACCAAATCCGGTTTGAAGGAGATGATTGGAGCACCATCATCAGAAGAAACCGAAGAGGAAGAAGAAGAAGAGGAAAAGGCTGGAAGTGAGGATGGATCATCCTCACTGACAGCGAAGAGGGCCCCTGCACTCGCACGCGAGCAACCAAAAGCAGGTCAAAGACCCCGAGCCCCCCTCCGAAAAAAGAAAACCCTGGGCCGAGCAAAATCGCCCAACCAGCCCCCAGACCAAAAAAGGCGAAGTAAAAGCATAGGTAAAGCAACTCGTCATGCTACGTAACGGACTGAAAATAATGGAAATCAACACCAACGGCTGGACGACGAAAAGAATTCTTTACGGAAATGTATTCAGAGAAATTGATGCAGTCATCATACTCATCTCAGAACACGGGATCGACACGCGTAATACAGAAATGAAAATCTGGAACTACGATGTGTTGATCACCAACTTTTCGCAAGAGCGGTACGATGGCGCCGCTATTGCGATAAAGAAAGGGATCAAATACAAGCAGATAAGAAACTTAGAAGAATCCTACCTCGCGATTGAGGTCGAGCTCGACTTAGGAAAGTTGGTCATTGCAACCGGATATCAACCGCCAAGGAGAGATGTGTTGCCTATTCACACTCTCACTGGCCTATTTGGCAGAAGAGCCCCCACCATACTAATGGCGGATCTAAACGCCAGATGCCGAGAATCCGGTTACAGGACCTTCAACGGAATAGGGAGAAGCCTGGACCTGTTGCTGGACAGAAATATTGCCCAGCGGATAGGCCCCGACTTTCCCACCTATGTCAGAGAACGAAATGCCACAAAGCCAGACATCTGTCTGGTGAATCGTCAGCTACCGTTCAATTACTACATGGAACCAGTCCAGGTGCCATGTAGTGATCATATAGGGATCCTACTCACTATCAATAGGAACCCTATACAAGTCCCAGCAGTAGTCAGGAAGGACTACAGACGAGCAGACTGGGCACGGTACGCACACCTTATCGAGGCCTACGATCCGCCCAACCTGGACGAGGCAATTCTCGAGGAGATTGACGAGGCACTCGATGACCTCAAAAACAAAAATCATCGACGCAGATAGGGCTTGTATCCCTCGTTCCTCATATAGGACCATCTCAACCTACGAGTGGACCGAATATATGAAAGGAATATACCGTGAACTGAAGATAATGTATGAACACAACATCGTGAATGCATCAGTTCACTCAATGCAAAGTAAAGAAATCAAAGAAGAATTGAACCAGTTGATCCTCGAACAACAAAACAGAAGATGGGAGGACGCGATCGAGAGCCTCGATCACGAAGCAACTCCCAAAGAATTTTGGAAGAAGATCCGAATTCTTAAAGGAACAACTGGAAAGAAGCATAAGATCGAGCTACAGAAAGAAAATGGAAACATCGAAGAAGAGGAAGAAAAAGTTGAAGAGATATTCCGAAGTTATTGGGAAAAGATCTTCAGTATAACTGAAGAAGAAAACGAAGACTATGACCTAGAGTTCGAAAGCAACATCATCGACGAGCTTAACGAAGAAATAGAAAAGACGCACCCTCATCACCAGGTGGATAGGCAGCGCGACGGAGCCGCCGAGATTACAGAAGAAGAACTACTCGGCGCGCTTCGCTCATTCCAACAAAAGGCGCCAGGACAATCGGGGCTTACAAAGCCTAACTTTGAAATGGCACCAGCCTGTGTCATCGAAGGAATGAGAAGAATATTTAACGCCTGTCTCAATACGGGGTACTTTCCAGACGCTTATAAAACGGCGAAAATGATTTTCTTGCCTAAGCCTGGAAAGAACCCCAAGTTGAAGGAGAGCTACCGACTAATTTCACTACTGGAATTTGGTGGGAAGCTCTTGGAGAAGATCCTCAACAAAAGACTGGTGTCTCACCTGGAAGAAAACTCGCTCTACAACCCACACCAATTCGGGTTTAGGAGTAAGCGAAGTACGGAAATGGCGATTAACGTCATTACGGAAAAGCTAGCCCAAGCAAAACGGGAAAAGAGTTACGTGGACATTGTTTGTCGGGATGTATCAAAGGTGTTCGATAAGGTGTGGCAACGGGGAATGCAGTACAAGATCTTACGACTGGGACTAAGTGAAAACTTAGAAAGAACTCTCTGTGACTATGTCATGGAGAGAGCGGCGTACATCAGTTTAGGGTGCACGGACGGGCCAAAGTTTCCGCTCAATGCGGGCCTCTCGCAAGGGGGGTGACTGTCTCCCACTCTTTACTTGATTTACACCGCGGATGTCCCAGTCCCTGTAAACCCCACTTGCCTCAACTTACAATTCGCCGATGATTTCACCCAGATAATCACTTGTCCATGGAGGAATGCGCCTATGCAAGCTCGCATGACAGCAGCAGAAATCGAAAACCTGAACACCTACGAGGCCCGGTGGAAAATCCGTACCAACCAGGATAAGTTCAAAGTAGTCCCCATAGGCAGGAGACTACTTGATGACGTCAGGGTGGGGGATAGACGATATCCCTACACCAATGAATGCAACGTACTCGGCATGAAGTTCACCTCAACCGGGTACGCAAAGCACGTCCAAGAACGAATCACCAAGGCTACTGCTGCAGTCAAGACTCTGTACAGGTTCAGAAATCTTCGTCAAAGCAACAAAAAGAAGATCTATACTGCACTAGTTAGATCAACGTTGCTATACCCCGTTTCCGCCCTCTCCTGTGTCTCAAAGACACAGAAGAGGAGACTACAAGTGGTGCAGAATAAATGCGTGTACCTAATCACAGGTACACGCTGAATGGAAAGAAGATCCCAAGAAGAGCTGCACCGGGAGGCGGGGTTAACCCCTATTAACGTTGTCATCGAAGAACGGACAAGGAATATGCTGGAAAAGGTCAATCGTGAATTAGACGAGGATATCGTACAAATGATTGACCAAAACAGAAGAGCAGTATGTCGCGCCAGATTTCCAAGCTCCACTGGGATTTTAGCTGGCGGAGCAGAAGTACCGTTCTACGCTAGATGAGTCAAATTTACCCCAGAACAAGACTAAAAATACCAACCATGAAATCAACCGAATTCGACAAAACTCACCGATATTGACAAAATCAACCAACTATGAAAAACTACCGAAGAAGGAAACACACACAAGAAGATGATATTACCGAGCAAGACAACAGGAAGAAACATTATACACGAAATACACACACGACAAAATAACAAAGAAACAAAGATACTAATAAAAACACAGTAAGTTACAGTGGCGGCAACAAAAAAAGTGACATTGAATATTGGCAACAGAAATCGATACACAAAATCGCTTTTACTATTTTACTTGCCAACAATCCAATGAAAATGTGCGGAGCTTATGCCGCAAGTGGACGACTCTCCTGGGCTAAGACAACAGAACTGCGCTCTATTGGAACTCAGTGTCTCGTTTGAGCTCGTACAACGAGGTTTTAGTATATGGCACTCCAGCGTGCTGATTATCTGCATTCGTGCCTACATTTGACGTGCTATAACTTCTGTGCAAGTGGATACAATTGGGTGGAAAAAGCTTTCTATGACAGAGAAAAGCCGTGCCTTGACCCTATTAGAGCAGGAAAAGTCTTTTATTGATGTAGCAGCAGATTTAGTAACCTCAAAAATACGATTCATCGCCTAAAACGTGCAGCTGAGTTATTGCCACCAGGTACCATACCAAAGAGGAAGGAGGGCATTGGTGCAGCTAGGAAGACATCTTCAAGGACTGATAATATCCTAAGGCGTAAAGTAATGTCAGACCCTTCTGTAACCTCCGCTTCAATCAAGAAAAAACACCCAGACCTCCTCCAGAACGTTGCCCTCAGGACCATCAGTCATCGCTTACAGAAGGACTTAGGCCTACCGTCTCGCCGCGCTGCCAAGAAGCCACTTCTTACCAAGGCTATGAAGATGGAAAGGCTCAATTTTTGCAAGACCTATAAACATTGGACAGCTGCCCATTGGAAGAAGGTCATGTTCAGTGATGAGAGCACCTTTAGGCTGGTCAGAGGAGAGTCAAAGATCGTGCGTCGTCCCAGCACTGTGTCTCGGGATGACCCGAAATATACCGTGAAAACTGTGAAGCACCCTGATAGTGTGATGGTGTGGGGTGCCTTTAGTGGAAAAAAGGGCAGAGGAGGTCTGTACTTCCTTGCCAAGAATGTAGCCATGAGGGGGACTAACTATCTTGAAGTTTTGAGGCAGCACATGCTGCCATTTTGGGAAATTCATCAGTGTGAATTTTTCATGTATGATGGTGCCCCTGCTCACAGGTCCCAGTTAGTAAAAAGGTTCTTCAATGATAATAATATTAGTGTTTTGGAGTGGCCTGGTAATTTCCTGGACCTAAATCCTATTGAGAATGCTTGGAATCTGATGAAATCCAAAGTTCAAGTGACAGCACCCGGCAGCATCAAGGACCTGATAGAATCACTGAAGCAGATCTGGGTTACGATCGACCCCACCTACTTCGCAAACCTTACTGAATCAATGCCCAATCGACTCAGGATGGTCATCAAGTGCAAGGGCAACATGACCAAGTAATAACTTTCATGAAATATTCATAATAAAATATGTAAGTTACATTTTTCTGTTTTATTTTCCCCGAATTGTCACATGTCACTTTTTTTGTTGCCGCCACTGTATATTAACGACTTACAAAAACAACAGCTAACGCGCACAGCATAACCAAATATATTAGCAATGAAGACAAATGGCTTGAACGCCAAATTATATATATATATTATATATACATGTATATATATATGTATAAGCAAATAATAAACAACAACGGAACTACAATACATAAAAATTTGAAAGCGATAAGCCTGATCACCAGGCTCTAGCATCACTTTGCACCCTACCACACTTCTTTCTCTTTTCACCACTGGTCTACTTTTAGCAGAAGAAGAGAAAGTTGAAACAGAAGATAAAGTAGAAGCAGAAGAAGAAAAAGTAGAAACAGAAGAGTATATAACAAAGGAAGATAGGGGGGAAATTAATAAGAAAAAGAAGAGCAAGAAAAATAAGATGGAGAAGAAAGAGAGAACCGAGAGTTCGCTTCTGGAAGGAAAGCCTCAAACCTCTGCAGGGAAATGTCCGAGGGTAACCCTTGTGGGCGATTCTCAAGCACGAGGTTTGCAGCCCCTGCTAGCGGCCCGCCTTCGCACTAGTGTGAAGGTATGCTGCCAGCCAGGACAAGGGAAACCACCACATCAGGGTAGAGGCTGAGAAATTTCAGATCTCCGAGAATTCAGTCGTTGCCTTGAAGGTGTTTGGTAATGACCTCTACCTCCGAAGCGGCCAAGTAGGCCCCAGTGAGAAAATTCTCAGCACGGTCATGGGGCCGTGGACGACTGCGGATTGAAAACTCGCAGGTGGGTCGTTGTAGGGATGCTCCCAAGAAGAGGTCCTAGCCGGACAGCTCACTCAAAGAACGTGATCTTGAACCAGCGCCTGGCTGACCTCTGTACGGCGGAGGGGTTCTTCTTTTTGGACCCTTCCCGCACCTTTTACGGTCGAAACGACCCCTACCAAAGAGACTGAGTGCACCTTTCATTCAAGGGAAAGGCTGTACTCTGTAATTTAATCCAGGATGTCGTGGAGCGGACGCAGAAGAGCGTCTGGCCCAGAGTGAAGTCGGACGTAAGACAGTATGCACGTGTCACTCCTGGAACGACGTTCTTAGATGTGGCAAAGAGGGGTATTGCCACACAAAAGAAGCCGGAAAACGGAAGAGCGTAGGGAGTCCTACACTGGGGGACTCCCTCAAAGTTCTTCTGTTCAATGCGAGGTCAATCGGGAATAAGTTTCTTGAGCTCCGTGGCCTCGTAGCAACAGAGGAACCTGAGGTGGTTGCCATAACGGAGTCGTGGATAAAAACCTCAAGCCGAGATTTTGAAGGTGAATTCACGATTCCTGGTTACCAGCTCTTCCTGAAAGATAGGCAGACAGAGAGGGTGGCGGTGTGATGTTGTATATCAAGGATACTCTCAACTCGACGGATTGCAACATCGTATCCGACCATGAACTGCTAGGTGTTGACCAAGAGATAGGTCTTGCCAGATACAGGACCATGGTGCTTTATAGACCTCCTGCCCAACTCATTGAAAAGGACAGAGATCTGTACCAGCTACTAAGAGAACTTGTCGAAGAGAGAGTGTGTATCGTCATGGGTGATTTCAACACACAAGTTGACTGAGAAAGGAGAGAACCCTGTAGCGAGAACGCACTACTCCTGGAGTTCGCGAACAACGAGTTCCTGATTCAATAAGTGAGAGAGCCAACGAGAGGAGACAATATCCTCGACTTGGTTTTCACCTCAGGATGACATGGTTGAGGACCTCTCTGTTGGCGAAAAGCTCGGTGGCAGTAACCACCGACTAATTAGATTTGTAGTCAAAGTCCCGAAGGCAGGGCCTGCAACTAGTAAATCGAGGAAACTCAATTTGAGAAGAGCAGACTTTGCAGGTCTTCGTGCTGGACTGACTGACGCGAGGCTAGAAGTGTGCGATGCTGTTGAAGACTCGTGGAATAGTTTCAAAACCACATTCATATCCTTCAATCGCGTTTCATCCCTCTGAAATGCCCCCGTCAGTCATCTGTTCAACCAAAGTAGTTAATCGAGAAATCGGCCAACTGCTTAGGGATAAGAGAACTGTGTACCGGCAATCGAAGATCTCGGGTGACTTTGACGAATACCGGAGGCTAGCCAGGAGAGTGAAGTCCAGCATAAGGGCGTCTAAGCGGTCTGAGGAACTCCGAGTGGCGAGACTCTGTAAAGAGAATCCCAAGGAGTTCTTTGGATATGTAAACAGCCGTAAACCAATCCGTTGAACGATTGGCCCTTTGATGAATGAGGAGGTGACATTAAAGCATTCAGATGCAGAAAATGCTAACCTCTTCAACGACTACTTCTCTTCAGTGTTTACTGAAGAGTGTGGTCCCATCCCCCAGCTGCCGGATTCCTACTCGGGGGAAAAAGCTGGAGGATATGGACTTCACCGAAGGAGAGATGAAAAAGAAGATCACTGACCTAATGACGAATAAGTCACCTTGTCCGGATGGGTTTCTACCTAAAGTGTTGAAAGAAGTGCGTGATCAAGTTTCACGACACCTGAGCGCAATCTTCAACATGTCAATCCGGACCGAATGCGTTCCTAGAGACTTGTGTGAAGCGGAGGTGACTCCTATCTTCAAGAAAAGAGACCGTAGCCAACCGTCGAACTACCAACCTATCAGTCTGACTTCGATAGTCGGTAAACTCATGGAAAGCATGATGGTGGACAAAATGACTTCGCATTTAGAGTCAAACCTGCTACTAAGGAGTTCCCAGCACGGCTTCCGAAGGCAACGGTCATGCCTGAGGAACCTTGTGGAATTCTTCCACTTCGTTTTGAGTGAGCACGATCTGGACAAGGCGGTGGATGTGGTGTACTTAGACTTTCAGAAAGCCTTTGATAAGGTACCACACCGCCGCCTTCTCCTGAAAGTGCGAGCGCTGGGCATAGACGGAAAAGTAGCTGGCTGGATCGAGAACTCTCTAAGCTGCAGACGGCAACGGGTGGTGGTGAATGGACAGGCTTCTGAGTGGGTGCCCGTTACTAGCGGGGTGCCTCAAGGTTCTGCCCTGGGACCACTACTATTCATCATCTACGTCAACGACATGGACGGTGACATGGTTGCCAAGATTTCCAAATTTGCCGACGATACCACGCATGGGTATGAACGTTGCAAAGGATGGAAATACTGCCTGCCTGCAGGAAGATCTTGGGAAGATAGGGAAGTGGTCTGATACGTGGCAAATGCCTTTCAACGTAAACAAATGCAAAGTGATGCATATTGGCCACCGAAGTCCCCAATCGCCCTATATCCTTAAAGGCACTGCTCTTGAATCCACCGACACTGAGAAGGACTTGGGTGTAACTATCACGAGTGACCTCAAGTTCTCGAAACAGTGTATTGAGGTGGAGAAGAAAGCCCAAAGGATGTTAGGTTATATAAAGCGCCAGTTTGGATATCGGAACAAGGAGATAGTACTGTGTCTGTACAACTCCCTCGTCCGACCGCACCTGGAGTATGCCGTACAATTTTGGAGTCCTTCATTCCGAAAAGACCTTGCGAGATTGGAACGTGTGCAAACCAGGGCAACCAAACTGATTCCCTCTATCAGACATAAAAGTTATGAAGATAGATTAAGTAAAGCAATACCACCGTGATCTGTGTGGGAAATTCTTCACTTACAGTATCTGCGGTAGTTGGAACGCACTTCCGACGGAAGTTGTCACCAGTGAATCTGTTGACCAGTTCAAGTCAAGACTAGATAAAGTCTTGCGAAATCGCGAGTGATCTTCGAGGTTGTCAACGGACACCATCGAAGATTGCGCCAAAAGTCCCCTCCTTGTTTGGACCGTAAGGTCTTCTAGGGTACTTATTTTCCTTGTAGCTCTCTCTCTCTCTCTCTCTCTTTCTCTCTCTCTCTCTCTCTCTCTCTCTCTCTCTCTCTCTCTCTCTCTCTCTCTCTCTCTCTCTCTCTCTCTCTCTCTCGTTGCTCGTTAGCCTTTGTCAGTTGCTCGTTATCCTTTGTCTTGTTCGCAGGTGTTCAGTGTTTCGCGCTCGAATATACTTCTTAAAATTCTTTTTTGACATAATTTACTTATATTTAAAGCGATTTTTTCTTTTTTAAAATAGATTTGTTTCATTGTAACTACAATTAAATTTTTGTGTGTGTGTGTGTGTGCGTGTATATAAATAAATACATAATCGACACTATCCGGCCGGGGGGTTTTTTTTGTTTGTTTTTTTTTGCCGTCATCTCCTAAGCTCATCTTCAATAGACTCCCAACTGTAAGTAATTTCTGAGTGTTAATAAATTATTTTATTTATCAATATTGTCTTCGAGTTATCCCTTTTTTCGTTTAATTCTGTTCTTTCCTGTTGCTAACCGTCCTGTTACAGGCCGTTGACCAATCACAACAGAGCCTTTTTAATCCCTTAATCCGCCTCGTGTTTCTGCCAGCGCCATTTTGCTTCATCTTTCTCTCTAAGCGAGTAATTTCCTAAAAATATTTCGTTCTAAAATCATAATTTATTTAGTATATATTCCCTATTTGTTAGTGATTTTTCAGGAATAAGGATAAGTTTTAGATACTAATTTTTCTATAATACAAGATATATCTCTTCGATTTAGTGAATTATAGATTTCCTTTCGGTTGATATTTAACGGTTGATAGGCATTGGTTTTTAGCACGTCCTTTTTAAAATCGACCAGTCTGTAATAATAAATCTATTTTGCAATTAAAATTTGTAAGTAAGTGTACATATCATATTGTTTTAGCAATTTTTTTAATATAAAGTGAAGTTCTAAATACCAATTTTATCTACCGTAGGATCAAGTGTTTAATTAACGTGTATTGAATCAAGCTTTAAACGGTGTGGTCAAGTATAAGTGTACATAAGTGAAAGTGAAGTAAAGTGAGGTTATTATAAAAAAAGAAGGATGTCCGGAGCCCTCAAATTAAAGCATTGTTGCTTTAAATGCAAGAATACACGTTGGATCATCGATTTTCAAGAACAATGCTTTGAGAATATCACTTCAAGAAGTGTATGCGAATTCTGCAAAATAAAAGAAAAATTTGATATCGAAAAGGCAAAATGGATGTCTGTAATAAGCTCTATGGAAAACCGCATCAATGCCCTCGAATTAAAGAACTGTGCTTGTCAAACAGAAGATGAAACCAGAATAGCTCGAGTAGATACTAAAATCGTGAAACTGGAACAAGAAGTCGCAATTCTCACTAACAAAATTGATACATCAAACATAAAAGACGAGGACAATTTCATCCAAGTCAGAAATAAGCGCCCATTCAAACCAATCATTCAGAAAAAAGCAACAATCTCAACCAAAAATAGATATGATATATTGTCCTACGAAGAAGAGGAAGAAACGTATTTAGCTGGTGACTCAATAATTCGGAATCAAATCGATCACTTTGGAAGTTGGAACATCAAAAAGCGCAAATTCCGATGCTATCCAGGAATAAAGATTGAGCAATTAACAGAACAATTAAACAACTTTGAGATGAAAAGCAAAGAGAGTCAAATCATAGCGAATGTTGGAAGCAACGATGTGTTCAACGGAAAAAACTATCAAGGTTCGGAAAGCATAATGAATGACTACAAGAAAATGATAAAAACAATCAAGACCAAAACGGATAATGCAATTGTTGTTGGGGTGCTACCAAGAATTTACGAGAGATACGAAAATCTAAGTCGAGCAATTGGGATAAATCATCGTCTAGAAGATCTTTGCAAGAAGGAGAATGTTAAATTTATTGACCCCTGGCTACTTTTCATCCACAACAAAGACTTATTTTCTCAGGATGGCATCCATCTCTCCACAAAAGGTAAAATGAAATATGGAGAATTGCTACAAACTAACCTACGAAATTTAATGAAAAATAAAGCACCAAGTCAAGAACCACAGGGAAACGATCGAAGCCCCAATTCAGAAGAAATCAGTTAAACACATTAAAAACTCTATTCTTTAACGCAAGATCAATTAGAAACAAATTTACGGAGTTCAGAGCGCTGGTATTGACCAAAAAGTACGACATCATAGGAATAACTGAGACATGGATACATACAGAGTCACGTGATATTATTTCAGAATTCCAGTTAAAAGGATACAAGTTATTTCATAAAGATAGATTACAGAGAGAAGGTGGAGGTGTTCTTTTATATGTACGCGAAGATTTGCACCCTGTAGAATGTAACACTGACTCTGTTTTTGAAATGGTAACGGTTAAAATAAACCAAAAAAAGAACCTATATGTTATTTTAGTTTATAGGAGTCCACATCAGCTCCGGGAGACAGATGACCAATTTTATGAATACCTAACGAACATTTGTAAAGACAAGTTATCAGTGATCATTGGAGATTTTAATTGTGCTAAAATAAACTGGCCTAACAAAACTGCAGACTCAGAAGGACAAAGATTGATTAATTTTATTGAGGATAATTTCCTGATTCAGTGGGTGAAAGAACCAACAAGAGATGAAAACATATTGGATTTAGTGTTAACATCAGACGATGAATTGATTTCAAATTTAAATGTTGGAGACAGAATAGGAAATAGTGATCATAACGCAGTAGATTTTGAAATTAATATACCACGTATCCTACAAAATGACACCACCGCTAAACTTAATTTCAAAAGGGCAAATTATGCTGAACTAAGAAAGAGTTTGAGCACTTTTAGGATAAATAATGAAGAAATAAACGTAGCATGGCATGAATTTAAAAACAATCTTCTCAACAAACAGTTTCAATTCATACCACTGGCTGTTATTAAAGATAAAAATGTTAATAAACCGAAATGGCTATCTCAAGAAATTATGAAACTCATTAGAAACAGAGATAAAACATATAAAAGGCTAAAATACAACCATAACATAGAAAACAGGAATCATTATCTGGAATTGAGAAGAAAAGTTAAAGCCGAGATTACAAGAGCAAAACGAAATGAAGAAATAAGAGCAGCTCAAAATTGCAAAAATAATCCTAAAGAGTTCTTTGCCTTAGTAAACAGCAGAAAACCCATAAAGAACAATATTGGCCCAATAAGAGATAAGTACAATAATTTGCAGTTCGATGATATTGGAATAGCAAACACTCTCAACGAATATTTTGTATCTGTTTTCACAAAAGAGTGTAGCTCGTATGACTATACAGAAACACGTGAAATGGCTAATATTATACCACTCGAATCGGTTCGATGCAGTGTCGACAACACAAAGAAACATATAGAGAAGATGAATAAATTTAAATCCCCAGGACCGGATAAAATATACCCAAGAGTTTTAAAAGAAGTGATAAATCAAGTAGCAGAACATCTTACGCAAATTTTCAATTTATCCCTAGAGAGTGGAATTGTTCCTCAAGACTGGAAGATGGCAAATGTAACGCCAATATTTAAGAATGGATGTAAAGAGACTGCCAGCAATTTTCGCCCTATAAGTTTAACTTCCGTAGTTGGGAAACTCCTTGAAACTCACATTTCCAATACAATTGTAGAGCATTTAGAAAATAATAAACTCCTAAATGATTCTCAGCATGGCTTCAGGAGAAAGAGATCTTGCCTCACAAATTTACTAGAGTTTTTTCACTATATAAATACCTTGTACGACAATAATAGATCGGTTGACATCTTGTATCTAGACTTCCGAAAGGCATTTGATAAAGTTCCGCATAAGAAGTTGATGTGTAAAGTAAGAGCCTTTGGAATAAAAGGCGAAATTGCAAAATGGATAGAAAATTGGCTTACGGATAGAAAACAGCGAGTAGTTATAAACGGACAAGCGTCAGAATGGGTTTCCGTTTGTAGTGGCGTCCCGCAAGGCTCTGTCCTTGGCCCGTTACTATTCATTATGTACGTTAATGATATAGATGATGGCCTACTATCGAAAATTTCTAAGTTTGCTGATGATTGTAAATTAGGAAAAGGGATAATTACTGAACAGGACGTTCAAGAATTTCAAAATGATATTGATAAAATAGTAAGATGGACGGAAAAATAGGAATTGCCCTTAAATCTTGAAAAGTGCAAAATAATGCATATTGGTTATAATAATCCAAGGAGAGAATACAAACTGTTCGACAATGAGATCAAAGAAACTGAAAATGAAAAAGACCTAGGTGTCTACATTACAAACGATCTAAAGTTTTCACGGCAGTGCATCGAAGTCGAAAAGAAAGCGCAAAGGATTCTTGGATATATAAAACGCCAAATCACTTTCAAAAATAAGATTACAATTCTGAATATGTACAATGCACTAGTAAGGCCACAATTAGAATATTGTTCCCAAGCCTGGTCTCCTTACTTAAGAAAAGATATTGAGAAGTTAGAAAAAGTACAAGCCAGAGCCACGAAATTGATTCCAGAACTAAGGAATTATAATTATGAAACAAGATTAGAAAGATTAAATTTATTCAGCCTTGAAACAAGAAGATTGAGAGGTCAATTAATAGAAATGTTTAAAATACTAAAAGGAATAGAAAATGTCGACTCTAATATTTGGTTTCAGTTTAGCACATCAAGTATATATATATATATATATATATATATATATATATATATATATATATATATATATATATATATATATATATATATATATATATATATATATATATATATATATATATATATATATATATATATATATATATTTGTATACAGTAATCTAATTCGCACTTTGTTAACATGCCGGGGCCTGAACGTTTAAAAACTGTTTGTCCTAAATGCGATTGTACACGCTGGGTTATAGATTTTAAAGAAGCGAGCTATGCTGCCATAACCGACTCATCTATATGCCTTTTTTGTGAGATTAGAAACGAACATAAAAGGGAAACAGACGAACTGAACGAAACTATATGCGCGCTTAGAAAGGAAATAGCCGAGCTTAGAACCCAACACCCTACAAATGCGCCCGTTACTCCTACCAGTGTTTCGCTAGAAGTATTTACTAACTTAGAAAAAAAGGTCTCTTCTTTGCAGGAGTTCATAGAAAGAAATGTTGCAGTTAATAATCCCAAGACTAAAACGACAAAAGAAAACCAAATTACCACAAAAGGGAAGGGAGTACCATCTCGGCCAGCTAGCAGTAAAGTAAACATTCCTATCAATAAAAATAACTCTTTTCAGCAGGTAAAAAAAGGAGCAAGACCACAGCAAAAGATGTTTCTCCCGATTAAGACTCATAATTCTTTTCAAGCATTAGCAGATCGAAAGGAGGAATCAGAAGTCGAATGTGCAATTGTGGGGGATTCCATAATAAGGGGCCAACTTGACTCATTTTGCAGGTTAAATGCAACGAAACGAAAAAGATTCTGTCTACCAGGTGCCTCCGTCGACGACATTACTAACTCGATTGACCCTCTCTTTCAGGACGTAAAGAAGGAAACAGTCATGGTTGTACATGTGGGAACAAATAATGTGCTGAACACTCGATCGGAAGAACTACTCGACAAATACAAGAAGATGATTCGAGCTTTTAAATCTAAAACTAATAATTTCATCATTTCAGGAATTCTTCCGCGTAGTAAGGGCAGGGACAGTTTCTACAGTAGAGCCCACTATACTAATAATTGTCTTGAAACAATTTGCAGGAGTGAGAGTGTTGAATTTGTGAACCTTTGGGATGACTTCTATAACAAAAGTGAACTTTTTCTCCCAGACGGCTTTCACCTCAATAACATGGGCTCTACTCGGTTGTCGAGACTATTTACAGAAGCAATCGCAAATTTTCAGATACTACAGAGGTTCCGCGCGATAAAAGAATAAAAAACATTTCTTGTAAAAATTTGAGAAATTCTCTTAAAGCTACCCTATTTAACGCTAGATCACTCCGAAACAAATTTTCAGAATTCCAAACGTTGGTAGCATTAAATAAGTATGACATAATAGGCATTACTGAAACTTGGATACATAGTCATACGAGAGACTATATTAGTGAATATCATTTGCAAGGCTACAAATTATTTAGCAAGGATAGAATATATAAAGAAGGAGGTGGAGTTCTTTTGTATATAAATGAGGAGCTTCACCCTATTAACTGTAATATAGACACAGATTTTGAATTAATAGGAGTAACATTAAATATAAAAAAGTGTTTGCATATCTTCTTAGTCTATAGAAAGCCCCACTGTTCATATGAAGCGGATCAAAGATTATATGAAACTCTGACGAACGTAAGTAAAGACAAATTCTGTCTCATTATTGGCGACTTTAATTGCCCCCAACTAAATTGGCTGACAAAGAACTCGGATTCGGAAGGCCAAAGATTACTAAATTTTATAAACGATAATTTGTTAACTCAGTGGGTCACCGAGCCAACAAGAGGAGGAAATATATTAGACTTAATTTTAACTTCGGATGACGAACTTATTTCAAGAGTTTACGTCGGCGACCAACTTAGCGGTAGTGACCATAATCAAATAGAATTTGAATTAAGCTTACCCCAAGTAAGGAATATACGTAGTATTACAAAATTTGACTTCCGAAAGGCAAATTTTAGAGGGTTAAGAAATAGTCTCAGGAACTTTAATATAAACGGTACAGATATAAATGAAGTGTGGAACAAGTTTAGAGACAATCTTCTAAGGCAACAATCTCAATTCATTCCTTTAGCAATCACTAAATTAGGAAAAAAACAAAATCCCAAATGGTTAACAAGTGAAATAAAAAGAGACATCAATAGAAGAAAAAATGCTTATAAGATCTTTAAACTGAACAGTTCAGACACTAACAAGAAGAATTATTTCAATCTGAGGAGACGGGTAAAAACCGAAATAAGGAGAGCAAAGCGTAACGAAGAAATGAGGGTGGCACTAAACTGTAAAAGAAACCCCAAAGAATTTTATGCCCTAGTTAATAGTAGAAAACCAATAAAAAACAGTATTGGGCCAATCATGGACGGACACAATAAGTTACAAGTTAAAGATAAAGATATATCCACTGTACTAAACGAATATTTTGCATCTGTTTTTACCAACGACACTTCTAATCCAAATATCGAGCCTTACTGTGAGTACTCAGGAAATGGCACACTAGAAAATATTGAATGCACGGGGATTGATGTAGAAATAGCAATAGATAAAATGAAGAGATTCAAATCCCCCGGGCCTGACAAACTAGTGCCAAGAATAATAAAAGAATTAAAGGATGTTCTAGTGGATCAATTAACGTACATCTTCAATTTATCCCTTGAAGCTGGGGCTGTTCCTCAAGACTGGAAACTAGCTAATGTCACGCCAATATTCAAAAAAGGACGAAAAGATTTACCAAGTAATTATCGACCAATAAGCCTGACATCGGTGGTAGGCAAGATGCTAGAGAGTATTATTGCAGATAAATTAGTGAGCCATCTAGAAACAAACGAACTGCTATTCAACACGCAGCATGGATTTAGGAAGCATAGGTCCTGTCTTACCAATTTATTAGAGTTTTTACATTACATTAATAAAATTCATGATAGTGATAGACCTGTAGACATTTTGTATCTAGATTTTAAAAAGGCCTTCGATAAAGTCCCACACAAGGAACTAATGTGTAAAGTCAGAGCCTTAGGAATACGTGGAAAATTAGCAAATTGGATTGAAGATTGGCTTAGCGATCGTAAGCAAAGAGTAGTGATTAATGGAGAAGAGTCCAATTGGAAAGCTGTAACTAGTGGAGTTCCCCAGGGATCGGTCTTGGGACCCTTGCTCTTCATTATATATGTGAATGACATAGACGTTGGAATAATTTCTAAAATCTCAAAATTCGCCGACGATTGTAAACTGGGTAAAAGCATAGTCACCGAGCAAGATAGACTAGATTTTCAGAGTGACATTGATCACATAAGTGAATGGTCTAGGAAGTGGAAACTTCCCCTTAACCTGGAGAAATGTAAAGTAATGCACATTGGTCACAAAAATCCTAAGGCAGATTACAAACTCGAGAGCGAAACAATAACAGAATCAGAAATCGAAAAAGATCTCGGTATCTATGTGACAAACGATCTCAAGTTCACTCGACAGTGCGTCAATGTTGAAAAGAAAGCGCGGAAGATACTAGGTTATATAAAGAGACAAATCACTTATAAAAGCGATACAACTGTAATCAACCTGTATAACGCCCTAGTGAGACCCCATTTGGAATACTGTGCGCAGGCTTGGTCACCCTCCTTCAGAAAAGACATTGAAAGATTAGAAAGAGTTCAGGCCACAGCTACTAAAATGATACCTTCGTTAAGAAGTTATAGTTATGAAACACGAATAGACAAGCTAAACCTTTACAAGTTGGAAACTAGACGTGTACGAGGCCAGTTGATTCAAGTATATAAAATACTAAATAGAATTGATAATGTGGATTACTCAATCTGGTTCGAGTTCAACAGAAATGTAACAAGGAATAACAGTATGAAGCTAATCCCTCCAAAATACAAATTGAATGTATGCGGTAATTTCTTTTCGTATAAAATAGTAAATATTTGGAATCAGTTAACGGAAGAGGTCGTTTCGAGCCCTAGTGTCGAGGCGTTTAAAAGGAGGTTAGATAAAATCATAAATACGCTTACATACTAAAAACATAAGATTACACTGAAAATAATTAGATTAAGAATATTAAAAGAAAAATAATAATGTAGAAATGCATTTCTGCTTTCCTGTCGAAATTCCTGTTTGTGTACTTTTTTTTTCTAGCACAGCGGGTATCTTTTCATCTTTCATTGCCCGAAAGATCGGGCGGGAGAGGTGGGAGGGGAGAGCCTTGAACTTTACTATACTATTTCTATGACGAGTAGATTGAATATCAATATTAAATGAGTACCTCCTCGGTATGGACTAACTTAGTCTTCTGAGGTAGTATCTTTCCTTGTAACTCCTTGTAACTCTCTCTCTCTCTCTCTCTCTCTCTCTCTCTCTCTCTCTCTCTCTCTCTCTCTCTCTCTCTCTCTCTCTCTCTCTCTCTCTTGCCTTTGTTTTCTATTTTTCTCCCTCTCATTTTCCCAATGGGTGAATATGCTCATGTTACCCACGGCAGTTTTAATTCTTCAATAATTACTCAACCAGGAAGTCATTTAAATGTCAGTTGATTAATAAAGTACATTAGCGAGTCAGATAGCAATCAATCAACCAGTCAACCAAACTATCAAAAAACAATCCATTTCTCTCCGGTTAACCGCTTAAATGGTACTTGAGTTCCTAAATCGTCTCTTTGTTTCGCTTCATGAAAGCGAAAGTGAGCTCCGTGTCTGTTGAAAATACACATATGCACATGCACACGTTTTGGAAAGACCCTCATAAGACGGTTGGAAATTTTTAAGTTTCCTGCGCGCTTCGAATGACTTTGTTCCTGCGTCTTTCCGTCGTTTGGGTTAACATAACATAATTCCACAGATGACAAAAGCCACAAGGGCCTAGCAAAGGTCATCCGCATCTGTTAAAACCCACCCACAAAATGCATTCATAGGATTGTGTCAGATCATGCATCTACAATATACAATTTGAACCATCCACAGGAATGTGTCAAAAACAAAAGGCATCATCAAGACTCTTCAAAATCGAAATCAATCATAATATACCATAATAAAAAACTGCATCCACAGGAATGAGTCCAGATTCCCCTCCCCCTCCCTCCCAAGTTAACCCTCCCTCCTCATATAATCATCTAATCTGCGTTTGAATACATTCAAGTTTGGACTGTCTACTGTCTCGGGTGGCAAACCATTCCAGTAATCTACCACTCTATTGGTGAAAAAATATTTTCTAACATCCAACCTGCACTTCTGTTTCTTAATTTTTAAGTGGTGACCAGAAAAGATTTTAAAAAGCTCAATCATATCTCCCTTCACACTCTTTCAAATGAGAACATATTTAGTACCCTCAGTCTATTTTCATATTCAAGGTGCTTCAGGGATGGTATTATTTTTGTTACCCTCCTTTGTACTGACTCTAGCAGGTTGATGTCATGTCTAAAATGTGGTGACCATGCTTGTATACAGTACTCTAAATGTGGCCTAACATACGAGTTGTAGTGTTTAAGGATAACCTCTTTACTCTTGTAGCTAAAATTCCTCTTAATGTATCCCAGCACCCTATTTGCTCTATTTTTTGCCTCAATACACTGCTTTGAAAACAGTGACCTATCATGCCTAAGTCCTTCTCTCCTCAACTGGATTCAGCCAATGCCCATTTCATACTAAATTCTTATCATCCCTTCCCGTATTAATAGCTTTTCATTTATTAAGGTTAAAAGTCATCTGCCACTTCTGAGCCCAAGCTAATAACTTATTTAAGTCACTCTGTACTTTAAAGCTACCTTCAACTTCTTTGACTACAGCTGCCAATTTAGTGTCATCAGCAAAAATTGACACTTTGCTATTTACAGCCTCCCCAAGATCATTTATATAAACTATGAATAATAAAGGGCCTAGAACGGATCCCTGAAGTACGACACTGATAACGTCCCTCCACTGTGACCTCACCCCATTCAGCACAACTCTCTGTTTCCTGTCTTTCAGCCATTCAGCTATCCAATGGGGTTAACTTGGTTGGTTTTGTATTACTTCTCACCCTTTTTGGTCGATGTAATTTAATTCTACAGCACCGAGTGAAGAAGCTTTAGTTTAAAAGTAAATGAAATATTTAAGGGACGAGGGAATTAATGTAATCGAGTTTTTAACGAATAAAATCAGCTGTTAAAAGGCGATTACTGGACAACAAACAATATATGACGTGACGCTTGCAGCCTCGCTTTGATAGTGCCATTAGAGTGGATAGACCCCCCTCGCCCCGGTTCAGGTTCCCTTGTGGTAACTAAGGGCACATTGACGCCCAGTTGTTTTGTAAGGTCAAAACCAAAACGATACCAACGCAGAGGGAAAGGCTTCTACCCCAAAGTTCTTCAACGCAGGCGCAGGCGATCACCAGACATCAAGAGATACCTCACCATAGAAACCTCTTTCCGGGACCCAATAAAATACATGCCAGCTAAAGGTCTCCAAAGTTAGGCCAGAGGAGAAACCAGACGGTCCCTCGGTATGAATAGGCCTGAGGTGTAGTTTTATATGAAAAAAAAAATAATTCTAGCAGGCTAGAATGACAAAACCTACTACAGCAGACATCTACACCGATGGCTTCGGACCTTAGGTATATTCTCTAAGTGTCTAATACCTAGGGCTTGCAGCCCGATGAGATCGCAGTGACATTTGAACACCAATGTTTCGAGTCCGAGTGCATACGTGTGTGTGAGGACGGGCATTTTCTCCAGTACCTTCTATAAGGTATTTGATGGGTTTTATTAACCTAGTGTTAGTTCAATCTCTAAAAAGAATGACTATGAAGGCTCCTGATCTCAGAACCTATTTCCAAATGACTGAAAAACTTGTGTTAGTGCCATAGCCCCAATTTGTGGGGCGTCACCAACGTATTAGGGTTGTGATGTTGGACAATGAAAAAGAAATAATCGGAAATTAATAAATTTTGTTTTAAAAAACATTGTTGCTTTCTTCAGAGGCGGTCAAAAACGGCATTCCCGAGTTTCCTCTTCAGTGGAAATTAAGTTAAAATGAGAATTTAGTAAATGTTTAGATAATAAAGTTTGAAGTGTGACATTAATTGGAGTTACTGCTACAAATAATTAAAGTTAACGCTTACTTTTCCGCTAGATAAGAATTTAAATGACTTAGCATTAACACACAGTAGTTTGGATGAAGATATTGTTGGGCGTTTTTAATATTTAATTTGTATATATTAATTTAATTTATCTACATATTTATAAATCTTTCCAGACGACTCCAAAAGGAGGTCGCGGGTTTGACGCAAGACATTCGAGAGCTCAAAGCAGAACTCGAGAGAACAAAAACATGTCGCGAGAATTTCAAGAAGAAAGCTCAAGAGTACTGCCGGACCTTGGAGAGGATGTCTCTTGCCATCACCGTCAAGGTTAGACAGGAAAGGGGGGGGGGCGCTCCCCAAAGGATTGCTCGTAAACAACCTAATTTCTATTTTTCTTTTATTCCTCTTCTACCTTCGTATGTTTCTACCAGTATTTACTAACCCAACCAAAGGGGAATAGGCGTTAGGTCGTGTCACATGGTTCCTTGAAACCTAGGACCCCGAGTGAACTATCACAATCGTGCGCCTTGTAATAATTCGATGCCCCCCTCCTCCCCACTCAGCAGTTATAGATGACCGAATCTCTTTGGGGCCGTCCTTTTTATCCTTCACTTATTCGTGTTGTGTTTTTTCCCTTGTCTGTCCACTCTCTACTTGTTTCCCAGCTAACGTAGCCCCATTAGATTGCACAATATTTTTTTTGCTCTCTAATACCCCGCAGGGGAGTAACCCTGTGGAGCATGTTACACATGGTATCCGGAGTACTTGCACATCCTCCCAGCCCGAGTACAAATTAGGGAAGCCCCGTCACCTAGTTGACGCGAACTCTCTGAGGCGTCCTGGGGAATTTTTTGGTGCGCTTTCCCGTCGCTACCCCTCAGCGCTACATTACCTTTTATTATTATTAGCATCATTATTATTATTAATATTAATATGTATTAAAATTATTGTTTATTATTATTTTCTATTAGTAATATTTAGTTTTATTATTACTGCTACCCCCTTGAACTTTTATCTACCCACAAGAAGGTGAATGGTGTACTTCGGGGACTCGAAACCCTCTGCCACAAATGAACCATGGTGGATAAACGACCCCCCGTTCCCAGTACACCGCCGGGAACTCACTTTGTACCTGGACGACCAGCTCGGGTCCCCGGCCTCAGTGCCCGCAAAGATAGACCCGACCACAGAGGGATCCTCCGCTCTGGAGGTTGGTGTGTGCCTCCAACCTTCAGTGCTACATCACCCCCTCCTGAAATGTGGCTCTGGCTCCTCTTACGTGGGGGAAGTGACCCCGACCTCTCGGGGTCTCCCACCAAGCCCGATCCGCCACTCCGACCTGCCTACCACGCCATCGGTAGGACTTGGTCCGAGGTTCCCGAGGAGGGGCAGCAATGGCGATTAATGCCGCCTCAGTGGTAACGGCCGGGGCACGCATGACCTCACTTGTCCGATCCCTCGTTGGGGTCAAAGTCCTATTCCCCGGAAATGGCAGCGAATTTAATAATGTTGCCATGAGTGATTACGTCATCCTCAACTCCCCACCTAAGCTTGGTAGAGGGGCTCTCCTCTAACCACTACCTTTTGGAGACCCTCACAGGAAGCCCCACCTCTTAAGGTACCCCCTTCCCCCTGTGCTGTCTCAGGAACACCTCCAATATTCTTCTAGCGGAGGTTTTCCTCTGGGCGACTCTTTTCTAGTGGCGGATTTTTCTTTGTTTTCTCAGGTGACCCCAAATAACACGGTTAAAGAGAGGACCCGTCGCCTCGGTTTCAGCCCCTATTGTACGGGTGGGGGCGGGCCTCTCTGGTCCAATAGAGCAGGATGAACGTGTCCCGCAGGAAGGTGTCCTCAGTGTCACACTTTTTGCCCTGAGCATCATCAGCATCACTTCGGTGCTGCCGGAATGTTCTCGCTACGCTCTAGGCGGACGACCTTTCGATCTCTTTTGGCGCCGCCCAGATGTCGACTCCAACATGCATTGAGCCGCATCTCTCGATATGCGCGGGTTTCGTTTTTTTTTTTTTAACAAGACTTAAGGTAGTGCACTTCTGCCGTCATTTACGACCTCACCCCGACCTAGATTTGTACCTAAACGAGGCTAACCTGGAGTCGCACTGTTTCCTTTGTCTTGTTTTCGATTGGTGCCTTATCGGGGCCCGCATATCCGCAACTTTTCTGTCTCTTGTAGTCGTGCCATGGACAGTTTCGATCATTGATGTTTAGCACTTGTGGTACTGATAGTGCTACGGCTTTTTTCTATCGTTGCTTTGTGTTTTCGAGTTTTACATAACCGCAGCCGAGTGTGAATTGCAGAAGGTGGACTCGATCCATCACACCAATCTCAGTTTGATGACTGGTACCTTCTGCACATCCTCCAGTGAGAACCCCCAGTTGTCAACAGCTCTCATTGCATGCGCAGCTAATCTCGGCGGTGCCAATGCCGTCGCTAAACGCCAATCTTACCCTGACTCTTTCGGATTTAGGGCAACGCAACCTCTCGAACCGATGAGATTCTGCTCCTACCCAGGATGCCACTGAAGGATACTACATTTGAATGTATGATCCACGCCTCTGCTCTTTAAGTGTCAACAACGCCTCGAGCATTGTTTCCGAACTTCTTGGCGTACACGCCCTGCCAAAGTCCACAGATGTTCAAAATCCGAAAAGGGGTTGGTTTTCACGCCTTCTCAATTTTCGAATCTGGCAGGGCTCTACCTGGCGCTATGTCTCAATATCTCCGATTCTTTGGCTATGAATTCGACCGACGCCTTACCTGGGATGCGTATACTCGCAGCCTTAAATTTTCTTGAAATAGTGCAATGCACATTATTCGCTCTTTGTTATTCAGCGAGTGTGGTGTTAGAGCTAATGTCATGATGTTCTACCTCCTTTTTCGCTCCAAACTAGATTATGGGTACGAGTTTTTATAACTCCGCATCCGTAAGCCTACCGATGAAAGTGGATTCGAGCCACCACACTAGTTCCCAGCTCGTGATCGATGCCTTCCGTACGTTGCATATATAGAACTTTATGTCGAAGCGTTGGATATGCCACTCCGACAGTGTATTATGCGCTTGTTGTACCCGCGAGATCGTCCACGGCTGATCTCGACGGTGCTTATGCCGATGAGAGATGTCAAACATACCCAAAACTTTTCAAATTTAGGGTTAAAACATACCTTCGAGAGTTTGACCTATGATAGCTTGTAACCACAACACTGCTCCCAAATCTTCCCCAGCACCAGGAGCTTTCGTTTCTATTTATTGGAGCCTATATTGTGTCACAGAGCTGTGCCGGTGTACACAGAGGGTCCAAGCACGAACGGGGTCTTCGCTCCCATGCTACTTCCTCCTTGTTTGAAGCCGGCGGGGCTTTCCGAGCTGGCTGCAATACTCAATTCGGTATATGAGAGAGTACGTGTCGTGCCATTTCTGGAGGCCCTTTTTGTAATTCTTAGCGACTCACAGCCCCGTAAGGGGCGCGGCGATTTGCCATCCTGGCCGCCGTGCTGACGGGATCCAGCGCCCCTTCCGGCCCCAGCTTAGCCTCTTCTCGTTCCTTCAAAACACTTGTTTTCTTGCTTTTCATACAACCTCTCCCACAACTTTCTCTGGTCAGCCTCTAATTTCACAGGGTAGATGCTGACCTTCTTCTCAAGCCAACCGTCCCGGATCGGGGCTGAGTGGGGAGGGGAGAACGTTCCCTAACCCCTGAGCTCCGGTTCGGAATGGGGTTTTTTTAACAACCTGCTTGATCCCCACCCATTTCTTCCTCACATCCTTTTTCCTTTCTTGACACTCAGTTTTACGCCGCGTCTAAGGTGGAGCCGCCATGCCGATGGACTGCCAGGCCACCAGGCGGGTGGGGTGGTCCCAAATGGCGGCGCCTGGCTCTGCCAGGCCTGTAAGCACCTCTTGCAGTGCGGGCAACTGCGAGAGGTGGTGAGCTATTGCGTGCCGTATGAAAAAAAAGGGTCACCATGCCCATGTATGAACAACTAAAAAAAAAACACAACACTCAACTTCCCCTGTAGCAACAACGGAGCCGCCCTTAGGCAGCTCCACCGAAAAAATGGAGGTCTCCCCCCTTGTGCTTGCGCAGAGGACCCTCCATACTTCTTTAACCGGAGAGGAGGCTTACTCCTCTCCTATGCCTACGGGTGTAGGGGACTCCCCCTCACCCCCTTCTCTGGAGGTGCTTTCGGGCACCTCCCTATTTCCAGCGGCAGTCACTCCTTTTCTTTCTAAGGGGACTGCCAAGAAAGCCAGCAGGCAGCCCATTGCCGACCGCGGCTCGGTAGGGCAAACCCCCTTAGGGGGGAGAGGGAAGCCAGGCCCCTTCGGTCGCTTCCCTCAAAAGACCCGCTGGCAAGAATTTTAAACCTTGCCGGGGTCAAGGCCTGTGCCTCCCCACACAAGACTGGCGACACTGCCAAGGGGACCTGCGATGTCCTGGGAGGGGATGGCCAACTGGAGGCGCTTCCTCTGATAGACATGGTCCTTGAGGAAACTCAGCCTCAGACGGTAGGGCATTCCATGGGAGGGAATCCGGGCTCGGCGCCAAAAACCGAAGCCAAATCCGCCCCTATGCAAGGTCTTTCTCAAACGGTTAGGGTTTCTGAGGCAGTACAAGGAAGGGAGGGATCTCCTCCGACCTGTGCCCCTGCGACCACCAGGATCTTCACCATTTCAGAGAAGGACCTGGTTGAGGCCGGTCCATCTGGCCTAGGGGCTTCTGCCTGCGGAGGTGAGAAGCGGGTTCATTTCCCGCCCTCCTCTCCAAAACAGAAAAAGACTAAGACCAAAAAGACAAAGAAGACTTGGGGCTCCTCTCCATCCGCGGGGACGGATGGGTCTGCTGCCACTCTGGCAAGCGACCAAGCCAGGATCGGCACATCCGGCCCCTCTGCTCCCCCGGTTGCGGAGCCCCTGACTAAGACCAAAAGTGCACAGGGTGGAGCCTCGATGGCATCGGGGCCCCTGATTCAGAGGTTACCTGGCATTTTCGAGCCCGCTGGCTTCAAACGCTTTCTCGGTATTCGCTCCACTGATGGCACCATGTTGGCCAAGGGCAACATGATCCATCAGAGGAGAGGATTAGCTAGTGCAATTAGTTGAGAGCCGAAGGTGACCCGTTTCTCGGACGGGAGCCTTCTGGTGAATGCGGCGAATCCCGCCGAGGCGGTCAAGATAAGTGCTCTTCGGACACTTGATGGCACCCCGGTGAGTGTGACACCACACTCTACCATGAACTTTGTGAAAGGAGTAGTTTATGCGAGGGAACTCGTTGACTACTCCATTGAGGACATCACCCTAGAGCTGGCCGACCATGGGGCGGTCAAGGTCGAACGTGTGATGAGAAAACAGGAAGGGGCTTCGAGACCCACCCCTACACTCTTCGTCACGTTCGACTGTGACAAGCTCCTTGAGTCGGTGCGTGCCGGTTGGTACCGCTACCGCGTGAAGGCATTCGTGCCACTGCCGCGGCGGTGCTATTACTGTCACCGCTTCGGCCATACGAATCGTTCTTGTAGACGTGCAAAGTCGGGCTCACCCGAAGTTTGTTTAAATTGCTCCAAGGCTGCACACGATAAGTCCAAATCGTGTGTGGCCAAGTGTGTCAATTGCGGAGAGCCGCACCCCGCTTCTTCGAAGCAATGTGGTGCATATCTCCTTGAGAAAGAAATCCTGGCCGCTCAGGCCCAGGATCGACTCTCATTCCGCGAGGCTAAGGACTTGGTCCTGGCGCGCCCGTCTCTTCCTGGGACGTCATTTGCCTCAATAGTTAGAAAGGCACCCTCTGCTCCTGGCCCATCCAGGCCAACGAGCACGGTTGTTTCCGCGCCCATTCAGAGCCCTTCTGCGGGCTCTACTCAACCCGGGTGATTCCCTGGTAAAGCTGGTGGCAAAAAGGGTTCACACCCAGCCCCGGCTAAAACCAGGGCTCCCCGCTCTTCCCCCAGCGTGACCGTTTCCTGTAAGGCGAAACGGCTACGCGCCTCCACCGAGTCGTTAGACTCACAGGAGGCAACACCCCTGAAGATTGTCGCTAGGCCTTCTTCCGGGGTTCATAAAGTTGTCCCCGGAAAGGAGGACAGCAACAAAGGAGCTTCGGCTCCTTCGCCCACGACCCAAGGTGGAGCGAGTGGTCGGAGACGGTGGTTCCTCGAAAAGAGGCCCCTCCGCCTCCGAAGCCGCAACGCCCGCCGAAGGTTTCGAGGCGGAGGGAGCAAAAGACGCATTGCGAGCCCAACCTCCCCCAATAAGTCCTCGAAGGCGACAGCGCTTTGTCCGGCCAACAGCGCCCAGGGTTCTGCTCCCGGGAAGCGTACGGCCATTTCCGTGAGGGTCTTCAGTTCGAGGAGGGCCCCCGCGTCTCCTCCGAGCTAGGCCTGGAGGGCATATTCCTTCAATGGAATTGCCGTGGACTCTGGGCCAACTGGGAGGAGCTGCGGAGGCTCGTCTCGTCCCGTTCCCCGTTAGCTATCTTTTTGCAGGAGACCATGCTAGGCGCGTGCCCCCTGCCTGCCCTCCCGGGGTATAAGGGTCTTGCGACCCCACCACCGCGGGATGGCCGGGCTGGGGGATGCGCAGTTTACACGCGGCATGATGTCTCCGTTCTTCCTTTCTCTTTAGATACCTCCTTTCAGGCATTGGCTGTGCAGCTGCACCTGGGTAGGAGGTATACTATCATTTCTGCGTACATTCCACCGTCGGCTGACTTTGACGCTGAGGACTTCCGCCGCGTCGTGGCACGGTTGCCCTATCCCTTGCTTGGAGATCTGAACGGCAGGCATCCTCTCTGGGGAGATTACTCCATAAATCCCAGGGGACAAGTCCTTGCCGATCTGATCGAAGAGCTTGAGATGGGTGTCCTAAACGTGGATGAGTTTACGCATCACTGTCCGAGAACCGCTTTATTTTCTTGCCTTGACCAATCTTTGTACTCTTCTGATGCACAGCCTGATTTTGATTGGGAAGTGGTCGATGACCTCCATGGTAGTGATCACTTTCCCATTCAAATATCATTTTCAGGGCAACTGCCGCCTGAAAGCCCACCTCGGTGGTGCTTGGCGCGGGCGCGGTGGCCTGCATTTCAGCAAATGACTGAATTTTCTATCTCAGTCGAGGAGTTTAGGTCGGTAGATGAGGCCGTTGAGTTCTTCTCCGGCAACCTCATCGCCGTGGGCCTGACTACTATTCCTAGGACGTCTGGCTGTTTTGCACGCCGACCACTCCCATGGTGGTCGGCCGAGTGTGAGACGGTCCTCAAACAGAAACGTTATGCCTACATGCGCTATAAGCGCCGCCCGAACGAGTTCACTGTCGCTGAATTTCGTCGGGCTAGGGCTTGGTTCCGGTATATTTCGAAGCACGCCCGCCGCTCTTCTTGGCGGCTATACGTGTCTTCACTAAACGGGAAGACCCCTTTAGCAGAGGTGTGGAAGCGAGTCAAAAGGATTCGGGGCAAGTTCTTGCAGGCCCCCCCCCTTCCGTTCTCCAGGAGAATGGGACCGCAATCTCGGACCCCGCGTCCGTGGTGGAATCCTTAGCGACCGCTTTTTCCGCATTCTCTAGCCGGGATGCTGCCCCGCTAGCATTTAATGCACGTCGTGATGTCGCGGAAGGCCACCGGCTGGACTTTACCTCCAGAGGCGGAGAACCCTTCAACGACACGTTTACTGTGAGTGAGTTGCGCTCCGCTCTTGCTTCGTGCGCGGACACCGCCCATGGTCCGGACGATGTCCCATACGCCATGCTTCGACACCTGGGTGAGCGAGGCATGGCCTTTCTCTTAGATTTATTCAACAGGATTTGGGTGGAGGGTCTCCAAACTCCTGGTGAATCGCTACTGTGCTCGCCTTTCGCAAACCGGGGAGAGATCACTCTACTCCGACCGGTTTCCGCCCAATCTCTCTAACCTCTTGCGTGTGCAAGTTGATGGAGAAATTGGTAAATGTTAGATTAGCCTTTTTCCTGGACAGTGGAGGCCATCTGTCTTCTGCACAGTGCGGCTTCCGCAAGTTCCACTCCACGTCGTATGCTCTGCTCCAACTGGAAAATGCCGTCTGCGAGGCTTTCCTTCGTAGACAGCACTACGCCACGGTGTTTTTCGATCTGGAGACGGCCTATGATACCGCATGGCGATACGGTATCATGGAGACTCTCCACACGATGGGGGCGAGGGGACGCCTCCCAGTCTTTATATCTGAATTTTTGCGAGATCGTCGATTCCGCGTACGGCCCAAAGGAGCAGGAAGAGCGTGTCCCGCAGGGAAGTGTCATCAGTGTCACACTCTTTGCCCTGAGCATCAACGGCATCACCTCGGTGCTGCCGCAAGATGTTCTCGCTACGCTCTACGTGGACGCTCTTTCGATCTCTTTTGGCGCGACCCAGATGCCAACTCTGGAGCGTCGACTCCAACAGGCATTGAACCGCGTCTCTCGCTATGCCGCCATCCACGGCTCCACCCTGACCCAGATTTGTTTCTTAATGGGGTGCGCCTGGATGTGGTTGAATAGCACCGTTTCCTTGTTCTTGTATTCAACCGACGCCTCACCTGGGAGGCTCATATTCTCAGCCTTAGGGTCTCTTGTACCCGCGCCATGGATATTCTCTGTTCCGTGACGTTCAGCGCTTGGGGCGCTGATAACGCTACTGTCCTACTTTTTTATCGATCCTTTGTTCGTTTGAAGCTCGACTACGGATGCGAGTTTTATGCATCCGCAGCGGAGCATTTATTGCGGAAGGTGGATTCGATCCACCACACCGGCCTCCGCCTTGCGACCGGTGCCTTCTGCACTTCCCCCATTGAGAGCCTGTTGGTCGATGCTGGGGAGATGCCACTCGCTCTGCGCCGCGTGCAGTGCATCACTCGCGAGCACGGCGTCTCCCTCATCGCCAACAGCTTTCACTGCATCCGCAGCTGATCTCGACGGTGCCTATGCCGCCGAGAGACGCCAGTCATACCCTAAGCCCTTTGGGTTTACGGCCAGGAAACTCTTTCGAGAGCTAGATATAGCTCTCGGGCCGGTGCGCCCCTGGTTCTGCCCAGGACGCCACCCTGGAGGGTACCACATTTGGCTATTTGTCGCCACGCCTCTGCTCCCAAAGCTTGTACGAGTACAGCGCCGGGAGTATTGCGTTTGACCTTTTTGGAGCACACCTCGTGTCACGCTGGAACCGTGCCAGTGTATACGGATGGCTCCAAGTCCCAAGAGGGGATCGGCTTCCACGCCGTATCCCCACTGTTTGAAGTCAGCGGGGCTCTGCCAGGCGCTGCGTCTGTCTTCACGGCCGAGCTGGTTGCAATACACCACTCGGTACAGGAGATTACGCGACGTGTCCGGTTCGGAGACCGGATTGTGATCTATAGTGACTCACAAAGCGCCCTGAGTGCTCTCGGGGCATTGGAATCTCCACATCCCCTGGTTCGCGATATCCGTGACGCCACGGTTTTGGCGAGCCGGGCAGATGTCGAGATTATCTTCTGCTGGGTTCTTGGACATGTAGGAATTGCGGGGAATGAGGGCGCCAGAGAGTCCGCGAGGACTCTGCGACCGGACCAGCGTTTCGCTCTTCCTCACACCGACTACATGGCAGTTATACGGGCAGCTCTTCGGACTGCTTGGCAAAGAAGATGGGAGACGGTCGAAGGGAACTTAAAGTTGCGTGCATTTGCGCCGCGACTGTTCCCATGGACCTATCCCCCAATGCCGCGACGGCTTCAGGTCGCTTTCTGTCGTCTCCGAATCGGACACACTCGTGTGACGCATCGCTATTTGATGGAGCGCTCGCCTGCGCCCTATTGCGACGACTGCGTCCTATTGCGACGACTGCGTTGTCCCCCAGACTGTTCGGTACATTATTGTCGAATGTCCCAGTCTGGGTGATCTTCGCGCACGTTACCTGTCCCGGTACCGGGATGGGCGTGTTCGCTCCCGCCTATTCCTTGTACTCGGGTCGAGTGCGTGCACCATGACTGGTGGACTGATAGACTTTTGGGGGGAGGCCGGCCTTATCCCTTGTATTTAACTTAATTTTTGTTATTGTTGTTTGTTTTTTTGTAGGCCGCAGGCTCGTGCGCCGGGGGGAAGGGGACCTTCCCTCGACGCTGGAGCTTTCTCCCTGATTGTTATCCCCTTTTTATTGTTGTTTCTGTTAAAACTTTTATTTTAAAGTAGCCTAGAACTGGGTAGTTTGTTTGCAGCGACTTATGCCCAAGTGGGCAGTCGCCAGATGGCCCCTTGAAAAAAAAAATAGCGAGTCACAGAGCGCTAAGTGCCACTAAGGCATTGGTATCTCCAGTTCCTCTAGTTTGTAGTATTTGCGACGTCGTGCTATTAGGGACGATGTGTAGATTATCCTATGCAGGGTTAATTGACACGTAGGAGTAGGTGGGATGAGCTTGCTGATGAGATAGCCAAGCTCTCTTAACAGACTGAGCGACCAGACAGGCATTTTGGTATCCTCCGCTCTGACTTCATGATCACTCAGCAGGCAAGGGTGTGTTTTTAACACTCCAGCCTCCCTGTAAGGCAAGAGTTGAAGAGTGGGGTCAGTCATTAGCAAGTGGATAGGACATGACCACCTCACCCAGATTCAATCCTGGTGTGTCACCACCCCATTTAGATGTATCCCATGTGGGGTTAAGTGGCAATAGAACTGCCACTTCCTAGTTGCTGCATGGACCACTAGCTATAAAATTCCCACAGCATGCCACAGCCTCTATTCAGTCTAACTTAGTTCCTCAGGACAGTCTCATAGAAAGCGCGGTCCCACTTAACTGTAGCAACATTGATGGGGCCTACAGCACAGCTGTAGGATCAAAGGCATTCTCCATTAACCTCCCAAGTGGTCCGAGGGATCAGAGGTCATCTTCTACCGGGAAACAATGCAAACAACTGACTACATGACAAAGAAGATGGGAGATGGCGGGTGAAATTTTAAAGTTGCATGCTATTGCGCCTCCACATTTCACTTGGGCCCATTTTCTGTCGTCTTCAAATTGACACACTTCAGGGACGCGGCGCTCTTCGATGGAGCGTCCCCTGAGCTTTTCTGCGAAAATTATTTGGTCCCTCAGACTGTCCGTTGTACTTGTCCCACTACCGGGTTGAGTTACGTCGCTACCACTTGTCCCTCTTGTTTGGGCCGGGGTTCTGCGCCCACAATTCTATCAGGTGGGTCTTCCCCCCCGCCTGTTGATTTATGATTTTTCAGCGGCTATGCCCTAGTTGGCTGTCGCCAGAGGAGACTTTCGAGTCCCACTCCTGCACTTACACTACTCCATCGTACCATACAAAACTTACATCACAATATATACATATAGTTTAGTGCGAGTGAATCAAATCTATCACACACGTGATTCCCCTTCATTTTCGCTGGTTGGACACAGGAAACCGAACTTTGACCTCGTTTCCAATTTGGTCATTCCCTCTTCAGGACAAAGAGCAGGACACCCTGATGCAGCAGTACCTGAGCCTGAATGAGTCCCTGTCGTCGCTAAAGACGCTGAACGCGTCCCTAGAAGAGAGCACCGTCACCCAACACCAGGAACTGACCCGGATGGAGGAAATGCTCAACACCTTCAAGGAAGAGAGAGAGCAGCTCATTGCTCAGGTGAGACGCCCTAGTTCCCTCTAGTAGAGAGAGAATCAGATTTGTTAGATAACCAAGAGCTTGAATTGGTTAGGTAGGGCATAATTTTTATTATGGTTTTCTTGAGTCAACTTACTTTACTTGCCTGTGCCCCTGATCTTTTTGGCGAAGTGGGCGCTTCCTAGAAAGGCTACCACGTTCGTTGGGTGTGTCTATAGGACCCTAAGACAAGACTTGTAGTGTGAGGTTTTGGGCAGTTTAGGAGTAGGTGTGCGATGTTGGCTGGGCTTTGGTTGCATCTGGTACATGTTGGTGCCGAGGCGACGTTTATTCTGTGCTTGCATTGTTGGAGTATAGTGGAGTGTCCAGTGGAGTATACTAGAGCGGCCTGTGGAGTATACTAAAGTGGCCTGTGGAGTATAAAGGAGTAGCGCGATCTCAGTTAAAAAAGGATTACTCTGTGCGTTCTGTGTCGTGACTTCTCTGATTGGTTTATTAAGGAAGGGGTGCTCGTTCAGGATGATTGTCTCAAACTCGGAGCAATCAGGAATGATGCGACGGCAGGTAACCTTATTCTAGAGGTAATATTGAAAGATGTTATTATAAGGTCGAGGGAAAGAGAGATAGGGTTGGTGGGTTCCTGACCGGAGGCGGACCAGAGAAACATATACCCTGTTTTTAGTATGTGTTTCAAATTGAGCTCAGTTGACTAGACAGGGTTTTCTCTAAGATCCCAGTAATTTGTGTATCCGAGGTGTGTGTGAATGTTGGCCAGGTTCTGAATAGGTCAAATTTTATATTGTTGGATGATGAAGCAGAAAATCGCCAGTGAACTTTGGCGGGAGGGGGGAGGGGGGGTGTTTGTGGGAGGTTTGATCTCTGATGGCCCATCCGGACCTGTAGTTATTGAGGCAAAGGCCAGTATGACCTTAAGTCTCGTAAAGGCAATACTTAGGCTATATAAAAATAAACTAACCAACAAAGGGCAAAAAGAAAGAAACAAACAAACAACCAATACCGCTAAGAAGAAACAAAAGAAAAATCATGCTCGGCTGCCAGGGAGGCAACCAACACCGGAAAGTTAAAGAGTTGGGTGGTAATTATGTTTGTGGAGTGGCCAGTAGAGTATACATAGTAGAGTGAGTGGCCTGTAGAGAAGAGTTTGGTTTCTCCCCGAAGGTCGTCAATGGGGGGGTGGGGCTTGTTTTAATAAAGAAGGCACAGCTGGTGGTTGGTGTGAGAGATGGTTGAGGTACAGGTTGGAGAGGTATAACTTAGAGAGGTGCGACTGTATTGTCTGTAGAGTGTATTTAGTGTTTATGGTGCCCTAATTTGGTGTTTGTGAGTGTTCGAATGTCGTTGAGGTTAGTTGCTGTTTAAGAGAGAGGAGTAGTATGTGTGGGTGTAGGTTCACACCGGGTTTCGTAATAATGTAATAAGTTTTGCTCAAAGGAAGGCGTTGGCCGTGGAGTGTAATGTGACGATGAGTGTTTGTTTCGGTTTTTTGGGGGTAAAGAGGGTGACTAAGGATTTGAATGGGGAGGTGAGTGTTCCAGTACTTTAGGGAACTAAAGTACTGATTCGGTCTTATTGTGGCGATGCCTGTAGTTGTAATAGAGAAGTCAGATGCATAAATGTTTATGTAAAGTAATGTTCTTATAATGAGTCGCTTCTGAACATAAGTCGCAATAATCTAACACCTAATGACTAAGCTATATTAGAAAAAAACAACAAGAAAACCTAACAAAACCGCACAAAAACTAAAGATAAAAGAAAAAAAAACATACTCCGGCGACTAAACATGCAGCCAACACTGAGCGACTTAATACAGTGGAGGAAGCGGTATCATTGGCCTTCTCCGTTCGAAAAAAATACCGTGGCGTAGTGCTGCTGTCTACGAAGGAAGGCCTCGCAGACAGCCATTTCCAGTCGGAGCAGAGCATCCGACGTGGAGTGGAACTTGCGGAAGACGCACTGTACAGAAGACAAATGGCCCTCGCTGTTCATGAAATAAGATAATCTAAAATTTATCACTTTCTCTATCAACTTGCACACGCAGGAGGTTAAGAGAGATTGGGCGGAAACCGGCTGGGGTAGAGTGATCTGACCCTGGTTTGCTAAAAGCGAGCACAGTAGCGATTCGCCTGGAATCTGGGAGGATACCCTTTACCTAGATCCTGTTGAACAAATCTAACAGAAAGGCCATGCTTCGCTCACCCAGGTGTCGAAGCATGGCAGACGGGACATCGTCTGGACCAGGGGCGGTGTCCGCGCACGAAGCGAGAGCGGAACGCAACTCACTCAAAGTATACTTGTCGTTGAAGGGTTCTCCGGCTCTGAAGGTAAAGTTCAGTCGGCAGCCTCGCGCGACATCACAACGCACACTGAATGCTGGCGGAGTAGCATCCCGGCCAGAGAAAGCAGTCGCGGACTCCGCTACGGACGCGTGGTCAGAGAGCTTGCGGTCTCTTTCTCCTGGACGACTGAAGTTATGTCCTGCAAGATTTTGCCCGATTTTTTTTTACTCGCTTCTACACTTCTGCCAACAGGCTTTTGCCTTTACGCGAAGACACGTATGCCCGCCAAGAAGAGCGGCCGCGGGGGAGGGGGGGAACTTCAAAACATACAGAACCTAGCTTCGATCACGGAAGTTCACTGGATGAGGCTGAAATCGTTCGGGCGGCCGTTATAGCGCATGGAGTCATATCGCTTTTCCCTGAGGCCCGTCTCAAACTCGCTAGCCCACAAAGGAAGCGAATTGCGTGCAAAATGTGCCACGGTCTGTAGCAGGTGTTTAGAGGAAAGCTAATGGTGGATTCCTCATCCAATCTGCCATTTATACTTTTCCGTCCTAGGATATTATCACATACCAACCGTTACGTGGTGATGATGGTGTTATTTTGGTGTGTACTCCTAAAAATCGCCATGGATGGGTTTGTGTACACCGGATTTCGGACTAATAACGTTGGGTGTCTGGCCGGTGAATGTCTTTTCCTTTTTGTTTATTTTTTTTTACTGTTTTTTGGGGTGGTGGGGATTCTTTTTAACCAAACATCCTAATCTTAAGCTTATTTGCCCGCTGGACCTTAAAAACCTTTAAGATCGTCAATTTGTCCCACAGGTAAACGAGTCCTTAACCAAAATTGAAGACCTAGAAGCCTCCTATCACCGCTTGAAGGAAGAGAAGTTCGCTCAGGAGAAGGACCTCCTTACTGCCAAGGACCTCACTCAGAAAGTGGAGATGAAGAGAGACGAAGCAGACTGTGAAGCTAGAAGACTCTCCACCACCATTGAAAAGGTCCCATCTACCATTTCTATTCGGTCCTCCCGCGAACTGGTGCCACTTTAAAGCAGTTCGGTGGTTTCCTTTGTCCTTCCATTGACTGTACAGGTTCTCTTTACAGGTTTTGGAAGAGAAACGTGCGCAAGAGCACCAGGCGGAGTCCTTGTCTGCGCAGCTGCAGAGTGAGCGTTCCACGTTGCGCTCCCTCGAAGAAATGCTGGCGGAGAAGAGGAAAGCCGACTTCGTGGCCGCCACTTCCCTCCAACAGCTGCAGGTGGAGAAGGTGCAGCTGCAGCGAAAAGTAAGGAGCAACTCAGCTGCCCTCGGGAGCTATTGAGACCTTTTATACCGTAGCTCGGTGATGGAGACGCAAAAATATCCCCATAGATGGGGCAGGAGGAATACCCATACCGTCTAACGGCGTGTGTCGTAAAAAGTGGCTAAACCTGGATATAGGGCCGCAGACCTGGGAACCTGTAAGTGTTGGGTGGGTGTGCGGCCTGTACATCCTGTGATTGTTTTGAGTGTTTTGTTCTGTATGGTTTGGAGTTTGTTCGCGGGAGATTTGGCTGTGGTTGGTTGCCATGCTGGTGGTGCGGATGAAGTGATAATATAGAGTGGTGAGAGGCTTTTCCTCCTGTCCAAATGTAACGTTAGATAGTGCTTGGAAGGCGTTGATTTTGTTTGTAATGTTTGTTGTGTGGGTTTCGAATTTCATGTGTGAGTCTTAGATAGGTCTGGTTTGTTTATTAGCAGGTGTTTTCCGTTTAGTCTGATTTGGGGGTGTTTTTTCGATTTGTAGTAGTTGGGTGCTAACAATGTACGAAGTGGTAAACTATTAACTGATGTGAAGAGTATTTAAGTTGGAATTAGGGTGAAACAGAGTGAATAGTTAGACACAAGAGAGGGTGTGAGACAAGGTTGTGGGATGATGCCATGGCTGTATATCTTTAGGGATGGTGTACTGAGAGAAGTATGTGTGGGGAATAAGGTAATGAGATGTGAGATTGATGAGGAATGGGTTCTAGCTCTGTTGGTATGATGAGGAGCAAAGGTGTGTTTATTAAACTCTAGCCCCCCTTTAGGGCAAGGGAAGTAGCGTTGGAGAGTGGAAAGCATCTCCGAGTGGATAGGGCACGACCCCCTCTCCACCTGGTTGCAATCTTGGAGTGGGACCACCCTGCACGGAGGTAACCACGGTGGGGGTGGGTGCTGTACTTGAACTTCCACTTCCTAGTTGCTGCATAGACCACTACCAGAGAGGGGTGCTATAAAAATGCAACAGCCTCCCTCCTCTAACCTGGTCCCTCACAACAGCCTCACATAAAGCGGGGCCCCACTTAATTGTGGTAACGTTTGGGAGGGGGGGGTCTACAGCACAGGGTGTAGCATCAAAGGTCGTAGGGAGCAGAAGTCATCTACCCCTGGACAACAATGAAACAACAACATATATTCCCCTCTCATTTCCCGCACGCGGTTCACACATTAATGCGGATTAGCCGGAATGATTGGACGGAAGCCGCGGCCACCTCGCCCATTCCGTACCTCATAGAATAAAATCTTTTGGGTGCGTAGTTTCCCATTCAGCGGCCCATATCCGGGTTTAGTCGCTTTGACGACACCCGCAGGGGCACGGTGTGAGTATTCCTTTTGCCCCACAAAACTTAAATTGATATTTTATAAAAAAAAAAAAAAGTACCGAGTGAAAGCCCAGACACTGAATGGTGTCCTCGGAATCAAATTTTCTTTTCTACATCGGATTAAGAGTTTACATTCTTGCTTATTCTATCGGAAGGGTATATAGAGCTCATGCACCCCCTCTCTACCCCATACCCAAGGAGATGGCCGCTAACCTACTAGCCTTTACCCTCCCGGCCCTATTTTCGCGACTATTCCCGGCTCTCCTTCCACCCGCAAGAGCGTGTTGGAAACATGTTTCCATCTCTCGCATCCCCGCAGGAGCCTCCTTGTGTTGGGGTACCTCCTCCCGACCCCATTCCCCGTAGGTAAGGAACCTTTGACACTGTTCCGCTTCCAGTGCCAGAGGGTGTGCACTATCCCTGCCTCACTGTTCGCAGGACCTGTAACTGTATATTTTCCACTATTTTCGATCTTGTCTCCATTCACCACTACGCTTTTAGTTCTCTCATTACTGACTTCTGACTCCCGAGGGTGGGGGGTGCTGATGTTACCGGGGATAACGAACCTTGAGGGGAGGCACGCTCTCCCGATACCATTCGCAAACCGGGAAGAGATCACTCCTTAGTGGACCGGGGTATCGCTATTCTTCTTTATTTCATACCCTAGTCTAAGCCTCCCCGTCAACTTTTCCTCGTACTATCCAGAGCTACTAGCGCCCGGTGCATTTCAGTATAGAGGCAGGGTACACTGTGAAGTACCTACCTGCTGGGAGGGCCGAATGCCCGCCAGCTGAGGCAAGTGTTATCCACGGGGTGCGCTGGGCCGTCGACTCTGCTCACCTTCGGCGTGCGGACGCAGTCAGAACCTCCGTTACGTCTCTTTTTGCTGGCCACCGCTTCGTCGTCTCCGTTGCAGCTGCCCACGTCACGTCTTACAGTGTTAACAGGGCATTGGACACTAGTCAGGATGTCGGCATTTTGATACCCGGCGTGAATCATCATGGTACTGGTAACTCTTTTTTCAAAATCCATATGGCTTCCAGTCCTCCATCTTGTATAGTGAAGCACTGCGGTGTTACATTCTTGCTTGTTCCATCGAAAGGGTGAAGCACTCAATGCGGTAGAGGCTCCGGCCGAGTAATTGCACTGTGAGTGAATTTTGTCCAGCTACGGCCAGGTTCCGGTTGGTTTCGAACACGCTCGCATCTCTTCTATACGGGCCTACGTGTCTTCACTCAACAGGAAGACCCCCTCTTCCACGGGTGCAGGTGTAGACGCACGTCAAAGGATTTGGGACAAGTTGTCGCAGGACCCCTCCCCTCATCCGGGAGGATGGAACCGCAATCTCGGACCCGCCGTCCCTGGCGGGGTCCTCGCGACCGGTTTATCCACATTCTGTAGGCGGGATGCTGCTCCGCCAGCATTTAAAGAACGTTGTTGGGCTCGCTGAAGGGCGCCGAGTAGACTTCACCTTTTAACGACATATTTACTCTAGGCAAGTTGTGTTTTCCCCTTCCCTTCGGGCGCGGATAATGCCCCTGGCCCCGATGATATTCCGTACGCCATGCTTCGACACCTGGGTGAGCGAGGCATGGCCTTTCCGTTAGATTTGTTCAACGGGATCTGGGTAGAGGGTATCCTCCCAGATTCCTGGCGAATCGCTACTGTGCTCGCCTTTCGCAAAACGGGGAGAGATCTCTCTACCCCGCCTGGTTTCCGCCCAATCTCTCTAACCTCTTGCATGTGCAAGTTGATGGAGAAATTGATAAATGTTAGATTAGATTTTTTCTGGACAGCGGAGGCCATCTGTCTTGTGCACAGGGCGGCTTCCGCAAGTTCCACTCCACGTTGGATGCCTTGCTCCGACTGGAGAAGGCCTATGATACCGCATTATAATGCGGTATCATGGAGACTCTCCACACGATTGGGGGCGAGGGGACGCCTGCAAATCTTTATATATCAATTTTTGCGAGAGATCGTCGATTCCCTGAGCATCAACGGTATCACCGCGATACTGCCGAACAATGTTATCGCTCGGCTCTCCAGTGACGAACTTTCATCTCTTTTAGTCCGGCGCAGATTCCTCTCCCCGAGCGTTGACTCCAACAAGCATTAAAACGCATCTCGCTACAAATCCTTTTGAGATCTTGTGCCAAGTTAATCGCCACGCCTCTGCTACCAAGACATATACAGCACCGGAAGCGTTGCATCGAACTTCTTGGAGCATACCTTGTGTCACGCATAGCGGTGTCAGTGTACACGGCTCCCAGACCGAAGGGGAAGTGGGCTTTCACACCTTCTCCCTCTTGTTTGAACCGACGGCTGGTCCTGTCACTATCTGTCTTCCATACTGGAGACTATACCGCGATGGTTTCAGGGCGCTTTCTGTCGTCTCCGAATTGGACACACTCGTAGGACGCACCGCCATTGGATGGAGCGCTCTCCTGCGACGACTGCGTTGTTTCCCTGACTGTTCGGCACATTCTTGTCGAATGTTCCAATCTGGCTGATCTTCGCGCACGTTACCTGTCCCGGTACCGGTACGAGCGGGGTCGCTACCGCTTGTCCCTCGTACTCGCTCGGGACAGATTCATCCGCACAGAATTGTAGCTTAATTGACATTTTGGAGGAGGATGGCCTCCTCCACTGTATTTAGTTGTTTGGTGTTGATTGCATATTCGGGAAACGGAGCACTTTTTTTTCCTTTGGGTTTTGCTTTGTGCTTTTTGCCTTTTTGGGGCTGAAAATTAGTGTTTTTTTGGACACCATGCCTTCGTTGGCGGTGGCCAGTAGAACGCTCTAAATAACAATCAACGCCTACATTGCTTGTTGTCACTATATACAGGACTAACAGTCCAATAAACACGAGAAACAGAATAAACAAAGCTAACAAAAAAATAACACTCTGAACACATAGGAACCACATTTGGACAATCCAAGAAATCCATCTTCAACACTTAGTACCTGAAATATGTCCGTTCTCACTTGCCCTTGCTACAACCTGAGCACCAAACTTCGCTCCCACTCACCTTATCTCACTACAGAAGATACAAAACACTCAGCCTACCACCATGTTACACACATAACACGCCACTTAATTACCCAGCCATCAAACAAAGGTCGTGCCGCCCAAACACCATCTCCATCTTCGAGGAACACAATTTCTCTACTACAAGACACCCATACCACCCACACCAATACCGAGACGCTCCAAGAAATCCCTCCACCCCGAAACCAGGCCTCCATTCACCACAAAATTATCCACACATACAAGGCATAAAATTTCTAGGTCCAACCCAGAGGAAAGACCTTCTCTCTCACCACAAATGGGTCGCCCTTGCACGGCTCCGGTGCGATCACCACCGAAAACTAAACACACACTGCCAGAACACCGTCAGGTTGGCGGAGTTGATCGTGGCTTAAGGAAGGGAACTTATCTGGGTACGAACGACCTTCTTACACCGAACCCACCTCTCCGTCCTCCCACAGGTGGCGGAACTGAACTCGTTCCTCGAGTCCGAGGTGGCGGAAGTGAAGAGGATTCGAAGCCGACTGGCCACCCTCGAGCTGGAGACGGAGAGACTGCGTCGCCAGCTCACGACGGAGCAGTACGAGAGGGAGAGAGCAGACCAAGAGCTCCGACGGGTGCGCCGATACTCGCGACTCGAGGAAGCCATTTCGAGGGGGGAAAACGGGGGCTCGGGACCCTCTCCGCCCGCCCTTTCATATCCACCCCACACTCGGGGGGAGGAAGCTCCACGAAACAGCAGCTCTAGATCTTCCCCTCATTTCCGTCTTCCTACCCCTCTCTCGAAGGAGCGGGACACCCATTCAAAAATGTCCCCCGAAGCACAAGAAGGGTCTCTTAACCCCCCACCAGTACACCCTCGTTCCGATTGCACCCTGACCGCTACATCTCCCTCGCGGACGTCATCCCTATTAAGGCTTTCCCCGGCATATTCGTCCTCTTCCTCGTCCTCCTTTTCTAACTCCACTCATAAAACCTTTTACTCTTCCCCCTGCCCTCTTCCTCCGACAAGACGATTGGAAGACCCCAACACTGACAAGGGAAGGGCTCCTTCAGCCCACTGCACGTAGAGAAGCCGCCCTCGCTCGAAAAACTGCGCTGAGGTTCCCACTTTTTGGTTCCGTTTTATAGTCGCTTTTTTATATTTCTCTCATATCTTTATTCGAAACAATGTGTTGAAGTATTTTGGCAATTATATTTTCTATTTTATTTTAGTAGTTTTAGTTGTAATAAAAAATGAAAGCATCGGATTTGGCTGTTCTTATATTTAACTTCAGATTGAGGGTCAAAATTTTACCGTTTGTCAGAAATCTTATTTTACCTTAGTCGAGGAAGAGCTAGTTTTATGCTCCACCCGCACATACACCTTTTATCCGAACACGAATGAAGGTCTTGCCCTCAATCTATCGTATACGACTTACTTTGTGTTCACCGGGGGGAGGGTTCTCTTGAGTCAAACCCAGCAGTAGTCAGGAATGCCCCCACAGCGAGCGGTCTTCTCCAGAGATTTTCGAGTGAGGGGATAGTAGGCTCCGAGGTGGACGAGGGAAGGGCAGGTGAGAATGAGATTAATAGTGTCGTCTGTCAATCTGGGGGAGGGGTCGGGGTCTTGTCTGTTTTGTTTTTTGTATTCGTGTAGTGAATGGTAGGGTCCTGATCTTAGGCGGACAAGAGAGAGACTGGTTCGGCGATGCAGGATGGATGTCAGGTGGGACGCGTTAAAGTAGGGTTATTTCCTAGCTCCCGAGTGCTACGCCGATGAAGTGGGTGTGTTTTAGTGTTGTGGTTTGGTGGTATTGGGGTAACTCTTCCTATTAGTTTGGAGTAGTGGCAAGCAAGGATAGTCCTAATTTATCTGGGGGTGAGTGTTCTATGAAACGAGGAATTTCGGTGTGCTGTAAATTCCCAAAACTTAAATTAGATGACTCTACGAGCAATACCAACGCGTTACTTTGTAGGGGTGCGAAAATGTATCAGAAAAATTCCTTCCAACGCGATAATATAAATAGCCCATTAAATTACCAACTCAGGGCAGACTCCGCCGTGGCATAATGGCTAAGAGCTTAGGCGTTTAGATCTAAAGGTACCACGTTCGAAACTCAAAGTCCACAACTTTTACGAAGAAATCTCCAAAAGAAAACGAAAATCAAGGAAAATGCTTTAAGGACCAACTCAAGAAGACTCAAGAAAGAAAAACGGAAGAAAACGACTTCAAGGGCTAACTCATCAAGAAGGATCATCAACTCAAGATAAATGGAAGTAAATGAAGATACATCAAGAAAGAAATCGAAGAGCAAGAACTAACCCAGCCAAGAAGTATACGGAAGTCAAGATAAATGGAAGACCAATGTTTGAAGGACCAACTTAAAAGATAAAGGAAATTCAGAAAGTAAATAGATTCGATAAAGATAAAATTCTAGATAAATACATAAACTGAAAATAAAAATAGCTCCCCCATAACTTTAGAAAGGAATGGTAGTTGTGGTATGGAGTGATGATTCAGGGGCTTAAAAGGATCTTTATGAACCTCCTTCAGTTATGTGTGGGAAGAGATCAATGGGTTAAAATTTATGACGTCCGGAATCGCGTGTTTGTAGTCATAATTATGGTAATGTCGGATATTTTGCGAATGTGTTGTGTTTATGTTGAAACTGAGCCCCTACCCCCTTCCCCACACTACTACTCTTTTGCGAGGTGGGCTGCTAGTAGGAAAGGGTTGGTGGGTCAACAGATCCCTAAGAGGAGATATTGTGTGTAGTGGGTTCTTGTGTGAGTTTTGGGCAAACTTATGTTGCACGAGACGAATCACAGAGAAGATTCAACATGAACCTAGGGATGGAATTCCTTGGGGCAAGTGTTGATGAGGGAAATTAGTTGCTTACGATTCGGTGACTACTTAATTGTCTTTCACATTTTTCTCTCAAAATATTGACTTGCGAGAATGTTTTTTCCTCTTTTCTGCATCCGTCGTGGGCATCTCCCCAGCCGAAACATAAACAGGGGCCGCTTAGATGAACTGGAATCTAAAAGTGTTTTTCATGTATAGCATGGCCAACTGTCGTCGTCGTTGGCTCCACTTCTTTCCTTTCCAGAAGATTGGGGGTCCGACGTCCGTGAGTGATGACATGTGTTTAATGTAGTGTTCTGTAGTGACTGTAGAGCCCCAGCCGATCCCTGAACATTCTGTGGCAAACTTGGAAGTCCAGCCCTGGTGGTAACTGTATCCTTGGTGATTGGTTCTTACTGTCCAGTCTCCTCTTGTCTTTTACTTTCTATTATTGCTATCTTGTCTTCCTTAAAATTGACTACTCCTGTCTTCATCTCAGCTCTCCAGGCTCTTCTGTAGGGTTGTGTGAGTCCCGTCCCACATGCGTTCAGGAGGATTTGCGAATTTATATCTTCTACACATTATAACTTTATCTTCAGGGATGGAAGGAATAAAAGCAATAGAGTTGCCCCTGGGAAGCGCACATTTGGGTCTCTCATACCAACGTCATGCTGATTGCGAGGTGTTCTCTGCATCTCCCCTTTACGTCGTGTGCAGTGCTCTTGGACTCGGTTACTTTTCTCTATACGAGTCCGGCGTCTGCCTGATTTCCAGACAGCTAGCATTTCATTCGCGGTTAACCTCGACGGTGGTCCTACCTAAGAGGGTTCCAATCATACCCTAAACCAGTGGTTCTTAAAGTTTTTCAGTCTCGATACCCCAAAGTTCAACCTGATAACCCTTCTCCAATATTAGCTTTCTACTACCAACTTTTAACTTTTAATTCCTTTGGACTTTTTTTTTTTAGGTAAATAAATCAAACAGTACACATTACATTATTGTTACACAACACTATTTGTGCTCATTCAGCATGATTTTTTTTGTTCAATTATGAGCTGCATGGGCCTTGTCCTCCTCTTTTTTTCGAAGCAACCAAAGCCTCAATTCTACGACGCACCCGGGCCAGGATGCCTTTTTAGATAACCCCAAGAACCGGCACTACTTTAACAACACCTGCCTTAAACCCTTCGAGTTTAGTTAGCCAACTCCTTCGCCTCTCCTCCCAAGGGTTCCGCAGGACCTGGAATATTGCGTCAGTCTTGGATCAAACCGTGTCTCACTGAAGTCCTGCCCGTGTTACCCCAAACTTCACGGCTGAGTTGGTTGCGGTATACCACTCGGTACGGGAGATTTAAGGCCTTAGCTGGTGTGGTCGGAGGGCTTTTGTCATTTACATATATCGCGTTAACTGCTCTCGAGGCATTGGAATCTTACCCACTCCATCGTAGTATTGGTGATTTCAGATCTGCGGATCAGTGATTTTCTTGTGCTGTATCTCCAGACTGGTAGAGTGATTGGAAGTGAGGACGATGATGAAATGACCAGGTTGTCTGGTTAGTCGGCGTCACAAACCCCACACGTTTAGCTCTTCCTTACACTGACTGTATAGCGGGGATCAAGGCAGCTCTTCTTGCTGCGTGGGAAAGAATTTGGTAGGAAACAACCGCGTGAAGACTGATGCTAGATTATTCTCCTTGACGTACCCCCCGCCCCCGACAGTGAGGTTCTTCTCGAGCCCCAGTGTTCCTGACATTTGTAGATTTTAGCTAAGAACTTGTATATGTACCTCCAGGAGTAAATTAATTATTGGGTGTTGCGGTAGCGATGACCTTGCTCGTTGTCGCTTTAATAACGAAATAGGCTGCGATATTTACTGTTAAGGACAGAGGAGTGAAATAATGACGGGCGGAATGAAATCTCGCCCCCACTCTACGACAGTCTGAAAAACAAAACATCCAATAAGCCACCTACACTCCGAAACGAAGGTAGTGGCTATAAATCATATCGACCTCCGCAGAGCTGGTTTACGCTGCCATACGAAACCTGATACACCCTATTAGATTATGGCCTAGTTGACAGGAAATACGGTTTTACACGTGCGCGAAGTGAAGCTACGTTATAAACCCGCGTTTCGAACCCCAGTGGGAAAGGCCGAACAACACGAGTAAAAATCCGTGGTAAAACGCACAGGGGAAAAAAAAACACGCTCAAGACTCGAAGGAAGGTGTTCCAGGGCATCTCAACAGTACCTAAACAATCTTGCTTTTGGTAGTCCATCGAGGTCGACGATGACGAATGCGCTCATATTGAGGGCACCAAACATGCCCTAGGTTTAAACGGGTAAGAATGTGTGCAGTCTTCGGAGCCGTACTTTGACCGAGGGAAGAAGGACCCTGGTGGCATGAGAGGCTCGATTCAACCAGGCTTCATTATCGGCTGCAGGGAGCTGCCGAGACCCCGGTCTGTTGGTACTCGCCTATAGGCACTCCCGATCTTGGTTTGTGATCGAGGTGTCCTTCCTCTAGCCTTTGCCTAAAAAGGCAGTGGTTGGTAGGCAGCGGGGCGTATCCACACCGGTGGGCCTGCAAACCGTACCTCTGGGGCTCACTGCTACTCCGAGATCCCCTGCTGATGAGTGAACATTGGTAGTTTTTCTCGATGAAGCTGCAGTTGTATTTCTTGAATTGGCTCGTGAAACAGTAGAGAGTAAGGCGGATTTAGGTTTTTGTATGAGGTTTTGGGAGTAAGGCAGATTTAGGTTTTTGTATGAGGTTTTCTTGGGAGTTTGGGAGAATTTTAACTTGGCCATTTAGTTGACTGGTCTCAAATCATATCCTAAACGTTTTTCTACCAGAAATCGCCTCACGTCACGCAAGAGTCACACGGCCAAGGTCCCGATGCGTTCGCCATAGCTAACTAAACACCGCAATCTACACACATACGGAACCGAACACAGGTTTACAATATACACAACACTTACATATAAAGAAAACCTACATATCAGGAGTACTCGTTCTCTGGGAGAACACCTTCGGGCCGTCGTTCATGGAGGCCTTCGAACTGGGGTCAGGTTAATAAAAAGAGGATAGATAACAGAAATCGGTTGATAAATGGAAAAGACTGAAAAAAAAATAAGGATGGTAAACCAACAGCCTTGAATACTGAGAGCGAAAAGGCCTATTATAAAGACCGAAGAAGTACAAAGAACATCAGCCATCCAAGTTAGCCAATAATGAGTTCCCCTTCATAGAATCTGGAATAGAAACAAAATGCTGAGGGTACAGTTGCCAGCAACCTCCATTCGTTCTTTTTTCCCCTCCTAAAAAATGCCACTATCCTCTTGGATAAGTGATAGAAGATGACAAGCGGTAAATAGGCCTCATTCTGTTCATTAAAATTATTCGATCTCCTTTTTCAGATACTTTTTTATTTTCCTTGATAAATGATCAATATTCGAAAAATTGATTTATGCATTAATGATATTATTTTCTTAAGTGTGTATATTGTTTCAGGCTAGAACATCCTTGTTGACGTTTTAGAACATTTCCCAACCAACCAAGAACCGAAATTTCCCATCGGGGAAAAGAATTCTTCATTTGTTTCATAATTGGACAACAACAATTGACCAAAGGGATACAAGTGAGAAATTTCTCGAAAAGACTTAAATGAATCAAAATATATTCGGTAAATTGCGGAGGAATAAAACTGTGGACTGGCTAAGATAAATCATTATGAAATACTCCAGTGAATAAAAATAAATTCTACATTCTGTGTTGACAAAATGTGTGAGAGAAAAATGGATGAGGGGAGATTCCAAAAGAAGTTTACACGTTAGTTAAATTTAAGTTTCTTTTTTTCTATTTTTAGCATTTTAGAGTGGTTTGTCCTTTATTTTTTTCCTAATACAAAACAATTTTTTTAGAAAGATCTCACAATCCTTGTAAAGAAACTACGCTTAGGAGTGTGTATATTTTACTTTTTGTATCGTCATACATTAAGAGGGGAAGCAAACAATACCACTATGCAATATATAGTTAGCCCATTTAGACCTAATGAACTCGATTCATTTCTTGTTACTTAGACCAGGTGTTGCAAAAGTCCTGTTACACTCGTTACGACGCTCTCAACAAAGAACACAAAGTTTTGATACAGTTGACACGTTTTTATTGTTTTAATAAATAAATATGCGTTTAAATTGTGATGTTAATCAAAATGGCCGCCCTCAGCTGCGAGGACGCTCTCCGGGCGAGACCTGAAGGCAGCGCACACGTTGCGGACGAAGTCCTTCCTCCTGCTGGCCACACGCGGTTGACGGAGGACTTCAGCTCGTCAGCGTTGCTGTGACGGACCTTGCGATTCTGTGGACGGTCATCCTAATGACGTTGAGCCGCTTCGCGATGTCGGACTTGTGTCCCGCGCGCAGCGAAGCAGAGATTTGTTTGCACTTCCATCTCGATACACTTACACACATCTCAACACAATGGAAAAGACCTTTTAATGGTACGGGCTGGAAAAGTAGAACTTTAAGTTTGTTTGACAGAACTTTTTATATCACACGTAAAACTCTCAATAGATAAAAGCCGAGTGTAACATAACTTTTGAAAAACCTGTATTTGTATCGAATTAAATTCGTGTTTGTGTAAAAATATTGTAATAAAAAAATATTGTTAATACAAACAGAAAAAATCAATGGAAAAAATGGTATCCCTAAATAAGAGAATCAATTGATCTTTTGTTTTCTTCGCATTTATCTGTTCCCTTTTCTACTGCAAATATAGGCGAGTGCGAATCTGAAGAAATTCAAAGGTTCTCTCGCTGCTCTGATGAAAAAAAAGAGAATGCAACCGCTATGACGATAGCTGCGCGTCGTGATGGAAATAAGGATGTTGTTGTTATTTCAAGAGCCCATCGGGCGACTGCCCACTAGGGCAATGTTAGCTTAGGTTAAAAAACAAGTAACAAAGATAAAAAAGTAACAAAGGCTAAGACAGGCCAAAAAAGGAAACAGCAACAAAACAAAATTAGTCTAAACTACATTAAGGAAGCGGGCCCCCCCCCCCCCGGCGGAGAAACAGGCGACCTACAACAAACAGTCAAATAAAGTGGAGGAGATCAACCTCCTCCAAAAAGTCGTATAGTCAGCAAGTCAGTGCGCACGAGCCAGTCACGAGTAGAAGGGACAAGCGGTAGCAACCCCGCTCGTCCCGATATGGGGAGAGGTAACGTGCGCGAAGATCACACAAACTGGGACATTCAACGAGAATGTGCTGAACAGTCTGGGGGACAACGCAGTCATCGCGATAAGGCGAAGGCGAGCGCTCGGTCAAATGGCGGTACGTGTGTCCGATTCGGAGTCAACAGAAAACAGCCTAAAGCCATCGCGGCATTGGGGGCTAGGTCTATGAAAACAGTCGTGGCGCAAAGGCACGTACTTTTCCCTAGACTGTCTCCCATCTTCTTGGCTGCCCGTATTCCTGACATGTAGTCAGTGTGAGGAAAAGCAACACGCTGGTCTAGGCGTCCAGTCATCACGGACTATTTAGTGCTACATGTCCAGGAACCCAGCAGAAGATAAGCTCGACATCCGCCGGGCTTGCCAAAATCGTCCACGCACGAAGTGAGAGCGGAACGCAACTGATTCACTGTAAACCTCTCGTTGAAAGGTTCTACGCCTCTGGATGTAAAGTCCAGTTGGCGGCCTTGCGCGACATCACGACAGGCATTGAATGCTAGCGGAACAGCTAGAGAATGCGGGGAAAGCGATCGCAAAGGACACCGCCATTTACACAGGGTCCGAGATTGCAGTCCCATTCTCCTGGAGAACGGGAGGGGAGGGGGGGGGGGGGGATTGTGCGAGAACTTTTCCTGAATCCTTTTGACTCGCTTTCACACCTCTGCTAGGGGGATCTTCCCGTTAGGTCAAGACACGTATGCACGCTAAGAAGAGTGGCAGGCGTGCTTCGAAATATACCAGAACCTAGCCCTAGCTCGACGAAATTCACCGACAGTGAAGTCGTTCGGGCGGCGCTTATAGCGCATGTAGGCATAACGCTTCTGTTTGAGGTCCGTTTCTCACTCGGCTAACCCCTACGGAAGCGGTCGGCATCCAAAACGGCCAGACGTTCTAGGGATAGTAATTAGGTACACGGTGATGAGGTTGCCGGAGAACAACTCAGCGGCCTCATCTACCGACCTAAACTTCTCGACTGAGATAGATAAATCAGTGCCCGCGCCAAGCACTACCGGGGAGGGCTCTCAGGCGGCAGCGGCCCAGAAAATTATATTTATATGGGAAAGTGATCACTACCATGGAGATCATCGACCACCACCAACCCAAAATGGGGCTCTGCATCCGAAGAGCACAAAGATAGATCAAGACAGGAAAATTAAGCGTTTCTCGGGTAGTGATGCGTAAACTCACCCACATTTAGGACACCTATCTGATGCTTGTCGATTAGATCGGCAAGGACCAACTCCTGGGATTGAACGAGTAGTCTCCCCAAAAGGGATGGCTACCGTTCAAATCCCCGAGCAAGAGAAATAGCCTCGGCATCCGTGCCACGACGTGGCGGAAGTCGACTGACGGTGGAATGTACGCTGAAATAAAAGTATACCTCCTATCCAAGCGCAGCTGCACAGCTACTGCCTGGAAGGCGGTATTCAAATCAAAGAGAAGGACTGAGACATCACGCCGGATGTAAATGGCGCATCTTGCTGCCCGGCCTCCATCCCGTGGTGATGGGGTCGCAAAACCCTAATACCCCGAGATGGTAGGCGGGGGTACCCGCCCAGCATGGTCTCCTGCAAAAAGATTGCTAACGGTGAACGGGCGGAAACGAGCCTCCGCAGCTCTTCCGATTTAGCCTGGAGTCCGCGGCAATTCCATTAAAGGAACATGTCACCCAGGTCTATCTCGGAGGAAATGCGGGGCCCCCTTCGAATAGAAGACCCTCACGGAAATTCCCGTACGCTTCCTGGAGGCAGAACTCCAAACGCTGTTGGCCGAACAAGGCGCTGTCGACTTCGATAACTTATCGGAGGGGGTTGGGCTCGCGATGAGAGTCTTTTCCTCTTTCCGCCTCGAAACCTTAGGCAGGCGGAGGTCCCTTCTCTGGGCGATCCATCGTCTCAGAGTCAACCAACCTTGTCCTGGGTGTGGGCGTAGGAGCCGAAGCTCCTTTGAGTCTGTCCTTCTTTCGGGGGGCAGCTGCTGTAGGAACCCCGAAAGATGGCCTCACGACCACCCTCAGGGGTGCTGCCTCGTCCTTGGTGTGGGCGTAGGAGCCGAAGCTCCTTTGAGTCTGTCCTTCTTTCGGGGGGCAGCTGCTGTAGGAACCCCGAAAGATGGCCTCACGACCACCCTCAGGGGTGATGCCTCCTGTCAGTCTAACGACTCGGTTATAGCGCGCTGTCATTTCTCCTTACAGGACACAGTCACTTTGGGGAGGTAGACGAGCTCTGGCTTTAGCCAATGATGGGTTTGAGTTTACTATGCCGCCAACTCTACCAATTGAGCGCTTGGGGCGTGTCGAACCCGCAGAAAGGTTCCGAATGTGCGCGCAAACAACCATCCTCGTACGCCTGAGAGACCAGGAGTAGAGGGTACCTTTTTAAAAAATTAAGTCATAAGACATCCCAGGCAGCGTCAGGAATGCCAAGCTCAAGTCCTTAGCCTTGCGAAATGAGAGACGAACCGTAGCCTGAACGATCAGGATTTCCTTCTCCAGTAGATAGGCACCACAGTGCTTCGAAGAAGCGGGATGCGGCTCTCCGTAATTGACACACTTGGCCTTACAAGATTTGGACTTATCGTGTGCGGCCTTAGAGCAACTTATACAGCTTTCGGGTAAACCCTATAATGCACGTCTACAGGAGCGATTCGTATGGCGGAAGCGGTGGCATTAGTAGCACCTCCGCGACAGTGGCACGAATGCCTTCACGCGGAACCCATACCAACCGGCACGCTCCGACTCAGGGAGCTTGTCACAGTCGAACGTGACGAAGAGTGTAAGGGTGGGTCTCGAGGCGGCTCCCTGTTTTCTCATCACATGTTCGGCTTTGACCGCTCCTTGGTCGGTTAGCTCTAATGTGATGTCATCTATAGAGTAGTCCACTAATTCCCTCGCATAAACTACTCCTTTCACAAAGTTCGTGGTAGAGTGCGGTGTCACACTCACCGGTGAGCCATTAAGTATCCGAAAGGAACTAATCATAGCCGCCTCGGAGGGATCCGATGAATTCGCAAGAAGGCTCTCATCCGAGAAACGGTTCTCCTTCCGCTCTCTACCAATCAGGCTAGCTAATGCTCTCCTCTGATGAAACATGTTGCCCTTGGCCAACATGCTGTCATCAGTAGAGTGAATAACTAGCCCGCGTTTGAAGCCAGTGGACTTGAAAACCTCAGGTAATCTCTCAATGAAGGGCCCCAACCTAATCGAGGCTCCGCTCAGCGCACTTATATTTTTGAATGGGATTCCCCTTCCGGGGGAAACTCGGGGCCCGACGTGCCGATCTTGGCCCGCTCGCTTTTTGAAACGACAGTAAACCCTTCCTACCTCGGAGTCCCCGCAGAGTGAGAGTAACCTTTAGTCCTTTTCTTGCCTGGTTTCTTTTAGGAGAGGAGGCTTCTGTCCACTAGAGGATGGAGTGGCTTCAACCACGGGAGGAGGTCCCTCTTCTCCTCGTGAGTTCTAGGGGGCCCGAGCCGTCTGAAGAAAAGATAGCACAGGGGCGGACTCGGGTTCGAACTCATGGAAGATTCTGCCGTCTGGGGCTGGGTTACCTCTTGGACCCTGTCTATCTCAATGGGGGCCTCCGTGCGGCCACCTTCACCCCCAAGGCATCACAGATCCCATTCACGATACTCCTCGTCAAAGTAAAATCTCTGGTCAAAGGGGTGTCTCGATTTCCCTCATCCTCCCCGACACCTAGAAAGGAGGAGGCCGCGCTTGGGGGCAGATCCCCATGCGCTTTCCCACTCTTGCTTACAGTTAACGACATGATTAGATTTAAAAGATAAAAAGGGCCTCATGGAAACTAGATACTATGACCTCTCTATGAGTGGGAAGGTTAAGAAAGAAGTCTCCATGGGATCAGAAATTCCAGAATAGGATCATTGACACATACTCGGTCACGGTCCAACGTTGATGGGCTTTGCCCAAATTTTAGGTGTACTGGAGGAAGATGAGCACAGTCGATGGCCCAGCACACCCTGTACCTAATCCTTGCCCTCGCCAGGTGTCTTTCGGACCTCGCAGCAGGATGGGACCTCACGGTATACACTGCCACTCGACTAAGACTCATAGGAGTGCGAAAGTACCACGGGCAGCCAGAACCTCTGTGGATAGGAGAACAAGCGTGGAAAGGTGTAGGAGAATATGTAATAAAGAGAAGTAGAGATAGGTGGATCCACTAACGACTAGGGTGGGTGATCACTTATTATTATCATACCCTGGCGCCAGGTGATCCCAGGATGGCATGCAGTTCGCCGAACTCGGTCCAGGTGGGACCAGTCCTGCTGGTGCAAAGGGCAGGGATAAAGGATAGCTGTAATGATAATAATAAATAATACTTATAACAAATATAAATAATAATAAATAATAACTTATACTAATAATAATTAATACTTATCCTAAGTAATTATAGTACATAATAATAATGATAAACAATAGTATATCATAATAAATATTAAAATTAAGAATACTGAATAATAATAATAATTAATACTAATCCTAAATAATTATAATACATAATACTATATCATAACAAATAATATCAAAATCATACTAAATAATAATACAAAATAATATAATGATAACAATAATAAGGGTAATAATAATAATAAGATATAAAGTATTGCTGAGTTTGGGGGAGGGAAAAGCGCCCCAAGGACTTTCTGAGGCCCATCAGAGAGTTCAAGTCAAGCCAGTGTCAGAGCTTCCCTTATTTGCCCTCAAGCCGGGGGGATGTGCAACTCCTACGGGGACCAAGGGTAAGAGGAAGAAGACTAGAGCGAAAAATGTGTCAGTAGTTTCCATCTAGTAGGAGATTGCTGGGGACAGTGGAGCACGAAGGACGTGCCGACCCTCCGAATACCAGGTTTAAGTCTAAGCGGGGCTCTGCTGGGCCCAGTCTGGAAAGGGCTTCATAAGAAAGGAAGAGAGAGAGCAAGCGGAATATAACGGTATAAAGTGTTTTACCCGTTAAAAAAATGTGTCAAAAATTGGGTTCGAACTAAGGATCGCAACCGATTACAAAAATACGGGTAATCCATTGATAAATTTAATTACCGCGTATTTACCGATACCTTTTTATCGGTAATTTAATGTAACTTTAGGATTATTTAAGTTTACGCTCAATAAGAGAAGGAAGATTTCAGAAAAAGTCTCCATCAAAGCTTCCGAATTCTTAGTTAAGTCCTTTATTTTTAATGTAGAAAGTGAATTCGTATTTTACGAAACACTGAAAACGAGAACCGAAAATCTAGCTCGATTATTCGATGCATTGAAGATCATCGAGCCAACAAAGCTGCGAAGCCGAACGAGGATTTTCTTCAGCAGGATTTTTCATAACAAAGATTCGATCCAGTCTCTCTCCTGCCATTGTTAATGCCTTTTGTTTCTTGAAATGTTACTTCTTAAATAAGAAAAACTAAGCATCGTGCCATATTCATAATTTCAAAAGATGTCATTTAAATTTTTGTCTCTTAAGTTTTTGAAATTTTGCTTTTTAGAAAAAGATAAAATTAACGTCTTATGTTTCCGAAAAGTTATGCTTCCTATATAATTTTTTTAATAAGAATGAAAAACAAAAGTAAATAATGTCTTATGTTTTTTTCTATATAAAGATAAAACACTTTCATTGGTTATAAAAACTCATAATGGCAAAGGATCTCATTAAAAAGTTTTATATACATGTGATTTTTTAAAATTTCTAATCCAGTTAATTTAACTAGAAATTTGTCGGGAATTTACCGGTAATCAAAATTTTTCTCGAGAACTTATCGATAAAAATATTGTCGGTAATTTGCGACCTCTAGTTCGAACCTATGCCATCGAACGCTCTTCGCTTTTCAGGTCACTACAGTAACCACTAGGCTACCAGGTGAAGTGGTCGAAGGACGTGGGAGTCCTCCCGACTGCAAATTAAAACATCTTGAACTTCCCCATCTCAAGAAATCATTTAATTATATAAATTCACAAAAGATTTAGCCAAAATCACCATAATTTTCCCTACCAGTACCTTTTGCGGACCACCCTCCTATAAATTGCGATAACGAATCTTTATCAAGTAAACCTTATTCACCCCTCCTACAAGTAAACTTCGTGGCTTCTATAGGGTGCTTAGAAAGTCTTGTCATCCCTGTAAATAATGTTTTAACTTTTTATTCCAAATATTCTTTTAATTTTATATTTCAAATGTGTTTGATATTATTATATATTTTCTTCTATTGTTTGTATTATTACCTTTTCGGTAAGGGTGACAAGATTTTCGGTTCTATATATTCCCGGCTTTGTAATCAAAAGACTTATATTTGTTTGCTTGTGAATGATATGTTAGTCCCCGTACAAGGTCATTTGGGCCTATTGTCCTAAGTGGAGATAGGGCAAACCTGTTTTGTGGTTTCGCGGGTTCGGGTAGCAATGGTTCCTCATTGGCCTTTGCTTTTGCTCAGTTAGTCTTGTTTGAAGCGTCGTTCAGTTGAAGTCGGCTTAAGTGAGAGGTTTTATCTGTGTATTCCCGATAGAATCGTATAAGAAATTGTGCACGGAGAAGAAGAGCCTATCTCCGGAAAATAGAACATTGTATTACTGTAACCTTTTATCAAGTCTAGAGTTTTGTAGCCTATGGTAAACATGGATCTGTGGAATTACTGATTAGGCTTAATTCAATATCAAATCTCCAAGCTTTTTTATAGTGTTAAATCTTGATACTGGGATTGTACAGACGATATTCAAGTGAACAAAGTTTTGTTTATATTAGTTACCCAAACTTACTCATTTTCTTTGATAGCTAGTTGCTAGGAAGGAAAAATAACGTACAACGAAACCTTATCATCTAAAGAATTTATGGTTTAATATTTGCTTGTTTGCCTCATTGAGTATTTGATTTAGATCGATTTAGAACCAGCAGACCACATGGGCGACTAAATCAGACCAGTAATTTTGGATAACACGAGGAAAATGGATATGATCCCACCATACCATAAAATAAACTGGATTGGAATGCAAACTGGCTCATTTTGACTTACGGCACCCTGACATCTGCCTAAAAGATTGTGTGTCGGCTTAAAATTAAGTTCGAGGGAAGGTTTACTATAGTACACTGCGGAGATAGTGTGATATGCAGGTGATAAGGATGGCATAATGTATTATTGCACATGCCATGTAGCCAGAGCCGTAACCCCCCCCCCCCCCCCCCTGCTGGCCGGGGTGGTGGTTCTTGAAGGGGCCCCACTGTGCCCCCCCCCCCTTCTCCCCAATTTTATTAATGAAAATTTAAAATTTTCGAATACACATTTGGGTCTTTTCTGTTTGGCGGCAGGCGGATCTTTTGTACCCAATTTTCGACAATGATGCAGTTTTGAGTGCTGAATACGAATATAACATTTCTTTTTTGGAGAAATGAAGGGAAGTATCTAAAAAAAAAGAAATTTTAAACTGTAAATTTTGGTTTGTCCGATACATTTTTAACAAAAAAAAAACGAAATGTAAATAAATCTCACTTAAACTGTCATATGATTTCCCAATATTATTGTTCACTCCCTTTATTATTTCTTTAAACATTCATTTGTATTTAGATATAAGTATCCCATAATATTTTTGTAAACAAATTTTCATTTCTATTTTGTTTTCGCCACATAAATTCACATAAGTAGGAATCGAGCAATCTCACGGTGGGTAACGCCGTGTTCCAATATGTTTCACCTTTTTGGAGTAAATTCAAGGTGACTGCTCGTGGAGGGGACCCCCTTACGATGATCCTGAGTTTCAATCAAATGGGGGGGTCTGAGGGGCACAGCCCCCAGTATATACTCATAATTGTTTCTAGAATAATGTTCTAAACTAGTGCGCATTAAATTGTTTTTTTTTAATAGCTCCTTTCATTTCTCCAAAAAAGAAATGTTATATTCGTATTCGGCACTCAAAATTGCATCATTGTCGAAAATTGGGTACAAAAGATCCGCCTGCCGCCAAACAGAAAAGATCCACACATTCTCTGTAAGTATTCCGCAGCATTGGGACTGATGAGAATAGTATTTGTCGTGCCTGGTACTACTTGTAAATGTCTGATATATTGTAATGGGTGTCCCACAATCATCATTTGGGGGGTGGGGGTGAACTAGACATTGCTACGGTTCTGCATGTAGCTCAGATTCAGTTAATTTGTTACGGTAATGATAAACGCTATAAAAGAAAGACTGATTGATGATGATCGTGGTGCCGGCCAGAGTTGAAATTTGGGTATTTATTGTATGCATGTTTGTGTTAATGGATTTAATAATTATATATATATATATATATATATATATATATATATATATATATTGTATGTGTGTAAATACGTATACAGGGTGCAGATGATATTCGTTCGCGTGATGACTGTATTTTTATTAGATATGAAAAAAGCTCACAAAGTGCACGTGAGTCAAAGTTATGCAGATACACCCACAAAGGAAGAGTGAAAAACGATTCCGAGCGCTTTCGTCTTTATTCTTAAAGACCTTTTCAATGAATGAACAGGAGGCTGGACATACATTGCCTTAAATAGTGGAAGGGGAGATTAGAGTACCCACCTCTGAACCTTAATTAGGAGGTACAAAATCCTGAAACAATTTTATTTGAGATTTTATGTATTTAGTGATAATGGAGTCTAGCATGAACAAACCAGGGCTAAGATTGCACTGTTCCAGTTAATGCTATAGTTAAGATTTCGGTTAGTTTGTCTTCATAACATCTGTCGGTCTCACTCAAATAACCCACTTGTGGTTTCGATAACATCCTCCAGGCGATTTCGGAACAGGACACAGGCCTTCGTCACTATCTTCTGTTTTAGGGCCTTAGTAATCCTGACCCTCACCTGGATTTGTTGGACTCTCGTTCCACCGCGCACCACACAAAGAAGTCGAGGGATTTGCAGTCAGATGAGTTGTGAGGCCATGAAGAAATTCTCCGACGACAGCCAGGTCTGGAGTTTTTTGTCGGTGTGGCACGGCGCGATCTTGCTGTCACACGTAAGGCATCCCTGCAACTACCCGGTTGATCCAAGGCTTCACAACCTCGTTCAGAATACGGATGTAGCCGTCTGTGTTCAGCCTGAGGTCCTCATAGTTGGATGGCATGACGTCACCGAAGAGCATGATTATCGCTGTAAATTTCATCTATGTGACTGAGGGCACCTCCTTGGACAGAAATTCTTCTTGTCGGAGAAGAACCACATCATGCCTGGCCCCAACGGGTGTTTCAACTTGTTGATCAGCTTCTTAGTGCGCTTGACTTGCTTTTCCTGCATCGCCTTGGACAGAACTTGTTCCTTCCTCATTTTGTTATAAAAGTAGCGATTGTCCTTATGAACCACAACCCTGATGAGCTTTACATCCATACTTTTCTCCCGTGCAATGGCAGTCATTGACTTTCTGGAATCGTTGTTGATGATCTCGATTTCAGCGACGAATTCCGGCGTTCTGATGGCGTCAGATCGTTGACCATGGGGTTTCCTCTCTGCTGTCGCTTCGTAGTCGAGTCCTTAATCTTCTAGCTCCTTTCACCTTTTCCACTATCCTTCTGTTGACGTCGAGGGAGTCTGAAATGACCTTATTTGTCCTTCCGGCGCAGAAGGACGATTGGTTGTTCTACTAATTGCGAGTGAGCTGGGCATGAACCGCGATAGCGTCTGGAAGATTATCACTGAAGATTTGGGCATGCTGAAGATTTACGCAAAGATGGTGCCGAAGTTCCTTAACAATGACCAGAAGGAGCGGCGCATGCAGGTGTGTCAGGACATCCTCGAGTGTCTTAAAGTCAAACCAAGCTTGCTCGGGACTCATCACTGGTAATGAGTCGTGCATTTTGAAGTACGGCACGGAGCCTAAGCGACAGAGCCCTATTGGAAGAGTCCGCAGTCGCCGAAGTCGAAGAAAGCAAAACTGTCGAAGTCCAAAGTCAAACTCATGTTGATCGCATTCAAAAGTTAATTAGAGTAGCAAAGACATATTACGAAAATTCAAATGCCAAATAAAGCAAAGGAAAATCCCAAAAGTTCTTTCAATTATAAAGGACTAAGACTAGAGATAAAATAGGCCCATTTAAAGCTAGAGATGGAGAGTTAGTGAGTGATAGAGATGCAATGGCTAGGATGTTAAATAAGCATTTTCTTTCAGTATTTACACTCGAGGATAATCTAATTGTACATGAGGAGACCTTGATCTTCAGGGTTAAATGAGGAGATAAACATAAGTTGTTTAAGTAATCTCAACACGGCTTTACTAGAGGCAAATCTTTTTGATTAATTACGATATCGTTTATTTGGATTTTAGTAAGTCTTTCGACAGGGTGCTACACTTACGAATTTTGAATAAAGTTAAAGCGCCTAGGAATTCACGGGTGAAAGATTAGATGCCAGAAATATCTGTCGATTTGAAAACGGATCATCCCCAGAATTCTTCTGGGGATTTTCGTAAGAAATTGTGAAGGAGAAAGGAGTAGAAATATTTTTAATATTCATAAACCGTTAAGGCGCCATTGACCACCTGTCTAAGGTTCATAATGATTTCAGAAATGAATGAAAATATTAATGGAACTCTCCTCCGAAATGCCCATTGATTGAAGTAAAGAATAGGGGCTGCACAGTCAAAGAGAATTCAGGTGATTCACATGTGTAAAAGAACTGGCAAGCTTCCTAACTCATAGCACTGAGTCGGTGCGCGTCGTTTTAACCTCCACGAATAACTCCATATACAAGAACAAAGGAAAGTACGAAATTAAGGTCTCCTGTCGGTCATATCAGATAGGCTTTTATAGTGTATCTTTCTTCCTGGCCAGATGGTTCAGAGGGTTGCTTTCAAACTATCAGAACCACCATAACGTGAAGTTCGGATCTTCCAAACTATTCAAGTTGTATGAATGCGACTCCATTATTCTGCCTCATAGCGTGAAGTTCGGATCTTCGGACTCCTTGATTATGCGCATTAGAATGACCGGATAAAGCAGCGTTTCAGGACTTGATTAATTTGATGGCTGCCTTCAGAAGGGGAGGAGAGGAGGCTAACTATGGCTTAAATAATTTCTTCTTTGCCGTCTGCAAAAGTTCTTCCGGGAGCGTTTCCATTGTCACTTTTTGTTCCCGTGTTCATGACGATGACATGGTGTTAGTTAAGGGATCATGACAATGACATGGTGTTAGTTAAGGGATCATGACGATGACATGGTGTTAGTTAAGGGATCATGACGATGACATGGTGTTAGTTAAGGGATCATGACGATGGCATGGTGTTAGTTAAGGGATCATGACGATGACATGGTGTTAGTTAAGGGATCATGACGATGACATGGTGTTAGTTAAGGGATCGTGACGATGGCATGGTGTTAGTTAAGGGATCATGACGATGGCATGGTGTTAGTTAAGGGATCATGACGATGGCATGGTGTTAGTTAAGGGATCATGACGATGACATGGTGTTAGTTAAGGGATCATGACGATGACATGGTGTTAGTTAAGGGATCGTGACGATGGCATGGTGTTAGTTAAGGGATCATGACGATGGCATGGTGTTAGTTAAGGGATCATGACGATGGCATGGTGTTAGTTAAGGGATCATGATGATGTCACGATGTTAGTTAAGGGATCATATGGTCTTAGTTAAGGGATCATGACGATGGCATGGTGTTAGTTAAGGCATCATGATGATGTCACGATGTTATTTAAGGGATCACATGATCTTAGCTAAGGGATCGTGAGGATGGCACGGTGTTAGTTAAGGGATCACATGGTCTTAGTTAAGGGATCATTGCGATGACATGGTGTTAGTTAAGGGATAGAGACAATATCATGGTGTTAGTTAAGGGATCATGGCGATGAGGTAGCGGGAGTAAAGTAGGTAGTCTACAATCGTGCCTCGTTTTTTACCGTCCATTATTTCTGGTTGCGTGAGTTAGGTGAAGTTAGAGCGAAAGATAAACCTCCAAAACTACACTTCATTCTCACTTGTCTGTTACCTCCCCCCCCCTCCCCCCCATCCTCTCAGCAAGCAGGCAGGTGTAGTCTAGAGGCCATGTTGAAGGAGTGCGCTCTCTGTCCCAACGCCTGCAGATGCGTTCCTTGCCGGGAGATGACCTCGTTGCTATTGCGCTGTGAATGTTAGGAGAGGGGGAATGATTGGGTCACTCACGCCGCCAGTGTTGTGGTCGTTAGTGGGAGCGACAGACCCGCCGGGGGGGTGGTGTCCCTGATGTATGGTGGGGGTGGGGGGTGCACGGCGGGGAGAGTGGAGCTATGGCTAGCCTAGGGGATACGACGTTGGATTTCGAGCGTCAAGGCAGGGATCGATCCCAAAGTGCCGACACAAAACAGCCATGTCATGAAGTTGCCGCCCATTGGGTGGATACGCTGATGCCTGCTCTCGAGGGCGTAATTAGCCTCACGCACATGGCTGATCACAACACCGCTATCACTTCCTTTCCCGTCTTCACGCTTAGGCATACCTACCTCTCTGTCCCTGAACCCTGCACAACAATACAACCTGACTACTCCCCCTTTACCCCCACCCAACATAGGCCCTTCGTGCTTTCGAGCTCACCCGTGATTGTCAGTCTGATCTTTATGTGTATTTCATTATCTGCTTGAAGGAGCGAGGGACAAGTTGCTCCTTTATGACGTTGGATTGGTTTGGGGTTGTTAGGACCTCCTACTATTTGTACGATTTATCATCTTTATATCTAATCTTTTCTTCCATGTCCCCGTAAGGGGCGCGGTGATTTGCCTTCCTGACCGCCGTGCTGACGGGACTCAGCGCCCCATCCAGCCCCAGCTTAGCCTCTTTTCCTTATTTCTGACACCCTGTGACTTTACCCTACTTCCTCACTTTCCATACAACCTCTCCCACAACTTTCTCTCGTCGGCCTCTAATTTCACAGGGTAGACGCCAACCAGCCTTCTCTCACCTTACTTTACCGGATCGGGGCTGAGGGGGGGATGGGCAACGTTCCCTCACCCCTGAGCTCCGGTGACGAGTATGCCGCTCTTCTTGGCGGGCATGCGTGTCTTCACTTAACGGGAAGACACCTCTAGCAGAGGTGTGGAAGCGGGTCAAGTTCTCGCAGGACCCCCCTCCCGTTCTCCAGAGGGATGGGACCGCAATCTCGGACCCCACTTCCGTGGCGGAATCCTTCGTGACTGCTTTCTCCGCATTCTCTAGCCGGGATGCTGCTCCGCCAGCATTCAATGCAGGTCTTCATGTCGCGGAAGGCCGCTGGCTGGACTTTACCTCCTGAGGCGGAGAACCCTTCAACGACAAGGTTACATTGAGTGAGTTGCGCTCCGCTCTCGCTTCGTGCGCGAAGACCGCCCCTGGTCCAGACGATGTCCCGTACGCCATGCTTCGACACCTGGGTGAGCGAGGCATGGCCTTTCTATTAGATTTGTTTAACTGGATATGCGTAGAAGGTATCCTCCCAGATTCCTGTGCTCGCTTTTCGCAAACTGGGGAGAGATCACTCTACTCCGACCGGTTTCCGCCCAATCTCTCTAACATCTTGCGTATGCCATCTGTCTTCTGCACAGTGCGGTTTCCGCAAGTTCCACTCCACGTCGGATGCATTGCTCTCACTGGAAAATTCTGCCTGTGAGGCTTTCCTTCGTCGACAGCACTACGCTACGCTATTTTTCGATCTGTAGAAGGCTTATGATACCACATGGCGATACGGTATCATGGGGCGAGGGGACGCCTACTAATCTTTATATCTGAATTTTTGTGAGATGGTCGATTCCACGTACGGTGGCTAGAGCCCTCTCCGGCCCAATGGAGGAGGAAGAGGATGTCCCGCAGGTAAGTGTCTTCAGTGTCATTCTTTGCCATGAGCATCAACGGTATCACTTCGGTGCTGCCGGAGGATGTTCTCGCTACGCTCTACGTGGACGACCTTTCCGTCTCTTTTGGCGTGGCTCAGATGACAACTCTGGAGCGTCGACTCCAACAGGCATTGAACCTCGTCCCTCCTCATGCCAAAGCGCACAGGCTTCTATTTTCCTTGGCCACGACTAAGGTGGCGCACTTCTGCCGCCCTACACGGCTCCACCCTGACCCACACTTGTTTTTGACAGACGCCTCACCTGGGGCGCTCATATTCGCACCCTTAGGGTCTATTGTACCCGCTCCATGTATATTCTTCGTTCGGTGACGTTCAGCGCCTGGGGCGCTGATAGGGCTACTGCCTTACTTTTTTAGCAATCCCTCGTTCGTTTGAAACTCGACTACGGATCTGAGTTTTATGCATCCGCACCCAAGCGTGTATTGCTGAACGTGAACTCGATCCACCACACCGACCTTCGCTTGGTGACCGGTGCTTCCGCACTTCCCCCATTGAGAGCCTACTTGTCGATGCTGGGGAGATGCCACTCGCTCTGCGCCGTGCACAGTGCATTACTCGCCTGTACACGCGAGACGGCGCCTCCCTCAGTCGCCAACAGCTCTCACTGCATCCGCAGCTGATCTCGACGGTGCCCATGCTGCCGAGAGACGCGCGATACCATTAGCCCTTTGGCATTAGGGCTAGAAAACTCCTTCAAGAGCTATATGTATAGCTCTCGGGCCAGTGGCGCCCCTAGTTGTCCCGGACGCCAATCTGGACGGTACCACATTTGAATATTTGTCGCCACGCCTCTGCTCCCAAAGTTTGTACAGCGCCGGGAGTATTGCGTTCGGCCTTTTTGGAGCACACTTCGTGCACGCTGGAACCGTGCCAGTATATACGGATGGCTCCAAGTCCAAAGAGGGGGTCGGCTTACACGCCGTATCCCCTCTGTTTGAAGTCAGCGGGGCTCTGCCAGGCGCTGCGTCTGTCTTCACGGCCGAGCTGGTGGCAATACACCACTCGGTACGGGAGATAACGTGACGTGCCTGGTTCGGAGACCGGAAATTGATTTATAACGATTCACAAAGTGCCCTAAGTGCTCTCGGGGCATTGGAATTTTCGCATCCTCTGGTTCGCGATATCCGTGACACCACTGTTTGGCGAGCCAGGCAGATGTCGAGATTATCTTCTGCTGGGTTCCTGGACATCTAGGAATTTGCGGGGAATGAGCACGTCAATGAGGGCGCCAAAGAGTCCGTGAGGACTGGGCGACCAGACCACCGTTTCGCTCTTCCTCACAGCGACTACATGGCAGGAATACGGGCTGCCCTCCGTGCGGCTCGGCAAAGAAGATGGTAGATGATCGCGAGGAACTTAAAGTTACATGTCATTGTGCCGCGACGGCTTCAGGTTGCTTTCAGTCGTCTCCGAATTGGACACACTCGCTGGACGCACCGCCATTTGATGTAGCGCTTGCCTGTACCATATTGTGACGACTGCCTTGTCCCCCAGACTGTTCGGCACATTCTTGCTGAATGTCCCAGTCTGGGTGATCTTCGCTCACGTTACCTGTCCCGGCACCGGGACGAGCGGGGTCGTTACCGCTTGTCCCATTTACTTGGGACTGGTTCGTGCACAGCGACTTGCGGACTGTACGGCATTTTGGAGGAGGCAGGCCTCCTCCATTTTATTTGACTATTTGTTGTGGGTCGCATGCTCTTGCGCCGGGAGAAGGCGGGCCTGCCCCCTACGCTGGAGCGCGTTTCTTTCTTGTTACCTTGTTATTTACTTGCTATTTATTTTTGTTTTTATTATAGCCTTGTCGTAGGCTGTGTTGTGTAAGGTGACTTCTTACTCCCCCCCCCCACTCCAGCATGTAACAGCCTCCTTTCACTCTAATGTGGTCACCTAGGATACATAAAGCGCGACCCCACTTAATTATAGCTAACGTTGACGGGGCTTACAACATAGGCTGTATGATCAAGGCTTTCTTCCCCTTAATCTACCAAGCTGGATGTGAGATCATTGCCCTTTGGGAGCTATTAACATCACCCTGTCCTAATGTTAATAATTAATTGGATTTTGTTAAAAAAAAATTTAATTCGCTAACTTTTCAAGCTGTGGCTTATAGATGATCGTATTATTTTTTTTACATACCCTATCTCCCACCTTTATTTAGGGAATATAATCTCTTATTTTGGTTATTTTAGTGGGGCGGTTTGTCCAATTCCTTCGATGTTTGCAGGGTGCCAAATTTCTTGAATTATTGCCGCCAATTCACTTTTCTTATCCAATAATGATAAAGAAGACTTGACCCTCCTTAATTGTGGTCGTGTTGACGAAGCCTACAGCGCAGGATGTAGGATAACTGCAACAATAATAACAACAGCAAAATACTGCCCAATCTCCGATGCAATTGATGTTTAAATCAAAATAATAAGAGATGATCCTAAGAAGGAAACATTAGTATGAACATCACTACCTGAAAGCCTTTAAATAGGCTTGTAAAGAAACAACTCATCCATCCTAGTATTAACTCCTATACCAAATACAACAACCATTGTTAGTTATTCACACCAAAAAGAACAACCACTTTTATTTGGTGGTAACATTCCCAAAATAACGGCAACATACGTTGGATCATATAAAGGGGAGAAAAAGCTCGTTTTAGCTCTGGTAAATGTGGCAATTTCCAGGCGTTGGAGTGCGAAAATATCTTCGGTAATGCTTTCTCCCATCCCCCCACCCTCACCGTATTTCCCCCTGGTTAAGAGGTAGGCTAAAGTTACTCGAGACGAGCCATATGAACACGACCTCTTCAAATTTCTCTGGCGATTATGCCCGTTTTTGAGTTTCGTTCTCTAGTCTCAAGGAATAAAGGCCTATTTTGGGCGCGTGTTTCACCACCTCGCATCCCTGTCCCTTCCACAGACCCATTACAATCAGTACCTGCACAAAGTGGTTCCTTGTACAAGTTTTATCCTGGTTGTTACGAGCGATTGCTTATTTGCGCGGAAGTTCATCGAGAGAACGAATTTGATAGAGTCTGCGATTGACCCTGGAGACTCGCCACGTACTCTGCCAAATAGCCACTGTATCCGTGACCCTTCGTCATCACCCCCTTTCTTTCCCCCCACAATAGTTCAGAGTGGGTAGGCAACCGTTTTCGAAGGTTCTATTAATGTCCAGCATGCTAGGTACATGTACGCAACAAAAGCTAGGCGTTTCGTCTCATGTTCTAGTGATCTGATGAGCAATATTCCTTAAGTCAATTCACCCACCGACTTTCTTCTTTTTTATTGACTTCTTTTTCACTGCAAATGAAATTGTGTCTTTTGTTGGAACTTGTATCCTTGGGTTTAACGCCCCATATCCCCTGGGCGTAGCATTTTGACAGTTTGTCTGTCGGTTAACTATGGATATGCACCTTCTGACAGTTATCACACTGATTGAACCATTCCTTTGTTACATTTCACGGCTTTTCATTTGATAACCAACCAAATCATCCCCCTCCCCTTAAGTTCTGTTATCTATAGCAACCGCTGTCTTGTGTATAGCATAGGCAACATTGCTGCGGCTAACATCTGAAGGATTGTGCTCCCTCCCGGTCCCAATGCCTACAGGAGGGTTTGCATCTATACCTTCTACACATCTTCACCACTTTGCGTGCTACGGCATCTTTGGGCGCCGAATGGTGTGCCCCATGTAGACTGTTACACATTGTACCTGGAGGAGCGGCACTCCCCGCCCCCAATACTCCGACACTGAAACTTGTTTGAGACTACCCGAGCTTTATGCTTTCTAGACCTTTTCATTTTGCCATTTTTTCCACCACTTTCATGATCGGTGGCAAATATCGCAGGCTAGTCGTGCCGACCAGCTTTCGTCCATTCCCCCCTGGTCGGCGCCCGGAGGGATGGTAGGTGGGGGGGCACCCCTTCCTCTGGGCTCCGATGGTGGCTTTTAACATATCTGCATTCTTCCTACCCCCATCCCCTATATCTTCTTCTGATATATCCTTTCAAGCATCCGCAAAGGGATGACAGGTGACATCTGGAAACCTTTCCACCCCTCCTCCCCCAACACCCGTAGTTTGCCCTTAAATTCGAGGAGGGGGGGAGGCTGGGGGGAGTTTATTTGCTACAATGCAGTGGGAATGGGGAAATGGTTCCTTACAATCGCTGGAGGGCTAATGCTGGAACAGTTCCCTTCATCTCGCTTTGGGCCTCCCCTAGCCCCCCTTACAAGATCACTGCCCACCGCCCTAGCCCTCTTCCCTGCCTCCACCCCCCGTAAAGTCGCATGGACACGCACGCTCCGCCCTTCACGCAGCCAACGCCAATCCAGATGAAGCTACGAGTCCCCTCTGCCCCCCCCCCGCCCAATCAGAGTTCCTCGGCCCGCATCCCTTTAGGGTCACAGGTCACTGGGTTCCTTTGCCCTATCCCTTTAGGGTTCACAGGGTTCCTCCGCCCTCTCCCTTTAGGGCCATAGGTCACTGGCGACAGAGGAGGTTTCATACCATGTTTGTGATTAAACGTCATTAAGAATAATTTCTTATTAACCCATCGATCTCTTAACCTAAATTTCCTCACCTCAGGGTCCCTCCCTTCCCATCCAGTTCCAGGGAAGTGGGGTGCTCTAGTTTTCATAATGGCTGAAGTTTTAGTGATCGGAGGAGGAGGCCGCGAACACGCCATAGCTACGAAATTGGCTCGTTCCCCGCTCGTCCACGGCGTCATTGTTTGCCCTGGCAATGCTGGAACTGGACGCACCCAAAATGTTCGGAACTGCTCACTGAAAGTTAAAGACCACGAGGTATGTGGTTTATATTTGTTTGGATTCGAGTAATTTCTAGCACAATTTGAGTGGTGCTAGTGTCTTTAGATTAAAGTCATTTATAGCAAAGTTTGATTTATTGTAGTCTCTTTAGATTAAAGTAATTTCTAGCCCAAAATAATTGATGGTAGTCTTTAGATTAAAGTAATTTCTAGCTAAAGTTAATTGATAGTACTGTCTTTAGGTTAAATTAATTTCTAGCACTAATTAATTAATTGGAGTATCTTTAGATTAAAGTAATTTCTACCACAATTTGATTGATGGTAGCGTCTTTCGATTAAAAGGTAAGATTCGTATTAACACATTAACGATTTTTTATTTCCAAAGACATAAACTTATTTAATTCTTAAAATGATGCTCAGTGATCTCATTTTCAACTTCCGGTACTTAATAATAATGTAGTTATTCCTTTTTCGAAAATGTTATTATTTTGCTAAATTTGAATCTTTCTGCGCCATTTGCTCTATTCCCTTCAACTTTTGGCTTGACTAGTTAGCCAATAGCATGCTATGTTATAGCTGATTAGCCAATAGCATTTTGTTATATTTCGTGTATTTCGGACGATTCGCGGATGTCCGTGTCTTCAGTTCATATGGCATAATGGCATGCAGTGGCTGTGCTAGGTGGTAATACCAACTAATACGAGAAGTTTTTGATGACTATTTTCAGTCATTAGAAATATATAGGGCTCACAGTGTAATCCCGCGAGATTTTACATGCCGCACTATTTGTAAATCTAGACAGGATCAGAATTTATTCGACTGTGTTAGAATTGCAAAGGATTCGAAAGGGCGTAAAACCCCATGCACATTTCCCGTTAGTGCGTTTAAGGGCGCTTGCATTTCATCGACCCTGTCAGCGGGGCTCATACTCAAAACATTGAAAGAGTTTGGTAGGATGTCAAAGGAGTAACAACAACAAGGAGTAACAACAAGGAAAGAAGGTACCCTAGGAGACCTTACGGTCCATTCAAAGAGGGTACCTTTGGACTAGCAATTGAGCGGGCACAAGGCTGCTCAATTGTTTTGCGTCCCTAAACGGCCACTTTTCAAGACTTTGTCTAGTCTTGACTTGAACTGGTACACCGATTCACTGTTGACAACTTCCACTGGAAGTGCGTTCCACATACCGCAGATACTGTAGGGGAAAAAATTTCCACACAGATTGCGGTTGTAACGTTTCAGTTCAAGTTTGAAGCCGTGATTGCGCGTTCTGTTCTCACTCAGTGTGAACATATCCCGGTAGTCAACATTGTCGAACCCTCGAAGTATTTTGAAAACTTCGATGAGCTGACCACGCAGTCTACGGGTTTCTAGCGAGAACAGATCTAATTCCCTTAGTCTATCCTCATAACTTTTATATCGGATAGAGGGAATCAGCTTGGTTGCCCTGGCTTGTACGCGTTCCAATCTCGCAAGGTCTTTTCGGAATGAAGGACTCCAAAATTGTACGGCATACTCCAGGTGCGGTCGGACAAGTGAGTTGTACAGACACAGTACAATCTCCTGGTTCCGATAACCAAACTGGCGCTTAATATAGCCTAGCATCCTTTGGGCCTTTTTCTCCGCCTCAATGCACTGTTTCGAGAACTTGAGGTCACTAGTGATTGTTACACCCAAGTCCTTCTCAGTGTCGGTGGATTCCATAGCAGTGCCCTTAAGGATATACTGAGATTGGGGGTTTCTGTGGCCGATATGCCTCACTTTGCATTTCCCCACGTTAAAAGGCATTTGCCACGTGTCCGACCACTCCACAATCTTCCCAAGATCTTCCTGCAGGCGGGCAGTATTTCCATCCTTTGCAACGTTCATACCAAGCTTGGTATCGTCGGCAAATTTGGAAATCTTGGCAACCATGTCACCGTCCATGTCGTTGACGTAGATGATGAATAGTAGTGGTCCCAGGACAGAAACTTGAGGCACCCCGCTAGTAACGGGGACCCACTCAGAAGACTGTCCATTTACCACCACCCGTTGCCGTCTGCCACTTAGCCAGTTCTCGATCCAGCCGGCTACCTTACCGTCTATGCCAAGCGCTCGCACTTTCCGGAGAAGGCGGCGGTGTGATACCTTATCAAAGGCTTTCTGAAAGTCTAGGTAGACCACATCCACCGCCTTGTCCCGATCGTGCTCACTGAAAACGAAGTGGAAGAATTCTACAAGGTTCGTCAGGCATGACCGTTGCCTTCGGAAGCCGTGCTGGGAACTCCTCAGTAGCAGGTTTGACTTTAAATACGACGTCACTTTGTCCACCATGATGCTTTCCATGAGTTTACAGACTATCGAAGTCAGACTGATAGGTCGGTAGTTCGACGGTTGGTTACGGTCTCCTTTCTTGAAGATAGGAGTCACCTCCGCCTCACGCCAGTTTCTAGGAACGCATCCGGTCCGGATTGACATGTTAAAGATAGCGCACAGATGTCGTGATACTTCATCGCACACTTTCTTCAACACTTTAGGTAGAAACCCGTCCGGTCCAGGGGACTTATTCGTCTTTAGGTCAGCGATCTTTTTCTTTATTTCTCCTTCGGTGAAGTCCATTGCTTCCAGCTTTTCCCCCGAGTAGGAATCCGTCGGCTGGGGAATGGGACCACACTCTTCAGTAAACACTGAAGAGAAGTAGTCGTTGAGGAGGTTAGCATTTTCTGCATCTGAATGCTTTAATGTCCCCTCCTCATTCCTCAAAGGGCCAATCGTTCGACGGATTGGTTTACGGCTGTTAACATATCCAAAAAACTCCTTGGGATTCTCTTTACAGAGTCTCGCCACTCGGAGTTCCTCAGACCGCTTAGCCGCCCTTATACTGGACTTCACTCTCCTGGCTAGCCTCCGGTATTCGTCAAAGTCACCCGAGATCTTCGATTGCCGGTACACATTTCTCTTCTCCCTAAGCAGTTGCCCGATTTCTCGATTAAACCACTTTGGTTGAACAGAGGACCGACGGGGCATTTCAGAGGGATAAAACGCGATTGAAGACTCATGAATGTGGTTTTGAAACTGTTCCAAGAGTCTTCAACAGCATCGCACTCTTCTAGCCTCGCGTCAGTCAGTCCCGCGCGTAGACCTGCAAAGTCTGCTCTTCTCAAATCGAGTTTCCTTGATTTACTAGTTTCAGGCTCTGCCTTGGGGACTTTGACTACAAATCTAATTAGTCGGTGGTCACTGCCACCGAGCTCTTCGCCAACAGAGAGGTCCTCAACGATGTCATCCTCAGAGGTGAAAACCAAGTCGAGGATATTGTCTCCTCTCGTTGGCTCTCTCATCCACTGAGTGAGGAACTCGTTGTTCGTGAACTCCAGGAGTAGTGCGTTCTCGCCACAGGGTTCTCTGGTTTCCCAGTCAACTTGTGTGTTGAAATCACCCATGACGATACACACCCTGTCTTCGAAAAGTTCTCCTAGCAGCTGGTACAGATCTCTGTCCTTTTCAACGAGTTTGGCAGGAGGTCTATAAAGTACCAGGGTCCTGTATTTGGCAGGACCTATCTCTAGGTCAACACCTAGTAGTTCATGGTCGGATATGATGTTGCAATCCGTCGAGTTGAGAGTATCCTTGACATACAACATCACACCGCCACCCTCTCTGTCTGGCCTATCTTTCTGGAAGAGCTGGTAACCGGGAATCGTGAATTCACCTTCAAAATCTCGGCTTGAGGTTTTTATCCACGACTCCGTTATGGCCACCATCTCAGGTTCCTCTGTTCTTAGAGCAGATTACGTCCAATATTTCGGCTGTTATTTATTTAACAAAGCATATCCCCCTCCTCTTCCCTCCCCTCTAAACAACACCTGCACCAGTTTCTTCTAGAGGTGGCGGATCTGTATCGGCATGAATTTAAAGAGAAATGAGGCGAGTTTTTTCACAAAATTTCTGTCTGATTTTATTATGTTAGGTTAGATAAGGTCAGGTAAGGTTAGGTTAGGTCTGCTTCTGGATCTTTTAAATGATTTTGAAAATGTGTTTTTCTTATGCAGTTTTGTGTTTAATTTTTAGATCTGAAACTCGTTTTTGCTGGAAATACATACTTTTCCTATTATGGACCTTCGGTCGATTATGGAAAAAGTATGCATATCCGGGGGAAACGAGTGGCAGATTTGAAACGTAGACATAAAACCGCATAAGATTAACACATTTTTAAATTCATTAGAAAATGTTTTAAAACGAATCTTTACCGATGTTACTAGCTTTAGATTAGTGTCATTTCTAGGCCCAAGTTAAATGATGGTAGTTTCCTTAATTAACTGAGATGTCCGAATGCGTGAATGACGAAACTGAATATTAAGAGCGAGAAATCCAGAGATTGACTTCAAAAGAGAACTTCAAATTGCTTTGCAACACTACAGAAAATGAATTCAAGGGTACCCGAGACGGTACTCTTGAAAGGTAATGATAGTACATAGAGCTCTGTTTGTAACCTTGTAGGTAAAAGACCTTAACTAGAACTACATTTTCTTTTCCGACCGACAGGCGGGTAGGGAGGGACTCAAAGGGGTTTCCTTTGTTTCAAAAGTGATTATTTATCCGCAGGAAGTAGTAAGAAGCTGCTTGGAATGGGGCATTTCTCTGGTTGTCATCGGACCGGAAGATCCTCTGGCAGATGGATTGGGAGACAGTCTCGAAAGGACTGGTATTAAGGTGCGTTTATTCTGTCCACCCCCATTAAAAACCGGCTCAATTATTATCACTGGTAAAATGGACACTTTATTTTAGCCAATATGCATTTTACTCCAGCTCAATTATTAGGACTGGTAAAATGGACATTTCATTTAGGCCAAAATACATTTTACTGCCGCCCTAACCTAAATTATAGTCTCCATATTGATTCCAAACACTATTTTTGTTAAAAGCTCACAATTCTTTATAAAATTTACCATGACTAAATAAATTTAACGTTATTGACTCGCAACGAAAAGGTATTTTCTTGCTAATATTCTTTAGATTCAATGTCGGTATTTGTAGGGAACTGAAATTCTGATATAAAAAAAAAACAATCTAAACACTTGGCTAATGTTTTCTAGTGAGAATTATTCGTTCTTTCAAAGGTGTTTGGTCCAAAGAAAGAAGCAGCGCGGATTGAATCGAGCAAAGCTTGGGCCAAAGACTTCATGAAAAGGCATTCGATACCGACTGCTCTGTATGAATGCTTCACCGACATGGCCGAAGCTCAGGCTTTCGTTGATAAGTAAAATCCATTTAAATATTTCAAACTCTTAAGTTTCCCTAAGTTAGGAAAATAAAAGATCAAGAGACCTAAGTCGTGTGCTCTCAATTAGTCTGACCCAAGACCATATGACCTTACGACCTTCAAAACTTTCAATAATTCCAGAATTAACCTTGGGAAGACCTTGGCAATTATATCATTCGAAAGAGAATGTAAAACAACATAAGGGTTTCAAGTTTCGTTAGCATCGGCCGAATAGTTACGATGTTATTGCTAAATAATTCCCGAACTATCCTTGGGAGGAACTTTGCAATTATATTATTCGAAAGAGAATGTAAAACAACATATGGGTACAAAATTTCGTTAGAATCGGACGAATAATTACGGTGATATTGCCAAAAAAAACTCATTGAAAAGTAAAATGCTTACCATCAGATCGACGACCTCGAATCAATATAGTAACCCATAGACTCGCCTACACGCGACTAATAATCGGTAATAAAATTAGATGGTATATACCTATTTTAAAATTTGCTAGCCCCTGATGAATATAGGCTTTAAATATACTTGGATAAATGGAAACAAACATATTTTTCCTATTAAGGTAATTTCTAGCTCAAGTTAATTGATTGTACTGTCTAAGATCAATTTCTAGCTCAAGTTAATTGATTTTACTGGCTTTAGATTAATGTAATTTCTAGCATTTTTATTTTTTTTAGATGTTCGTGGGAAGGGTTGGCTATCAAAGCGTCTGGCCTTGCTGGAGGAAAAGGTGTTTCGGTCGTGGACCACAAGGACCATGCTCGCAGTCTCTTGCGGTCCTTTATGGAAGACCAAACATCCAAACCTAAAAAGGCTTACGAGACTGTCGTCATCGAAGAGAAACTAATTGGATTTGAAGTTTCGGTACGACAATTTGTAATAGTTTCCAAAGACTATTTGGATTCGTCTTATTGGACTTTATTATGGTTAGCCCTCTTGAATTTAGGAGGCAATTAAACGTGTTTTTTTAATATAATTTCGACATAAACTCTTTTATCCCAATTTGGGAGTGGCGCCTATCAATGCAACTAACCCCCCACGTACCCTGACTCCTCCTACACACGCCCTGACCCCTCTACACACGCCCTGACCCCTCTACACACGCCCTGACCCCTCTACACACGCCCTGACCCCTCTACACACGCCCTGACCCCTCTACACACGCCCTGACCCCTCTACACACGCCCTGACCCCTCTACACACGCCCTGACCCCTATACACACGCCCTAACCCCTCTACACACGCCCTGACCCCTCTACACATGCCCTGACCCCTCTACACACCCCCTGCCCCCCCCCTTACTCACATGTGTGCCCTGATACTCTCCTCCATCCTTTCGTCTCATTTCAGGTTCTTGCGTTTAGCGACGGGACGACCATTCGTGTGATGCCGGCTGCTCAGGACCACAAGCAGAGGTTTGGAGGGGGCCAAGGACCTAACACTGGAGGAATGGGGGCCTATTGCCCCTGCCCATTGGTCTCGGAGGACGACTTGGAATTTATTGCCAAAAATATTATACAAAAAGCAGTGGACGAGATGAGGACAGAAGGATGTCCCTATGTTGGTGAGATGATAGACCTTTTCCTGTGTATTCTAAATGGCCTGTAGGCGATATCCACTAAGGGTATAAGTCGATGTAATCAATCCCAACTCCCCCTCCCCCCCCTCCAAAAAAGAAAATTCCAAACCACAACAAACAACCAATTAGAAGTAGAAGGATACTCTGTCCACGGCCGGAGGGAGACCAGCTTCATCCCAAAAGGTCCAATAGTACACTGACAGGAGTGGAAGAACCTGTCCCGAGTACAAGGGACAAGCGGTAGCGATCCCGCTGGTACCGGTACAGGTAACTCCGCTCGTCCCGCTATCGGGACGGGTAAACCCGCTCGTCCCGGTATCGAGACAGGTGCCCCTGCTCGTCCCGGTATTGAGACGGGTGACTCTGCTCGTCCCGGTATCGAGATAGATATCCCCGCTCGTCCCGGTACCGAGATAGATAACCCCTCTCGTCCTGGTATCGAGACGGATGACCCTACTCGTCCCGGTATCGAGATAGATATTCCCGCTACTCTCGGTACCAGGACAGATAACCCCTATCGTCCTGGTACCGGGACATATAACCCCGCTCGTTCCAATACCAGAACAGATAACCTCTCGTCCCGGGTCCGTGACAGGTAACGTGCGATACTAGTGACATTCAAGAGCGATTTCATAAGAGAGCATTTTAATTAATTGTACTTTGCTCGTCCTAAGATTGATATAATGAATGCCTAGTTGTATTTGTGTGTCTTAACGACCCAATAGGTTTATAAAGTGTCATTTTTCTTATTTTCTTTCAATTCCCTTCATTCGCTTCAGGTGGCATCCACAAACATTCGCCCGGTTTCATTATTTTAAGGTCGTGGATCTTTTATTTCTATCACCTTTTCCCTTTCCGTTAGGTTGAAAGTCTAAATCTTCGCTAGTGACGTTTCAAAAGAATTTCAAACTTTTCCTTCACATCAACTTATACCAATGATAGTTAACTCGCAGAATCTGTAGTGTTTCCAAACCTTATTTTTCATATTAGTGTATTGATTACTTCCTTTTATAGACACATTATTTTAATCATTCTTATAGCTTAAATATGATCTCCTCCCCCCCCAAAAAAATTTGGGGGAATCTTTGTAATGGTTTAAATTAAGTTAATATTAATAAAATCTCTCCGAATGGCAGGGGTACTCTACGCTGGAATTATGATTACAGACGACGGACCAAAAGTTCTTGAATTTAACTGTCGCTTTGGAGACCCGGAAACCCAAGCTTTGATGCTTTTATTGGACAGCGACTTGTATACCATCATGGTGGTAAGATTTGGGGGTAAACTCTTATAATTCTAAATATTTTCAAAGTAAAAAAAAAACAAGAATGGAAAGGCTGCAAGAGAATACAAGCTCGTATTTTTGCAACATGTCAGAAGTAGCCATACGTAACTCGTGGATGTTTGGTTCGGTTTTGTACCATTTTTTTTTAGTATTAAAGCAACATGGTCAGCAGACCTAAGTCGCGTGCTCTCAATTATTCTGACCTATGACCTTACGACCTTCAAAACTTTCAACAAGTGTGACGATCCAACCCATAGTTAGTTTTCTTTTAATAATTCCCAGAATAACCTTGGGTGGACCTTGGCAATTATACCATTCGAACGAGAATGTAAAACAACATAGGGGTTTCAAATTTCGTTAGAATCGGCGGAATAGTTACGATTTTATTGTCAAATAATTCCCGGACTAACCTTGGGAGGACCTTGGCAATTATACCATTAGAACGAGAATGTAAAACAACATAGGGGTTTCAAATTTCGTTAGAATCGGCGGAATAGTTACGATGTTATTGTTAAATAATTCCCGGACTAACCTTGGGAGGACCTTGACAATCATATAATTCGAAAGATAATGCAAAACAACATAAAGGTTTTAAATTTCGTTAGAATCGACCGAATAGTTACGATGTTATTGCCAAAATATCATTGAAAAGTAAACTCGTTACCATATGACCGACGACCTACGGATCGACATAGTAACTTATAGAGTCGCGTCCACGCAACTAAAAATAATGAATGTATCTCCATATGTATCTCCCCCCCCCCTCCAATTGTTTTAAATTTGATATTATTTTAATAATTGATCTTAATAAGAGATCAATAAATGGAACCATTAACGAAAATGGACCACGTCGCACTAAATCCTGATTCTACGAAAAGTCCTAATTTTGAAGACCTGTTTATTATTTGCTACTCTAAATCATGTATCCTAGAAACTTCTGTTCCATTCTATTCTTATAGCCTCTCTTACTAGTTCTTGCTAGCCGAGTGGCTACGACGTGGGTCCGCTAACGTCGCGGGACCGGGTTCGATCCGGGCCAGAGCGGACACAAACGTCAGATCTGGCTACCAATCGGTGGAGGCGCTGTGCTCACCCCTGTATTCGGACGGGTACATCTCACACTTCTTATCACACACACACACACACACAACACTGCTTTCTTTCCTCTCCCGTCTTCGCAGCACAGCACACACCCACTGTTCCAAGGAATTCTGACGATGGGTATCTATATCCACATACCTCTGACGCGGAACAGATCCCTATGCCCCGGGGGCGATGAAGGTTCCCCCTGAACGCTGTTTGGCGTCAAAACATAATTCCTGGCTCCTCTCCCCAAAGAGGACCGGCCCCTGTTGCCAGCGATTGTCGTACTGACCTTTATGTCAGGATCCGCCTCGATAAAGGAAGGTTTGCAAACCACCACTAGTGCCTTCCCTTACTCAGGAAGGTTAACTGAGATCTCAAGTTATTATCTCTTGCTATTATTTCTCACTTTATTCTATCTACTCGGCTTCCATTCACCTCCTTCCTCTGTGCTTAAGTGTATAGGAGAGAGGGAGAACCGAAATAGAACATGGGAGAGAATAGAATAATGCGATAACGATTATCTTCCAATTCATACAAAAGATGAGAGAGAGAGAGGAAGAAAGCGATTGAGATACAATAATAACTATTAGCATCCTCTCCCTATCTCGAAGCTTTGTTAGCAAAACAACAAAATAAATAAAGCCTCTGATGTTTATCTTTGACCACCCTCCGCAATCTCTTCGTGTGTCATATGAACATAAACAAGGTCAACAGACCCAAGTCGCGTGCTCACAATTATTCTGACTTATAACCAAAGGACATTCAAAACTTTCAACAAGTGGGGCAATCCGGCCCATAGTTAGTTTTCTTTCAATAATTCCCGGACTAACCTTTGGAGGACCTTGGCAATTATATCATTCGAAAGGGAATGTAAAACGACATAAGGGTTTCAAATTTCGTTAGATTCGACAGAATAGTTACGATGTTATTGCCAATAAAAACTCATTGAAAAGTAAACCAGTTACCTTCCGACCGTCCAACCTACGGACTGACATAGTTATTTATAAGAGTCACCACACGACCAAAAAGAGAAAAGGCTAATCAACAGCCTGCACGAGACGGCTGACCCTCTCTATATTCGATTACGCTTCATAAATTTTTGTACCAGGGAAGTAAGGAAGGATTCTTTCGGTATTTTTGTTTAACCCTTCCTTTTTAATCTCCGAATAACGAATTTTGTATGAATTGTTTTCCCATTTTTGTATTTGATAGGCAACATAAAGAGCGGGTATCGTATTACGCCTTTACGAGAGATTGCATTCGGAATGTTTTTCTAATTAAAATATTTGAGTAAATGGCAACTGAAGGTTTTAAGTGTGAGGTGAAACCTATGAGTAGTGTAAAAGTTCAAAAGACTCCTCATGGTAACATACAGACAGACAGTACCGTTCAAAAAGATCGGAACGCCTGAATTTCAATCACAACTTCCGTAACTTTTGCCAGATGAAATCCAAGGTTGCCAAAATTGGTGGACGAAAATCTGCAGATGAAAGCAACGTATGTGTAAAGAGTTATGAAAATTTAGGTGAATAAAACGGAAGTTTTTGGCAGATGAACAATTTATTGCTAAATTGAAATGTCCCAATTGATCCGAACGCTTAGATTTCTTGTAGAGAGAACCAGTATTTTTTGCATAGCAAGTAAGTTGAATCTCTCTCATAACATTTACTTATGCACAGTTTATACCTGTAGGTTATGGTAGACTAATTTAGAAAACTTTGTATTTTCTCTAGGAAAAGTAATGGAAGATGTGATACAGGCGTTCTGATCTTTTTGGACGGCACTTTCGACTATTAGCAGCATACAACCTCCGTCCTCTAGCAATTATAACTCGCAGCCTCCCTTTAATCGTGTTAATATATATTTATTTATGAATGTATTTAATTAATTATTTATTTCCTAGCTTTGATGTTTTGCTTGGAACAAGTTATAAGGTATTCTCATACCAAAATAGCGGATAGGCAGGTGGTCACCCCCCCCCCCCCACAACAAAAAAAAAATAACTGGGCCCCACTTTTGATAGGCTTCATTTCTTAATGTTTTGTCGAATGAAGAAATGAATACTATCTAAAGTTGGAGCCCGTTTTTTGGCGGTCGCCCGCTCTGAGAAAAACGTTAACAAATAAAAGGGCACACGGGTGAATAGTGAAGCGTGATAAAAAAAGGATTGTGAATTGAAGAGGACAGTTTAGATTTAGAGAAAACATCCCGTGTGTAGTCATGGATGTACAAGGTGGTCCGAAAGTCTTGTCCCCACCTCCCCCAGCGAAAAGTAATAAGAACATTTGAGGAACAATATAATATCATACACATCTACTGGTTTTAGTGTATTCACTTTCAATAGACGAACAATATAAAATAATATCAAACCCTTGAAATATAAAATTAAAAAAAAAATTGAAATAGAAAATTAAATCAATATTTACAGGGGATGAGGAGACTTTCGGACCACCTTGTACTCAAATTGAAAGCCTCTTGCGGTGATGCTCCTTATTTTTCTGTTTCATCAATAGGCCTGCGCGGAGGGGAGGCTCGACGCTCTTCCGCCGATAGAGTTCCTCTCTTCCACTTTTGCTGTCGCCCAAGGACTGGTCATCGAACGTTATCCCGGCGACGTGCAAAAAGGCCTCGGTCTTGAGATTGAAGGTTATAGAAAGCTTCTACTAATTGTTTGAAATCTATGATAATAAAAATGTAATCTTTAAACATCTTTAATATCGTCAAAGGTATGGATGATGTTTTGCAAGATCCAAGTACCTCGATATTCATGGCTGGAGTAAAAGAAACGGGGCCATCGAGCGCGTGTGTAACGTCTGGAGGTCGCGTGTTGAGCGTTTGCGTCACTGGAAGATCTCTGGAAGCGGCCGTTGCCAAGGCTTTGGAAGGAGCGTCGAAAATCTCGTTTCGGGAAGCACCCAAAGGCTATGGAGCCGATTTAAGAGCCGATATTGCGCTTCAAGCTATCGTAAAGTAAACTAAATAATTTATTTGTAATATAAGTACTTTATTCTTCAAACAATTTAATGTTTAAATTATTTACTATTATTCAACGGTTGTTTTTCACCCACAATTACCCCCCCCCTCCCCCCGCAGGAGGGTACCCTGCGTAACCTATTACACTTGGTACCCGGAGGAGGGAGCTGGACGTCCCCCCCTCCCCCGCCTGAGTGGGAATTAGAGTTCAATTTGAACTCTCTGCTAATGGGGCCTGGGAAAGTTGCTGGCGCGCTTTCCACTCGCCCACACTCAGCGCTAGTTTACTTTATTATTATTATTATCGCTATTATCATTCTTATTATTTTTATTATTTGGTATTATTTTATATTATTTATTATTAGTACTTATTATGATATATTATGTATTTTAGTGATTATTATTTAAAAGTATTTATCATTATATAATAATTATTATTTTGGATGATTTTTATATTATTTATTATTATTATTAATTATGATTAGTATTAATTATTATTAGTATAAATTATTAATTGTTATAAGTATTATTTATTATTATCATTACAGCTATCCTTTATCCCTGCCCTTTGCACCAGCAGGACTGGTCCCACCTGGACCGAGTTCGGTGACATAGCCATGGTGCCTTGGCGAACTGCATGCCATCCTGGGATCACCTGGCGCCAGGGTATGATAATAATAAGTGATCACCCACCCTAGTCGTTAGTGGATCCACCTATCTCTACTTCTCTTTATTACATATTCTCCTACACCTTTCCACGCTTGTTCTCCTAGCCACAGAGGTTCTGGCTGCCCGTGGTACTTTCGCACTCCTATGAGTCTTAGTCGAGTGGCAGTGTATACCGTGAGGTCCCATCCTGCTGCGAGGTCCGAAAGACACCTGGCGAGGGCAAGAATTAGGTACAGGGTGTGCTGGGCCATCGACTGTGCTCATCTTCCTCCAGTACACCTAAAATTTGGGCAAAGCCCATCAACGTTGGACCGTGACTGAGTATGTGTCAATGATCCTATTCTGGAATTTCTGATCCCATGGAGACTTCTTTCTTAACCTTCCCACTCATAGAAAGGTCATAGTATCTAGTTTCCATGAGGCCCTTTTTATCTTTTAAATCTAATCATGTCGTTAACTGTAAGCAAGAGTGGGAAAGCGCATGGGGATCTGCCCCCAAGCGCGGCCTCCTCCTTTCTAGGTGTCGGGGAGGATGAAGGAAATCGAGGTACCTCTTCAAGAGGTGGAGAGGCTCTCCTTTCACCATTGCCATCTTTGGATCCGCTCTTGGGTAGTTAGTTCCAGCTATGATAAGGAGATGCTCCCCCCTTCCTTCCGTGCTTTCTCGGGCCCCTCCAACCCTCTCCTACTGGAGAGTAGGCTTACTCCTCTCCTAGGCCTATGGGTGTGTAGGGTTCCCCTGACCCCCTTCTATGGAGTCACCCATGGACGAGCTAATATGTCGAAGAATTTATTGCAGTCCCCCCATTCTATCACAGGTGACGGCCAAGAGAGTTAGCAGGCGGCCCAAAATCGGCTGCGCTCTGTGAGAGAGATTCGATTGGGCCAATCCCCTTAGATGAGGCAAGGAAAAGCGGGGCGCGTTGGGCCGTGCCCCCCCCTCCCCCGCAGTCCTTTAATAATTTTCTTTTAAATTACTGGGGGTCGGCGTGACTGTTCCCCTATTTTTTCCGATGGAGGTCGGTTCGCTGGCCAGAGACTTGACTCCGACCGAAGATACCTCGAATAGGTATCCGTGATGGCTTGGTAGGATGGCCACATTGAGTGCCCCCCGCCCTGAGATGGACACCGTCCCGGAGGTCACGTAGCCCTAGACCATAAGATTTTCGATGGGGTCAAACCCGGCCTCAGTGCCAAACACCGAACCTTAGTCTGCCCTTGTGCAAACTTCTCAGATGGCTCGGGCCTCCGAGGACTCAGAAGGAGAGGAGGGACCTCCATACTCTGCTGGTGCCCCTCTCGGAGAAGGATTTTCTGATGCCGGTCCATCTGTTCGAGGAGCTCCATCCGCAGTTTAAGGAAGCTGGTTCATTTCCTGCCCTCTTCCCCAAAGGAACTACGAAGAAAACTAAGAGGACTAAACGTTCTTCTTCCTCCGTTGACGGATGGTTCCGCTGTCGCTTCGGCAGGAGACCAGACCAAGATCGGCACATCCGCCCACGAAGCACTCACGGGTAGGGGTCCCAGACAAAGAGTAAAATCTCAAGAGCGATGAGGATAACATCGCTGACGTCGAGGACCCTCATTGAAAGAGTACCTAGATTTTTTAGCCCGGTGGCTTCAAACTTTATATGATTATTCGCCTCACTGATGGCAACATGTTGGCTAAGGGCAACATGATCCATCAGCGGAGAGCTCTAGCTAACGTGATTGGTAGAGAGCCGAAGGCGACCCATTACTTGGACAGGAGCTTTCTGGCGAATGCACCAAATCCCTCCGAGGCGGCCATGATTAGTGCCCCTCGGACACTTGATGGCACGCCGGTGAGTGTGACGACGCCTCTACCATGAACTTCGTCAAAGGAGAGCTGGTCGACCCTGGAGCGGTCAAGGTTGAGTGTGCGATGAGAAAACAGGGAGGGGCCTCGAGACGCACCCCTACACTCTTCGTCACGTTGAATCCTGACAGGCCCCCTGAGTCGGTGCGTATCGTTTGGGATCGCTACCGCGTGAAGGCATTCATACCAATGCCTTGGAGGTGCTACTACTGTCACCGCTTCGGCCATACGAATCGCTCCTGTAGAAGTGCAAAGTCAGGGTTACCCGAAGTTTGTGTAAGTTGTTCCAAGGCCGTACACGTCAAGTTCAAATTGTGTGTGGCCAAGTTTGTCAATGGCGGAGAGCCGCACCTCGCTTCGTCGAAGCAATGTGGTGCGTATCTCCATGAGAAGGAAATCATGACCGTTCAGGCCCAGGATCGTCTATCATTTCGCGAGGCTAAGGATTTCGTTCCGGGACGTCTTACGACTCTATTTGGATAATAAGGCACGCTCTGATCCTGGCCTCTCCAGGCCTACGAGCAAGGTCGTTTTGACTCCCATTCGGAACCCTTCTCCTGGTTCTACTCACCCCAGGATCTCCCCTGGTAGAGCTGGCGGCACAAAGGAGTAACACCCAGCACGGCTAAAACCAAGGTTTCCTCCATTCCCCTAGCGTGACCGTTTTTCCTATGGCGAAATGGTCAGGAGCCTCCAACGAGTCGTTAGTCAAAGGATGCAACATCCCTGAATGTGGTTGTAAGTCCGTCTTCCGGGGTTCCTAAAGCTGCCTCACGAAAGAATGATAGCACCAAAAGAGCTTCGGTTCCGACGACCATACCGAAGGCTGGTCTAGGTGGCTCTGAGACGGTGGATCCTCCAAAAGAGGGACCCCTGCCTCGAAGCCCCCTCACCCGCCTAAGGTTTCGAGGCGAAGGGAGAAAAAGAATCGCATGGCAAGCCCACCCTTCCTTGATAAGTCCTCGAAGGCGACAGCGCCTTCAGCGTCCGAAGTTGTGCCTCCGGAAAGCATACAGCATTCCCGTGAGGGTCTTCTCTTCAAAGAGGGCCGTCGCATCTCCTCCGAACTAGGACTGGGGGGTATTTTCTTTCAATAGAATTACCGCCGACTCCAAGCCAGCTGGGAGGAGCTTCGGATGCTCGTCTCTTCCCGATTTTCCTTAGCTATTTTTTTTTGCAAGGGTCCATGATAGGCGCGTGCCCCACCCCAAACTCCCGCGCTATAAATACCTCCTTTCAGGCAGTTGAACCTGGCCGCTGTGCTGACGGGACTCGGCACCCCGTCCGATCCCAGCTTAGCCTCTTCTTCTTTCAGACGGCCTGTATTTCTTCCCTACTTCGTCACTTCACCTACAACCTCTCCCACAACTTTCTCTGGTCAGCCTCTATTTTCACACGGTAGATGCCGACCTTCTTCTCAGCCAACCGTCCCGGATTGGGGCTGAGGGAGAGGGCACAATGTTCCCTAACCCCTGAGCTCCCTTTTCCTTCTCTCTTCACACTCTATCAATTTTACGCCGTGTCCAAGGTGGAGCCGCCATGCTGAGGGCTTGCTAGGCCACCAGGTGGGAGGGGTGGTCTTAAATGGCGGCACCTGGCTCTGCTAAGCCTGTACACACCCCTTTCAGGGCAGGTTACTGCGAGGGGTGATAAGCGTATGCATCCCTTGAGAAAATTATGGTCACCATGCCCAATGATGCAAATATAAAAAAAACTTCCTCTTTCCCCCTCACAATCAACGGAATCGCCTTCAGGCAGCTCCACAGAAAAAAATGGATGTCCCCTTCCCTGTGTTTGCGCAGGGGACCCTCCCAATTTCTCTAACCGGAGAGGAGGCTTATTCCTCCCCTTCGCCTACGGATGTAGGGGACTTCCCCTCACCCCCTTGTCTGGACATTCCAGCGGCAGTCCCCCTTTACTTTCCAAGGGGACTGCCAAGAAAGCCAGCAGGCAGCCCATAGCCGGCTCGGTAGGGCAAACCCCCTTTGGGGGAGAGGGAAGCCAGGCCCCTTCAGTCGCTTCCCTCAAAAGACCTGCTGGCAAGAATACCAAACCTACATGGGGTCAAGACTAGAGACACTGCTGCCAATAGGACCTGTGATGGGGGGGGGGATGGCCAAATGGAGGCCCAACCCGAGATACACATGGTCCTTGAGGCAACCCAGCCTCAGACGGTAGGGCCTTCCATGGGAGGGAATGCGGGCTCGGGGCCAAGCACCGAACTCGAGTCCGCTCCTATGCAAGGTCCTCCTCAAACGGCTTGGGTTTGCAAGGCAGTACAAGGAGGGGAGGGATCTCCTCCAACCGGTGCCCCTACGACTGCCAGGACATTCTCTATCTCGGAGAAGGACGTTGCTGAGGCCGGTCCATCTGGCCTGGGGGCACTTGCCGGTGGAGGGGAGAAGAGGGTTCATTCCCCGCTATCCTCTCATAAAAAGAAAAAAAACAACTAAAAAGACGCGGGGTCTCCCCTGGTAAAGCTGGCGGCACAAAGGGTTCACACCCAGCCCCAGCTAAAACCAGGGCTCCACAGCGTGACGGTTTCCCGTAAGGCGAAACGGCCACGCGCCTCCACCGCTAGACTCACAGGAGGCAACACCCCTGAAGTTGGTCGCCAGGCCATCTTCCGGGGGTCCTAAAACTGCCCACCGAAAGGAGGACACAACAAAGCAGCTTCGGCTCCTTCGCCCACACCTAGTGGTGGGCTGGGTGGCTCGCATAAGGTGGATCCTCGAAAAGAGGGCCCCCCTCCTCCGAAGCCGCAACGCCCGCCTAAGGTTCCGAGGCGGAGGGAGGAGAAGACTCGCATGGCGAGACCAACATCTTCCAATAAGTCCTCGAAGGCGACAGCGCATACAGCTCATTGTCTAGCCAACAGCGCCCGGGGTTCTGCCTCCGGGAAGCGTACGGCCATTCACGCGAGGGTCTTCTCTTTGAAGAGGGCCCCCGCGTCTCCTCCAAGCTAGACCTGGAGGGCATACTCCTTCAATGGAATTGTCGTGGACTCCGGACCAACTGGGAGGAGCTGCGGAGGCTCCTCTCGTCCCGTTCCCCGTTAGCTATTTTTCTGCAGGAGACCATGCTAGGAGCGTGCACCTTGCCCGCCCTCCTGGAGTATAAGGGTTTTGCGACCCTACCACCACGGGATGGGGGCCGGGTTGGGGGATGCGCAGTTAACTTTCGGCATGATGTCTCCGTTCTTCTTTTCACTTTAGATACCTCCTTTCAGGCATGGCTGTGCAGCTTCACCTGGATATGAGGTATACTATCATTTCTGCGTACATTCCACCGTCAGCTGACTTCGACGCGGGGAACTTCCGCCACGTCGTGGCACGGTTGCCGAGGCCCTTTCTCTTGCTTGGAGATCTGAACGGCAGAGATCCTCTCTGGAGAAACTACTCAATAAATGCCAGGGGACAAGTCCATCCCCATCTGATCGAAGAGCTTGAGATAGTTGGCCTAATTGTTGATGAGTTTACGCATCACTGCCCGAGAACCGCTTCATTTTCTTGCCTTGATCTATCTCTGTGCTCTTCGAATGCACATCCTGATTTTGATTGGGGGTGGAGGGTGGTAGATTCCTTCCATGGTAGTGATCACTTTCCCATTCAAATATCATTTTCAGGGCAACTGCCGCCTGAGAGCCCACCTTGGTGGTGCTTGGCGCGGGCGAGGGGGCCTGCGATCGAGGAAATGATTGAATTCTCTATCTCAGTCCAGGAGTTTAGGTCGGTAGATGAGGCCGTTGAGTTCTTCTCCGGTAAGCTCATCGCCGTGGGCCTGACTACTATTCCCAGAACGTCTGGCCTTTTTGCACGCTGACCCCTCCCGTGGTGGTCGGCCGAGTGTGAGACGGCCCTCAAACAGAAGCGTTATACCGATATGCGCTATGAGCACCGCCCGAACGATTTCACTGTCGGTGAATTTCGTCGGGCTAGGGCTAGATTCCGGTATATTTCGAAGCATGCTCGCCGCTCTTTTTGGCGGGCATACGTGTCTTCACTTAACCGGAAACTCCTCTAGAAGAGGTGTTGAATCGAGTTCTCCCTGCCGTTCTCCCGGAGAATGGGACCGCAATCTCGGACCCTGCGTCCGTGGTGGAATCCTTAGCGACCGCTTTTTCCGCATTCTCTAGCTGGGATGCTGCTTCGCCAGCATTCAATGTACGTCGTGGTGTCGCGGAAGGCCGCCGACTGGACTTTACCCCTAGAGGCGGAGAACCCTTCAACGACAGGTTTACTCTGAGTGAGTTGCGTTTCGCTCTTGATTCGTGCGCGGACACCGCCCATGGTCCAAACGATGTCCCGTGCGACATGCTTCGATACCTGGGTGAGCGAGGCATGGCCTTTCTGTTAGATTTGTTCAACAGGATCTGGGTGGAGGGTCTCCTCCGGGGAGAGATCACTCTACTTCGGCCGGTTTCCGCCCAATCTCTCTAACCTCTTGTGTGTGCAAGTTGATGGAGAAATTGGTAAATGTTAGATTAGCCTTTTTTCTTGACAGCAGAGGCCATCTGTCTTCTGCACAGTGCGGCTTCCGCAAGTTCCACTCCACGTCGGATGCTCTGCTCCTACTTGAAAATGCCGTCTGCGAGGCCTTCCTTCGTAGACAGCACTACGCCATGGTGTTTTTCGATCTGGAGAAGGCCTATGATACCACATGGCGATATGGTATCATGGAGACTCTCCACACGATGGGGACGAGGGGACGCCTCCCAATGTTTATATCTGAATTTTTGCGAGATCGTTGATTCCGTGTACGGGTGGGGGTAGCCCTCTCCGGCCCAAAGGAGCAGGAAGAGGGTGTCCTGCAGGAAAGTGTCCTCAGTGTCGCACCCTTTTGCTTTGAGCTTCAACGGCATCACCTCGGTGCTGCCAGAAGATGTTCTCGCTACGCTCTACTTGGACGACCTTTCGATCTCTTTTGACATGGCCCAGATGCCAACTCTGGAGCGTCGACTCCAACAAGCATTGAACCGCGTCTCTCGCTATGCCGAAGCGCACAGGTGTTGGTTTTCTTTGGCCAAGACTAAGGTGGTGCACTTCTGCCGCCATCCACGGCTCCACCCCGACCCAGATTTGTTTCTTAATGGGGTGCGCCTGGATGTGGTTGAATCACACCGTTTCCTTGGTCTTGTATTTGACCGGCGCTTCGCCTGGGAGATCATTTTCGCAGGCTTAGTGTCTCTTGTACCCGCGCCATGGATATTCTTCGTTCCGTGACGTTCAGCAATTGGGGCGCTGATAGGACTTCTGTCTTACTTTTGATCGATTCTTTGTTCATTCGGAGCTCGACTACGGATGCGAGTTTTATGCATCCGCAGCCGAGCGTGTATTGCGGAAGGTGGACTCAATCCACCACACCGGCCTTCGCCTGGCGACCGGTGCTTTCGGCACTTTCCCCATTGAGAGCATACTATTCGATGCTGGGGAGATGCCACTCGCTCTACGCCGTGTAGAGTGCATTATTTGCCTCTACGCGCGAGCCCGGCGCCTCCTTCATTTGCCAACAGCTCTCACTGCATCCGCAGCTGATTTCGACGGTGCCTATGCCGCCGAGAGAGGCCAGTCATACCCTGAGCCCTTTGGGTTTAGGGCCATGAAACTCCTTCGAGAGCTAGATATAGCTCTAGGGCCGGTGACGCCCCTGGTTCTGCCCAGGACCCCACCCTGGAGGGTACCACATTTGGCTATTTGTCACCACGCCTCTGCTCCCAAAGCTTGTACGGCGCCAGGAGTATTGCGTTCGATCTGTTTGGAGCACACCTTGTGTCACGCTAGAACCGTGCCAGTGTATACGGATGGCTCCAAGTCCCAAGAGGGGGTCGGCTTCCACGCTGTGTCCCTTCTGTTTGAAGTCAGCGGGGCTCTGCCAGGTGCTGTGTCTGTCTTCACGGCAGAACTGGTTGCAATACACCACTCGGTACGGGAGATTACGCGATGTGCCGTTTTCGGAGACCGGATTGTGATCTATAGTGACTCACAAAGTGCCCTGAGTGCTCTCTGGGCATTGGAATCTCCGTATCCCCTGATTCGCGATATCCGTGACGCCACGGTTTTGGCGAGCCGGGCGGATGTCGAGATTATCTTCTGCTGGGTTCCTGGACATGTAGGAATTGCGTGGAATGATCGTGCCGATGAGGGCGCAAACGGGTCGGCGAGGACTCTGTGACCTGACCAGCGTTTCTCTCTTCCTCACATCGACTACATGGCAGGAATACAGGCAGCTCTTCGGATTGCTTGGCAAATAAGATGGGAGACGGTCGAAAGGAACTTAAAGTTGCGTGCCATTGCGCCGCGATTGTTCCCATGGACCTATGCCTCAATGCCGCGAAGGCTTCAGGTTGCTTTCTGTCGTCTCCGAATTGGGCACACTCGCGGGACCCACCGCCATTTGATGGAGCGCTCGCCAGCGCCCTACTGTGATGACTGCGTTGTCACTCAGACTGTTCGGCACATTCTTGTTGAATGTCATATTCTGGGCAATCTTCGCGCACGTTACTTGTCCCGGTACCTGGATGGTCGTGGTCGCTACCGCCTGTCCCTTTTACTCGGGACGAGTGCGTGCACATTGACTGGTAGACTTTTTGGGGGGAGGACGGCATTCTCCCCTTCATTTGACAAGGTTTTGTTTCTTTGTTATTGTTGTTTTCTTTGTAGGTCGCACGCTCCTGCGCTGGGGGGAGGGGGACCTGCCCCTGACGCCGGAGCTTGCTTCCTAATTGCTGCCATTTCCCTTTTTATTGTTGTTGTTTTTTCATATTCTTATTTTAAAGTAGCCTAGTGCTAGGCTGTCGTGATTCCGGCGACTTATGCCCAAGTGGGCAGTCTCCAGATGTGCTCTTAAAAAAAAATCCTGGACATGTAGGAATTGCGGGGAATGAGTGCGCCAAAGAGTCCGTGAGACTTGGGCGACCGGACTAGCGTTTTGCTCTTCCTCGCGCCGATCACATGACAAGAATACGGGCAGCCTTTCAGGCTGCTTAGCAAATAAGAGGGGAGACGGCCTAAGGGAACTTAAAATTGCATGCCATTGCGTCACGACAGTTTCCTATGGACCCACTCTCCGGCTGCGACGGCTTCAGGTTGCTTTCTGTCGTCTTCGAATTGGACGCACCGCCATTTGATGGATCGCTCGCCTTCGCCTTATCGCGATGACTGCGTTGTCCCCAAGACTGTTCGGTACATTCTTGTTGAATGTCCTAGTCTGGGTGATCTTCGCGCACTTCACTTGTCCCGGTACCGGGACGAGCGGGGTCACTACTGCTTGTCCCTTGTACTCGGGACGGGTTTGTTCACACACGACTTGTGAACACAATTACTTTTGGGAGGAGGCTGGCCTCCTCCATTTTATTTGACTCTCTCTTGCTTCGTAATCCTGCGCCGGGGAGAGGTCTTACCCCAACGCGGGAGCGTGCTTCCTTCTTCTTGCCTTTTTTTGTTTGTTTATTCGTTCTGTTTTGTTTGTTTATTTGTTTTTCTTTCTTTGTTTGTTTTGGTTTTCGGGTATTTTAAAGTAGCTTAGTACTAGTCGAAAGATTGTCGCTGTAAAGAAAGGAAAATTAAAGTCGCTCTCCTCCATAGTATTTAGATTTGTTGTGTTTTTTGCAAGTTCTGGTCCCTGAGTCAGGTTGACTTTCTCTCATACCTGAGCGTTTCCTTTGTCTTTTTCTATCTGCACATTTCTTATTGTTTTTGTGTTTCTATTTTCTTTGATTTGTTCTTGCCCTGTTTTATTCTTTTGTTGTTTCTCTTTTTTTGTGACTATTTTACTTAGCCGAAGCTAAGCCCTTTCACAAGTATTCATTATATTCCTGAAAAAACAACAAAAAAACAACAATTCCTGGACCAGTCGAGGAGTTTATGTCGGTGGGTGAGTCCGTTGGCTTTTTCTCCGGCAACCTTATCACTGTGGGCTAACTACTATTCCTAGAACGTCTGGTCATTTTTCCGACTTGGTCTAACTTAAAGAATTTTATTTGCTATTTTTAATAAAAGTTGTAGCCATACACATTTCCTACCAGGAACCTTAATTTGTCTTTATTTTCTTTTAATTAAAATCACAATTCTGCGAAGGGTGATCAGAAAGTAATGACAGTGAGACCGTATATTTTGGTAGAACGGAGGTAAATCCTTCAGAGTACTTCCCTCCTGCCTCTATGCAGCGTTCCATCCTCCTTCGCCACTTCATGAAGTAGTCGCGTTACTTAGAAGCCGGTATACCTCGTAGCACTGAATTAACTGTTCGCACAAGGTCTTGAATACGATGAAATTGCTTCCCTCCAATCGCACCCTTGATCTTTGGAAACAACCAAAAATCACAGGGGGCAAGGTCAAAGGAATAGGGTAGGTGGGCAAGAAGTGTGATCGTCTGCTGCTCCAGGAATTGCACAGTCAGGCGCGCTTTGTGGGATGCGGCATTGTCGTGTTGCATCAAAATGCGCGATCGGCATACGGTTGGTGCGGACTTGGCCTGATGTTCCAGGACTTGAGGAAGGACTTGGCTGTGATAGTAGACTGTTGAGACATCACATCCACACACATTAGTCCTGCTGCGAAATCCTTCCTTCAAAATCTGAGGTCGAGGCTCATCACTAAACCACACCATGTTGGACTGCTTGTCTCTGGTGGTGAAGAAAGAAATCCAACACTCATCTCCGGTAGCAACATCTGAGAACCGTTTCGGATCATTTGGTTCGAATTCAGCCAGCCAGAGATGACAAATCCACACTCGTTCGCTCTTCTGTTTGCAAATGGGGTATCCATCAAGCACACTTCTTCCTCAGTCCTAAGCGTCCATGAACGATATCATGTGCACCCCCATAACTGACACCAAGTTCCAAAGCTAAGAATCGAAGAGTAATAGTTGGATCTTCGTTAATGATGGCCCGGGCACGGAACGTTGTTGCTTCGGTCAGAAATGTCCGGAGCGTCCAGACCGATTATTTATCATCTTCCAACTGAGTTTCTCCAGCTGCCAAAGCTCGAATTCAGCGGGAAATAGTTTCCAGTGATGAAATAGACTCGAGAAAGACTTGTAATAATTTCCCTCTGATCTCCGTTGCTATTCTCTCAGAGTTTTCAAGTGAACTTGTACAACCTTCTTTCGAGAAATCCATGTTTCCGGTTCGGGGGCGAAACCAACAATGGCGCAATCGCACAGCCAAACCAGAAAATGTAACTCAACCAAGCAGCGAAAAGTTCAGACATGTCTCAAAAGTCAACACTCGATGCCCCGCGCTCCCCTCCCTCTCATCACTCTACCACGAGTCCGATTGTCATTACTTTCTGATCCCCCTTGGTACTAGGTTAACAAATATCAAGGTTTTTTTCTACTTTTCATAACTGTTCGTTTATTTTAGCTAGTTAATGCCAATAATTTCAATAGTATAATTTAATATTAAACTAGTTCGGGTTTCAAATGCTCTCCTAAAAATCGGACATTTTTTTTAAAAAGCGTAAACCAACATCTAGGAAAAATTATGTAAAGAGAGATCTGTAAACAAAAAGAAGATAAAGGAAGTGATGATGTGTGGGTGATGTATAACCTCAGTTCCTCCTCGGGCATTAGTGTTTGGAGGGCACGAAATCCCCATGTCAGCTGTAGCATGCCCATCGAACACCTTGGAGGTACCACCAATTCCTTGGTATCTCTGAGTCAGGTGTCATCGAACGACGAGATTGAGATTTTTAGAAGTAAGAATGAGTTAATGACGAGTGTCTTGGTCTTCCCTTTGGAACGACCCATTGTGCTGATTGTTAAAATACATGGGTTAAAACTCAAGAAGGGGCGGGGGGGTTGGATGGTAAAAAGTGGTTTAACAATGATGGTTTATAAATGCGTGAGAGGGAAAGTGAATCCCATGGTATTTGTTAGGTCCCATTATAACCTCGCGGTTGGTTCCATTGTTTCCCTATATTTCTCTTTTTAGAATGAGGGAAGAAAAGAATACAAAATTAAGTTACAAAGAAGCTGGAGTCAATGTTGAAGAAGGAAATTTGTTTGTGAAGAAGATTGGAAAGTTTTGCGAGCAAACGCGGCGTCCTGGTGTCAGAAGCGACTTGGGAATGTTTGGAGCCGTATTCGACACCAAATTAGAAGGCTACAAAAATCCGCTTTTGGTATCTGGCACTGATGGAGTGGGAACTAAACTGAAGGTATTTCCACCATTGTTGTTATTGGAATTTGGAAATCATTCTATCCTAATTAAATACGCATTAATCTTATAGGGAAGCAGATTTGGATTATTTCGATGTATTTTTTTTAGCATTTCTTTTGGGTTTCTTTCTCATAAAACAAGTTTGGTTTTGAGTACAGCAACATTCGAGGAAACTCCTTGTTTTGTTTCTTTCCTTGTTTTTATCCATTTTCTCCCCCTCCCCGTCTCCCAGATTCCTTAGAGGTACTCCCGACCGGATAATGAAATTTACATGAAAATCAGAATGACACATCGTCAAACCCGAGAGCAGCTGAAACCAGTTCTCGCTATGGGGAGGGAGAGGTGTAGAAAGAGCTGTACTAGTTTTACGAGCAACCAGCGAACTCTTCAAGGTCGAATAGGCTACTCGTTCCGCCAGTGTAGATATGAAAGCTCCTTCGACAGGAGTAATGTATGACCGAAAGAAGTGACAGCGGTGTTATGAATTGGATTGTGTGGTGACGTGTGCGCATGGAGCTGTCTGCGTCCAGGCATGAGCCTCTTTGTGCGGTCAATAAGTGACGGGCTCTCAAGTAGGCTTTTTTGCGTGTCTGCTCTCTCTCTCTCTCTCTCTCTCTCTCTCTCTCTCTCTCTCTCTCTCTCTCTCTCTCTCTCTCTCTCTCTCTCTCTCTCTTTCTTTTTCTTTGTTTCTCTTTTCTCTTTTCTCTTTCTTTTTCTTTGTTTCTCTTTTCTCTTTTTTTCTTTTTTTCTCCTTTTTTCTCTTTTCTCTTTTTTCTTTCTCTTTTTTTTCTTTTTTTTTTCTCTTTCTTTTTTTCCTTTTTTTTCTCTTTTTTCTCTCTTTTTTTCTCTTTTTTTTCTCTCTCTTTTTTCTCTCTTTTTTTTCTCTCTCTTTTTTCTCTCTCTTTTTTTTTTCTCTCTCTCTTTTTCTCTCTCTCTCTTTCTCTCTCTCTCTTTCTCTCTCTCTTTTTCTCTCTCTCTCTTTCTCTCTCTCTCTCTCTTTTTTTTCTCTCTTTTTTTCTCTCTCTCTCTCTCTTTTCTCTCTCTCTCTCTTTTTTTCTCTCTCTCTCTTTCTTTTCTCTCTCTCTCTCTCTCTCTCTCTCTCTCTCTCTCTCTCTCTCTCTCTCTCTCTCTCTCTCTCTCTCTTCTCTCTCTCTCTCTCTCTCTCTCTCTCTCTCTCTCTCTCTCTTCTCTCTCTCTTTTTTTCTCTCTTTTTTCTCTCTTTTTTCTCTCTCTTTTTTCCTCTCTCTCTCTCTTTTTCTTCTCTCTCTCTTTTTTTTCTCTCTCTTTTTTTCTCTTTTTTTTTTTTTCTCTCTCTCTCTCTCTCTCCTCTCTCTCTCTCTCTCTCTCTTTTTCTCTCTCTTTCTCTCTCTCTCTCTCTCTCGGAGTCCAGCGGCGGGTTCACTAGGCTAAAGGCAAGCTCCACTAGGCTAGCGAGAACTCCCCTATGGTTGGCCTATTTATATTTTTTACCTCAAAATCACTCCCACTCCGTCTTCCATTAGGGACGAGAACTTTTGGGAGTAAAAATGGAAATTGTTTGGGTCCTATTTTCCATTAATACTTTAAATTTATATCTTCCTCCAGCTCGCGATTGAGCAAAAACAGTCATGAAACGGTAGGCCAAGATTTAGTGGCCAATGTGCGTCAATGATATCTTGGTTCACGCAGCAGAACCCCTCTTCTTTTTGACTACCATGGCCTGCGGAGAACTGGAGTCGAACTCGAAAGCTGCTATTGTAAATGGTATTTCGAAAGCGTGTCTCGTCGCAAACTGCTCATTAGTTGGTAGGTTTGTTTTGAGTTTATTTTGCTAAATATGGAACTCACAGTCGTATTTTTTATTGGAATCGCATCCAATCGCATTATCATTTTGAAGAGATTTTGTCTGAATTGAAATATGATATGGACATTGATTATTATTCAATATTAAAGAAAAATATTGGTTTAATTAGCATTCGGGGGTGGGGCTTATATGTCTGAAAGTCAGGAAAGACATAAAAACAGAGAACATTAAAGCGCCTAACGACGTCTGGCAATCGCATTTGAATTCGAACCTAATGTTTTGGCCTTTGAATTCTGTATACTACTGGATGATTAAAATTAGCGAGGGGGTGGTGATGTAAACACTCTCTATTTAAGGGGGGAGGAACTGACCCCTCCCCCCTGAATGGGCGGAGCTATTAATGGACTCATGAAGTTTCCTTAAAATCGGTGGCCATGTATTCCATATTTACCAATCTTTTTAAATTTCCGATGTTTTCGGCATTCGGTTTTATATATTTTTAAGTAGAGTATTTTTTGAGATTAAGAATGTTTCCAGTTATTTTAGAACCTATTCTAGTCAAATATACCCCATAAAAGTACATATTTGATTACCTTTGTAAATACCGCTCACCCTGTCCAACGGGAATTATAAGTCCTCTTCGAGCACTTTATAGTTCGCCTATGCAGGTGATAACTGTTCTCTGCCCTAACGTCGCAAGAGTCTATGAAACGCACTCGTTGAGAACTCCTTGGAATATAGCACAGAAGAACTGGTCGACCACGGGGCGGTCAAGGTCGAACGCGTGACGGAGAAACGGGGAGAGCCCTCGAGACCCATTCCTACACTTTTCGCATGTTTGACCGTGACGGCCTTCCCGAGTCGGTGCGTGCCAGTTGGTATCACTACCACGTTGAGGTATTCTGCCTTTGCAGCGGAGGCGTTACTATTGCTACCGATTCGGCCATAGGAATCGAACATACAGACTTGCTAAGCCGGTTCAACCCGAAATCTGCTTGAACTGCTTCAAGGCATTGTACGATAACGCTATATTCCCTCAGACCAACTGTATGCGGAGAGCCGAACTCTGCTTCCTCGAAGCAATGCGACTCATATTTATTAGAGGGGGAGTTACTGCCCATTCAGGCTGCGGACCGTAATTCACTCAGAGGTTAAGGAATTGGTCCTGGCTCAGCCTTTGTAACCTGGTACTTCATACGCATCAGGTTAAGAAAGCGCTCTTGGCTCTTGCCCCCCTCCAGACCTACGAGGGTGCTAGCTACCACGCTTAGTCGGAACCCTTCTGTTGGTTATACGTACCCGGTCACCACCCTGATAAAGCTGACGGCATTACGAGCTCCCCCCGTCTCCCGGCTAAAATCAGGGTACCTTCCCCACACACGACTCGTTAGTAAAAAGTGAAGCGGTCACGCGCCCCCTCCGAGTCAATAGATTCACAGGAACTCGAGTCAATTCCTGAAAGTTGGTCATGAGGATATCCCTGAGGTTTCCAAAGTCTGCCCCCGGAAAGGTTAGCAATAAGGGAACTTTAGCTCCCTCCTCCCTCTCCCTGGATGGATGGTAGACCCCCGCCCTGCCCAGCAAAGGGTTCGCGGCACCCTCAACAACCAGGCCTCCTTCAGTAAGCCCTCTCATCGCCGTGGGCCTAACTACTATTCCTAGAACGTCTGGTCGTTTTGCGCGCCTTCCGCTTCCTTGGTGGTCGTTCGCAGTGCGAGACGACCAGGCTCACCACTCTTTTCTGCCAACATGCGTGTCTTCACGTAAGGGAAAGACGCCACTTTCAGACATTTGGAAGCGCCTCAAAAGGATTCGGGAAGTTCTGACATGACCCCTTCCTACCTGCAGGAGGGCAGGACCGCAATCTTTAACACTACGTCCGTAGCGGAGACCTTCTCAGCTGTTTTCTCCTCTTTATCTAGCCTGAATTCTGCTCCCCCAGCATTTAAAGCACGACGTAGGTTTACTGAAAGCCGCTCACTGGAATTAACGTCCAGAGGCAGGGGAATCTTCACCGAGTTGTTTACGCTAACAGAGCTGCGATCAATTATCGTATATTGTCCGGATACCGTCCATGGTTAGGACAACATCCCGTACTCTATGTTTCGACACCTGCGTGAGCGAAGCATGGATTTTTTGTTACCTCTATTCAAGATCTGGACCCAGAGTATCCTTCCAGATTAATGGCGAATGCACACCTTGCTTGCTTTTCGCAAGCAGGGGGGGAGAAATCACTTTACTCCGGCTGGCTTCTGATGTAGTGCGGCTTTCGCAAGCTTCACAGCTCGTCGAATGCTCACCTCCAGAAAGAAAATGCTATCTGAAAGGCCTTCCTTCGTAGACAGCACTTTGCCGCGCATTATTTATTCTGAAGAAGGTCTACGATACCACATAGTGATACGGTATTATGGAGACGTCCGACTCTGCGAGATCATAAAGTCCGCGTACGGGCGGGGAGCTATCTCCGCTCCAATAGGACAGGAAGGGATGTCCCGCAGGTAAATGTCCTCACTGTATCTCTATTTACCTTGAGCATCAACAGTATAATCTTGGTATTGCCGGAAGATTTTGGGGGGTGTTTTCTCTGGAACGTCAAATACAACAGGCTCTGAACCGCATCTCTCGATATGCCGAAGTGCAAGGGTTTCGTTTTTCTTTGGCCCCAACCCTGACTTGTTCCTAAATGGGGCTCACATGGATGTGACAGAATCGTACCGTTTCCTTGGTCTTGTTTTTTTATGATAGAGGCTTCACTGCAGAGGCACATTTTTGCAGCTCTGGGGGTCACATTCTTGTTGAATGTCCCAATCTGGGTGATCTTCGCCCACCTTACCTTTCCCGGCACCGGGACGAGCAGGGTCGCTCCCGCTCGTCCCTGCTACTCGGAACGGATTCGTGCACGCTAGCCTCCTCCATTTTGACTCTTTGATGTTTGTTGCATGTTTCTGCACAAATTTGCTTCCTTATTCTTGCTTTTGTCTTTATTTTCTTGTTTTTGTACTTTTTCTATTTTGTTTTTCGTCTGTATTGCTCTGTTGTTTTTTGTTTTTAATATAGCCTAACAATAGACTAAAAAATGACTACGGCGACTTACGCCCTCGTTGGCAGTCGCAGGGTGAATTGCTTTAAAAAAAGGAAGTTCTATGGTCTCTTGTACCTGCGCAACGGACATATCTCGTTCCGTCGCGTTCAGACCATGGAGTGTTGATATTGCTGCTGCTTTATTTTTGCTGCCGCTTATTTCTTCATTCAAAACTAGAATACGGATGGGAGTTTTACGCGTCCGCACCCGAGCCTAAATTGCAAAAAGTTGGGTTCGAGCCACCACAATGGTCTATCAGAGAGAGAAAGTTACCCGAACCCAACGTCTAGCATTGGCGCCTGAAAAAGACTCGCCTGCATGGCCAGACAGCCCCAAGGCAGCAGCGAGAATTTCGCGCGGGTCTCGTGATCTGGGTTGGGTTCCCTTTCCCCCCGTCGTAACGCATGATCACCGCCAGACCTACGGCGTCGAGGATTTTCGCGCGAGCCCGTGATGTTCGCCGAGAATATCTTACCCTCCTCCTGGAGCGCCAAGTCTAAGATCCCCCGCCCATCCCCTTTTATGGGCCTCCGGTGACCTGCTTCCGCCTAGGCACTATAAATACTTCGGGAAAAGCTTGGAGAAATTAGTATCATACAGCTCCGTCTTTGTTAGCAGCCACGTACAGTCTCTTACGCCCTGCCCCGCCTCCCAACGGCTTCCAGCTACGAACGCGGGGCGTCACCTCTACCCGGCCTCGCTCGTACCCAAGGCCATAGTTCCCGCCCGACAGACGATAGACACAGATAGGCGTCTAGCACTCGGGTATCCACTTCGTTCTCGTCTGGAGTACTCCCTCGTTCATTTCTCAGAGAGGTTAAAGAAGAAAGAATTTTGAAAGTGGAACTTTGCAGCGCCCCGCTTACTCATCGTATCCAAAGCCTTCAGTCAACTAGGCTTTAGGCGAGTCTCTCCGTCATTTGCACTCTCCCCCTTTTCCTGGAAGCAATCACCATGCATCCTCTCTCGGACTCTCGTCCCCGTCATTTCTATCCCCCACCCCCCGTTTGGTATCCCGGGTCTCATCTTATTTGTCATTTATTTACTTTTGCTAATAATATTTTCTTTGTATATAGTAAAGTTATTTTTCTACATCAGTTTCTCTAAACCCAGAACCTCTAAGAATTGATTATTTAGGCCAACTGCACTCTATTTTGATTATTTAACCCTCGCACTGGGATCTATATCCCAATTTCTGGCGTGCTCCCTTCCCGCGTCATCGCAGAGTCAATCCTCGGCTAGCAACGACGTTCGACGCCAAGACAGTCTTCCTTTGGAGACCGATGCCTTTGGCACATCCCTGTAGAAAGCCTCCTTTTCGTTGAGGGAAGATGCCGCTTGTTTTATGACGCACACAGTGCATTATGTTCGGCGTCTCCCTCAGTCGGCAACAGACCTCATTTCATCCGTGGCCGACCTCGATTGTGCCCATGCCATTGTGAGACGCCAATCATACTCTAGGAATTATGGGTTTAGGGCAAAACAACTTTCCAGTAACCCCGAGGTACATCTGTTCGGTGATCCTTGCTGTAATCGAGACGACACCCTGTAAGGTATCCCCGGAACGTTTGTCGTCATGCCTCTGGTCTCTTTTTTTTTTTACAACACCAAGAGTATTGCGTTCGAATTTATTGGAGCACACACCAGGTAACGTTGGAGTCATGCCATTGTGCACGGACGGATGACTTAAAATCCGAATATCGGGTCGGCTTTCACCCCTTTTTCTCCTTTTTTGAAGCCGGCGGGGCTCTTCCAGATGCCGAGTTTGTCTTCGCGGCTGAACTGCAATACACCGCTTAGTATTTGAGATTTCGTGCCGTACCTGGTTCGGAAACGCATTGTCTTATAGCAACTCACAGAGCGCACTGGGTGTCCTCTAAACATTGGAATCTCCATATCCTCTGTTCGCAGTATCCGTAACCCCACAGCTGCTGGTTCACAGATTGTCTTCTGCTGGGTTCATGAACATTTATGAATTGCGGGAACTTAGAGCGGAAAGCAGTCTGAAAGGACGACGATCGGAACAACGTTTTGTTCTTTCTCACTCTGACCACTTGGTAGTACTTGTAGCTTTTTGGGCTACACTTTAAGGAAAATGGGAGACGATCGACGGGAATCTAAAGTTGCGTGCCATTGTACCGAGACTTTTGCCGTTGGCCTACCCCCAATGTACTGATGGCTTCGGGTCGTTTTCTATTACCTCCGAATCGACCAAACTCGCGGGACGCAGCGCTATTTGTATAAACCTACCATATTCCTTACGATAACGATTGTCTGGTCCCACAGACTGTACGGTGCGTTCTTGTCGAATGTCACAGTCTGAAGATCTGCGCGCCTCTACCTGTCCTAGCGAGAGGAGCAGTGGCCCTACCGCTTGTCCCTTGTACTTCAGATGGATTCGTGAATACCTGACTGTGGCATAAAGATTTTGGAGGAGGCTGGCCTCGTCCATTGTATTTGGTAGTTTGTTGCCTTTTCTGGTGCCTGGGGGAGGCTGGCGTTCCCTGGGCGCCAGAATAGGCTTATGTAAACTTGTTTTACCTTTGGTTTGTTTTTAATTTTTTGTTCTTGTGGAAGTTGGTTTTAATTATGATTAGCCTAAAAATTTAAGGGGCTATGCTCCTGCTATATGTAACCATATGAGCCACTTAAATTAAAAAAACCTTGCTAGTTTCAACCAATAAAATTTAATTTGGGTGTAAACTTATTTATCTAATTTTTATTTACAGATCCTGTTCCTTTTTCTTAGTTATAGGCAGGTTGTCATCTCCCGGTTTTCATTCCACTGTAAATAACTAAGACTCTAATGCATCTTTACAGGTGGGGAAACTGCAGAAATGCCCGGAATGTATCGCGATAATGATTATGACTTGGCTGGATTTGTCGTGGGAGCTGTGGAAGAAGGGCAGATGCTTCCCAAATTGGACAAAATGGAACCCGGAAATTTGCTAATTGGGGTTGCCTCGTCAGGGCTCCATAGCAATGGATTTAGTTTAGTCCGGAAAGTTGTCGAAATGGCAGATTTACAGCTCACTAATGAAGCCCCCTTTAATCCCATGGAAACTCTTGGTAAAACTTTTGTATTTTGAGTTTCGTTTAGGTTTTACAAATTCCTTTAATTTAATTTTAAGTTCCTAAGGTTCATGGGAAGAGTTGGTACACGTTTCGAGACGTCAAAAATAATGTCACTCTCAATATAGCGAAGTACGTTCAATTCGCTATGTCAATAAAGGTTTCAAAAGCATAAAATTAAATTGCTGGAGACCATCAGAGATATTTATTTGAAGTCTTTCTTTCTCGCTCTTCATAAAAACTGATTCATTCGTATATGAGGGTAGCAAACAAATCAATATTAAGGTTGCAAATTCGTTTTCCAAACAATAACAAAAAGGTCATAATACCCAAGTCGCGTACTCTCAATTATTTTGACTTATGACCTTCAAAAACTTTCAACAAGTGGGGCAATCCAACCCATGGTTAGTTTTTTTAATAATTATTGGACTAATCTTTGGGGGACATTACAAATTATATCATTCGAAGGAGAACGTAGAACAACATAAGGGTTTCAAATTTCGTTAGAATCGGCCGAATAGTTACGATGTTCTTGCCAAATAATTCCAGGGCTAAACTTGGGAGGAACTTGGAATTTATATCACTCGGAAGAGAAAGTAAAACAACAGAAGGGTTTAAAATTTCGTTAGAATTGGCCGATTAGTTACGATGCTATTGCCCAAACCTCATTGAAAAGTAAAATGGTTACCATCCGGCCGATGTCCTACGAACCGACATAGTAAATTATAGTCTCGTCCACACGACTACAAATATATTGGAATACTTAATCATTGTGGCTTTGCTATTACAGAAATAAGAGTTTTTGTGAATGATCCAGCATTAAATTTTTACTTTGCTGCGTTACTTATTACGAATTTTTAAATACCATCTAGTTTAAGTAACCACACACAAGATCTGATGAACATTTCGGCCATTGCCATGAGTATTTCTTAGTATGTCATAGAACTTTTCATGCTGCTTATATAATCCAGGTTCTTTCTCTGCGTGTATTCCGAATCCTTTTGAAAGGATATTCGATTAACTGCCTCGTTTCTTTATGGAATTAAACTGACGAAAGATCAGTGATCCATTCTAGGCCATCACAATTCCATATATACTTAAATCTTTTAAAATGATCCTCCAAGCCATAATAATTTATTGCACAATGGTCAGGCTAGTTCCTGCTGTAATTTAAAACGCGGTTAAAAACTGCTCCCCAAAATTGAGATAAAATGCAGTTAAAAGATTAAAGGTATTAACGCTAGTCACAACAATTGTAGAAAGAGGATACTATGTGGGACAGACAGAGAAACTTTGCTAAATAACGAACAAGTAATAACAAAATATATATTAAAGGCTCAAAATAGACCTCAAATCCTGGATGCTTAACTTCAAAGATTGAAAAACTGCCAACAGCAAAGTACAAAGAATAAAGTAAATACTGATATAGAAAGTACAAGGTAGAAGAATAATACACATTAGAACCATTGGTGCATAAATAGAAACAACCAAGCCTACATGTCCACCTCATGTCGTAACAAAGCCCACCAAAACACTACTTGACTCATAAGTGGGGGCGGGGGGGGGGGGCAATTAACTGATACCCTTCAAAGGAACCTTTTTAGTGGCCTGGACGTGACTATAAGTTACTATGTCAATCCTTAGGTCGCTCGGTCAGATGGTAACCGTTTTACTTTTCAAAGAGTTTTTTGGTCAATAACATCGTAACTATTCGTCAATTCTATTGAAATTTGAAACTCTTATGATGTTTTACATTCTCTTTCGAATGATATAATTGCCAAGATCCTCCCAAGGTTAGTTCGGGAATTATTTGGCAATAACATCGTAACTATTCGGCCGATTCTAACGGAATTTGACACCCTTATGTTGTTTTAGATTCTCCTTCGAATGTTATAATTACCAAGATCCTCTCAAGGTTATATCAGGAATTATTTGGCAGAAGCATCGTAACTATTCGATCGATTCTAACGAAATTTGAAACCCTAATGTTGTTTTACATCCTCTTTCGAATGATATAACTGTTTTGGTGTTCTCAAGGTTAGTCCTGGAATTATTTGGCAATAACATCGAAACTATTCGGCCAATTCGAACAAAATTCGAAACCCTTATGTTGCTTTACATTCTCATTCGAATGATATAATTGCCAATATCCTCCCAAGGTTAGTTCGGGAATTATTAAAAGAAAACTAACTATTGGTCGGATTGCCCCACTTGTTAAAAGTTTTGAAGGTCATAAGTCAGAATAATTAAGAGTAGGCAACTTAGGTCTGTTGACCTTGTTAATTCAAGACTCTAAAAAATGCAAGTACTAATAACAAAAATGATGAAGTGTTATTAATGACGAAAGCGATCGGAATCGGTTGAAGATTATAAAGGTACAATTGTTATTAATCTATACATTTAATTTATGGTTTGTGTCTTCTTTTTTCTTAGTATCAAAATCCTTTTCAGGAAACGAGCTTCTCAAGCCAACACACTTGTACACTCCATTACTGCAAGTACTTAGAAGCGATTTGGTTCTTGGAGCTGCACACGTTACTGGTGGTGGAATAGAAGAAAATCTATTGAGAATTATACCAGAATGGGCAAGCGTACAGTTAGATACCACCTGGAAAATGCCTTCAGTTTTTTCATGGTTCAATGCTCAAGGTAAGTTTATAGTTAAGGTATAAACAAAGAAGAGTACCTAAATCTCCTAACCACAATTACGAGTAGGAGTGGTTCACAAGCATTGATGGCGAATCGTGTGTTTTTTTTAGCACGAAAAAGAGCCAGGTGACATCTGGCACAATTAAAGAAGTGGCTTAAACACCACCATTATACGCGTAGGTCTATAGATAAGGTAGGTAGGAAAAGAGGCGAGGTGCGAACAGTTTCTTGCGTCGCCGGATCATCATTAGTGAGCGGTGAATCGTCTGTGCCACCCTGAGTCTAAAAAAAAAAAATCTTCAATCTAAGCTTTTAAAACCGCCCGCTTGCACTTCTCGGCACGATACACAGACCCCCTCCTAAAAGTAGAACATATTTTAATGAAATGAAGACGACGAACGCTGCTTGGAAACGTTGACCAAGGTGTAATGTTCCACTTTCGAGGAAGGGCACTACTGTAGATAGAGTTTAGGAAAAGAGGTGATGAGAAAATAAAGAACGAAAGTACGCGAGGCGAGTTGTGAACGGCTTCCTACATCACCGGATCACTGTTGGTGAGCGGTGTATCGACTGCTCAACCTGAGTCTCAAAAAAACCTTCAAGCGAATCTTCTAAACCTCCCGATTGTACTTCTCAGCACGTTACAAGTCAATTGGGAGGAAACTACCTAGATTTTATTTCCGTCGAGACCCTGTGGGCGATCCTCAAAATGCGTTTGAGAAGCGAAAGTCCGAACGTTAAGCCATGCTTGAGGGACATCAACGCAGGATTTGCTCCTTGAACTCGATAACCTATACGAGGCAGCTCCTGCCATAATTTTGATTGCCCTGACGCTCCAGGAACATGTGAGTAGTGCACTTAAATAATCTGAAATAATACACTTTGCCTCTGCTGACTCACCTGGACATGTTGCATCCTCCTTTACCATGTAATACGTAGGTCTATCCTAAGGAACTCGTTGACTACTCCCTATAATGCATCTCTGACTTGAACATCAGTATCACATCCGTGCTACCGGTAGATGTTCGTTTTATGCTTTACGTTGATGATCTTTTGATCTTTTTTTAGTGCGGCTCATATGCCTACTCTGGAGCGTCGACTATATCCTGCTCTAAACTCCATCTCTCGCTAGACCGAAAATCACTAGTTTCCATTCTATTTGTCCAAAACTAAGGTGGTGCACTTCTGTTGCCATCATTAGCTTCACCTTGACCCGGACTTGCTACTAGGTTGGCCCTTCTGAATGTGTTAAAGTTGAATCGTTCGGTGCTTTCAGGTCTCCTCTACACGTCATGGACATTTTGTTTCGTGACGTCCAGCAATTGGGGCGATGATAGAGCTCCTGTTTTGCTTTACCACTCCCTTGTTTGTTCTAAGCGTGAATTGTGGAAGGTTGATAGAGCTCCTGTTTTGCTTTACCACTCCCTTGTTTGTTCTAAGCGTGAATTGTGGAAGGTTGATTCGATCCACCGCACTAGTCTGTTTGGTGACCGGTGCCTTCCGCACACCTCTTTTATAGAGCCTCTGTGTTTGTGTCACATTATTTATGTTCGTATAAAATTGCACAAACTTAGAATAACTTGGTGAGGAAGGTAGTTTAAAGCACCCCACTAAATATACTTAAGAATGGAATAGGTAAATATTAATTTACAGAAGAGTTTTTAATTAATTCTTTATACATATCCTGTCTTCGATTCACTTCCCCTTCACATTTGATTTCCACCCTTTTCCTTATTTATTTAGCCCCGAGTGTAAGTTAAGGCATTTGCTGGTTAGTATTTCTGAAAATTTGTCCTGGGTAGTTCAAGATCCACAAGAGATCCGAAGTGAAGTAATGTTTCTTAATTGATGCGATGCAAACCTGAGGTTCTATAGAAATTAAACAGATAGTGGAGGCACTTTAAAACCTTGGCATTCCTTCTACCGGCTGAGATGGACTTCTTCAATGTATTGATTTTTTCCCCAAATGTGTGGTGTATAGTATATGGTTATTAATGTGATTCATTTTCGGTTAATAAATAAGCCTAAATAGCGTTTAGAAAACCATTACCATAAATTTGTTTGATTAAGTTCGTCTGCTAGTTTAAGGCCTAAGACGAAAGCGAAATAAATTTTGAAATAATGAACTAGGTTTTAAGAAAAACAATTAAACACATATAAATATATTCATGGAATCAACGAATGTACAATGAGATAAGTTGGATTAGGTATACATTGTAACATATGGTAAAATATGAATTACAGTAACAAGATGTGGAGAGAAATGAAGTACGTGAAATAAATATAAAATAATATGGTGACTATGATGGACTGAATTGGGGGCTACAAATACGAGAAGTAAATAGAATTAGGACCTACTTCCGTGTGGCCGTTTGCAGAATTGTGAATGTATGGAATTAAACTAAGTATGATTTGTTTGGAGGTAAATGACTAACTGTAGAAGGAATGATTACCGACCTTTATACGAAGAATGGCGAGAGTCGAATGGGAAAGAATAGTGTGAAATTTTGAGATGTTTTTTTAAACAGTAGTACGTTAAATGAATTGACAAGTTAAGTAAAATAATTGAACGATTTAATTGGCAAAGCTAAGTAAAAGAATTGCATGATATGAATTTTACATAATAATTGATGTATATATGTATGTATATATATATATATATATATATATATATATATATATATATATATATATATATATATATATATATATATATATATATATAAGTTTCCCAGGAGGTTTTTACTATAGGAATGCCCAGAGGGCATTGCTATAGGTGGAATCTCCTCAATGAAATCAGATATGCCATCGTTTGAGAAATAAAATCAACGAAACTAATTCCACGAGTACAAAAAAAGGAACTTCCAACAAAGAAAAGCGACACGGCATCGGTAACTGATTTTAAACAGTAACAAGATACCATTTGCTAAGAACTGTCAGAAATCTTACAAATAGAGACTATGATATACTTCAAAAGTGGTACTGGTTGTTAATAAACATAAAAAGGAATGACCTAGGATAATCATTAGTCATTTTGTTATAGTTTTGATGGTCATTAGTTTTGCATTGTTTGAATAAACATGAAGCTATTGATATTTGTGAGAAAAGTAACGCCTGAATTTAAGCAATTGCATTTCTTCCTTTCTTTAGTTGTTACTTTTGGGGGTCCTTTGGGCCTAAAACAAAATTGTTGTAGATGAGCAAATAGTTAAGGGAGTTTATATATATTATAACATGAGTTAATTGTGGATGAGCAGAGGAGGTTTTAATTGAGGGATAGGCTGGGATAGATCTGTTGATTATTCGGAGTTTTTATAAAGCTCTTTAAGAACAAACTGGGATATATTGGTTTATGGGTCTAAAACTCCAGAATGGTTTGTGGAAAGGTGGATGGTATTATGTGAAATGCAAAAAGATGGATTGATTCTGTGATACATGGATGAGAAAGCAGTAGTTCCCCTTTGCAAAGGTGGAGAATCGTGTACAAGACGCGTAAATGGAAACGACTTGTAAGGAGCAATCGAGGAACTCCTAAGGTGTGGGCGATGAAATCGTGATATGACTATACTAGTCCTGGTGACTATTTCCAGATAATTAGTTTTGATTTTCTCTTAGCGTGACCAGTACGCTTTACATTTTACTATGGCCAGTAAAATATTTAAGTGGATATCATGACCGATTCCTGTAGTAGACGGATCTGATGGGTGTTTCCCATGGTAGTATTTGCGATGATAGGTGTGAACTTCAACTAATCAACCACTTCGTTATCCAGGTATTCCAGTGACAGAGATGCTCCGAACATTCAACCTTGGAATAGGTTTCATACTTGTAGTCGAAAAGAAAAACGAGAAAACGGTGACAAACTTGATCGAAAATGTTTTCAAAACGAAAATACCCCCGAACGAATTGGCAACCTACCCTCAAACAAAGGGGGAGCAGGATACAACCCCTAAAAGCTGTTGGACCATTGGCTCCTTGTCGCATAAAAAAGGTAGGACGAATCTATAATAAAGGTGCGTCTATTTAGTTTTCTTCTATATACCCATAGAATGGGTAGTCGTTTATTAAGTCTTGTGGACAGGTTATAACTAGGGCTAATTTTAAGCAGGCGCGGATAGAGGATGGGGGGGCAAGGGGCTCGCCCTCCCCCCCCCCAAAAAAAAATCTACTGTTTGTGGGTACGGATATTGTGGTGCGGTTGCGTTACTTCTCCTCCCACCACCGGAGCAAAGATTGAAGGGGTATCCCCTCTTGGCGACTAGCCTACGATATTAGCTGGTCAGGTAAATAGGCGAGAGGTTTGTAAAGAAAGAGATAAAAATGGAGTGGTATAGAAGGTAAAAAACCCTGGTGGTTTCAATCTTGTTTGAGACTACCTGGTGTTCTAGGGTTGGGAGGGTCTGCCGCTCCTCCCGATGCTAAGTGTAACAGTCCACCCCCCCTCCCTTGGGGTCACAAGCGTAATAAAGGCGGCATGAGGGTCGATGGTCAAGGAATCCGCGCACTCGGGTTTGTTCCAGCGTTGTGATCCTACAGTAATCCCTACAGCAATCCTACAGCACATAATAGCACCTCATCACTATGATGAACAATTTGATGTAGATAAAAAAATGATTGGGTGGGGGGTGATAGTGTCTAAGAGGTGAGTAGGGATTTCGTGGCTATCAGGCGTGCTGACCTCAATTTATTAAAAAAAAATTGAAGGAAGTCATCCTTCATGCCTATACCCCTGTTAGTAATCGCCACAAAACGTAAGTCCTTAACTACATATGTATAAAGGTGTACCTACTAAACACCTAAAATCCTCCGATATATTTTTTTTTTATTTGAGAAAATCCTCCTAAAATAAATCTACTTCCCCTTTTCTTCTTTTTCAAGGAAGTAGAAGGTTCTCAATTAAAGGATTGGGCCAAGCCTTGTGTAAAGGGTGTGGCATAATTCAGGATACTTATCCTCGTAGCCTTCAGCTGACAGCGAGGAAACGGGTCGCCGTCTTAATCTCTGGAACAGGGACGAACTTGCAGGTAAGGAAACTGCCAGTGCTCTCTAATGACAGTAATATATATAGCCCCCATCTTGCGGCTCTCTCCGAGGGTCATGTCTCCGCAATCACTTTCACCCTAATACAAGACTATACTTAAAGCAAAATATATTCAATTAAAACAACATAAAAAACAAGACAAACAAAAGCAAGCCAAAGAGTGATGCATATAAAAATGTGAGAAAGAGATGGGGTGAAAACTTCTCTTATTATGTTTCCATTCTAGTATTTTCCGCAGCCCACTCTGCGCATTCCCCTCTGGTCAGTGTTCTCGTTTCTTCTTTGCAGGCTCTTTTGGACTACACAAAAAGTGGTCCTAGCATGGCGGAAATAGTTCTTGTCATTAGTAATGTGGAAGGAGTGGAAGGTCTACAAAAAGCTGCCAAAGCAAAGGTTCCAACGAGGGTAAGTAGAATACGATCTGAATGCATTGAAAGCAATTCATTTCATATCCATCGCTTTGGCACTAAAAAGGATCGGCATACATTAGCCCTATTAAAAATTCCCTTCCATCTATTTTGCTCGTATTGACCCGCATGGGTGGACCGATTCCACGACAGCCCTGCCCATTACCGTCATTGCCTATTGCGTTCGCAGGAACAAAACATTCGGGTGGCTTCTCAGGTCAGTGTTCTTACATCTTTGATTGAAAAGCCGAACCAACATAATGATTGATTTAATAAAAAATGGGTCGTACAATGTGAAACGGGGAAAAATGAGGCAAGCTAATCGGTTAATTAACATCTGGTTTGAAAAGATGATTTTGCATCTTCAGATCTTCTCCAAGCGATTTTTAGCTCCGGAGTTCAACTCATTAATTGTTTAAATCGAGAAAGAGAACATTTTGCGGCTTGAAAAGAGTGAAAGTTTGTTGTTGTTTGACTTTTTTGACGTTTGAATAATATATACAAATAGTGTTCTAGTAAAAAAGCCAATCTTCTCTTACATTACCGGGGGCGACAGCAATACCTTACCGTGACTTGGTTTGAATCACTTATAACAAATAAAGGAAATTTCATGGGAAGATCTATGCTAAGGGCAGAGAGAAGGAAGCTGGGCTTGTTTATAGCCTATGTCTTGAACTATGAACGATGTACTCGTAAGTGGGTAGTTGTGGGTAGGGGATAAAGAAAGGATGTGGGGACATATAGCTGAAAATAGACAAGTGGTGAAAAGAGAAAGTCTGGTAGGGCGCAAAGAGATGCTAAGAGCCTGGTGATCAGGCCTATTACTTTTAAATATATATATTTTTTTTATTATGGCGTTCAAGCCATTTGTCTTAAAAAAAATTAATGTTCTTGGATATGTTATGCGCATTTGCTGTTATAGCAATAAATTACTTTAATCACTTTAATATTATGTTTAGTGTCTTTGTTTTTTGTATATCTTGTAGTCAGTTTAAATCGTGTCTTTTGTTTTTTCTTTGATGTCTTCTTCGTTATAGTTGGGTCTTCATCGGAGAATTTACTGTCGATATTCGGTGAATTCTTGTAGAAATTGGTGAGGTTTCGTAATTATGTTTTCTTTTCTTGGTTTGGGTAAAAACATTTTGATTCTCATGCGTAGAACGGCACTTCTGCTCCACCAGCTAAAAGCCCAGCGGAGCTCGGAAATCTGGCGCGACTTATGCTTCTTCTGTTCTGGTTAATCATTTGAACGATATCATCGTTGAATTCTCATTTAACCAGTTCCTGCATATTCCTTGTCCGTTCTTCTATGACAACGTTAATGAAGCTTAACCCAGCCTCCTGGTGCAGCTCTCCCTGACATCTTCTTTCTCGCCTGAGTGTACCTGTAATTAGATTCACATTAGTTTTGCACCACTTGTAGTTTCCTCTTTTGTGTCTTTGAGACAGACGAGAAGGCGGAAGCGGGCGGAGTATAGCAGCGTCGAACTTACAAGTGCATTGTAGATCTTTTTCTTATTGCTTTCACGGAGATTACTAAACATGCCTAGAGTTCTGACAGCAGCTGTGGCCTTGGTGATTCTTTCATGGATGTGCTTCGTGTACCCGGTTGAAGTAAAAGTAATCTTCATTCTCAGTACATTGCACTCCGTGGTGTAGGGGTAGCGGCTATCCCCCACCCTGACATCGTATAGTAGTCTCCTGCCTATGGGGACTACTTTTTCTGGTTCGTGCTGATTTTCCACCGGGCCTTGTAGGTGTTAAGGTTTTCAATTTCTGCTGCTGTCATACGAGCTTGCCAAGGTGCATTCTTTGATGGACAAGTGATTATCTGGGTAAAATCATCGGCGAATTGAATGTTGGGGCAAGTGGGGCTCACAGGGGCTGGGACATCAGCGGTGTAAATCAAGTAGAGTGGGAAAAGGCATCTCCCATGTGGGAAGCCCGCAATGAGCGGAAACTTTGGTCTGTCCGTGCACCCTAAACTAATATACTACGTCTGAGTGAGCGGTTACTTTTTGGTCAACCAGAACAGAGTTTGAATTTAGGGGAGAGGATAGGCCTCCCCCGAAATAATCCTAAATGGGAGCTCACATGTGCACTTTTGGATAGAGTTGAAACGAGAAACGATGGGAGGGGCGTGGTTGTTCTTCGATCATCGCCTTTAGGCAAGATTTGCAATGGGATTAGCAGCAGAGTTTAAATGGTAAGTTAACATGGTCCAAGACGAGATAAAGGGACAATTTTTACACCATCAATTGAAATTCAAATAAAAAAAAATGATCCATTTTGCGTAAGAAAATATAATCGCATCTTCCATACCCATCGAATGCCCGAGAGAGGGATGGGTAGGTATGAGATGGAATCGGGAAACTTGGCATCCTCTATATACATGCTCCACACTCCGATTTGGTTATGACATTTTGCCATTCGGAGGCTTCATTGGTCATGATAAACAGGTCCTAGAAGTCTCGTCATTTCATGGGCTTATGGTATTTGGTTATTAATGAGATTTATTTGGGGTTAATAAATCAGCCTAAATAGCCATTTGAAAAACAAATACCATAAATTTTAAGTTTAGATTGAAATCGTCGTCTGATAATGTTTAGGCTTATGACTGACGTGAAATGAATTTATAAATTTTCTGAACTAGGTTTGTAAGAAAAACAAACGAATGCACAATGAGATAAATTGGATTAGGAATACAATGTAAGATATGGTAAAATATGATTTAAAGTAACAAGATGTAAATTAAGATGTGAAGTGAAAATGAAGTAAGAGTGAAATAAAAGTGAAATAAAAATGAATATGATGGACTGAATTGGGGTCTTGATTGAAAGTAAAGTTGAACCGGAATGGATGGTGACACAAACACAAATGGGTGTGGGAATTCGTGTTATTTCAAAAGTGGTGAAATGCGTGTTTGTATGGATGTGAAATTCTAAGAGCAAGCCTATCATACAGTCCCCTCCACTCACAGATACTCACATAGGATCTTCTGGAACAGGCAAATTATGTCTGCAGCTCCAGAGTTTTGAAGTCAGAGTTATCCTTCTCTTAGGTGGACTGCCTGCCATGGCTACGAACTCCACTTACAGGAGCTGCCAAGTGTAGGCCATGAATGGTCTTTTGCAGTCTCCTTCTTTTCTTATGTTCTTATGTTCTTACCCGTCCCCACTGTGATGCCTAGCCACGGAGGTAACCTCCCTTAGTAAATAGTGTCAGCTTAAAAAGAATCAGGAGGGAGATTCGAACTGCCAACCCAACGATTGTCGGGCAAGCGCGTTAACCACTATACTACCCGGGAGGCTAGTATAGTGAGTCACTTCTTTCACTCACATGCTTTCACAATATTTTCTTGGCCAACTCGCCCTTCTTCTGTCATTGCACACCAGATATTTCGTGCTCCATTTGCACAACTATTCTTGTTCCTTTCCCTCCAGCGACGCCACCCATTTCACACATATCGTTGCCTATCGCGTGTGGCTGACACCAGAAGATTAGTGCTATTATTTGGATTTGGGTTTAATTACCTTCCATGATACGCGCCTCCATCGCTATGAAGGTGGGGTGGGAGCGAACTTTGTGTTTGATAGGACGGAATGCGGAGGGGAAATTTGGTGGTTGCGTGTCTACACCTATTTGGAAGCAAGAGGATGAGATCGAACGCAGACGTTTTGAGTGAATTTCGTCTGGCTGACGCGACTCTTTAAGTCACTGTCGGTTCGTAGGTCGTCGGTCGGATGTTAACCCTTTTACTTTTCAATGAGTTTTTTAGCAATAACATCGTAACTATTCGACCGATTCTAACGAACTTTGAAACCCTTATGTTATTTTACATTCTCTTTTGAATGGTGAAATTGCCAAGGTCCTCCCTAGGTTAGTCTGGGAATTAATTTGCAATAACATCGTAACTATTCGACCGATTTTAACGAAATTTGAAGACATATGTTTCACATTTTGTTTCGAATGATATAATTGCCAAGGTCCTCCCAAGGTTCGTCCTGGAATTAATGAAAGTTTTGAAGGTCGTGAGGTCATAAATCGAAATAATTGAGGGCACGCATCTTGGCTACGTTGACTTTGTTTTAGCGTCCATCTGGCGATTTCAACCAAAAGCATAAGTCACCTAAATTACTAGTCTTTCAAGACTAGTGGAGTAATAGTGAAATGGGTCATGTGCAAAATTGACTATTAGGTGATGGTATTAGAAATATGTGTAGAAATTTGACACTTAAATGAGACAGTTTGGGTGAATTGTTTTATAGACATAGGTGGGCGCGATAACGAAAAAATGTATCACGATAACCGATAAATCGATAACGATACCCTTATCGGCGATAACCGATAATCGATAACTGGCGATAAATTTATCGCCCGATAATGTGATAACCGATAAATCGATAAATCCAAAATTATAATACAATATTGATTATTGACTATATATATAGCGTTATTTTATAATACAATAGTAAGAATATTTGAATACTGTTTCTTATTTTCTTACCTGGTGAGGCTCTCCTTCATCTCCTCATAGGTTTTGAGGATCCTCCTCCCAGCTCGGACCTACCTATTTCTGCCTCCAAGGCACGGGTGGCTCGCCCCTGTGCTAAACTGGAACCAAAAACGGAAATATCGATTATCGCTAGTTTGTAACCAAAAGTATCGGCGATACCGATGAATCGATAACGCGGGGGGGGAATATCGGATAACCGATAACCCGATATCGTTATCGCGATAACGCCCACCTATGGTCATAGATTTATGATGTTACAAATGACTGAACAAAATGTTGGTGAGTGAAGATGTATTAATGAAATAACGCACATGAACAATGAGTGGTCATTGATAACAAAGGTAACAGTAGTTTTATTATCACAATTAGTAATGTGGGGTAATTATTTACTACTCTAATTACACCCACTCCCTTCTTCTGGTACCTCCCAGGCTTTTATACCCGTCTCCATTAGGGGATATATTATTATTGCTATCTTAATATGAAGTAAAAACTACCATTAATACCAGAACGTTTTTAAAAGGTTTCTAAAGGAAGTAGTGAGGTTAAGGTATAACATGGGTATACTCGTGCTTTTATCACACTTCTATACCCCTGGGTTCCTGGGCATGTGGGAATTGCGGAGAAAGAGGGCGCCAAAGATTCTGCGAGGACTGTGCGACCAGACCAGTGTTTGGATCTTCCTCACACCGACTACATGACAGGAATCAGGGCACCCCTCCGGGCTGCTTGGCAAAGAAGATGGGAAACGGCCAAGGGGAACTTCGGCAAACAGCGGCTGGAATTCTGAATCCGGGAAGCGTACGGTCATTCCCGGCAAAGTTGCGTGCCATTACGCTGCGACTGTTCCCATGGACCTATTCCCCAATGGCAGGTTGCTTTGTCCTCCTCAAATTGGACACACTCGCGGGACGCACCGCTATTTGATGGAGCGCTCGCCTTCGCCTTATCGCGATGACTGCATTGTCCCCCAGACTGTTCGGCACATTCTTGTTGAATGTCCCAGTCTGGATGATATCTTCGCGCACGTTACCTGTCCCGGTACTGGGACGAGCGGGATCGCTACCGCTTGTCCCTTGTACTCAGGACTGGTTCGTGCACACTGACTTGTGGACTATCTGACTTTTAGGAGGAGGTTGGACTCCTCCATTTTATTTGGCCCCGTTTGCGGTAGGTGGCATGTTCCTGCTTCCTTGTTTGTTTGTTTTTTTGCTTTTCGTTTTGTTTTGCGAATTTTAGAATAGCCTAAAAATAGGCTAGAATTTTTATTAAAGTGACTTATGCCCTTGAGGGCAGTCGCTAGATGGGCGAAAAAGCAAAAAGAAAAAACCTTCCTTGCCCAAAGACACGAGGTGGTCTTGATATTACTTCATATTTCCGAAGATGATTTTTATTCCAGACACTAGCATTAATGTTCCGTGTCCTCCGATCTTTACTAATTCTGACCTATGTTTTCAGGTTGTTTCTCATAAGAAATATTCAAAACGAGAAGATTTTGACTCGGAGGTGGACCGAATCCTAGAGAGTTACAATATCGAAATCGTTTGCTTGGCTGGTTTTATGAGGATCCTCTCTCGTCCCTTCGTCCGAAAGTGGAAAGGCAAACTGTTGAATATTCATCCATCCCTACTCCCTTCTTTTAAAGGGAAAGATGCCCAAAAGCAGGCTCTCGAAGCTGGAGTGTGCGTTTCCGGGTGCACTGTGCATTTGGTGTCGGTGAGCATAACGCAATAGACGGGTAAGGGCGGGAGGGCCAAAGGAAAGCGAGCTATAACGCTTTTTTTTCACATCTTCGCCTAGATTAATTAATGGGATTAATCCCTGGTGCGACTCACGATTACGATGTCTATTTAGTCATTTGGCGTTTTAACTTCGCATCAAAACTGTTATTTTTTCCTGTTACTCTCAGTGATGATGAATAAATACCACCACGTTATCAATTACTCATCGTAGGTGATTAAATTCGTCACCACCCAAGCTGAAGTGAGAAACTGGTCTTTTATAATAACCATATTAATTCCTATTTTGTTTGCCAGTCTCTCGCATTGATCCATTTTTTTTTTTTTGTTATTTTGATCACTAATTGAGCAATGCAGTAAAGGAACGGAGGATTTTCTTTAATTCCTGCCCTAATTGGAAACAGTGAGTGTTGGCCAATTGATCATTCAATGATAAACGTCATTTCCTTTTTCGTATCTTCGCATTTTTGCTTTTGAAGGAGGAAGTTGATGCTGGTGCCATCATTGCTCAAGCGGTGGTCCCTGTTCTGCCTTCAGACGATATAGCAACTCTTTCAGAACGAATAAAACAAAATGAATACAAGATATATCCAAGGTAACGAACTTTTTTTATAGATAGATAGATAAATTAAATGAGTGATTGATCTATAGATTGGTTGATTCATAGATAAATAGATTGATAGATAGATGGAATCGAAGAGAAAACGAGCCTTATAAAGGGTGAGAATGGAGTATTAGGTACCAACAAACGAGCATGCACACCAAAGAAAATGTTTTTGTTTTTTGGCACATTCAAATGACTACAGCACAACCCATTTTATTTAATAATAAAATAAATCTTGTAAAATTTCAAGAACATCCTACCACGAATTCTTGGACATATATATTTTTCTGACCTTTTTTTTAGTCAGGAACGCGAATATGATGTTCATTGCCGCCGCAAATGGCTTACCATCGAGTTAGCTAAATATTTATAGGAGCACAGCTGCCACGAAAAGTAAGTAATTTTCGGCGAAAATAAGAGATTAGCGGAGACAAACTACGATCATAAATCGCTAACTTAACCTAACGAACCAAACCTAACCTAACCCGTCATAAAAAGGTTAGGTTAGCTATTTATGATCGTCGTTGTCTCCGCAAATCGCTTATTTTAACCGAAAATGGCTACTTTTAGTGGTAGCTGCGCTCATATAAAGGTAAAATTCCAGAATAGAAGCTCGGTCGCTTTCCTTTGTTTTCGTTTTGAATACAACCGTAAAAAAAATATTAAAACACTTACATTATTCAGGGTGATATTAATCTGCTAAAGCGAGTAGGAAAGCATTAGAAAAAAAACGTTTCTTTAAAAGCGGAACTCGAAAAATAAAATGTCCGACTCTTTTGCGAGTCAGGGGCTTACGACAATTTCGACAAGGGGTTGTGACATTAATGAGTTTATGTGGCCTTAAAAAAATTAACTAAGCGTTGACGGTTTGCAAAAAGTCAAAAAGAACTCGCAAATTTATGGCACAAATTGTATAGTAAGTACTCAGTCGTGTTCATAACCTAACAAATTATTGTTCTTGTGTAGATAGAGGAAAGTAGGAAAAGGGGCAAATATAAAAAATAATAGTGTAAGCGAGTTACGAA